>CM065593.1:228856142-229456142 GCA_033119425.1 Bufotes viridis
GTCCTGTCCTCTGGGCCCCCTTTACTCAGCACATCATCAGTGGCTAGCGCTGCACCCGTGCTGGAGTCCCGGCTACCGCTTTATGTTGTCTCGCTGCTGGGCGCCGGGCTGACCAATCAGAATTAGCAGTCTTTGCAGAGACGGCTGCTGATTGGCTTGCATAGCGCCCAGCAGAGAAACTTTAGTGTCCTGTGCCACGGGAGTCGGGATTTCATTTCTCTGCAAGCAACTAGCAAGTGACAGTGTAGAGGATGATGAGAGTGACTTCTGCGGAAACGATGACTTTAGGTAAGAAGTGACAGTGCTGTCAGTAATAGGTGTTTTAGGTGTGAAGTGAACCCCTCATTTCCAGTGCTGAACCCCCAGTTCTGGTCTGCAGATGAACCTGAATCTTCACCCTCTCAGTCACTGACACAGTCTAACGCCACCATGCCCTGCTCTGTGCACTCAGGTACAGTAAGTGTCTCTGTGTCAGCTTAATGCGCTGATGTAGAGACATATTTTTTGTCCTGCTTTAGACTGCAAATCACTGAAATTGGTGCACTACAATGGTAAATGCAATTGACAATAATGTACACCTGGCCAAGTTGCTGGTACCACAGTCCCTCCCTTTCAATGTAATTGACTCTGGACATTTCAGAGAATTGATGGTTTGCATCCACTCAAGATGGAGAGTTCTAAGCCAACATTACTTTGCCAAAACAAAGTGTACCAGCCCTGCACATGTACGTTGAGCAGAAGGTGGGCCAGTCCATGGGCCTCTCAGTGTCTGGTAGCGTTCACACCAGCGCTGACATATGGAATTGTAACTATGGTCAAAGACAATATATGTAATTCACAGCACACTGGTTGAATGTGGTTCCGGACCAGGCATACCAGCAAGTTGGCCAGGTGATGGTAATGCCGCTTCCGCGTTGTAATGCTGGGATTACTGCAACAATGTCCTCCTCCAGCTTGTCCTCACCCTCCCCTCTAGGCACAGTTCACAGTGGTCCTCCAGCATATGAACAGTGGAAAAATAAACAGTGATGTGAACATATCCTTACTGCCACTGCTGCTGACACTCCCCCCCCTCCCCCAAACTCTGTAATGGGGCCACCATTGTCACTGTCAGTGGACAACAGAGTCATTTTGATTTGTTAGAAATAGAGAAGGTGAGAAAGAATCAGCGATGTGAAAGCAAGAAGCTCCAGAAACAGAAAAGGAACATAATAGTAAAGGGAACCAGTTACCACAAGGAGCTGAGTAGATTAAAATGTAATTTTGTGGGAAAAGATTCAGTAAAACTTGCAATTTATTAATTTAAACCTCTGCTCTTTTTATGCATCAGTCGTGTGGGTGGTAGCGGCGTCACCCAGTGATTGACAGCTAACTCTGCATGACTAGGCACACAGGCAGGACTGTCAATCACTGGGTGCCAACACCCATATGATGCATAAATTGAGAAGAAATTTAAATGAATAAATTACAAGTTTTACTAAATCTTTTCCACAAAACAATATATCAATCGGCTCAGCTCCTCATGCTCTATAACATGCTGCCTACATTTCATGGCTAAAGGTTCCTTATAATGACAAGAGAATCGTGAAACATGTTTTAAAGAAAACATGTATAGTTCACCCCATTTCATTGACATGACATCAATCATTTACTGTATGTTAGTATTCTAATAATTTAATTGTAGAAATTATTTAGGAAAAATGGCACAGCTATTGTGCAAATGTTCCCTAAGGGTCGTGTGTGTTTCAGCACTAGAAAAGGCAACGTGAGTTTATTTTAACACATTTGTTTGTTTAACATATCCATAATATCGTTACAGGTTTCATATAAGAACTTTCTTTATACATTATGCAATACAATCTAGAACTCTTCATATATGAATAGAAGGATGACAGTAATTAGAAGGCCAACAGAAGAGTACAAATTGTCATGACGAATGTCTGTAGCTACAGAGATGAACTTTAAACTGAGCTCCAGGACACAGGCTGTTACATTAGGTTGACACATGAGCCTATCAGTAAGAAAGAAATTAACATGGTCAACCAACTGGGTAATTAGAATGACAGATGAATATATAATCCTGCACATGACCCCAGGCATCTTGTTTTATCGATTTTCCATAAATTGAAAAATAGAAATACAGTGCGCTCCAGAATTCATCCTGTACACTGTTTTTTCATATCAGGCATTAGCTACAAATATATTTTACAGACAAGATTCGGGCCGCGCGTTAGAATAGATGATCCCAAAGCAGTTTTTTTCCTCCCTTCAGAATATACCGAGGTCTGCAGATATCCTATCGTCAGATATCCTGCAACTTATTAAAAGACAACTAATAGTGAAATTCCATAAGGCTATATAACCCTTTTTTTGCACAGATTGTACTCACAGGAAACTCATTGATTGCAGGCGCATCAAACTGTCATTTTGATCAGTAACGTGGCAAAAAAATACCCAGCTCCGCAGAGGCTGTCCTAGCACCCTGGTCATACAAATACTCATTGACGGCTTTTTCTTGTTGGAGCAAGCGGTCGAACATTAGGAGTGTTGAATTCCAACGTGTCAGGCTGTCGCAAATCAAGCGCCTCACTGCGCCATGGCCGTGTAGGAATGCCTGAAATGGCCACACAACTTCCTGGCCTGCTTGAGGACGTCCTGTAAGCCTGGGTACTTACACACAAAGTGTTGTACAATCAGATTCAACACATGTGCCATGCACGGCACATGTGGCAACTTGCCCAAATTCAATGCCGCCAACAGATTGCTTTCGTTGTCACACACCAATTTGCCGATCTCCAGTTGGTGCAGGGTCAGCCACTGATCCACCTGTGCGTTCAGGGCGGACAGGAGTGCTGGTCCGGTGTGACTCTCTGCTTTCAGGCAAGTGAACCCCCAGACGGCGTGACACTGTCGTATCCGGGGTGTGGAATAGCCATTGGGAAGCTAGGGGGTGCAGTTAATGATGTGGAGCAAGACGCAGCAGCAGAAGAGGACTCAGCCTCAGGACTCAGGAGGTTAGCGAAGAGGATGACTAGGAGGAGTAGAGGAGGTGGCAGCAGGTCTGCCTGCAAGTCGTGGCAGTGTCACCAACTCCGCTGCAGAGCCACGAATTCCATGCTTGGCAGCCGTCAGCAGGTTTACCCAATGCGCAGTGTACGTGTTATACCTGCCCTGACCGTGCTTTGCAGATCAGGTATCAGTGTTCAGATGGACCCTCGCCCCAACACTGCGTGCCAGACATGCCATGACTTCCTTTTCCACAATAGAGTACAGGTTGGGGATTGCCTTTTGTGAAAAATTTTTTGGCTGGGTACCTTCCACTGTGGTGTCCCAATAGCTACAAATTTTTTGAAGGCCTCATACTTCACCAGCTTGTATGGTAAAAGCTGGCGGCTAAGAGTTCCGACAAGCCAGCTGTCAGACGCCGGGCAAGGGGATGACTCTGTGACATTGGCTTCTTACACTCAAACATTTTCTTGACAGACACCTGACTGTGGGCAGATGAGCAGGAACTGCTGAAGGTGAGAGGCGGAGTGGCGGGTGGTTGAGAGGGGGCAGGGAGGACAGCAGTGGTTGACGTAGCTGAAGATGCTGGACCAGGAGGAGCATGGTGGCTTTGAGTTTGTGTGCTGCTTGTACTCATGTGTTGATCCCATAGGCGTTTGTGATGTGAGATCATGTGCCTTCGCAAAGCAGTTGTACCAAGGTGAGTGTTGGACTTCCCACGACTCAGTTTCTTTTGACACAGGTTGCAAATGGCATCGCTGTTATCAGAGGCAGACACACAAAAAAAATGCCACACTGCTGAGCTTTGCAATGACGGCATTCTGCTGGTGGCAACAGCATTCGTTGATTGGCGTGCTGTCTGGCTGACTCCGGGTGCCGATACATGCTGTTTGACTGTGCCACTAGCTCCTTGCAACGACCTCCCCCTGCTTCCAACTCGTCTCCTCCTCCTCTCTGTCTCTCCATCTGAACTTTCCCCCTGTTCTTCTTCTCTTCGAGCGGGCACCCACGTGACATTCACGGACACATCGTCATCATTAATCGTTTCACTTGTATCTGACAACTCAGCAAAGGAAGCAGCAACAGGTACAACATCATCCTCATCACACCGTAAGACCATGTGTGTAATGCTGCCTGACTGAGACATATCCCTGTTATCTACATCCTCTGGCAATAATAGTTGCGCATCACTCATTTCTTCCAACTGATGTGTAAATAAATCCTCTGACAGATCAAATGAAGCGGCTGTGGTGCTAGTGTTGGTGGCGGCGGCGGACGGGCGATTGGTAACTTGAGAGGTGCCCAAAGCTGAGCTGGAGGAGGATGGTGCGTCAAGGTTCCGAGCGGAAGCTGTAGAAGATTGGGTGTCCTGTGTAAGCCAGTCAACCATGTCCTTAGAACTTTTCGAGTTCAGGGTATGTGGCCTCTGAACACTGGGCATTATTCTAGGGCCAAAGGAAATCACAACACCACGACGGCCCCTGCGGGGTGGCCTGCCTCTGCCTGTCATTTATTTATTTATTAGTATACTATGCGTGCAAGGTACTGTGCCAACCGGTATGAGTGGTGGGCACACTACAGTCTGTGGAAGTGGGCCTGACACACACTGGCAGGCAACTAACCTTAGATTAAAGGGTAAAAATTAAATGCCTTATTTATCGGCAAGCTACTGTGCCACCCAGTATGAGTGGTGGGCACTGGCAGTGGGTTAACTACAGTCAGTGGAAGTGGGCCTGACACACACTGGCAGGCAACTAACCTTAGATTAAAGGGTAAAAATGAAATGCCTTATTTATCGGCAAGCTACTGTGCCACCCAGTATGAGTGGTGGGCACTGGCAGTGGGCACACTACAGTCAGTGGAAGTGAGCCTGAAACACACTGGCAGGCAACTAACCTTAGATTAAAGGGTAAAATAGAAATGCCTTATTTATTGGCAAGCTACTGTGCCACCCGGTATGAGTGGTGGGCACTGGCAGTGGGCACACTACAGTCAGTGGAAGTGGGCCTGACACACACTGGCAGCAGGCAGGCCAGGCAACTGAAATTAGATTAAAGTGTAGAAATGAAATGCCTTTTTTTAATGCAAAGTCCTATGCCACATGGCATGAGTGGTGGGCACTGGCAGTGGGCACACTACAGTCTGTGGAAGTGGGCCTGACACACACTGGCAGGCAACTAACCTTAGATTAAAGGGTAAAAATGAAATGCCTTATTTATCGGCAAGCTACTGTGCCATCCGGTATGAGTGGTGGGCACTGGCAGTGGACACACTACAGTCAGTGGAAGTGGGCCTGACACACACTGGCAGCAGGCAGGCCAGGCAACTGAAATTAGATTAAAGTGTAAAAATGAAATGCCTTTCTTTAATGCAAATTCCTATGCCACACGGCATGAGTGGTGGGCACTGGCAGTGGGCACACTACAGTCAGTGGAAGTGGGCCTGACACACACTGGCAGGCAACTAACCTTAGATTAAAGGGTAAAAATGAAATGCCTTATTTATCGGCAAGCTACTGTGCCACTCAGTATGAGTGGTGGGCACTGACAGTGGGCACACTACAGTCAGGGCCTGACACACACTGGCAGCAGGCAGGCCAGGCAACTGAAATTAGTTTAAAGTGTAAAAATGAAATGCCTTTTTTTAATGCAAAGTCCTATGCCACACGGCATGAGTGGTGGGCACTGGCAGTGGGCACACTACAGTCTGTGGAAGTGGGCCTGACACACACTGGCAGCAGGCAGGCCAGGCAACTGAAATTAGATTAAAGTGTAGAAATGAAATGCCTTTTTTTAATGCAAAGTCCTATGCCACACGGCATGAGTGGTGGGCACTGGCAGTGGGCACACTACAGTCTGTGGAAGTGGGCCTGACACACACTGGCAGGCAACTAACCTTAGATTAAAGGGTAAAAATGAAATGCTTTATTTATCGGCAAGCTACTGTGCCACCCGGTATGAGTGGTGGGCACTGGCAGTGGACACACTACAGTCAGTGGAAGTGGGCCTGACACACACTGGCAGCAGGAAGGCCAGGCAACTGAAATTAGATTAAAGTGTAAAAATGAAATGCCTTTCTTTAATGCAAAGTCCTATGCCACACGGCATGAGTGGTGGGCACTGGCAGTGGGCACACTACAGTCAGTGGAAGTGGGCCTGACACACACTGGCAGGCAACTAACCTTAGATTAAAGGGTAAAAATTAAATGCCTTATTTATCGGCAAGCTACTGTGCCACTCAGTATGAGTGGTGGGCACACTACAGTCAGTGGAAGTGGGCCTGACACACACTGGCAGCAGGCAGGCCAGGCAACTGAAATGAGTTTAAAGTGTAAAAATAAAATGCCTTTTTTTAATGCAAAGTCCTATGCCACACGGCATGAGTGGTGGGCACTGGCAGTGGGCACACTACAGTCTGTGGAAGTGGGCCTGACACACACTGGCAGGCAACTAACCTTAGATTAAAGGGTAAAAATGAAATTCCTTATTTATCAGCAAGCTACTGTGCCACCCGGTATGAGTGGTGGGCACTGGCAGTGCGCACACTACAGTCAGTGGAAGTGGGCCTGACACACACTGGCAGGCAACTAACCTTAGATTAAAGGGTATGAATGAAATGCCTTATTTATCGGCAAGCTACTGTGCCACCCGATATGAGTGGTGGGCACTGGCAGTGGGTACACTACAGTCAGTGGAAGTGGGCCTGACACACACTGGCAGGCAACTAACCTTAGATTAAAGGGTAAAAATTAAATGCCTTATTTATCGGCAAGCTACTGTGCCACCCGTCAGAAATCCCAGCGGCGTACAGCTACGGTGCTGTGTACACCCGGTCCCTGAGCGAAATCGCTTCCAGGGTACGATAGCTGCCATCTTTCCTATGGGTACAGGGAGATTTTTCGCCACCATGCAGCCCCGATTGGCTGGTCTGCAGCGCTGGCCGCGACATAGAAGTGGTTTGCGGTTAGTGAACGAGCGCATCGGGTCCCCGTGCTGCTGTGACGAGGACCCGATGTGTGAGAAGGCAGACTAATGACGTGCAGAGGCTGCCCAATGCCTTGCAAGGCAGCGGGACCTGCCTTCTACGGGTGCCCAGGAGATCCAGCTTCAGGCTTATCTCCTAGGCAATCTGTCCAGCCCCAGGCCCGTCTCCTAGGCAACCTGTTAGTGTATTAGTCTGTGTAATACACTAACAGGTGTAAGAGGGTGCAAGGTATCATAGTCGATGGTAGGTACGTGTCACCGAGGTTCCTGGCCTCGGTGAGGTGAGAGCCGGGTTTTATGTGTCTGCAGCAGCTAGTGCTGTTTGACTTTGTTACCTAGTTTGGCTGCAAAGCTAATCCGGGCCGGCTCTTACTGGGAGTAGGCAAAGAGCTGGGTGGGTGCCTACTCCCCACGGTCCAGGCCGGACTTTATCCGGGCCTTTAAAAAGGCAGCCTTCTTAGCAGCTGTGTGGTGATTGTCCTGGAGCTGCAAACAGGGCTGTGGAGCTCTCTGACTTAGAGGAAAGAGCTCAGCAAGGAGGTGTTGTTGTTCCTGGCACCCTGAAGGTGGATTCTCCTGCGGCTGGGCCGACAGCCTGGTGCGAACCTGCACCTAAACCTCCCAGGTGACTGAACCTGTGCTCCTGTTTTGTTTTGCCTCCTTGTTTCTGACATGTGTGAATTACCACCAAAAGACTGTTTGCTGTTTATTTTTGTGTCAGTGTGAATAAAACACTGTTTATTGCACATGCTGGACTCTTTGTTTTTGCCTCGGTACTGCACCCGCACCGCTGTCTACCAGAGCGACTCCCCACATTTGGTGTCGGATGCGGGCATGCGCAGTGAGGCTGGCGTGAACGCCGAAGTTTTTTTGCTAAAGTGCATGGAATTTATTAAGCCAGCAAAGTTGCAAGCAGGAATTTCTGGCAACATGGAGGCTGCTGTGAAGGCTCTCATAGAGGCTAACGTGCAGCAGCGGGAGACCAACCAGCTACTGCTACAACATGTGATGGCGTTACAGGCGGCAGGAGCGTCCCACCACGTCCATGATGCCCGGAAAGCGGTCCGTGCGGCGATCCCAAAAATGACCCCCGCAGACGACGTTGAGACATACCTGGCGGTCTTTGAGAAGGTCGCCGTGAGGGAAAAGTTACCCCGTGACCAGTGGGCCGAGGTGGTCGCTCCGTTCCTGGCTTCCGGACCCCAGCAGGTGTTTTTCGACTTGTCGGACGACCAAGCGGCAGATTATGACACCGTGAAAGGAGAGATCCTAGCCAGACTGGGGGTGAACGTGCTGGTCCGCGCTCAAAGAGTCCACCAGTGGGACTTTAAAACGACTGATCCCGCTAGGCCGCAGTACTACGACCTGCTGCACAGGCTGCAAAAGTGGCTGCAGCCTGAGCTACTAAGTCCCACTGCCATGCTGGATCGACTGTTGGCGGACATCTTTTGGAGGGCCCTGCCTTATCCCTCCAGCACTGGATCGGCCAGGTATCGCCCACCAATGCCCTGGAGATGGTCGACCTGGTGGAGCGTTACGAGGCCACCAGAAACCTGCAGGGGAGTCTTGCTGGGAAGGGGTCAGTCAAACCCCGGAGGCCTCTGCCCCAGTTCCGACGTCCGGCGACAGAGCGGCCTGCACGGAATATACCCCCTGCGAGTCCGCCTCCCGTGGTATGCTGGAGGTGTCAGGAGCCAGGCCACATCAGGGCCGACTGTCCGCATCGGGATGAGCCGATGGAGGTGAACTACGGGGTCGCCACTCCTTGTACGCCCGGAGACTGTGTGCGACCGGCACCCCGAGACAATAGACAATCGTCATCTGTGCCAGGTGCAAGTCGGGGATAACCTGGCAGTGGCGCTGTTGGACTCAGGGAGCCTGGTAACCCTGATAAGTGCTGCCCTGGTACAGCCCACCCAGTATACGGGCCGGAAAGTGGGTGTGGTATGCATTCACGGAGACTTAAAGGACTATCCCACTGCTGTAATGTCTCTGTCCACGGCGGCCGGCACCTGGACTTGTGAAGTGGCGATCTCCACAAGGCTACCCTATGAACTGATAATTGGGAGAGACTTCCTGGTTTTCCGTCACTGTGGCCTGAGGTGAAAGTGTCTAATAGCCCTGAGACAGGGGTAACCCTAGCAGAGTGGCCTGATACCACTGGAAGGCCAGAACCCTGGGAGCCCGAGTCTGAAGGGCCAGCGGTAGGGGTGACCACTGCTGTAGCGGTAGTGGGGAGACAACCCCACTGAGTGTAATGGTGGGAGACACGGAGGACTTGCCACCGGGACCTGAGTTGGCAGACCTCAATGTCTCCGGGAAAATTTTGGGACCGCACAACACCGGGACCAAACCCTAACCAGGGCCTGGGAGAATGTGCTGGAAATTGATGGTAAACCCCAGAAACCAGGGGCTGAATTAATGTTCCCACGATTTATTGTTCTGCAGGATATGTTGTATCGGGTGAACCAAATCCGAGGTGAGCCTGTTGAACAGTTGGTGGTGCCCACAGCGTATCGCAAGCTTGTCATGCAGCTTGCCCACCAACATGTTCTTGGGGACACCTGGGGTGGCAGAAAACCCAGGACCGCATTCTGCAGCGGTTTTATTGGCCCAGTGTGTTCAAGGAGGTAGAAAATTATTGTAAGTCCTGTCCAACCTGTCAGATAACTAGCCCCCAGCCACATTTCCGTAGTCCTCTGGTACCTCTGCCAATTATTGAAGTACCGTTTGAGCGAATCGCTATGGATTTAATTGGGCCTGTACCAAAGTCTGCCAGGGGCCACCAACACATTCTGGTAGTTCTCGACTATGCCACTCGGTATCCGGAGGCGGTGCCTCTGCGACATACCTCAGCTAAGCTCATTGCCAAAGAGTTATTGGAGATGTTTTCCCGTGTGGGCCTGCCAAAAGAGGTTCTGACAGACCAAGGGACCCCTTTTATGTCCAAAGTAATGAGGGAACTGTGTAAATTGTTGCTTATAAAGCAGTTACGGACGTCCGTTTACCATCCGCAAACAGACGGTCTTGTGGAGAGGTTTAACCAAACTCTAAAAAATATGTTAAAGAGGGTGGTGTCTAGAGATGGGAAGGACTGGGATCTGCTTCTGCCCTATCTCATGTTCGCAGTGCGAGAGGTGCCCCAGGCCTCTACTGGGTTCTCGCCCTTCGAACTGCTTTATGGCAGACACCCTTGGGGCCTGTTGGATATCGCCAAGGAAGCATGGGAACAGCCTGTCCCCCACAAAAGTGTCATTGAGTATGTCGCCCAGATGCAGGAACGGATGGAAAGGGTGTTGCCCTTGGTCCGGGAGCATATGGAGGCAGCACAACAAGCCCAGAGTAGGGTGTACAATCGTCAGGCTTGGGTACGGTACGCCTCGGCCTACTTAGATGATGTAGTCATCCACAGCACCGACTGGGAAAGCCATTTACCCAAGGTGCAGGCGGTAGTGAATGCCCTGAGGAAAGCTGGACTAACCGCCAATCCAAAAAAGTGTGCGATTGGGTTGGAAGAGACCAAATATCTGGGATATGTAATCGGGCGGGGAGTCATCAAACCTCAGGTAGCTAAGGTAGAGGCCGTTCGTAACTGGCCCCGACCGGTCACCACCAGGCAGGTAAAGTCGTTCCTGGGGATTGTAGGATACTACATGAGGTTTGTGCCCCACTTTGCCACAATAGCAGCGCCATTGACAGATCTGTTGAAGGGGCGAAAGTCTGGGAGGGTTAGCTGGAGTGAGAAGGCGGAGGAGGCTTTCTCCGCGTTGAAGTCGGCCCTGTGTGGGTCCCCGGTTTTGGTGACACCCGACTTCAACAAGGAGTTCGTCGTACAGACCGATGCCTCGGAGGTAGGCCTCGGTGCTGTACTGTCTCAGGAGGTCAACGGGGAAGAACATCCCGTTGTCTTCCTGAGCCGTAAGCTCAGTCCCGCCGAGTCCAGGTACAGTATAGTGGAGAGGGAGTGCCTGGCTATCAAGTGGGCACTCGAATCTCTCCGCTACTACCTGTTAGGGAGGAGGTTCCGTCTGGGGACCAACCATTCCCCACTCAAGTGGATGAGTCAGGCCAAGGAGAGGAATGCTCGGGTCACCAGGTGGTTCCTATCCCTGCAAAATTTCAAATTCTCCGTGGAACACAGGGCAGGCCGCTTGCAGGGTAACGCAGATGCCCTGTCCCGCGTCCAATGCCTCACGTGTGTTCACCCCCTCAGGGTTGAACAAAGGGGGGGGGGTGTAAGAGGGTGCAAGGTATCATAGTCGATGGCAGGTACGTGTCACCGAGGTTCCTGGCCTCGGTGAGGTGAGAGCCGGGTTTTATGTGTCTGCAGCAGCTAGTGCTGTTTGACTTTGTTACCTAGTTTGGCTGCAAAGCTAATCCGGGCCGGCTCTTACTGGGAGTAGGCAAAGAGCTGGGTGGGTGCCTACTCCCCACGGTCCAGGCCGGACTTTATCCGGGCCTTTAAAAGGCAGCCTCCTTAGCAGCTGTGTGGTGATTGTCCTGGAGCTGCAAACAGGGCTGTGGAGCTCTCTGACTTAGAGGAAAGAGCTCAGCAAGGAGGTGTTGTTGTTCCTGGCACCCTGAAGGTGGATTCTCCTGCGGCTGGGCCGACAGCCTGGTGCAAACCTGCACCTAAACCTCCCAGGTGACTGAACCTGTGCTCCTGTTTTGTTTTGCCTCCTTGTTTCTGACATGTGTGAATTACCACCAAAAGACTGTTTGCTGTTTATTTTTGTGTCAGTGTGAATAAAACACTGTTTATTGCACATGCTGGACTCTTTGTTTTTGCCTCGGTACTGCACCCGCACCGCTGTCTACCAGAGCGACTCCCCACACAGGCAATGCATTACAATACAGATGTATTGTAATGCATTGCAGAGGTGATCAGACCTCCAAAAGTTCTAAAGTGGGACAGAGATAAAGTTTGAAAAAAAACTAAATAAAAAGTTTTTCTAATAACATAAAATATACTGTAGCTTGAAGTTAAATAAAGAAAAATGCACATTTCTCGTGATTTTTTAAAATAAAAAATAGAAAAAAAAAGAAACAACACATATTATATATCGCCACGTCCGTAAAGACCGGCTCTATAAATATATCACATGATACACCCTGTCCGATAAACACCATAAAAAATCTGAATAAAGATTCAGATTTAATAGCAAGTAATCAAAAAGTCATACGCACCCCAAAATAGTGCCAATCAAACCGTCATCTCATCCCGTAAAAATTGATAAAATCTTAACAATTGGGAAGACAGGTGCACTCTGCAGAAATACTAAACCCTTACACTGATGTTAAAATTGAGAGGTTAGTTCGACATATCCTACTAGGAGGACATGTCTTAAGCTCAGACACCGCGCCAAGGTCTCTCAAGTAGCCCGAGGCCCTACCACTCACCTACCTGTGCCAGATGGGTGATACCATGGGCCAGTGGGCGAATTACAGGAGGATAAGGCCTGACTAACAAACAGCTTCCCAGTGACCTCCAGTATGTAGCCATGCTTGCAATGGGAGGTGAGAGGTGCCTGTGAGCCCCACCTGAGACTGGCTGATATGGCCCAGGGCCTCACAGGTGCACCTAAATGTAGCCTGTAGATGAAAAGCAGGCACATTTAAATTGGAGTTTATACACCTCCAAACATAAGAATATACAAACCATTAGAAAACGTGGAGATAAACAGGCAGGATATGCTCGAACCCACATGCGGTTGTGCATATATATATAGGGGAGCATATCCTGCACTTGTAGTCCGTTGCTGATGGCAATCAACAGCAAAAAAATGCATACAATGGAAGATGCCAGCCATTCTTTGCTATTGTTAAGTTTTTGATTGTTCTCCATACCCACATAATTTTTACCTTATGTAGGATGGTTATTGTGGTACTTGTAGTCCGTTGTTGGCATCTTCCATTGTATGCATTTTTTTACATATCCTGCCTGTTTAACATCACACTACATTTTCTAATGGTTTGAAAAAATGGATAGCAGACAATATATATATATATATATATATATATATATATTCATAGAATATATGTTTCACATTTCATATATTCATATATATATGATTCACATTGCACATCTAATCTTCCGCCTCACACAATATACCCACATTATATACCCACCACTACATACCACCAGACCCCCCCCCCCCTCAAACCCACACCACCTCTGACCACCCCCAACACACACACACATACACAGTCTATAGTAGGCATTCTCAAACTGCGGCCCTCCAGCTGTTTTTAAAACTACAACTCCCATGATGCCCCTCCATAGGATGATAGCTGTAGGCTCTCATGGAATGATGTGATTTTTAGTTTAGAAACAGTTGGAGAGCCATAGTTTGAGGAGGCCTAGTACATAGATTCTAATAAGTGTCTCGTTGGTCAATAGAAGTAATGTTTGAAATTTAGTATTTGCTGGTTCTTTTAGCGTTACCCAGGGTGCACCACGGGGAGGCGAACCAGCCTTACACCCCATACCGTACCGTCACTTCACTAGACAGGTACATCTCTCCTCAGATGGCCAATATCCAATATCTCATACTACAGTCGTGGCCAAAAGTTTTGAGAATGACACAAATATTAGTTTTCACAAAGTTTGCTGCTAAACTGCTTTTAGATCTTTGTTTCAGTTGTTTCTGTGATGTACTGAAATATAATTACACACACTTAATACGTTTCAAAGGCTTTTATCAACAATTACATGACATTTATGCAAAGAGTCAGTATTTGCAGTGTTGGACCTTCTTTTTCAGGACCTCTGCAATTCGACTGGGCATGCTCTCAATCAACTTCTGGGCCAATTCCTGACTGATAGCAACCCATTCTTTCATAATCACTTCTTGGAGTTTGTTAGAATTAGTGGGTTTTTGTTTGTCCACCCGCCTCTTGAGGATTGACCACAAGTTCTCAATGGGATTAAGATCTGGGGAGTTTCCAGGCCATGGACCCAAAATGTCAACGTTTTGGTCCCCGAGCCACTTAGTTATCACTTTTGCCTTATGGCACGGTGCTCCATCGTGCTGGAAAATGCATTGTTCATTCACCAAACTGTTGTTGGATTGTTGGAAGAAGTTGCTGTTGGAGGGTGTTTTGGTACCATTCTTTATTCATGGCTGTGTTTTTGGGCAAAATTGTGAGTGAGCCCACTCCCTTGGAAGAGAAGCAACCCCACACATGAATGGTCTCAAGATGCTTTACTGTTGGCATGACACAGGACTAATGGTAGCGCTCACCTTTTCTTCTCCGGACAAGCCTTTTTCCAGATGCCCCAAACAATCGGAAAGAGGCTTCATTGGGGAATATAACTTTGCCCCAGTCCTCAGCAATCTATTCATCATACTTTCTGCAGAAGATCAATCTGTCCCTGATGTTTTTTTTTGGAGAGAAGTGGCTTCTTTGCTGCCCTTCTTGACACCAGGCCATCTTCCAAAAGTCTTCGCCTCACTGTGCGTGCAGATGCGCTCACACCTGCCTGCTGCCATTCCTGAGCAAGCTCTGCACTGGTGGCACTCTGATCCCACAGCTGAATCCTCTTTAGGAGACAATCCTGGCACTTGCTGGACTTTCTTGCATGCCCTGAAGCCTTCTTAACAAGAATTGAACCTCTTTCCTTGAAGTTCTTGATGATATTATAAATTGTTGATTTAGGTGCAATCTTAGTAGGCACAATATCCTTGCCTGTGAAGCCATTTTTATGCAACGCAATGATGGCTGCATGAGTTTCTTTGCAGGTCACCATGGTTAACAATGGAAGAACAATGATTTCAAGCATCACCCTCCTTTTAACATGTCAAGTCTGCCATTTTAACCCAATAAACCTGACATAATGATCTCCAGCCTTGTGCTCGTCAACATTCTCACCTGAGTTAACAAGGCGATTACTGAAATGATCTCAGCAGGTCCTTTAATGACAGCAATGAAATGCAGTGGAAAGGTTTTTTTGGGATTAAGTTAATTTTCATGGCAAAGAAGGACTATGCAATTCATCTGATCACTCTTCATAACATTCTGGAGTATATGCAAATTGCTATAATAAAAACTTAAGCAGCAACTTCAACTTCCAAATTCCAATATTTATGTAATTCTCAAAACTTTTGGCCACGACTGTACACACACATACAATTGCAACACAATCCCAAATTTAAAAAAAAATAAGATTAGGCGACTTTAACATTAGCGGCAGGGGAGTACATCTGACTATTCCAGGAAGATGAATAGCCTGTTGGATCTGTACTGCCGCTAGTTCACCCACGCCCCTAGAATGATGCTTCGTCCCTATTGACTATAATGGTGGCGGCGGTACGGCAGCAGCCGGCGAGAGACAGTCTAACTGAAAGCTCTGCATGTCGTAGTTTAAGCCAGGGAACCTCTCGCCATGCGCTGCCTTAGCCATAGTCACCAACATTTATTCATCATCTCAACCACCAAACCAAAAATTATTAGTGCTTGAAAGTGAAATATTAGATTTAAAGTTACCGTTATAAAATCTGATTATATGCTTTTTTTTTATACTGCAGCGCATGTTGGAGCTAGGATATGATGAGACCCACTCCCATGCAGAAAAAAAAAATAGTCCGCAGGATTGGGTATGAACTCTGGCGGGACTATGAAGGCAAACACAAACGTCTGGCCATTTTAAAAAAAATGGTCGGACCTGAAGAGGAGGCATGCGGAAAGAATCCGCGAGATCCGGGACCAAAAATGTCCAGGTATAATGATTACTGAGTGTTGGAATAAAGATACAAAAGTAATGTAAAGCATATGTACATGTTTTGTTTTTAGATTTTTTTCTAAAAGTAGTAAAATTTGTTATTATAGGTGTTCCTTTTGTTTCAGACGCAGGCCTCCCAGACAGCAGGTGTGGGAGGTCTCGGCATCAGAGGAGGAGGAGGCTGGACCCTCAGGGCAACAACATGCCCCTAGCCCCCCAGAGGAGTCAATGGCAGGAGTGGAGGGCGGACCTTCACCCCAACCCGCCTCACCCCCTCAAGTGTCTGATGACGGGGACGAGGAGGAGAAGGAACTCATCACCACCCCCCACAAGGAGTGTAAGTATGTGTTGTGGCTGTTTTCACTCATTCACTGTTCACACACACACACAAACACGTGTCAGTTTAGTCTTCACCATAGACACACTTTTTTGGAGCAAACAATAAGCATGTTAAAGCTTTACTAATAATCTTTCTTCAGCCCACACATATCGGAGAACCTATAGTCCCACACTTACAGTTCCGTACAAGCGGGATATCAAAAAAGTACTATCTCAACACTCTTTACAGTCTTCCAGAGGTCTGGTTCCCCTCTATGATTGTTCAGCGTTCCAATTGACTATCCACACTGTATTTTAACAGCCTTTTTAACCACAATTTTATGAAAACCCCAAGATGTAGTACGGGTGTGACCTGTCCCACCCAATGTCTCTGACTATTAAAACCCAGGCCCAAAATAATTTTTAAAGAAAACCTCCCTGAAACCTATAGTTACAGGCGTACTGCTTCACCGCAGTTATCTCACTGAGGCATACATTCCCACATTCCCACTGAGACACACCGAGCAGCCATGATTATTCCCACAACTCGGACCAGATATTGTTGGTGTCAACCCGAATAAACGGGTATATTTTTTGGGGGACACCCCAAAGTGGGCGGAGATACCATTGGCCAATGAAAATTTAGCAATTATCTATACCCTACTCCTCCCACAGTTTTAGGAGTACAATTACCAAACTTTGCTTGTGCTTTGTTAATCGATCCCACCCTCCGGGCCCCTGGAGCGGCCCCCCGGAGACCCCATTTTTTCCCATAGACTTTCATTGGAAAACTGTTGTTTTTTCACTCGTACAGCTTTCAAGTTAAAGTCACCAAACTTGGGTCACTTAGTCATGGGGTCACCCTGAAAATTTCTGTCAAATTTTTGGGAACGTTAAAAAGTATTTAAGCCAGAGTCCCCAAACTTGGCACCGTGGGTTAGTAGGTGACTGGGATTAAAATTTTAAAAAAAGTGGGCGTGGTCTACAACGCCCATTCAAATTTTAGCCATTTGTCTAAATGGGAAAAATTCAAACTGCTGCTGCTCTTAGACTTTTATTGGCACAGTCTTCAAACTTGGCAAAGTTGGTCACTGGAGGACTGGGATTAAAATTCCAAAAAGTGGGTGGAGCCACCAACAGCCAATCAGATTTCAAGCCAACATTCTGTGGTTTCTTCAGAAACGACACTGTCTAGTTTGTTTATTTTTTTATTTTTTATTTTTACAGTATTGAAAGAAATGCAACTCAGCATTAAGGAGCTTGAGCGGGAACACCAAAAAAGAGTGCAGGCCTTCCGGAAGCAGCATCTCCGGAAGCTGCGGGAGATCAAGCTCCAGTTTGCCAACAGCCTAAGGCAAATGGAAGAATAGCACGACAAGGCCGTGGCACGGCTTAAAAAAATAAACCAAAAATTGAGGGCATTGCCTTATTGAGATTTGTTCAACTTTACTTTTTTTTATTATTTTGTAATTATATTCTTTACTGTTTTATTTTTTTTATTAAAAAAATTTGACGTTTTCTGTATAATTGTTAAACTTTTTTTAAGTAAAGGCCCCTAGAGTCCATTCCCAAACTCATCAGTATCCTGACATACAGCATCCGCAGGTATATAGAAATTGGGTAGTATGAGGCCTACACATAACTCAAATGGATCATGATAATAGTAGTAGTTATTAGTAACAGTTGTGTATTAAATATCAAGTACAAAGCAAAGCATTCTAATAGTTCAGAGTTACATTTAAAAAAAAAAATTTTGTTAATTTTCCTAGTAACTAAATTATTTTATGTACTAACATAAATTTCATATTATCGTAAATAATAAATGTATTTTTTTATCAAACAATTAACTATTAAAATATAAAACTTGAACTGAGTAATAACTACAAAAAACTTTTTGATTTATCAAATCAGCTAAATTATTAACTTTTACAAATTCCAGAAATTTATTTACAATCAAATCTTATTATCAGAACTATAAAACAAAAAAAGGAACAATGTTGGAACAATAAAATGGTAGGGGTAAGAACTAACCAGCATGGATCTTCGATAGCGTCAATTTATTTTATACTTTGCATGTTATAGCATTGCTTCCGCCCTACAGATAGAAACATGTGATTACATGACTATGATTATATGAATTCTCTAACCGGTGACATGGCTCCAAGAACATCATATAGTACACAGTTTATACTTAAAATCTTAAAGCAGTGGTTATATATAATTAGCATGTGCAAATTCTCATTACACAATTGCCAATAAGTAACATACACAAGAAAAGTACCTATACATATTTACATGTTGCTACACGGCTCCATTCACAAAACCGGATTTCCACACAGATGAGTATAACGCCAGTCACACCCAACCATGTAGAGAGGTCAACACCGAAGTCAGCCATCCCTCCCAGAATGACAGACAACACCGTGTTAGATACTAAATCCGTGTGACAAAAAAAAAAAAAAAAAATATAAATTTTAGTTCATCAATCAGTCCTGTACAATCTTAACTGCACAAGACCTTTTGACAAGGGAAGGCCACATGCGGTCCACACCGTGCTACAGCGTGAACCACAATATAACCACCCCAAACCACACTTATTTTAAAAATAAAAAAATATAAAATAAAGTAAAATCATTTCATTTTGTGAATAAAGCCGAACAACGCTTGATAAAATGTCTTTTTAAAAAGATTATTTAAATACATATTTGCATGTCTAAATATTGACAATACATAAATTAGCAGAGCACATGCGAGAATACAAAACATGCAAACAGGTTAAGAGAATTCATAATTCTATACTAAAGTGCAAAGGAGAAAATCAGGTCCATGATGGTTGTCTACGCATAATCAGGACATACAGCATCTATAGTTAACACAGTACTAGAATGCTGACTCATAAGTTATCATTTTAACTAGGCAGAATAACGCCAGGCACTTGCAGGTAGGTACACTTCCAGTTTATAATAAAAAATAAAATAACTCAATCGAAATTTTACTTTAAAAAAGGTGTGAAGGTCTAGACTCTATGATTGTTCCCTGTACGAACATGATGTCTCATGCTCCGGGAACCACAAATGCACAATGTGAGCACAATACATGCTGGCAATATAATCTTGAAAATTGCCCCTGCCAGCTGTTTTAAAAAAATGCATTTATATATTCATACACTGGTCACTAGATCTGTTCAACTACTCTTTGGAACGAATTATTGTAGAACATACTGTTGCTGAACCTCAACCTGACCTGACCAACGGCAGCAACCCCAGATCATCGTAATGTCCCCACATGCTTGTACAGTGGGCTCTAGGCATGATGGGTGCATCTCTTCATCTGCCTCTCTTCTTCCCCTGATGCGCCCTTAACTCTTGATCAGGGTAAATCAGGACTCATCTGACCACACATCATGCTTCCATTGCTCCAGAGTCCGATCTTATGCTATCTAGAAAATTATTTTTATTTTGTTTTTACTTCACTAGTATGTGTTTTTCTGACAGCTACCCAACTGTTCAGTCACAATGCCTTGAGTCCTATTTGCATTGCGTTTTTAGAAAAGGAACTAACTTAAACTAATAAACATAGCCCTGAGTCGCACTGTTGTTTTTATAAGATTGTATTTTAAAAAACATTGCATTTATGACCACATCGTACATTCACGTATATATTTCCAGCTCTCTTTACTATTCTTCTTTGTTTTCATGTGCACTTTATTCTTACACTTGTAAATAATGTATTTGACATTTCATACCAGAATATTAGGACTCTCGGACATCTATTTAGGTGTTTTGTCTTAGCTCGGTGCTTGAAAATGATTTGAACCTTCTAAAACTGACTAACCAATTTGGTACACGAGCAGAAGATATGTCTTTTAACATGGGTTTTTAACTAATTAAAATATAATGAATACGGACACTAAACATATTCGTCCATGCAGTAACTATCCAATCAGAGCCTCAAACCTATTATAGTAGGTTTCAAATCGCATACTGAGTTTTGAAAGTGGGGCAAAAGGCTATGCAGTAACGCAACTGTTTAAGGTGTAAAACACTACCGACCTAACATCCTAGTATGTAGTGCAAGGCCTAAAACATTATCAACTCAACAAACCAGGTACTGTTGTTTTAAAAAGCTCCTAGATAACTCAGCATGATCATGACATGCTGTAGCACCAACAGCAGGATTTTAAAAGTGGTCTATTATCATGGCCAGTGGCCACATGTAGCTTGGCCCAATTCAGCAGCACAGGCAGCAGCAGACGTTATGTTAAAAGGCCCAAATGTAACTCAACATTCTCATGACATGCAGCAGCATCAACAGCATGATTTAAGGAGTGGTGTATTATCATGGCCACATGTAGCTTGGCCAAATTCAGCAGCATAGGCAGCAGCAGATGTTATGTTAAAAGGCCCAAATGTACCTCAACATGTTCAAGACAAGCAGCAGCATCAACAGCAGGATTTAAGAAGTGGTGCATTATCAGGGCAACATGTAGCTTGGCCCAATTCGTCAGCACAGGCAGCAGCAGACGTTATGTTAAAAGGCCCCAATGTAACTCAACATGTTCAAGACATGCAGCAGCATCAACAGCAGTGTGGCAAAACCAACCTCGCCACTGGGTCTGGAGAAGCCTGGTTGCCAGCCTCTTGCCCCAGGATTATGGCCCCTCTCATCAGCCCATGCTAAATTTAAACCTCATGGCGATTTGACTGTGTTTGTGGCATCTTGTATATTTGAATAGTGATTTCTGTCCTATTGTCCCCACGTGTGTATTGGCAATTTCCCTTTGTCCTGAGAGATAATTGAATTACTCCTCGGTTGTTTCAAGGACAGAAGACATTGTTTAAAACTATGTATTCTCCTGCCTGTGATAATTACATCAACCCATTGTGTAAGGTAATTGTATCACAGGCAGAGGGGAGGATTTTGTATGGAAGTGTTTAAACTGTAAAGCTGTAAAGGATTGGCTGCTAGGTCATGTTCTCAGTTTCCAACCAGGTTCACGGGGTGGTAACCTTGTTGGAAAATGTGTATAAGTCAATGCTTGTGTGTTCAATAAAGAGTTCCTGTTTTACATTCAACATAGAGCCTCGTCTCATGTGTATGGGGATTGCTATACGCTGTATACTCCCCTGGCTATAACTCCTAGCTCTTGTAAGAGCTGTTCCTGCTCTCTGGATTTAAGAGAGGTTCACCCACTGGAGCCTAGAGCCTTGTCATAGGTCCAGGGTGGGTAGGAGACGGTGAGACCTCAACCAAGCTTCGCCGGTTCGTGGGATCTGCAGCGCTTACGGTGTCAAGTGGAGTGCTTGGAGTCCTCGGAAAGCACTAGGAGCATCCATCGACAGAGGTACCCGGTCAGGGGTGCCAGGAAATCCGCTACATGATTTAAGAAGTGGTGTATTATCATGGCCACATGTAGCTTAGCCAACTTCAGCAGCACAGGCAGCAGCAGGCATTATGTTAAAAGGCCCAAATGTAACTCAACATGTTGAAAACAAATTCATAATTAATAAAAAATTAAATTAATATATACATGATCAAAACTTGACAATAATTATCGATCAAATAAATATCAATAAATAAATAATAAAATTAATTAATAAAAGTTAAAAACAGAGGGAAAAATAAAAAACAACGGCGTTTGTAAAGGAAAGCAAAGGAAAGGGATGGACAAGGGACCCTTCAGCTCCCTGAACCGACAGCGGGGGCCATGAAGTCACTGCCGATCCAGGACTCATTCATCTTAATGAATGTGAGTCTGTCCACGGAGTCTGTGGACAGACGGGTCCGCTTGTCTGTGACCACCCCACCTTCCGCGCTGAATGCCTGCTCAGACAGTACGCTGGAGGGGGGCAAGATAGTAACTGCAGCGCATACTGAGCGAGCTCACAGCAGGTGTCCAGCCTGGCAACCCAGTACTCTATGGGGTCGTCGGTGGTCATGCTGTCGGAAGCACATACCAACCCCATGTAGTCTGCCACCATGCGGGCCATCCGCTGGTGGTGACTGATGCTGCTGCTGGTACTGGGTCGCGCAAACTGGTAGAAGAGCCTCATCTCACCCAGAAGGTCACCTGCTCGGCTGGTGCTGCTGGTGCCAGCCGCCTGCTGGGTGAGATGGGCAGGGAGAACTAGAGCTTGAGGCCGAGGGTCTGCCTCTTCCAGCCGGTGGATCAGACAGGCCTGCAACTTTTCAAGACGGGCCTGTCTCCGGCTGGCTGGGATGAACTGCTCCAGTTTTCCCTTGCAGCGAGGATCTAAAAGGGTGGCCAACCAAATGTCATCCCTCTCCTTAAATTTCTTGATCTGGGGGTCCCTCCTGAGGCATTGCAGCATATGAGCAGCCATGGGGAAGAGCACAGCCCGCTGTGACTCTTTATGACTGCCCGGGACCATGACCCCTTGGTCCTCCTGCTGCTGATGCTGCTGCTCCCGGTTGGAGATGCCCCACCCCAGGACAAACGGTGCCCCCAGCACCGGCTCTCCCTCCTGACCAGGCCCAGACTCCTGGCCGTTCACTAATTCCTCATCCTCCTTATCGTCCTGGCCCTGGTCCTGGTGGAGCATCGTTGACTCTTCATGCTCCACCAAGGCACTCTCCCCAGCCTCGAGCAGGCGATCTAGTGTCCTGTCCAGCAGGAACACTGGGGGAGCACGTTATTCAGGCCGACATGCTCCCCGCTGACCATCTTTGTCGCCTGCTCTAATGGGGCCAACATGTGGCAGACCTGCTGTATCTGCCCCCACTCCGCATTGGTGATGTAGGGGAGTGGGTGTGATGGCCCTGAAGTGCCTAGGTCAAGCAGGTATTCCCTCACCGCCCGTCGCTGCTCCCACAACCTCTCCAGCATCTGGAGGGTGGAGTTACACCGCATCACACTGTCCACAATCAGCCTGTGGGGGGCAAGCTGTTGTCCCTCTGTAGTTTGGACAGGGACGCGGCGGCAGTTGGGGAGCGTCTGAAGTGGCTTGCAATCCTACATACCCTTTGCACAATGTCACTCAACCCTGGGAATGTTCGTAGGAATTTATCCAATGGAAAAATGGGATCCAGCTTCTTATGGAATAAAAACGTTTCTTTATTGGCTCATCATATAAAATCCATCAAAGTCACAGAAAATTACATTAAAGTGACGCATTTCGGGCTACAGAATCCAGCCCTTCATCATGTCTTGATGAAGTGCTGGATTCTGTAGCCCGAAACGCGTCACTTTGATGTCATTTTCTGTGACTTTGATGGATTTTATATGATGAGCCAATAAAGAAACGTTTTTATTCCATAAGAAGCTGGATCCCATTTTTCCATTGGATACTTCATAAGGCCCAGTTCTGGTCTCTTCTCCGTGCTTCTTGGATTGAAAGTGGAGGTGAGAGCTGCAGCCATTTGTACTATTGCTCGTAGGAATTTATGTACGACAAGGTTGAGGACATGTGCCATGCAGGGTATGTGTGTGAGACTGCCAGCATGAAGGGCGGCGAGTAGGTTGCTGCCTTTGTCACAGACAACCATACCTGGCTGGAGCCTTCGGGGTGTCAGTCACTTCTGAACCTAAGCCTGTAGTGCGGACAGAACATCAGGTCCAGTGTGTCTCCGGTCCCCTAAGCTCACAAGCTGGAGCACAGACTGGCAGCGGACATGCCCCACACTTGTGTAGCAACAGGGACGCTTTCTGGGGGGCTCAGCAGCTGTGGAGACAGTGGCTTACGGTAGAGCAGCAGTTCTCCCCTGGACACCCCGGGGCGGCACCACAAAATCAGATGCCGCCAATCCCTCCCCGGCGCCACGGAGGGACACCCAATGGACTGTGAAGCTTATATAGTGTCCCTGCCCATGCCTGCTGGTCCAGGCATCCATTGTGAGATGCACCCTGTCGCTGACAGCATGATCCAGCGACAGGGATACATTCTGCACAATGTGCTGGTGTAGGGCAGGGATGCCGTTCCTGCCAAAGTAATGGAGGCTGGGGACACGCCATCTGGGTTGGGCCTGCTCTAACATCTGCCTAAATGGATTGCTATCCACCAGATTGTAAGGCAGCAGATGTTGCGCGATAACCCTTGCCAGGAGCCCATTGAGTGAACGCACATGACGGTCCCCGGGGCGTAGGTGCGGTGTGTTTAAATGCATCTGCAATAGATGGCTGATGCCGGACGGCAGAGGAGGGTGCAGTGGAGGCAGAGCTATGGCTGCCGGTACCAGTACCTCTAGTAGAGGGAGCGGGGAGTGGGAATGAGTTGGTGGAAGGGGGTTGGGGTGGCTGCAGTACAGTGGCAGGAGCTGCTGTCTCCTTCACACTGCTGGTGGCGCTGCTGCTTTGACCACTCCGCATCTGTTCCCACTCCCGCCAGTGGTTGACTCGCATGTGCTGGTTGAGGGCTGTGGTACCCAGCTGAGCCATAGATCTCCCTCTCCTCACCCTTACAAATGCCAACTGTGACATCATCTGCTGCCAGGGTGAAGTAAGCCCAAACAGGCAACTTCCGCACCGACCTCCTGTCAGATGGGGTGGTGCTGGCTTGCGCCTGTTCGGGCTCGGTGCGCACAGGTGGAGCTGGCTGCTGCTGCCTACTCCTGCTGCCATTACCAGTGGAGCCCCTGACACTGGGCTCCTGGTGACCTGGCGTACCATTTGCCTCGGGTGCCTACCTTCATCGGTGCTGCCGTCACCTGACAAAGGAGGTGGCACCCATTCTGGGTCACCCTCCTTTTCGCCCCCTGATATATCAGACCCAGGGCCAACCTGTGGTGGACTGACAGGAACAGCTGACATGGAGCCCCTGACTGGGCTCCTCTGTCCCCTCGCTGATGCCTGGGTCTGAATAGGTGCAGGGGTTGTGTGGCTAACACCACCTACACCAGTTGGAAAGGATTTCACAGGGGATTTATAGGCCCCTCCTCCTACTGATCCCCATCCCTTCCAACAGGTCCTGCTCATCCTCAGGGCTGAACAGTAATTCCGCCTCCTGCATTGCCTCCTCCAAGATGTCACTCTCAGTCTCAAAGTCTCCGAACATAAGAGAGGACAATTCTTGGGAGCTGGGGGTTGGTTCTACAGGAGGCGGAGTGCTGCAGTTGCTGGCAGCCGGGGCAAAGGACTCCGTGGCACTAGAATTGGCCAAGAGAGCAAAGACAGCCTCTACATCCTGGGAAGTAATGGGCTGGCTGCCACTTGTGAAAAAGTCACAGATCAGGCGGACGCCCCTGCCACCTGCGCCTGCGTGTCCGGGGCATGAGGAGCGGCCCCGTGCTGGGAGTGGTCCAGCGCGGGAACCAACTCCCCTGTTACCCCGACCATGTCCAAGGCTGCCTGCCCGGCCCAGTACACTCATGCTGCTGGGGATTAGGGGAAAACTTTATTGGGGTGGGGACGATGGGTGAAAAATGAAAAGGACGTAAACTGTAACACACTAAACTAAACACTAAACACGTAAAGCTATCAAACAGACAGAACTACACTAAACAAAAAACATATAAAGCTTCAAAACTTTTTTTTTTTAACCTGACACAGACACTAACTGACACACAGAGACTAAAATACTTTTTTGAATTAACAAATAATGGAAAAAAAATAAAACTAGTACATTAACTGGACGGACACTATCTGACAGACAAAACAGACAGATAGACCCTTGTTGAGGAAGGGTTGAAATATATGTATATATATATATTGTGGGGAGTCGCTCTGGTAGACAGCGGTGCGGGTGCAGTTTAGAGGCAAAACAAGGAGTCCAGATTGTGCATCAAACAGTGTTTTATTCACACTTGCACACCAGAAATGAAAACAGTCTCTTGGTGACAGTTCACACACAACAGAAATCATGTGGCAAAATCAAAAACAGGCCAACACAGGGTCCAGTCACCTTGGGTGGTTTAAGTGCGGGTTCACACTTAGCAGTCGGTTCAGCCGCAGGCGATTCCTCCTTCAAGTTGCAGGAAACACCACCTGGCTGAGCTCCGTCCTCCAGCACAGAGAACTCCTCAGCCCTGTTAGCAGTCTCCAGGATAATCACAGCCTCAGACACAGCTGATGGCTGTGTTTTATACCCCGCCCAAAACTCGGACTGGACCGTGGGGAGCAGCCACCCACCCTACTCTTTAGCTGCTCCCAGTAAGAGCCGGCCCGGATCGGCTTTGCAGCCATGCTATTTAAAAGAGCCAAACAGCACTAGCTGCTGCAGTCAAAAACCCGGCTCTCACCTCACCGAGGCCAGCAACCTCGGTGACACGTACCTGCCATCGCAAATGACACCTTGCACCTTACCACATACCCCCTTTGTTCAACCCTGAGGGGGTGAACACACGTGAGGCAGTGGACGCGGGACAGGGCATCTGCGTTGCCCTGCAAGCGGCCTGCCCTGTGTTCCACGGAAAACTTGAAATTTTGAAGAGATAGGAACCACCTGGTGACCCGAGCATTCCTCTCCTTGGCCTGACTCATCCATTTGAGGGGGAATGGTCGGTCACCAGACGGAACCTCCTCCCTAACAGGTAGTAGCGGAGAGATTCGAGTGCCCACTTGATAGCCAGGCACTCCCTCTCCACTATACTATATCTGGACTCGGCGGGACTGAGCTTACGGCTCAGGAAGACAACGGGATGTTCTTCCCCGTTGACCTCCTGCGACAGTACCGCACCGAGGCCTACCTCCGAGGCGCCGGTCTGTACGACAAACTCCTTGTTGAAGTCGGGTGTCACCAAAACCGGGGACCCACACAGGGCCGACTTCAACGCGGAGAAAGCCTCCTCCGCCTTCTCACTCCAGCTAACCCTCCCAGACTTTCGCCCCTTCAACAGGTCTGTCAATGGCGCTGCTATTGTGGCAAAGTGGGGCACAAACCTCATGTAGTAACCTACAATCCCCAGGAACGACTTTACCTGCCTGGTGGTGACCGGTCGGGGCCAGTTACGAATGGCCTCTACCTTAGTTACCTGAGGTTTGATGACTCCCGCCCAATTATATATCCCAGATATTTTGTCTCCTCTAACCCTATGGAGCACTTCTTTGGGTTAGCGGTCAGTCCGGCTTTCCTCAGGGCATCCACTACCGCCTGCACCTTGGGCAAATGGCTTTCCCAGTCGGTGCTGTGGATGACTACATCATCTAAGTAGGCCGAGGCGCACCGACGATGTGGTCGCAGCACTATGTCCATTAACCTTTGGAAAGTGGCGGGGCGCCATGCAGGCCAAAGGGTAACACCTTGTAGTGATACAGGCCCTGCGTGGGTAACAAATGCGGTTTTTCCTTAGCCGACTCGTTAAGGGTACCTGCCAGTACCCTTTAGTGAGGTCCAGCACAGAAAAATAACGGGCTTGTCCTAAACTTTCAACCAGCTCGTCTACTCGGGGCATGGGATACGCGCCAAACTTGGATACTTCATTTAACTTGCGAAAGTCGTTGCAGAACCGCAACGTCCCATCCGGCTTGGGTATTAGGACTATGGGACTGGCCCACTCACTTTTCGACTCCTCAATGACCTCGAGCTTCAACATTAACTGTACTTCCTCCGCGATGGCCCGCCGCCGAGCCTCGGGTACCCGGTATGGTTTTAACCGGATCTTGGCCTGAGGCTCAGTGACGATGTCATGTTGGATGAGAGACGTGCGGCCAGGGAGGTCCGAGAACACATCCGTGTTCCGACTGATGAACTCCCTGACTTCCTGAACTTGTTTGGAAGACAGGCTGTCTGCAATTTTTACCGTGGTTACTGCTTCACAGGCCTCGAACTGTGGGGCTGGAGCCTTTTCACCTAGAAGCCCTGGCCGGGGGCTGTGGTCGTCGGCTGTGTCCCTATCTTTCCACGGCTTAAGTAAATTCACGTGGTACACCTGCTCCGGCTTGCGCCGCCTGGCTGGTGTACTTTGTAATTTACTTCCCTACTTTCTCGATCACCTCATAGGGGCCCTGCCACCTAGCTAGGAATTTGCTGTCAAGGGTGGGTACCAGAACCAAAACCCGATCTCCCGGATTGAAGCCCCGCACCCGAGCCTGACGATTGTACACCCTACTCTGGGCTTGTTGCGCTGCCTCCATATGCTCCCGGACCAGCGGCAACACCCTTTCTATCCGTTCCTGCATCTGGGTGACATACTCAATGACACTTTTGTGGGGGACAGGCTGTTGTTCCCATGCTTCCTTGGCGATATCCAACAGGCCCCGAGGGTGTCTGCCATAAAGCAGTTCGAAGGGCGAGAACCCAGTAGAGGCCTGGGGTACCTCTCGCACTGCGAACATGAGATAGGGCAGAAGCAGGTCCCAGTCCTTCCCATCTCTAGACACCACCCTTTTAACATATTTTTTAGAGTTTGGTTAAACTCTCTCAACAAGACCGTCTGTTTGCGGATGGTAAACGGACGTCCGTAACTGCTTTATACGCAACAATTTACACAGTTCCTTCATTACTTTGGACATAAAAGGGGTCCCTTGGTCTGTCAGAACCTCTTTTGGCAGGCCCACACGGGAAAACATCTCCATTAACTCTTTGGCAATGAGCCTAGCTGAGGTATGTCGCAGGGGCACCGCCTCCGGATACCGAGTGGCATAGTCGAGAACTACCAGAATGTGTTGGTGGCCCCTGGCAGACTTTGGTACAGGCCCAACTAAATCCATAGCGATTCGCTCAAACGGTACTTCAATAATTGGCAGAGGTACCAGAGGACTACGGAAATGAGGCTGGGGGCTAGTTATCTGACAGGTTGGACAGGACTTACAATAATTTTCTACCTCCTTGAACACACTGGGCCAATAAAACCGCTGCAGTATGCGGTCCTGGGTTTTCTGCCACCCCAGGTGTCCCCCAAGAACATGTTGGTGGGCAAGCTCCATGACAAGCTTGCGATACGCTGTGGGCACCACCAACTGTTCAACAGGTTCACCTCGGACTTGGTTCACCCGATACAACATATCCTGTAGAACAATAAATCGTGGGAACATTAATTCAGCCCCTGGTTTCTGGGGTTTACCATCAATTTCCAGCACATTCTCCCAGGCCCTGGTTAGGGTTTGGTCCCGTGTTGTGCGGTCCCAAAATTTTCCCCGGAGACATTGAGGTCTGCCAACTCAGGTCCCGGTGGCAAGTCCTCCGTGTCTCCCACCATTACACTCAGTGGGGTTGTCTCCCTCTACCGCTGGAGCAGTGGTCACCCCTACCGCCGGCCCTTCAGACTCGGGCTCCCAGGGTTCTGGCCTTCCAGCGGTATCAGGCCACTCTACTAGGGTCACCCCTGTCTCGGGTCCCTCAGATACCTTTATTGCCGGCCACAGCGCCGGAAAACCGGGAAGTCCCTCCCAAGTATTAGTTCATGTGGGAGTTTAGTAGCGACAGCCACCTCGTGGGTCCACCTACCAGCCGCTGTGGACAAAGTCACTAGTGCAGTGGGGTAGTCTTTCAGGTCTCCGTGGATGCACAGGACCTCGACTTTACGGCCAGTATACTCCACAGGCCGCATAAGGGCAGCCCTTACCAGGGAGACTAAACTCCCGGAGTCCAGCAGAGCCACCGCCAGCGAATCTCCCACCTCTACCTGACACAGGTGGTTATGGTCTTGCACCTCACGGGTGCCAGTTGCGCACAGCTTCCGTGCATACAAGGAGTGGCGACTCCCGTAGTTCACCTCCATCGGCTCATCCCGATGCGGACAGTCGGCCCTGATGTGGCCTGGCTCCTGACACCTCCAGCATACCACGGGAGGCGGACTCGCAGGGGGTATCTTCCGTACAGGCCGCTCTGTCGCCGGACGCCGGAACTGGGGCAGAGGCCTCCGGGGTTTGACTGACCCCTTCCCAGCAAGACTCCCTGCAGGTTTCTGGTGGCCTCGCATCGCTCCACCAGGTCGACCATCTCCAGGGCATTGGTGGGCGATACCTGGCCGACCCAGTGCTGGAGAGGGTAAGGCAAAGCCCTCCAGAAGACATCGGCTAACAGACGGTCGAGCATAGCAGTGGGAGTCAGTATGTCTGGCTGCAGCCATTTTTGCAACCGTTGTAGCAAGTCATAGTATTGTGGCCTGGCGGGTTCAGCCACGTTAAAGTCCCACTGGTGGACACGCTGAGCCCGGACCAAAACATTCACCCCCAGTCTTGCCAGGATCTCACCTTTCACAGTTGGGTAGTCAGCTGCTTGGTCATCTGGGAGGTCAAAAATACTTGCTGGGGTCCAGACGCCAGGAACGGAGCGACGACCTCTGCCCACTGTTCTCGGGTAATTTCTCCCTCACGGCCACCTTCTCGAACACCGCCAGATAGGTCTCCACATCATCCGAGGGGGTCATCTTAGGGATCGCGGCACGGACAGCTTTCCGGGCATCATGGACGCGGTGGGACGCTCCTGCCGCTTGCAACGCCATCACGTGCTGTAGCAGTAGCTGGTTGGTCTCCCGCTGCTGCACGTTAGCCTCTATGAGGGCTTTCACAGCCGCCTCCATTTTGTCGGGGATCACAGGCTGCAACTTTGCCGGCTTAATATAGGACATTCACTTTTGCTCAGCAAAAACAAAGTTCGGGCGTTCACGCCAGCCTCACTGCGCATGCCCGCATCCGACACCAAATGTGGGGAGTCGCTCTGGTAGACAGCGGTGCGGGTGCAGTTTAGAGGCAAAACAAGGAGTCCAGATTGTGCATCAAACAGTGTTTTATTCACACTTGCACACCAGAAATGAAAACAGTCTCTTGGTGACAGTTCACACACAACAGAAATCATGTGGCAAAATCAAAAACAGGCCAACACAGGGTCCAGTCACCTTGGGTGGTTTAAGTGCGGGTTCACACTTAGCAGTCGGTTCAGCCGCAGGCGATTCCTCCTTCAAGTTGCAGGGAAACACCACCTGGCTGAGCTCCGTCCTCCAGCACAGAGAACTCCTCAGCCCTGTTAGCAGTCTCCAGGATAATCACAGCCTCAGACACAGCTGATGGCTGTGTTTTATACCCCGCCCAAAACTCGGACTGGACCGTGGGGAGCAGCCACCCACCCTACTCTTTAGCTGCTCCCAGTAAGAGCCGGCCCGGATCGGCTTTGCAGCCATGCTATTTAAAAGAGCCAAACAGCACTAGCTGCTGCAGTCAAAAACCCGGCTCTCACCTCACCGAGGCCAGCAACCTCGGTGACACGTACCTGCCATCGCAAATGACACCTTGCACCTTACCACAATATATATATATATAATATATATATATAAATATTTATATGTATCCCTTATAGAATGTGTCCCTTATAGAATATCAACTCAGTATCAACTTGATACAGGCCCATGTTTAGCCTGTAGGCCATGGCTTGCGTTGTTATCTGTTAAATCGCCCAACTGTCCCTGGGGGGTAGTTAACATAGAGATGCTAACTAGGATGTGGGTCCAGGACAGGAGATTGCAGACTTTATGGCACCTTTTGATCAGCACATGGCTTACATGCTAAACCTGTTTCCTCCCCCCCCCCCCCCATCTCCAAACTATTTGGGGGGAGGGCTCACAAGGTACAGTGGACTTCACTGATATTAGGGCATGGCTCTACAAAGTAGGGCTCTTCTGAACTCGGCTCCTGACTGAGAAGGACACAGATGGGACCCGAAGATGGCTGAGTACCCCCAACCCTTGCCCTGATTTCCCATAGCCCTACAGTCCCATGTACCCCTTCCCTGCCCAGCAGCATCAACCCCTGTTGGTGTAACCCCTGCAGACCTGTACCTCCCTACCCATTATCCCTGCATTTACCCCTACCTTGCCTGAACCCCTGCTCCCTGCCCTGCATTAATCCCTGCTGTACACCTGCAGCAGCCTTCAGCCCAGTGTATCTGTGGCCTGCATTAACCCTTGCAGGTCCCAGCAAGCTCTGCTACCCACAGCCCCCTGCACCTTGTGTTAACCCCTCCACTGCTGCCCTGCCTATAGCCCAGCAGCAGTTGAGTGTGTTAACCCTTTGTTACTCCCATAGGAATAGCTTAGAGCCAGGTTGGGTGGGCTGTAAATGTGTGTGTAGTGTAGCTTGTATTAGCTAGTGTTGTGGGTGAAGTTGGGATTGTGTAGTGTAGTTAGTATTGTATTTGTAGTGTTGTGTTATTTAGTATACATCTGTGTGCGTCAAGTGTTATTAAATACCGTTTATTGATAGAATTGTGTAGCGTGTATTTATTAGCAGTTAGTGTAGTGAGTTAGGCGCATGCAGGTAGTAAGTGTAAGCAACCGGGTGACGTGCTAGGCAATAGAATTGTATTGTTAAGGATATAAATAGGCACAGCTATCTATAGACGGTTTTTGCCTATTTATGAATATTAATTATTGATATCTGCATAATATTGGTAATTAATATTCTCCCTTTACATTGGCGAGCCAGGCCCACTGTGTTAATTTTTGGTGTTGTGGCTAAGGGTCGCTAGAATTGTAAATTATCAGGCAGGAGAGACGTGGTCAGCGGTGAGTCTGAACGTCTAAGACCTGATAATTTCGGACAGGAGAAAGCGATCCTTCCCATTAATACCGTAAAGCCATAAAGGGTTACCTCTCAGCGACACATGCCTCACCAGGTGCTGAGGGGTCAGAATGGCCAAGCTAGGCTAGGCAACATTTGACACCCCTGTACTATTTGTTACACAGTTTGTTCCCGTGTATGTCCGTGTTGTGTGTTTTTGTTGTATGTGTATATGTTTTCTTTCATGTGGATGGCAGTGGTCCTTGTATGCGCATGTGTCTCACCCTGCTGATTTTTGTGGTTTACATTCCCTGCTATGAGTCCAGTCGCTGCTGTCTTTGATTTATTCTTGTGTCCCCTTTGAGTAGAACGGTGTTATACTGTGGATCGAGAAAGTGTTGGCTTGCAGGAGCGGGTGACATTGGAACACGGTTTAGTGGGATGTCACGACGTGCAAGCCAGGGTCTCCTGATCGATACAGGTGACGCGGTTGTGCTCAAGGTTTCTCGGCAGTGCTATGTTATACTGGGGACTGGGCGGACAGACAACATTGGTGTAATGTTGCGCTGCGCACTAAATTCTAGTCCAATCAGGTAACACAGCTCTGATTGGGATTGGATGCAGAGTGATTGATAGCAGTGTGTGGCCTGTGTGTTTGTGTTGTGGAGTCCTGAAGAGCCAAGGCAGGACTTATGCCATGGATTCTGCTGGCCTCCACAAGACAGGATGACAGGGGGAAATCAGCTTTAGTACACATCAGTGGACAAGGATACAGTGCCACCAATTGCAAGATTGTGCTTCATCCACAGCTCCCCTCGGATATCCTAACCTATTAAGGTAGGCATCCTTATCTGTTAGTGCAGAGGGATGTGAAGCAGAGGACGCGATCCTCTGAAGGTAGGGTGTTCATACACCAGGGTTAGGATAACGAGGGGTCCTGTGAGATGAAGGGCAGCCCAATACCTTTCTCTACTCATGGGTCAAAGGTTTGGTGCTGGTATAGAACAACTAATTGCACCGTAAGGGGAGAAATCCCCTAGGAGCGCCTGGTATTTTCTTCTGTCATAGGTATGGTTACTATGGAGCAGAGGAAAACCCAGATGATGCCACAGAAGATACCTGCTATCCGCCCTGACACTCTGTTGAGGCTCCAGAGGATCCCACTGGGTTTTGGCGGTCCGCAGAGGTCTGAAAAGACGAGGAACTGCACCACAACCCAGCGGGAGCATTATCTCCCATGTTTTGGAGAAAGACTTGTAGGCGTTCGGGTGGAAGAGCTTGTTCGGATCTACATTTCATCTTCTTATTCACCCAGTGAAAGTTCCCTGGTTCTGGTAATCATCATCTACATTGGACTGTGTATCGGAAGGGCAAGGGACTTGCTGACCAGTTACACCAGAACCAGACAGTAACTTCACAAAGTAATCCGTAGGAGGCTCAGGACATAACTCCCACAAAGTCCTGAAGCCAGGGACCTCATGGACATATTTATGTATATATATATTGTTACTTGGTTTCCTATGAGGGTTCAGGATGTATAACTATGCAATCCTGTAACCCCATAGTACTGTGTATATATAGATTATGTGTATGTTTGCCATCTGTGTACCCATAGACACTCTAGGTACAAGTGTGTGACAGCCTATAGAGGTCACCCGACACACTGCGGTGAGTTGGATTCGCTGTCCACATTTGTATCCTATAGTCTTTTTCCCGTGGACAGGTGGGTCTGTGACCTACCTATCTTTGGAGGTGTAGAGATGTCAGGTTGCAGGAGTCTCTATGGGTACACACTAAATTTATTTGACGGAGGGGAAGGTGAAATGTGTTATGTGTGTGAATGGGGATTAGAGTAGAGCACGTTAGGGACAGGTCCCTTTGTTCGCCATTTGCCACCTCAAACCCTGTAACGGTGAAGTTCGTAAGGGGTGGGCTGGATGGTTAGTGTGGCGGAGGTATTTACCGCGGTTAGTATTTAGGTAGCTTGACATTGGCTCACTTAATGGAAAATCTGACCTGCCTTTTAAAGACCTACTTATCTGTCCATGGGGAGGTTGTCGCCGCTGGAAAATTGATTGTGAGGGTGAACCCGCTCCTGGTCACGATATTCTTGTTTCAAGAAAGTCGGTGCAGTTGGGAAAGACTGCAAGAGTCAAGCCGCTCCGGAAGTCAATAGGTCAAGCTGGTCGGGAGAGTAGGCGTTCGGTTTAATGGACCTCCTCCATGCAGCACGCAAGTAAGACAGTAGGAGCGGCTGACACCGATACGTTCGAAGCAGAAGATGTCCAGACCTTGGGGTGGATACATGAAGATCGGCAGTAGTACCAAGAGACGGTAAGGGTGTGGTCACTCCAAACTCATCAGAGTGGCCGACACCGGAAGACGGTTATCAGAAAGAAAGGCCAGTTAAGTTAACGACAGCCAATCCTGTGGATAGAGGAGTTTGGGTTACGGTGAAAAGCAGGTCGGTGAAAGGTCGGGATGGGTGATGTCTAGGTACCTAAGGATCAGTGTATACTCCAGTTCTTCCTGAACTATCACTAAGAATGGGCTTGAGTGGGGCAAATATGTCTCAGTCCTCCTCCCCTAAGTATTGTCGTATTTTTCCGACAACAGGGGGATTGTTGAGGAAGGGTTGAAATATATGTATATATGTTGCGGAGGTGTAATAAAAGATCCACGTTTACTTTGGAGTGCTGCCTGTTGTTTCAACATATATATATATATATATATATATATATATCCAAAATGAAGACCGGCACTCGCTGTAGTAAAGTTGCAATAATACTTCTTTTATTGGTCACATATGTTCAAAAGTGACGCGTTTCGGCACAAGTGTGTGCCTTCATCAGACTTGTAACAATAAATGAGAAAATACAGACTTTATATATCCTAGTTGCACAAAGAAAAAAATGTGTAGGAAGTGACATCATGATTACATCATCACAAAAGTCCACACCCAACTTGTGAAAAAAACAGATAGTATGAACGCAATACTTTCAATTAGAGACTGAACTATATACCATATTTAATATTACCGATTACCAATATATAGCATGGATCTAGTATCTGAGTACTGTTATGTCATGCTGGTATTGCGCTATAAATAAAAAGAGAAAAAGAAAAAAGGAGAAAAACATTAAAAACAAATGTACTAAGAAAGGAGTCTCAAAGGAAACTGTGTAAACTATAATCTCTGTTTAGACCCCGAGGTTCTATGGTCTCTAAGCGGTGAATCCAATATGCTTCTCTCTGTAATAGTTGCTTGGTTCTATCACCACCTCTACGTGACAATTGTATGTTCTCAATGACCTGAAACCTCAGTTGTGCTATTGTATGCCTCTTGTCGTGAAAATGATGGGGAATTGGTAATAAGAGATTCTCTTTCCTAATACTCGATTTATGATTGCTAAGCCTATCTTTTATCCGTGTTGATGTCTCCCCAATGTATACAAGGCCGCATGGGCATTTCAACAAATATATCACGAAGCGACTGTCACATGTAAAGTGACCGCGTACTGGGATTTGTTCCCCTGTATGCGGATGAGTGAAATATGATCCCCGTATGACACTTGAACAATGTACACAATTTAAACAGGGATATGTACCTGTTTTGGGGGATGAAAATACTTGTTGACGTAGAGGGGTTTTCTGGCTACCAATGTCAGCTCGTATTATTTTATCCTTTATGTTAGAATTTCTCTTATAACAGAGCATTGGTGATCGCTGGAATTCAGGAATGGTAGGGTATGACCTGGAGATGACATGCCAGTGATGGTTGATTATACCACGTAATCTATGTGTCCATGGGTGGTATTTAACCACTAGTGGGACCCGTGGTTCTTGTTTAGGTTTACTGGACTGTACAGTATTTAATTTATGTCTTTGGTGTTGTAATAAGTCCTCCGGATAACCCCGGGTGCGGAATTTCTGGGTCATCTCTTCCAATCTAATAGAGCATGTATCAGGGTTACTAACAATACGTTTGACCCTCTGAAATTGAGAATATGGGAGAGATCGCTTTGTGGGTTCCGGATGATTGCTGCTATATAATAGCAAACTATTCCTATCGGTGCTCTTGGTAAACAAGTCCGTGTGTATGGGACCTCCGCTGTCCTGTAAGACCCAGGTGTCTAAAAAGACACTCTTTCAGTATCAAAATGTAATGTGAATTTTAATTCCGTACGTACTTCATTTAGGAATGTTACAAATTGTTGTAGGGATCGAACGTCGCCCCGCCATACGCAAAATATGTCGTCAATAAAACGACGCCAAAAATGCAATGTTCTTGATACAAAGGATGGGAGTAGACATATTCAGACTCAAATTGTGCCATATAGCAATTTGCGTATGGCGGTGCGACGTTCGATCCCATCGCGGTCCCGCGCCGCTGCTGGTAGTATGAATCCTGGAACATGAAGTAATTTTGCTCTAATATTACTCTGAGCATCGACAGAAAAAAATTTTGTTGGGTAGTGGTGTAAGTGCTAGACATAAGCAAGAGCTGTACTGCCCGGATACCTTCTTGATGAGTAATAGACGTATATAAGCTACATACATCCAGTGTGACCAGAAGTAAATCACCCGTATTTGGGATGCCTTTTAATTCGTTCAGAAAATGTTGAGTATCTACGCAAATAGGAGGGGGCTGAGGTGGTTAATGGAGTTAGGACTTTCTCCAATAAAATGGCTGGATGGGATAGGATGGAATCAGTCGACGCCACAATCGGGCGCCCGGTGGACTTGACAATGATTTATGGACCTTCGGTAGTGTATAAAATACGGGTGTTATAGGATGCTGGTTAATCAAATAGGAGCCCAATGTGGCGTCGACTGTCCCATCCTGCAGAGCGGCATCAACAATGTTCTGTAACATTTTTTGATACAAAACACTGGATCACTTGGCAACAACATGTATGTATTTTGGTCCTGTAATTGACTCAAAATTTCTGCTACGTAATAGCTTTTGTCTAATACCACCAGTGCTCCCCCTTGTCAGCGGGTTTAAAAATGAGAGATTTATTATCCAACAAGTGATTCAGAGTTTGTCTTTCTTCCATAGTAAGGTTGTGTTGTATATGAAACTGACCATTTTTACATTGTTGCAACCATGTGGAAACATCTCTTTGTACTAGTTGGATAAAAGTCTCTACAGGGTGATATGTTTTGGGTGGCGAATAAGAACTCTTCACCCGCAATCCAAAGGTTTTCAAAGATAAAACATCTGAACGAACTGGAACATTTGGTACAGAAACGTTTGATGCAGAATCAGTAGATGAGAAATGCGCTTTTAGACGTAGATTCCTATAAAAACGCTGTAAGTCCATGTCCAATGTGAAACTGTCCAAATTACTGGTAGGACTAAAGGATAAACCTTTCTGAAGTAAGTTCATTTGTGCAGGGGTTAAATTAACTTTTTAGGCCGGCGCAATCGACCTCCACGAGGAAAACCAGGAGAGCAGGGCACCACTATCGGCGCACAGGACGCACCCGAGTGACTCGGTCACAGACACAGGTACGACCGATAATCTAGTATTAAATCTATCCTCTGTTAATTTAACCCCTGCACAAATGAACTTACTTCAGAAAGGTTTATCCTTTAGTCCTACCAGTAATTTGGACAGTTTCACATTGGACATGGACTTACAGCGTTTTTATAGGAATCTACGTCTAAAGCGCATTTCTCATCTACTGATTCTGCATCAAACGTTTCTGTACCAAATGTTCCAGTTCGTTCAGATGTTTTATCTTTGAAAACCTTTGGATTGCGGGTGAAGAGTTCTTATTCGCCACCCAAAACATATCACCCTGTAGAGACTTTTATCCAACTAGTACAAAGAGATGTTTCCACATGGTTGCAACAATGTAAAAATGGTCAGTTTCATATACAACACAACCTTACTATGGAAGAAAGACAAACTCTGAATCACTTGTTGGATAATAAATCTCTCATTTTTAAACCCGCTGACAAGGGGGAGCACTGGTGGTATTAGACAAAAGCTATTACGTAGCAGAAATTTTGAGTCAATTACAGGACCAAAATACATACATGTTGTTGCCAAGTGATCCAGTGTTTTGTATCAAAAAATGTTACAGAACATTGTTGATGCCGCTCTGCAGGATGGGACAGTCGACGCCACATTGGGCTCCTATTTGATTAACCAGCATCCTATAACACCCGTATTTTATACACTACCGAAGGTCCATAAATCATTGTCAAGTCCACCGGGCGCCCGATTGTGGCGTCGACTGATTCCATCCTATCCCATCCAGCCATTTTATTGGAGAAAGTCCTAACTCCATTAACCACCTCAGCCCCCTCCTATTTGCGAGATACTCAACATTTTCTGAACAGAATTAAAAGGCATCCCAAATACGGGTGATTTACTTCTGGTCACACTGGATGTATGTAGCTTATATACGTCTATTACTCATCAAGAAGGTATCCGGGCAGTACAGCTCTTGCTTATGTCTAGCACTTACACCACTACCCAACAAAATTTTTTTCTGTCGATGCTCAGAGTAATATTAGAGCAAAATTACTTCATGTTCCAGGATTCATACTACCAGCAGCGCGCGGGACCGCGATGGGATCGAACGTCGCACCGCCATACGCAAATTGCTATATGGCACAATTTGAGTCTGAATATGTCTACTCCCATCCTTTGTATCAAGAACATTGCATTTTTGGCGTCGTTTTATTGACGACATATTTTTGCGTATGGCGGGCGACGTTCGATCCCTACAACAATTTGTAACATTCCTAAATGAAGTACGTGCGAATTAAAATTCACATTACATTTTGATACTGAAAGAGTGTCTTTTTAGACACCTGGGTCTTACAGGACAGCGGAGGTCCCATACACACGGACTTGTTTACCAAGAGCACCGATAGGAATAGTTTGCTATTATATAGCAGCAATCATCCGGAACCCACAAGCGATCTCTCCCATATTCTCAATTTCAGAGGGTCAAGCGTATTGTTAGTAACCCTGATACATGCTCTATTAGATTGGAAGAGATGACCCAGAAATTCCGCACCCGGGGTTATCCGGAGGACTTATTACAACACCAAAGACATAAATTAAATACTGTACAGTCCAGTAAACCTAAACAAGAACCACGGGTCCCACTAGTGGTTAAATACCACCCATGGACACATAGATTACGTGGTATAATCAACCATCACTGGCATGTCATCTCCAGGTCATACCCTACCATTCCTGAATTCCAGCGATCACCAATGCTCTGTTATAAGAGAAATTCTAACATAAAGGATAAAATAATACGAGCTGACATTGGTAGCCAGAAAACCCCTCTACGTCAACAAGTATTTTCATCCCCCAAAACAGGTACATATCCCTGTTTAAATTGTGTACATTGTTCAAGTGTCATACGGGGATCATATTTCACTCATCCGCATACAGGGGAACAAATCCCAGTACGCGGTCACTTTACATGTGACAGTCGCTCCGTGATATATTTGTTGAAATGCCCATGCGGCCTTGTATACCGGACCTGAAGAGGAGGCATGCGGAAAGAATCCGCGAGATCCGGGACCAAAAATGTCCAGGTATAATGATTACTGAGTGTTGGAATAAAGATACAAAAGTAATGTAAAGCATATGTACATGTTTTGTTTTTAGATTTTTTTCTAAAAGTAGTAAAATTTGTTATTATAGGTGTTCCTTTTGTTTCAGACGCAGGCCTCCCAGACAGCAGGTGTGGGAGGTCTCGGCATCAGAGGAGGAGGAGGCTGGACCCTCAGGGCAACAACATGCCCCTAGCCCCCCAGAGGAGTCAATGGCAGGAGTGGAGGGCGGACCTTCACCCCAACCCGCCTCACCCCTCAAGTGTCTGATGACGGGGACGAGGAGGAGAAGGAACTCATCACCACCCCCCACAAGGAGTGTAAGTATGTGTTGTGGCTGTTTTCACTCATTCACTGTTCACACACACACACAAACACGTGTCAGTTTAGTCTTCACCATAGACACACTTTTTTGGAGCAAACAATAAGCATGTTAAAGCTTTACTAATAATCTTTCTTCAGCCCACACATATCGGAGAACCTATAGTCCCACACTTACAGTTCCGTACATGCTGGATATCAAAAAGTACTATCTCAACACTCTTTACAGTCTTCCAGAGGTCTGGTTCCCTCTATGATTGTTCAGCTGCCCAATTGACTATCCACACTGTATTTTAACAGCCTTTTTAACCACAATTTTATGAAAACCCCAAGATGTAGTACGGGTGTGACCTGTCCCACCCAATGTCTCTGACTATTAAAACCCAGGCCCAAAATAATTTTTAAAGAAAACCTCCCTGAAACCTATAGTTACAGGCGTACTGCTTCACCGCAGTTATCTCACTGAGGCATACATTCCCACATTCCCACTGAGACACACCGAGCAGCCATGATTATTCCCACAACTCGGACCAGATATTGTTGGTGTCAACCCGAATAAACGGGTATATTTTTTGGGGACACCCCAAAGTGGGCGGAGATACCATTGGCCAATGAAAATTTAGCAATTATCTATACCCTACTCCTCCCACAGTTTTAGGAGTACAATTACCAAACTTTGCTTGTGCTTTGTTAATCGATCCCACCCTCCGGCCCCTGGAGCGGCCCCCGGAGACCCCATTTTTCCCATAGACTTTCATTGGAAAACTGTTGTTTTTCACTCGTACAGCTTTCAAGTTAAAGTCACCAAACTTGGGTCACTTAGTCATGGGGTCACCCTGAAAATTTCTGTCAAATTTTTGGGAACGTTAAAAGTATTTAAGCCAGAGTCCCCAAACTTGGCACCGTGGGTTAGTAGGTGACTGGGATTAAAATTTTAAAAAAAGTGGGCGTGGTCTACAACGCCCATTCAAATTTTAGCCATTTGTCTAAATGGGAAAAATTCAAACTGCTGCTGCTCTTAGACTTTTATTGGCACAGTCTTCAAACTTGGCAAAGTTGGTCACTGGAGGACTGGGATTAAAATTCCAAAAGTGGGTGGAGCCACCAACAGCCAATCAGATTTCAAGCCAACATTCTGTGGTTTCTTCCAGAAACGACACTGTCTAGTTTGTTTATTTTTTTATTTTTATTTTTACAGTATTGAAAGAAATGCAACTCAGCATTAAGGAGCTTGAGCGGGAACACCAAAAAGAGTGCAGGCCTTCCGGAAGCAGCATCTCCGGAAGCTGCGGAGATCAAGCTCCAGTTTGCCAACAGCCTAAGGCAAATGGAAGAATAGCACGACAAGGCCGTGGCACGGCTTAAAAAATAAACCAAAAATTGAGGGCATTGCCTTATTGAGATTTGTTCAACTTTACTTTTTTTATTATTTTGTAATTATATTCTTTACTGTTTTATTTTTTTTATTAAAAAAATTTGACGTTTTCTGTATAATTGTTAAACTTTTTTTAAGTAAAGGCCCCTAGAGTCCATTCCCAAACTCATCAGTATCCTGACATACAGCATCCGCAGGTATATAGAAATTGGGTAGTATGAGGCCTACACATAACTCAAATGGATCATGATAATAGTAGTAGTTATTAGTAACAGTTGTGTATTAAATATCAAGTACAAAGCAAAGCATTCTAATAGTTCAGAGTTACATTTAAAAAAAAAAATTTTGTTAATTTTCCTAGTAACTAAATTATTTTATGTACTAACATAAATTTCATATTATCGTAAATAATAAATGTATTTTTTTATCAAACAATTAACTATTAAAATATAAAACTTGAACTGAGTAATAACTACAAAAAACTTTTTGATTTATCAAATCAGCTAAATTATTAACTTTTACAAATTCCAGAAATTTATTTACAATCAAATCTTATTATCAGAACTATAAAACAAAAAAAGGAACAATGTTGGAACAATAAAATGGTAGGGTAAGAACTAACCAGCATGGATCTTCGATAGCGCCAATTTATTTTATACTTTGCATGTTATAGCATTGCTTCCGCCCTACAGATAGAAACATGTGATTACATGACTATGATTATATGAATTCTCTAACCGGTGACATGGCTCCAAGAACATCATATAGTACACAGTTTATACTTAAAATCTTAAAGCAGTGGTTATATATAATTAGCATGTGCAAATTCTCATTACACAATTGCCAATAAGTAACATACACAAGAAAAGTACCTATACATATTTACATGTTGCTACACGGCTCCATTCACAAAACCGGATTTCCACACAGATATAGTATAGAGTATAACGCCAGTCACACCCAACCATGTAGAGAGGTCAACACGGAAGTCAGCCATCCCTCCCAGAATGACAGACAACACCGTGTTAGATACTAAATCCGTGTGACAAAAAAAAAAAAAAAATATATAAATTTTAGTTCATCAATCAGTCCTGTACAATCTTAACTGCACAAGACCTTTTGACAAGGGAAGGCCACATGCGGTCCACACCGTGCTACAGCGTGAACCACAATATAACCACCCCAAACCACACTTATTTTAAAAATAAAAAAATATAAAATAAAGTAAAATCATTTCATTTTGTGAATAAAGCCGAACAACGCTTGATAAAATGTCTTTTTAAAAAGATTATTTAAATACATATTTGCATGTCTAAATATTGACAATACATAAATTAGCAGAGCACATGCGAGAATACAAAACATGCAAACAGGTTAAGAGAATTCATAATTCTATACTAAAGTGCAAAGGGAGAAAATCAGGTCCATGATGGTTGTCTACGCATAATCAGGACATACAGCATCTATAGTTAACACAGTACTAGAATGCTGACTCATAAGTTATCATTTTAACTAGGCAGAATAACGCCAGGCACTTGCAGGTAGGTACACTTCCAGTTTATAATAAAAATAAAATAACTCAATCGAAATTTTACTTTAAAAAGGTGTGAAGGTCTAGACTCTATGATTGTTCCCTGTACGAACATGATGTCTCATGCTCCGGGAACCACAAATGCACAATGTGAGCACAATACATGCTGGCAATATAATCTTGAAAATTGCCCCTGCCAGCTGTTTTAAAAATGCATTTATATATTCATACACTGGTCACTAGATCTGTTCAACTACTCTTTGGAACGAATTATTGTAGAACATACTGTTGCTGAACCTCAACCTGACCTGACCAACGGCAGCAACCCCAGATCATCGTAATGTCCCCACATGCTTGTACAGTGGGCTCTAGGCATGATGGGTGCATCTCTTCATCTGCCTCTCTTCTTCCCCTGATGCGCCCTTAACTCTTGATCAGGGTAAATCAGGACTCATCTGACCACACATCATGCTTCCCATTGCTCCAGAGTCCGATCTTATGCTATCTAGAAAATTATTTTTATTTTGTTTTTACTTCACTAGTATGTGTTTTTCTGACAGCTACCCAACTGTTCAGTCACAATGCCTTGAGTCCTATTTGCATTGCGTTTTTAGAAAAGGAACTAACTTAAACTAATAAACATAGCCCTGAGTCGCACTGTTGTTTTTATAAGATTGTATTTTAAAAAACATTGCATTTATGACCACATCGTACATTCACGTATATATTTCCAGCTCTCTTTACTATTCTTCTTTGTTTTCATGTGCACTTTATTCTTACACTTGTAAATAATGTATTTGACATTTCATACCAGAATATTAGGACTCTCGGACATCTATTTAGGTGTTTTGTCTTAGCTCGGTGCTTGAAAATTTGAACCTTTTAAAACTGACTAACCAATTTGGTACACGAGCAGAAGATATGTCTTTTAACATGGGTTTTTAACTAATTAAAATATAATGAATACGGACACTAAACATATTCGTCCATGCAGTAACTATCCAATCAGAGCCTCAAACCTATTATAGTAGGTTTCAAATCGCATACTGAGTTTTGAAAGTGGGGCAAAAGGCTATGCAGTAACGCAACTGTTTAAGGTGTAAAACACTACCGACCTAACATCCTAGTATGTAGTGCAAGGCCTAAAACATTATCAACTCAACAAACCAGGTACTGTTGTTTTAAAAAGCTCCTAGATAACTCAGCATGATCATGACATGCTGTAGCACCAACAGCAGGATTTTAAAAGTGGTCTATTATCATGGCCAGTGGCCACATGTAGCTTGGCCCAATTCAGCAGCACAGGCAGCAGCAGCAGACGTTATGTTAAAAGGCCCAAATGTAACTCAACATTCTCATGACATGCAGCAGCATCAACAGCATGATTTAAGGAGTGGTGTATTATCATGGCCACATGTAGCTTGGCCAAATTCAGCAGCATAGGCAGCAGCAGATGTTATGTTAAAAGGCCCAAATGTACCTCAACATGTTCAAGACAAGCAGCAGCATCAACAGCAGGATTTAAGAAGTGGTGCATTATCAGGGCAACATGTAGCTTGGCCCAATTCGTCAGCACAGGCAGCAGCAGACGTTATGTTAAAAGGCCCCAATGTAACTCAACATTCTCATGACATGCAGCAGCATCAACAGCATGATTTAAGGAGTGGTGTATTATCATGGCCACATGTAGCTTGGCCAAATTCAGCAGCATAGGCAGCAGCAGATGTTATGTTAAAAGGCCCAAATGTACCTCAACATGTTCAAGACAAGCAGCAGCATCAACAGCAGGATTTAAGAAGTGGTGCATTATCAGGGCAACATGTAGCTTGGCCCAATTCGTCAGCACAGGCAGCAGCAGACGTTATGTTAAAGGCCCCAATGTAACTCAACATGTTCAAGACATGCAGCAGCATCAACAGCAGTGTGGCAAAACCAACCTCGCCACTGGGTCTGGAGAAGCCTGGTTGCCAGCCTCTTGCCCCAGGATTATGGCCCCTCTCATCAGCCCATGCTAAATTTAAACCTCATGGCGATTTGACTGTGTTTGTGGCATCTTGTATATTTGAATAGTGATTTCTGTCCTATTGTCCCCACGTGTGTATTGGCAATTTCCCTTTGTCCTGAGAGATAATTGAATTACTCCTCGGTTGTTTCAAGGACAGAAGACATTGTTTAAAACTATGTATTCTCCTGCCTGTGATAATTACATCAACCCATTGTGTAAGGTAATTGTATCACAGGCAGAGGGGAGGATTTTGTATGGAAGTGTTTAAACTGTAAAGCTGTAAAGGATTGGCTGATAGGTCATGTTCTCAGTTTCCAACCAGGTTCACGGGAAATGTGTATAAGTCAATGCTTGTGTGTTCAATAAAGAGTTCCTGTTTTACATTCAACATAGAGCCTCGTCTCATGTGTATGGGGATTGCTATACGCTGTATACTCCCCTGGCTATAACTCCTAGCTCTTGTAAGAGCTGTTCCTGCTCTCTGGATTTAAGAGAGGTTCACCCACTGGAGCCTAGAGCCTTGTCATAGGTCCAGGGTGGGTAGGAGACGGTGAGACCTCAACCAAGCTTCGCCGGTTCGTGGGATCTGCAGCGCTTACGGTGTCAAGTGGAGTGCTTGGAGTCCTCGGAAAGCACTAGGAGCATCCATCGACAGAGGTACCCGGTCAGGGTGCCAGGAAATCCGCTACATGATTTAAGAAGTGGTGTATTATCATGGCCACATGTAGCTTAGCCAACTTCAGCAGCACAGGCAGCAGCAGGCATTATGTTAAAAGGCCCAAATGTAACTCAACATGTTGAAAACAAATTCATAATTAATAAAAAAATTAAATTAATATATACATGATCAAAACTTGACAATAATTATCGATCAAATAAATATCAATAAATAAATAATAAAATTAATTAATAAAAAGTTAAAAACAGAGGGAAAAATAAAAAAACAACGGCGTTTGTAAAGGAAAGCAAAGGAAAGGGATGGACAAGGGACCCTTCAGCTCCCTGAACCGACAGCGGGGGCCATGAAGTCACTGCCGATCCAGGACTCATTCATCTTAATGAATGTGAGTCTGTCCACGGAGTCTGTGGACAGACGGGTCCGCTTGTCTGTGACCACCCCACCTTCCGCGCTGAATGCCTGCTCAGACAGTACGCTGGAGGGGGGCAAGATAGTAACTGCAGCGCATACTGAGCGAGCTCACAGCAGGTGTCCAGCCTGGCAACCCAGTACTCTATGGGGTCGTCGGTGGTCATGCTGTCGGAAGCACATACCAACCCCATGTAGTCTGCCACCATGCGGGCCATCCGCTGGTGGTGACTGATGCTGCTGCTGGTACTGGGTCGCGCAAACTGGTAGAAGAGCCTCATCTCACCCAGAAGGTCACCTGCTCGGCTGGTGCTGCTGGTGCCAGCCGCCTGCTGGGTGAGATGGGCAGGGAGAACTAGAGCTTGAGGCCGAGGTCTGCCTCTTCCAGCCGGTGGATCAGACAGGCCTGCAACTTTTCAAGACGGGCCTGTCTCCGGCTGGCTGGGATGAACTGCTCCAGTTTTCCCTTGCAGCGAGGATCTAAAAGGGTGGCCAACCAAATGTCATCCCTCTCCTTAAATTTCTTGATCTGGGGGTCCCTCCTGAGGCATTGCAGCATATGAGCAGCCATGGGGAAGAGCACAGCCCGCTGTGACTCTTTATGACTGCCCGGGACCATGACCCCTTGGTCCTCCTGCTGCTGATGCTGCTGCTCCCGGTTGGAGATGCCCCACCCCAGGACAAACGGTGCCCCCAGCACCGGCTCTCCCTCCTGACCAGGCCCAGACTCCTGGCCGTTCACTAATTCCTCATCCTCCTTATCGTCCTGGCCCTGGTCCTGGTGGAGCATCGTTGACTCTTCATGCTCCACCAAGGCACTCTCCCCAGCCTCGAGCAGGCGATCTAGTGTCCTGTCCAGCAGGAACACTGGGGAGCACGTTATTCAGGCCGACATGCTCCCGCTGACCATCTTTGTCGCCTGCTCTAATGGGGCCAACATGTGGCAGACCTGCTGTATCTGCCCCCACTCCGCATTGGTGATGTAGGGAGTGGGTGTGATGGCCCTGAAGTGCCTAGGTCAAGCAGGTATTCCCTCACCGCCCGTCGCTGCTCCCACAACCTCTCCAGCATCTGGAGGGTGGAGTTACACCGCATCACACTGTCCACAATCAGCCTGTGGGGGCAAGCTGTTGTCCCTCTGTAGTTTGGACAGGGACGCGGCGGCAGTTGGGGAGCGTCTGAAGTGGCTTGCAATCCTACATACCCTTTGCACAATGTCACTCAACCCTGGGAATGTTCGTAGGAATTTATCAATGGAAAAATGGGATCCAGCTTCTTATGGAATAAAACGTTTCTTTATTGGCTCATCATATAAAATCCATCAAAGTCACAGAAAATTACATTAAAGTGACGCATTTGGGCTACAGAATCCAGCCCTTCATCATGTCTTGATGAAGTGCTGATTCTGTAGCCCAACGCATCACTTTGATGTCATTTTCTGTGACTTTGATGGATTTTATATGATGAGCCAATAAAGAAACGTTTTATTCCATAAGACTGGATCCCATTTTTCCATTGATACTCATAAGGCCCAGTTCTGGTCTCTTCTCCGTGCTTCTTGGATTGAAAGTGGAGGTGAGAGCTGCAGCCATTTGTACTATTGCTCGTAGGAATTTATGTACGACAAGGTTGAGGACATGTGCCATGCAGGGTATGTGTGTGAGACTGCCAGCATGAAGGGCGGCGAGTAGGTTGCTGCCTTTGTCACAGACAACCATACCTGGCTGGAGCCTTCGGGTGTCAGTCACTTCTGAACCTAAGCCTGTAGTGCGGACAGAACATCAGGTCCAGTGTGTCTCCGGTCCCCTAAGCTCACAAGCTGGAGCACAGACTGGCAGCGGACATGCCCCACACTTGTGTAGCAACAGGGACGCTTTCTGGGGGCTCAGCAGCTGTGGAGACAGTGGCTTACGGTAGAGCAGCAGTTCTCCCCTGGACACCCCGGGCGGCACCACAAAATCAGATGCCGCCAATCCCTCCCCGGCGCCACGGAGGGACACCCAATGGACTGTGAAGCTTATATAGTGTCCCTGCCCATGCCTGCTGGTCCAGGCATCCATTGTGAGATGCACCCTGTCGCTGACAGCATGATCCAGCGACAGGGATACATTCTGCACAATGTGCTGGTGTAGGGCAGGGATGCCGTTCCTGCCAAAGTAATGGAGGCTGGGGACACGCCATCTGGGTTGGGCCTGCTCTAACATCTGCCTAAATGGATTGCTATCCACCAGATTGTAAGGCAGCAGATGTTGCGCGATAACCCTTGCCAGGAGCCCATTGAGTGAACGCACATGACGGTCCCCGGGGGCGTAAGGTGCGGTGTGTTTAAATGCATCTGCAATAGATGGCTGATGCCGGACGGCAGAGGAGGGTGCAGTGGAGGCAGAGCTATGGCTGCCGGTACCAGTACCTCTAGTAGAGGGAGCGGGGGAGTGGGAATGAGTTGGTGGAAGGGGTTGGGGTGGCTGCAGTACAGTGGCAGGAGCTGCTGTCTCCTTCACACTGCTGGTGGCGCTGCTGCTTTGACCACTCCGCATCTGTTCCCACTCCCGCCAGTGGTTGACTCGCATGTGCTGGTTGAGGGCTGTGGTACCCAGCTGAGCCATAGATCTCCCTCTCCTCACCCTTACAAATGCCAACTGTGACATCATCTGCTGCCAGGGTGAAGTAAGCCCAAACAGGCAACTTCCGCACCGACCTCCTGTCAGATGGGGTGGTGCTGGCTTGCGCCTGTTCGGGCTCGGTGCGCACAGGTGGAGCTGGCTGCTGCTGCCTACTCCTGCTGCCATTACCAGTGGAGCCCCTGACACTGGGCTCCCTGGTGACCTGGCGTACCATTTGCCTCGGGTGCCTACCTTCATCGGTGCTGCCGTCACCTGACAAAGGAGGTGGCACCCATTCTGGGTCACCCTCCTTTTCGCCCCCTGATATATCAGACCCAGGGCCAACCTGTGGTGGACTGACAGGAACAGCTGACATGGAGCCCCTGACTGGGCTCCTCTGTCCCCTCGCTGATGCCTGGGTCTGAATAGGTGCAGGGGTTGTGTGGCTAACACCACCTACACCAGTTGGAAAGGATTTCACAGGGGGATTTATAGGCCCCTCCTCCTACTGATCCCCATCCCTTCCAACAGGTCCTGCTCATCCTCAGGGCTGAACAGTAATTCCGCCTCCTGCATTGCCTCCTCCAAGATGTCACTCTCAGTCTCAAAGTCTCCGAACATAAGAGAGGACAATTCTTGGGAGCTGGGGGTTGGTTCTACAGGAGGCGGAGTGCTGCAGTTGCTGGCAGCCGGGGCAAAGGACTCCGTGGCACTAGAATTGGCCAAGAGAGCAAAGACAGCCTCTACATCCTGGGAAGTAATGGGCTGGCTGCCACTTGTGAAAAAGTCACAGATCAGGCGGACGCCCCTGCCACCTGCGCCTGCGTGTCCGGGGCATGAGGAGCGGCCCCGTGCTGGGAGTGGTCCAGCGGGAACCAACTCCCCTGTTACCCCGACCATGTCCAAGGCTGCCTGCCCGGCCCAGTACACTCATGCTGCTGGGGATTAGGGAAAACTTTATTGGGGTGGGGACGATGGGTGAAAAATGAAAAGGACGTAAACTGTAACACACTAAACTAAACACTAAACACGTAAAGCTATCAAACAGACAGAACTACACTAAACAAAAACATATAAAGCTTCAAAACTTTTTTTTTTAACCTGACACAGACACTAACTGACACACAGAGACTAAAATACTTTTTGAATTAACAAATAATGGAAAAAAATAAAACTAGTACATTAACTGGACGGACACTATCTGACAGACAAAACAGACAGATAGACCCTTGTTGAGGAAGGGTTGAAATATATGATATATATATATATTGTGGGAGTCGCTCTGGTAGACAGCGGTGCGGGTGCAGTTTAGAGGCAAAACAAGGAGTCCAGATTGTGCATCAAACAGTGTTTTATTCACACTTGCACACCAGAAATGAAAACAGTCTCTTGGTGACAGTTCACACACAACAGAAATCATGTGGCAAAATCAAAAACAGGCCAACACAGGGTCCAGTCACCTTGGGTGGTTTAAGTGCGGGTTCACACTTAGCAGTCGGTTCAGCCGCAGGCGATTCCTCCTTCAAGTTGCAGGAAACACCACCTGGCTGAGCTCCGTCCTCCAGCACAGAGAACTCCTCAGCCCTGTTAGCAGTCTCCAGGATAATCACAGCCTCAGACACAGCTGATGGCTGTGTTTTATACCCGCCCAAAACTCGGACTGGACCGTGGGGAGCAGCCACCCACCCTACTCTTTAGCTGCTCCCAGTAAGAGCCGGCCCGGATCGGCTTTGCAGCCATGCTATTTAAAGAGCCAAACAGCACTAGCTGCTGCAGTCAAAAACCCGGCTCTCACCTCACCGAGGCCAGCAACCTCGGTGACACGTACCTGCCATCGCAAATGACACCTTGCACCTTACCACATACCCCCCTTTGTTCAGCCCTGAGGGGTGAACACACGTGAGGCAGTGGACGCGGGACAGGGCATCTGCGTTGCCCTGCAAGCGGCCTGCCCTGTGTTCCACGGAAAACTTGAAATTTTGAAGAGATAGGAACCACCTGGTGACCCGAGCATTCCTCTCCTTGGCCTGACTCATCCATTTGAGGGGAATGGTCGGTCACCAGACAGACCTCCTCCCTAACAGGTAGTAGCGGAGAGATTCGAGTGCCCACTTGATAGCCAGGCACTCCCTCTCCACTATACTATATCTGGACTCGGCGGGACTGAGCTTACGGCTCAGGAAGACAACGGGATGTTCTTCCCCGTTGACCTCCTGCGACAGTACCGCACCGAGGCCTACCTCCGAGCGTCGGTCTGTACGACAAACTCCTTGTTGAAGTCGGGTGTCACCAAAACCGGGGACCCACACAGGGCCGACTTCAACGCGGAGAAAGCCTCCTCCGCCTTCTCACTCCAGCTAACCCTCCCAGACTTTCGCCCCTTCAACAGGTCTGTCAATGGCGCTGCTATTGTGGCAAAGTGGGGCACAAACCTCATGTAGTAACCTACAATCCCCAGGAACGACTTTACCTGCCTGGTGGTGACCGGTCGGGGCCAGTTACGAATGGCCTCTACCTTAGTTACCTGAGGTTTGATGACTCCCGCCCAATTATATATCCCAGATATTTTGTCTCCTCTAACCCTATGGAGCACTTCTTTGGGTTAGCGGTCAGTCCGGCTTTCCTCAGGGCATCCACTACCGCCTGCACCTTGGGCAAATGGCTTTCCCAGTCGGTGCTGTGGATGACTACATCATCTAAGTAGGCCGAGGCGTACCGGCGATGTGGTCGCAGCACTATGTCCATTAACCTTTGGAAAGTGGCGGGGCGCCATGCAGGCCAAAGGGTAACACCTTGTAGTGATACAGGCCCTGCGAGGTAACAAATGCGGTTTTTCCTTAGCCGACTCCGTTAAGGGTACCTGCCAGTACCCTTTAGTGAGGTCCAGCACAGAAAAATAACGGGCTTGTCCTAAACTTTCAACCAGCTCGTCTACTCGGGGCATGGGATGCGCGTCAAACTTGGATACTTCATTTAACTTGCGAAAGTCGTTGCAGAACCGCAGCGTCCCATCCGGCTTGGGTATTAGGACTATGGGACTGGCCCACTCACTTTTCGACTCCTCAATGACCTCGAGCTTCAACATTAACTGTACTTCCTCCGCGATGGCCCGTCGCCGAGCCTCGGGTACCCGGTATGGTTTTAACCGGATCTTGGCCTGAGGCTCAGTGGCGATGTCATGTTGGATGAGAGACGTGCGGCCAGGGAGGTCGAGAACACATCCGTGTTCCGACTGATGAACTCCTGACTTCCTGAACTTGTTTGGAAGACAGGCTGTCTGCAATTTTACCGTGGTTACTGCTTCACAGGCCTCGAACTGTGGGGCTGGAGCCTTTTCACCTAGAAGCCCTGGCCGGGGGCTGTGGTGCGTCGGCTGTGTCCCTATCTTTCCACGGCTTAAGTAAATTCACGTGGTACACCTGCTCCGGCTTGCGCCGCCTGGCTGGTGTACTTTGTAATTTACTTCCCCTACTCTCGATCACCTCATAGGGGCCCTGCCACCTAGCTAGGAATTTGCTGTCAAGGGTGGGTACCAGAACCAAAACCCGATCTCCCGGATTGAAGCCCCGTACCCGAGCCTGACGATTGTACACCCTACTCTGGGCTTGTTGCGCTGCCTCCATATGCTCCCGGACCAGCGGCAGCACCCTTTCTATCCGTTCCTGCATCTGGGTGACATACTCAATGACACTTTTGTGGGGGACAGGCTGTTGTTCCCATGCTTCCTTGGCGATATCCAACAGGCCCGAGGGTGTCTGCCATAAAGCAGTTCGAAGGGCGAGAGCCCAGTAGAGGCCTGGGGTACCTCTCGCACTGCGAACATGAGATAGGGCAGAAGCAGGTCCCAGTCCTTCCCATCTCTAGACACCACCCTTTTTAACATATTTTTAGAGTTTGGTTAAACCTCTCAACAAGACCGTCTGTTTGCGGATGGTAAGCGGACGTCCGTAACTGCTTTATACGCAACAATTTACACAGTTCCTTCATTACTTTGGACATAAAGGGGTCCCTTGGTCTGTCAGAACCTCTTTTGGCAGGCCCACACGGGAAAACATCTCCATTAACTCTTTGGCAATGAGCCTAGCTGAGGTATGTCGCAGGGGCACCGCCTCCGGATACCGAGTGGCATAGTCGAGAACTACCAGAATGTGTTGGTGGCCCCTGGCGGACTTTGGTACAGGCCCAATTAAATCCATAGCGATTCGCTCAAGCGGTACTTCAATAATTGGCAGAGGTACCAGAGGACTACGGAAATGAGGCTGGGGGCTAGTTATCTGACAGGTTGGACAGGACTTACAATAATTTTCTACCTCCTTGAACACACTGGGCCAATAAAACCGCTGCAGTATGCGGTCCTGGGTTTTCTGCCACCCCAGGTGTCCCCCAAGAACATGTTGGTGGGCAAGCTCCATGACAAGCTTGCGATGCGCTGTGGGCACCACCAACTGTTCAACAGGTTCACCTCGGACTTGGTTCACCCGATACAACATATCCTGTAGAACAATAAATCGTGGGAACATTAATTCAGCCCCTGGTTTCTGGGGTTTACCATCAATTTCAGCACATTCTCCCAGGCCCTGGTTAGGGTTTGGTCCCGGTGTTGTGCGGTCCCAAAATTTTCCCCGGAGACATTGAGGTCTGCCAACTCAGGTCCCGGTGGCAAGTCCTCCGTGTCTCCCACCATTACACTCCAGTGGGGTTGTCTCCCCCTCTACCGCTGGAGCAGTGGTCACCCCTACCGCCGGCCCTTCAGACTCGGGCTCCCAGGGTTCTGGCCTTCCAGCGGTATCAGGCCACTCTACTAGGGTCACCCCTGTCTCGGGTCCCTCAGATACCTTTATTGCCGGCCACAGCGCCGGAGAAACCGAGGAAGTCCCTCCCAAGTATTAGTTCATGTGGGAGTTTAGTAGCGACAGCCACCTCGTGGGTCCACCTACCAGCCGCTGTGGACAAAGTCACTAGTGCAGTGGGGTAGTCTTTCAGGTCTCCGTGGATGCACAGGACCCCGACTTTACGGCCAGTATACTCCACAGGCCGTACAAGGGCAGCCCTTACCAGGGAGACTAAACTCCCGGAGTCCAGCAGAGCCACCGCCAGCGAATCTCCCACCTCTACCTGACACAGGTGGTTATGGTCTTGCACCTCACGGGTGCCAGTTGCGCACAGCTTCCGTGCATACAAGGAGTGGCGACCCCGTAGTTCACCTCCATCGGCCCATCCCGATGCGGACAGTCGGCCCTGATGTGGCCTGGCTCCTGACACCTCCAGCATACCACGGGAGGCGGACTCGCAGGGGGTATCTTCCGTACAGGCCGCTCTGTCGCGGACGTCGGAACTGGGGCAGAGGCCTCCGGGGTTTGACTGACCCCTTCCCAGCAAGACTCCCCTGCAGGTTTCTGGTGGCCTCGTACCGCTCCACCAGGTCGACCATCTCCAGGGCATTGGTGGGCGATACCTGGCCGACCCAGTGCTGGAGAGGGTAAGGCAAAGCCCTCCAGAAGACATCGGCTAACAGACGGTCGAGCATAGCAGTGGGAGTCAGTATGTCTGGCTGCAGCCATTTTGCAACCGTTGTAGCAAGTCATAGTATTGTGGCCTGGCGGGTTCAGCCACGTTAAAGTCCCACTGGTGGACACGCTGAGCCCGGACCAAAACATTCACCCCCAGTCTTGCCAGGATCTCACCTTTCACAGTTGGGTAGTCAGCTGCTTGGTCATCTGGGAGGTCAAAAATACTTGCTGGGGTCCAGACGCCAGGAACGGAGCGACGACCTCTGCCCACTGTTCTCGGGGTAATTTCTCCCTCACGGCCACCTTCTCGAACACCGCCAGATAGGTCTCCACATCATCCGAGGGTCATCTTAGGGATCGCGGCACGGACAGCTTTCCGGGCATCATGGGCCGCGGTGGGACGCTCCTGCCGCTTGCAACGCCATCACGTGCTGTAGCAGTAGCTGGTTGGTCTCCCGCTGCTGCACGTTAGCCTCTATGAGGGCTTTCACAGCCGCCTCCATTTTGTCGGGGATCACAGGCTGCAACTTTGCCGGCTTAATATAGGACATTCACTTTTGCTCAGCAAAAACAAAGTTCGGCGTTCACGCCAGCCTCACTGCGCATGCCCGCATCCGACACCAAATGTGGGGAGTCGCTCTGGTAGACAGCGGTGCGGGTGCAGTTTAGAGGCAAAACAAGGAGTCCAGATTGTGCATCAAACAGTGTTTTATTCACACTTGCACACCAGAAATGAAAACAGTCTCTTGGTGACAGTTCACACACAACAGAAATCATGTGGCAAAATCAAAAACAGGCCAACACAGGGTCCAGTCACCTTGGGTGGTTTAAGTGCGGGTTCACACTTAGCAGTCGGTTCAGCCGCAGGCGATTCCTCCTTCAAGTTGCAGGGAAACACCACCTGGCTGAGCTCCGTCCTCCAGCACAGAGAACTCCTCAGCCCTGTTAGCAGTCTCCAGGATAATCACAGCCTCAGACACAGCTGATGGCTGTGTTTTACTACCCGCCCAAAACTCGGACTGGACCGTGGGGAGCAGCCACCCACCCTACTCTTTAGCTGCTCCCAGTAAGAGCCGGCCCGGATCGGCTTTGCAGCCATGCTATTTAAAAGAGCCAAACAGCACTAGCTGCTGCAGTCAAAAACCCGGCTCTCACCTCACCGAGGCCAGCAACCTCGGTGACACGTACCTGCCATCGCAAATGACACCTTGCACCTTACCACAATATATATATATATATATATATATATATAAATATTTATATGTATCCCCTTATAGAATGTGTCCCCTTATAGAATATCAACTCGTATCAACTTGATACAGGCCCATGTTTAGCCTGTAGGCCATGGCTTGCGTTGTTATCTGTTAAATCGCCCAACTGTCCCTGGGGGGTAGTTAACATAGAGATGCTAACTAGGATGTGGGTCCAGGACAGGAGATTGCAGACTTTATGGCACCTTTTGATCAGCACATGGCTTACATGCTAAACCTGTTTCCTCCCCCATCTCCAAACTATTTGGGGGGAGGGCTCACAAGGTACAGTGGACTTCACTGATATTAGGGCATGGCTCTACAAAGTAGGGCTCTTCTGAACTCGGCTCCTGACTGAGAAGGACACAGATGGGACCCGAAGATGGCTGAGTACCCCCAACCCTTGCCCTGATTTCCATAGCCCTACAGTCCCATGTACCCCTTCCCTGCCCAGCAGCATCAACCCCTGTTGGTGTAACCCCTGCAGACCTGTACCTCCCTACCCATTATCCCTGCATTTACCCCTACCTTGCCTGAACCCCTGCTCCCTGCCCTGCATTAATCCCTGCTGTACACCTGCAGCAGCCTTCAGCCCAGTGTATCTGTGGCCTGCATTAACCCTTGCAGGTCCCAGCAAGCCCTGCTACCCACAGCCCCCTGCACCTTGTGTTAACCCCTCCACTGCTGCCCTGCCTATAGCCCAGCAGCAGTTGAGTGTGTTAACCCTTTGTTACTCCCATAGGAATAGCTTAGAGCCAGGTTGGGTGGGCTGTAAATGTGTGTGTGAGTGTAACTTGTATTTAGTGTTTAGTGTAGTTAGTATTGTATTTGTAGTGTTGTGTTATTTAGTATACATCTGTGTGCGTCAAGTGTTATTAAATACCGTTTTATTGATAGAATTGTGTAGCGTGTATTTATTAGCAGTTAGTGTAGTGAGTTAGGCGCATGCAGGTAGTAAGTGTAAGCAACCGGGTGACGTGCTAGGCAATAGAATTGTATTGTTAAGGATATAAATAGGCACAGCTATCTATAGACGGTTTTTGCCTATTTATGAATATTAATTATTGATATCTGCATAATATTGGTAATTAATATTCTCCCTTTACATTGGCGAGCCAGGCCCACTGTGTTAATTTTTGGTGTTGTGGCTAAGGGTCGCTAGAATTGTAAATTATCAGGCAGGAGAGACGTGGTCAGCGGTGAGTCTGAACGTCTAAGACCTGATAATTTCGGACAGGAGAAACGATCCTTCCCATTAATACCGTAAAGCCATAAAGGGGTTACCTCTCAGCGACACATGCCTCACCAGGTGCTGAGGGGTCAGAATGGCCAAGCTAGGCTAGGCAACATTTGACACCCCTGTACTATTTGTTACACAGTTTGTTCCCCGTGTATGTCCGTGTTGTGTGTTTTTGTTGTATGTGTATATGTTTTCTTTCATGTGGATGGCAGTGGTCCTTGTATGCGCATGTGTCTCACCCTGCTGATTTTTGTGGTTTACATTCCCTGCTATGAGTCCAGTCGCTGCTGTCTTTGATTTATTCTTGTGTCCCCTTTGAGTAGAACGGTGTTATACTGTGGATCGAGAAAGTGTTGGCTTGCAGGAACGGGTGACATTGGAACACGGTTTAGTGGGATGTCACGACGTGCAAGCCAGGGTCCCTGATCGATACAGGTGACGCGGTTGTGCTCAAGGTTTCTCGGCAGTGCTATGTTATACTGGGGACCGGGGCGGACAGATAACATTGGTGTAATGTTGCGCTGCGCACTAAATTCTAGTCCAATCAGGTAACACAGCTCTGATTGGGATTGGATGCAGAGTGATTGATAGCAGTGTGTGGCCTGTGTGTTTGTGTTGTGGAGTCCTGAAGAGCCAAGGCAGGACTTATGCCATGGATTCTGCTGGCCTCCACAAGACAGGATGACAGGGGGAAATCAGCTTTAGTACACATCAGTGGACAAGGATACAGTGCCACCAATTGCAAGATTGTGCTTCATCCACAGCTCCCCTCGGATATCCTAACCTATTAAGGTAGGCATCCTTATCTGTTAGTGCAGAGGGATGTGAAGCAGAGGACGCGATCCTCTGAAGGTAGGGTGTTCATACACCAGGGTTAGGATAACGAGGGGTCCTGTGAGATGAAGGGCAGCCCAATACCTTTCTCTACTCATGGGTCAAAGGTTTGGTGCTGGTATAGAACAACTAATTGCACCGTAAGGGAGAAATCCCCTAGGAGCGCCTGGTATTTTCTTCTGTCATAGGTATGGTTACTATGGAGCAGAGGAAAAACCCAGATGATGCCACAGAAGATACCTGCTATCCGCCCTGACACTCTGTTGAGGCTCCAGAGGATCCCACTGGGTTTTGGCGGTCCGCAGAGGTCTGAAAAGACGAGGAACTGCACCACAACCCAGCGGGAGCATTATCTCCCATGTTTTGGAGAAAGACTTGTAGGCGTTCGGGTGGAAGAGCTTGTTCGGATCTACATTTCATCTTCTTATTCACCCAGTGAAAGTTCCCTGGTTCTGGTAATCATCATCTACATTGGACTGTGTATCGGAAGGGCAAGGGACTTGCTGACCAGTTACACCAGAACCAGACAGTAACTTCACAAAGTAATCCGTAGGAGGCTCAGGACATAACTCCCACAAAGTCCTGAAGCCAGGGACCTCATGGACATATTTATGTATATATATATTGTTACTTGGTTTCCTATGAGGGTTCAGGATGTATAACTATGCAATCCTGTAACCCCATAGTACTGTGTATATATAGATTATGTGTATGTTTGCCATCTGTGTACCCATAGACACTCTAGGTACAAGTGTGTGACAGCCTATAGAGGTCACCCGACACACTGCGGTGAGTTGGATTCGCTGTCCACATTTGTATCCTATAGTCTTTTTCCCGTGGACAGGTGGGTCTGTGACCTACCTATCTTTGGAGGTGTAGAGATGTCAGGTTGCAGGAGTCTCTATGGGTACACACTAAATTTATTTGACGGGAGGGGAAGGTGAAATGTGTTATGTGTGTGAATGGGGATTAGAGTAGAGCACGTTAGGGACAGGTCCCTTTTGTTCGCCATTTGCCACCTCAAACCCTGTAACGGTGAAGTTCGTAAGGGGTGGGCTGGATGGTTAGTGTGGCGGAGGTATTTACCGCGGTTAGTATTTAGGTAGCTTGACATTGGCTCACTTAATGGAAAATCTGACCTGCCTTTTAAAGACCTACTTATCTGTCCATGGGGAGGTTGTCGCCGCTGGAAAATTGATTGTGAGGGTGAACCCGCTCCTGGTCACGATATTCTTGTTTCAAGAAAGTCGGTGCAGTTGGGAAAGACTGCAAGAGTCAAGCCGCTCCGGAAGTCAATAGGTCAAGCTGGTCGGGAGAGTAGGCGTTCGGTTTAATGGACCTCCTCCATGCAGCACGCAAGTAAGACAGTAGGAGCGGCTGACACCGATACGTTCGAAGCAGAAGATGTCCAGACCTTGGGGTGGATACATGAAGATCGGCAGTAGTACCAAGAGACGGTAAGGGTGTGGTCACTCCAAACTCATCAGAGTGGCCGACACCGGAAGACGGTTATCAGAAAGAAAGGCCAGTTAAGTTAACGACAGCCAATCCTGTGGATAGAGGAGTTTGGGTTACGGTGAAAAGCAGGTCGGTGAAAGGTCGGGATGGGTGATGTCTAGGTACCTAAGGATCAGTGTATACTCCAGTTCTTCCTGAACTATCACTAAGAATGGGCTTGAGTGGGGCAAATATGTCTCAGTCCTCCTCCCCTAAGTATTGTCGTATTTTCCGACAACAGGGGGATTGTTGAGGAAGGGTTGAAATATATGTATATATGTTGCGGAGGTGTAATAAAAGATCCACGTTTACTTTGGAGTGCTGCCTGTTGTTTCAACATATATATATATATATATATATATATATATCCAAAATGAAGACCGGCACTCGCTGTAGTAAAGTTGCAATAATACTTCTTTTATTGGTCACATATGTTCAAAAGTGACGCGTTTCGGCACAAGTGTGTGCCTTCATCAGACTTGTAACAATAAATGAGAAAATACAGACTTTATATATCCTAGTTGCACAAAGAAAAAAATGTGTAGGAAGTGACATCATGATTACATCATCACAAAAGTCCACACCCAACTTGTGAAAAAAACAGATAGTATGAACGCAATACTTTCAATTAGAGACTGAACTATATACCATATTTAATATTACCGATTACCAATATATAGCATGGATCTAGTATCTGAGTACTGTTATGTCATGCTGGTATTGCGCTATAAATAAAAAGAGAAAAAGAAAAAAAGGAGAAACACATTAAAAACAAATGTACTAAGAAAGGAGTCTCAAAGGAAACTGTGTAAACTATAATCTCTGTTTAGACCCCGAGGTTCTATGGTCTCTAAGCGGTGAATCCAATATGCTTCTCTCTGTAATAGTTGCTTGGTTCTATCACCACCTCTACGTGACAATTGTATGTTCTCAATGACCTGAAACCTCAGTTGTGCTATTGTATGCCTCTTGTCGTGAAAATGATGGGGAATTGGTAATAAGAGATTCTCTTTCCTAATACTCGATTTATGATTGCTAAGCCTATCTTTTATCCGTGTTGATGTCTCCCCAATGTATACAAGGCCGCATGGGCATTTCAACAAATATATCACGAAGCGACTGTCACATGTAAAGTGACCGCGTACTGGGATTTGTTCCCCTGTATGCGGATGAGTGAAATATGATCCCCGTATGACACTTGAACAATGTACACAATTTAAACAGGGATATGTACCTGTTTTGGGGGATGAAAATACTTGTTGACGTAGAGGGGTTTTCTGGCTACCAATGTCAGCTCGTATTATTTTATCCTTTATGTTAGAATTTCTCTTATAACAGAGCATTGGTGATCGCTGGAATTCAGGAATGGTAGGGTATGACCTGGAGATGACATGCCAGTGATGGTTGATTATACCACGTAATCTATGTGTCCATGGGTGGTATTTAACCACTAGTGGGACCCGTGGTTCTTGTTTAGGTTTACTGGACTGTACAGTATTTAATTTATGTCTTTGGTGTTGTAATAAGTCCTCCGGATAACCCCGGGTGCGGAATTTCTGGGTCATCTCTTCCAATCTAATAGAGCATGTATCAGGGTTACTAACAATACGTTTGACCCTCTGAAATTGAGAATATGGGAGAGATCGCTTTGTGGGTTCCGGATGATTGCTGCTATATAATAGCAAACTATTCCTATCGGTGCTCTTGGTAAACAAGTCCGTGTGTATGGGACCTCCGCTGTCCTGTAAGACCCAGGTGTCTAAAAAGACACTCTTTCAGTATCAAAATGTAATGTGAATTTTAATTCCGTACGTACTTCATTTAGGAATGTTACAAATTGTTGTAGGGATCGAACGTCGCCCGCCATACGCAAAATATGTCGTCAATAAAACGACGCCAAAAATGCAATGTTCTTGATACAAAGGATGGGAGTAGACATATTCAGACTCAAATTGTGCCATATAGCAATTTGCGTATGGCGGTGCGACGTTCGATCCCATCGCGGTCCCGCGCCGCTGCTGGTAGTATGAATCCTGGAACATGAAGTAATTTTGCTCTAATATTACTCTGAGCATCGACAGAAAAAAATTTTGTTGGGTAGTGGTGTAAGTGCTAGACATAAGCAAGAGCTGTACTGCCCGGATACCTTCTTGATGAGTAATAGACGTATATAAGCTACATACATCCAGTGTGACCAGAAGTAAATCACCCGTATTTGGGATGCCTTTTAATTCGTTCAGAAAATGTTGAGTATCTCGCAAATAGGAGGGGGCTGAGGTGGTTAATGGAGTTAGGACTTTCTCCAATAAAATGGCTGGATGGGATAGGATGGAATCAGTCGACGCCACAATCGGGCGCCCGGTGGACTTGACAATGATTTATGGACCTTCGGTAGTGTATAAAATACGGGTGTTATAGGATGCTGGTTAATCAAATAGGAGCCCAATGTGGCGTCGACTGTCCCATCCTGCAGAGCGGCATCAACAATGTTCTGTAACATTTTTTGATACAAAACACTGGATCACTTGGCAACAACATGTATGTATTTTGGTCCTGTAATTGACTCAAAATTTCTGCTACGTAATAGCTTTTGTCTAATACCACCAGTGCTCCCCCTTGTCAGCGGGTTTAAAAATGAGAGATTTATTATCCAACAAGTGATTCAGAGTTTGTCTTTCTTCCATAGTAAGGTTGTGTTGTATATGAAACTGACCATTTTTACATTGTTGCAACCATGTGGAAACATCTCTTTGTACTAGTTGGATAAAAGTCTCTACAGGGTGATATGTTTTGGGTGGCGAATAAGAACTCTTCACCCGCAATCCAAAGGTTTTCAAAGATAAAACATCTGAACGAACTGGAACATTTGGTACAGAAACGTTTGATGCAGAATCAGTAGATGAGAAATGCGCTTTTAGACGTAGATTCCTATAAAAACGCTGTAAGTCCATGTCCAATGTGAAACTGTCCAAATTACTGGTAGGACTAAAGGATAAACCTTTCTGAAGTAAGTTCATTTGTGCAGGGGTTAAATTAACTTTTAGGCCGGCGCAATCGACCTCCACGAGGAAAACCAGGAGAGCAGGGCACCACTATCGGCGCACAGGACGCACCCGAGTGACTCGGTCACAGACACAGGTACGACCGATAATCTAGTATTAAATCTATCCTCTGTTAATTTAACCCCTGCACAAATGAACTTACTTCAGAAAGGTTTATCCTTTAGTCCTACCAGTAATTTGGACAGTTTCACATTGGACATGGACTTACAGCGTTTTTATAGGAATCTACGTCTAAAAGCGCATTTCTCATCTACTGATTCTGCATCAAACGTTTCTGTACCAAATGTTCCAGTTCGTTCAGATGTTTTATCTTTGAAAACCTTTGGATTGCGGGTGAAGAGTTCTTATTCGCCACCCAAAACATATCACCCTGTAGAGACTTTTATCCAACTAGTACAAAGAGATGTTTCCACATGGTTGCAACAATGTAAAAATGGTCAGTTTCATATACAACACAACCTTACTATGGAAGAAAGACAAACTCTGAATCACTTGTTGGATAATAAATCTCTCATTTTTAAACCCGCTGACAAGGGGGAGCACTGGTGGTATTAGACAAAAGCTATTACGTAGCAGAAATTTTGAGTCAATTACAGGACCAAAATACATACATGTTGTTGCCAAGTGATCCAGTGTTTTGTATCAAAAAAATGTTACAGAACATTGTTGATGCCGCTCTGCAGGATGGGACAGTCGACGCCACATTGGGCTCCTATTTGATTAACCAGCATCCTATAACACCCGTATTTTATACACTACCGAAGGTCCATAAATCATTGTCAAGTCCACCGGGCGCCCGATTGTGGCGTCGACTGATTCCATCCTATCCCATCCAGCCATTTTATTGGAGAAAGTCCTAACTCCATTAACCACCTCAGCCCCCTCCTATTTGCGAGATACTCAACATTTTCTGAACGAATTAAAAGGCATCCCAAATACGGGTGATTTACTTCTGGTCACACTGGATGTATGTAGCTTATATACGTCTATTACTCATCAAGAAGGTATCCGGGCAGTACAGCTCTTGCTTATGTCTAGCACTTACACCACTACCCAACAAAATTTTTTTCTGTCGATGCTCAGAGTAATATTAGAGCAAAATTACTTCATGTTCCAGGATTCATACTACCAGCAGCGGCGCGGGACCGCGATGGGATCGAACGTCGCACCGCCATACGCAAATTGCTATATGGCACAATTTGAGTCTGAATATGTCTACTCCCATCCTTTGTATCAAGAACATTGCATTTTTGGCGTCGTTTTATTGACGACATATTTTGCGTATGGCGGGCGACGTTCGATCCCTACAACAATTTGTAACATTCCTAAATGAAGTACGTACGGAATTAAAATTCACATTACATTTTGATACTGAAAGAGTGTCTTTTTAGACACCTGGGTCTTACAGGACAGCGGAGGTCCCATACACACGGACTTGTTTACCAAGAGCACCGATAGGAATAGTTTGCTATTATATAGCAGCAATCATCCGGAACCCACAAAGCGATCTCTCCCATATTCTCAATTTCAGAGGGTCAAACGTATTGTTAGTAACCCTGATACATGCTCTATTAGATTGGAAGAGATGACCCAGAAATTCCGCACCCGGGGTTATCCGGAGGACTTATTACAACACCAAAGACATAAATTAAATACTGTACAGTCCAGTAAACCTAAACAAGAACCACGGGTCCCACTAGTGGTTAAATACCACCCATGGACACATAGATTACGTGGTATAATCAACCATCACTGGCATGTCATCTCCAGGTCATACCCTACCATTCCTGAATTCCAGCGATCACCAATGCTCTGTTATAAGAGAAATTCTAACATAAAGGATAAAATAATACGAGCTGACATTGGTAGCCAGAAAACCCCTCTACGTCAACAAGTATTTTCATCCCCAAAACAGGTACATATCCCTGTTTAAATTGTGTACATTGTTCAAGTGTCATACGGGGATCATATTTCACTCATCCGCATACAGGGGAACAAATCCCAGTACGCGGTCACTTTACATGTGACAGTCGCTCGTGATATATTTGTTGAAATGCCCATGCGGCCTTGTATACATTGGGGAGACATCAACACGGATAAAAGATAGGCTTAGCAATCATAAATCGAGTATTAGGAAAGAGAATCTCTTATTACCAATTCCCCATCATTTTCACGACAAGAGGCATACAATAGCACAACTGAGGTTTCAGGTCATTGAGAACATACAATTGTCACGTAGAGGTGGTGATAGAACCAAGCAACTATTACAGAGAGAAGCATATTGGATTCACCGCTTAGAGACCATAGAACCTCGGGGTCTAAACAGAGATTATAGTTTACACAGTTTCCTTTGAGACTCCTTTCTTAGTACATTTGTTTTTAATGTTTTTCTCCTTTTTTTCTTTTTCTCTTTTTATTTATAGCGCAATACCAGCATGACATAACAGTACTCAGATACTAGATCCATGCTATATATTGGTAATCGGTAATATTAAATATGGTATATAGTTCAGTCTCTAATTGAAAGTATTGCGTTCATACTATCTGTTTTTTTTCACAAGTTGGGTGTGGACTTTTGTGATGATGTAATCATGATGTCACTTCCTACACATTTTTTTCTTTGTGCAACTAGGATATATAAAGTCTGTATTTTCTCATTTATTGTTACAAGTCTGATGAAGGCACACACTTGTGCCGAAACGCGTCACTTTTGAACATATGTGACCAATAAAAGAAGTATTATTGCAACTTTACTACAGCGAGTGCCGGTCTTCATTTTGGATTACTGCACGGGACGCCGACCCATTGACACGTGCACCGCCATCCCTCTACAGCAGTGCCGACCTGTTCAACTTTATAAATATATATATATATGTATCCCCTTATAGAATGTGTCCCCTTATAGAATATCAACTCGTATTAACTTGATACAGGCCCATGTTTAGCCTGTAGGCCATGGCTTGCATTGTTATCTGTTAAATCGCCCAACTGTCCCTGGGGGGTAGTTAGCATAGAGATGCTAACTAGGATGTGGGTCCAGGACAGGAGATTGCAGACTTTATGGCACCTTTTGATCAGCACATGGCTTACATGCTAAACCTGTTTCCCCCCCCCCCCCTATCTCCAAACTATTTGGGGGGAGGGCTCACAAGGTACAGTGGACTTTACTGATATTAGGGCATGGCTCTACAAAGTAGGGCTCTTCTGAACTCGGCTCCTGACTGAGAAGGACAAAGATGGGACCCGAAGATGGCTGAGTACCCCCAACCCTTGCCCTGATTTCCCATAGCCCTACAGTCCCATGTACCCCTTCCCTGCCCAGCAGCATCAACCCCTGTTGGTGTAACCGTGCAGACCTGTACCTCCCTACCCATTATCCCTGCATTTACCCCTACCTTGCCTGAACCCCTGCTCCCTGCCCTGCATTAATCCCTGCTGTACACCTGCAGCAGCCTTCAGCCCAGTGTATCTGTGGCCTGCATTAACTCTTGCAGGTCCCAGCAAGCCCTGCTACCCACAGTCCCCTGCACCTTGTGTTAACCCCTCCACTGCTGCCCTGCCCAGCAGCAGTTGAGTGTGTTAACCCTTTGTTACTCCCATAGGAATAGCTTAGAGCCAGGTTGGGTGGGCTGTAAATGTGTGTGTATGTGAGTGTAACTTGTATTAGCTAGTGTTATGGGTGGAAATTGGGATTGTGTAGTGTAGTTAGTATTGTATTTGTAGTGTTGTGTTATTTAGTATACATCTGTGTGCGTCAAGTGTTATTAAATACCGTGTTATTGATAGAATTGTGTAGCGTGTATTTATTAGCAGTTAGTGTAGTGAGTTAAGCGCATGCAGGTAGTAAGTGTAAGCAACCGGGTGACGTGCTAGGCAATAGAATTGTATTGTTAAGGATATAAATAGGCGCAGCTATCTATAGACGGTTTTTGCCTATTTATGAATATTAATTATTGATATCTGCATAATATTGGTAATTAATATTCTCCCTTTACAACCCTACACTATACTATATCAGTAACTAACCTAAACTGCACCCTGCCCTGAAAAATCTAAACTTTACTATTCCCTAACTGTAGCCCTAATACCTAACCTAAACTATCAAGCACTATCTATCTATCTATATTATATATTAAAGCTACCTACCTAACTCGATGCCCTATACTTAACCCTGCACTGAACCCTATCTGCTACACTAGGCCCTAACACTAACTATATTTTTCTGCTATATAGTGAAGGGGTAGTCTAGTTTCCTATTGGTTGCTAGGGATGTTGCTAAGTTGTGACAAAGCCTTCTCATTGGTTATTCAAGCTAGGAGAAGGCAGGGATAATAATAATGATGAGTCACCTCATGCACTGTAGAAAAAAAAATAATAATAATTTGCATGGATAATATATCACTATATTCGACATATTCGAGAATTCGACCAAGCAAAACCTATATAAAATAGCTTGATGCCCGTACAGGATTACAAAAATGCAAATATTGTATTCTAAATGATTGTAATTACTGAATACTGATGTATAATTTTCCTCTTTACTGTATTTTATGTCATGCGAAAAATCGGCAATTACATATGCGCGTGAATTGGGTTGCATAAGGGCAGCAATACTATTGGGTTGGCTTGCTTGGTCGAATAGACAAAGATAGAGAAAATAGCGAATATAGTGCTATATTCGCAATATTAGTCTTTTCGAGTCGACCAAGACAACCCATTGAATGAACACAATATCATACTGCCCTTATGCGACCCGATTCACGCGCATATGTAATTGCCGATTTTTCGCATTGCATAAAATACAGTATCATACATAAAGAGGAAAATTACACATCAGTAACAATTCTCATTACTGATTTACAATTCTCTGTATGTAAGATAGTTTATGTCATACGAAAAATCGGCAATTACATATGGGCGTGAATCTGGCCGCATAAGGGCAGTATACTATTGGGTTGGCTTGCTTGGTCGAATAGACGAAGATAGAGAAAATAGCGGATATAGTGCTATATTCTCTATCTTCGTCTATTCAAGTCGACCAAGACAACCCATTGAATGATGCGACCCGATTCACGCGCATATGTAATTGCCGATTTTTCGCATGACATAAACTACAGTATCATACATAAAGAGGAAAATTATACATCAGTCACAATTATTATTGCTGATTGATAATTCTCCTCTGTATGTAATATAGTTTGTGTCATGCGAAAAATCAGCAATTACATATGCGCGTGAATCGCACCGCATAAGGGCAGTATGCTATTGTGTTCAATGGGTTGTCTTGGTCGAATAGACGACGATAGAGATTGGAATATAGCACTATGTCCGTGATATTCGAGATTCGACATATCTAGATAATCTTATCTACCAAGCTAACAGTTACTTACGGTTGGCTTGGTAGAATTGTTGAATATAGCGAATATCACGAATATCACTATATTCTCAATCTTCGTTATATTCTAGCAAGCCAACCATTAGGAACTTAGCTCTAAGTTGAATTCGCATTGCGATTAATATAACCTGTAATACTCGCATTGCGAATTCAACTTAGAGCTGGGTTCCTAAAGGTTGGCTTGCTAGAATATTATGAATATCACAAATTCACGAATATAGCACTATATTCACAATCTTCGTTATATTCCAGCAAGTAGCAAGTTCAACCAACCAACAACCATTAGGAACTCAGCTTTAAGTTTAATTCGCGATGCGAACATATACTCGCATCGCAAATTCAACTTTGAGCTGGGTGCCTAAAGGTTATGTTGCTAGAATTGACGAAGATTGAGAATATAGTGCTATATTCTCAATCTTCTTTATATTCTAGCAACAACCATTAGAAACCCAGCTTTAAGTTTAATTCGCGATGCGAACATATACTCGCATTGAGAATTAAAGTTAGAGCTGGGTTGATGGATTCCCATTGAAAATGAAAACATGATTCCTTCCTGCTTAAGTTGCTTGTGAGCCAATGACTCATTGACCCACAAGAAAGAAGCAGGGACAAATCATGTTTTCGCTTTTCAGATGTTGAAAAAATGCCGAATATTCGAAATAGCGAACATGTATCATTATATTCTAAATATTCGCGAATTATCGAAGTTGCAATATTCGCAATAAAAATTCGCAATTTGAATATTCGCGCTCAACACTAGTCTCAACCACCATCGATACACGATTAGGAAACAGAGGGTTGATTTGCCTGTCTTCAAGCATTTTAAATAAGCAGGGCATTCAGAGAGGGATCTTTGATTCAGGATAATTGAACAGGTCACGCCATCCCGTCGGGGGGGGGGGGGGGGGGGCGACAGAGTAGCATAATTAAAGAAGAGGGAACTCTTTTGGATCTTCATGTTACAACTTACAGACCCTTAAACCTAGGGGTCTGAACATGGAGTTCAAAGTGGGTTGAAAGGTTATACCAAGCCATGAGGTTGTGCTCCCTTAACTCCTTGTTGATGAAAAACTGTGTGTTTTGGATACATTTTGATTTAGTTTTTGTATCTTTTCAGATAATTTTCAAGCTATGGAACGGACTCTCCTGTGGGGGTCCGCACGACAATTGGACCGACATGACCTCATCAACATTTTTCTATATAGTCTATATAATGAACTAGTACCACATGATGCTTGGCTAAACCTTTGATTCACTTAACAATATCTTTTGATATACTTCACTAATGTGCTCCATTCCATTTTTTATTTTTCTATGTTGCAGACAAGAATGTGATAATTGAATTACCCTATAAATATTGCACAGAACACACCTGGACTTTGGCTTGACAAAGACTGCATTGAGCAGTTGAAACGTTGCTTGTACTGCACTGGGTTAATAAACCACATCACTTTTTTGATATTGGAGTGCTGCCTTGCATTTCCATTTCCTATTATATTGGACCTTGTTGTTGGCCATAGCAGGAATTGCACCCAAGAATACAGTGTGCTGTTTCTCATTTTCCCAAATATAATATATATATATATATATATATATATATATATACAGTTCTATATTTCAATATTTATAGATATAAGTAAATTTTTAGCCAGTGTTTACTTTTTTAACACTGTAGTGAATTTTTTTACTACAGATACTGCATGCACACACGATCTGTGTGCATGCATGCGTGCGTGCGTGTGTGCTGCAGAGCACAGATCTGTATTGTGCTCCCTTGCATCTGCAAATTTTTTTGTTTTTTTTTATTACATTTTTTTTTGTGTGAAAAAAGACCTGCAGTTAGTGGTATATATATTGTGGCAATGTGAATAATGTTATGGGCAGTGAAGTCCAAAGGAAGCATTTTAAAGCGGGTTTTGTCACCAAGGAACGTGTCACCAAGGTTCCCGGCCTTGGTGGAGTAAAGGCCCTAGTTTGGGTGTCCACTAAAGTAGTTAGCGGACACCATAATACATAGCATAGCTGGTTCCAGCTACTCCAGGGCGGGCTTTTACTGGGAACAGGAAATGTGCTGGGTGGGTGCCTGTTCCCCATGTTCCAGTCCAGGACTTGCTCACTGCCAGCAATTCAATTTAGTCTGCTTGCTGGACTTGGGTGGTGCTCACTCTGGGGAGAGAGTCTTTGGTGACACAGAGGCTGTCGTATGGACTGTCACTGATAAGCGAAACCTGCTAAGGCTTGGAGCCTGAGACACTGTCCGGTACTAAGCCCCACTTAGAGGTGAGGTAGGGAACCGTAAATGTTTAGGCATAGCCCAGATGGGCAAGGTGTTTTTTGTTTATGTTTATTTTATTATGCTGTGTGCCAAAATAAATCACACTCTTCAAGTGGTGATGAAGATCTTTGTGTGGATGATCCCCGAGACCAGAGCTAATCCCTTACAATATATATATATATAAATTTGACCGAAGGCAGAAACAGACTTCTAGCTGACCATGCAGAAATGCTTCTGTTCCCTAAAAAAACTTTCCACTTACATTACAAAAATAGTTGATAGTTGATACACTGCCTCTTGTACTTAAACAATGTTATAGTTCTGTTTTTTGGACTTTTGGTTGGTCAGTGGTCACAAAATAAGTGTGTTATTTATTTCATTGTTATAATTGGTATCGGTGAGTACTTAAATAAAAGTATTGGTACTCGTACTCGGTCTTAAAAAAATGGTATCTGGACATCCCTAATATTAACCATTGAATTTCTAAAGAAATCAACTAACGAACTGAAATACAAGATCATCGCAATAGAACATCAACTAACATCCACTCTCTCAAACACTGAGTGGCTTGAATCCAAAACTAAGCTTGATAAAACATTGATGAAGTTCCGGAAAAACACAGAAAAAAGAAAATGTGACAAGTTCCTAAGAGACACAGAAGACTATGCCAACGATCGCGTATACAGATGGCAAGACAGCACTAACCAACCTTTGAACTTCACACGCGGACAATATCTCCACAGTTCCAACAGTTCTGACAGTGACACCTCCTACACACATCCCAACCAGCGTTTTTTAGGACAATGAGGTTGCCGACTAAACCAATGAGGAGGAGCCACAAGAAATCAAGGCACCAACCCAGAACTCCAGATCCAGACCCGCTAACAGGTAGGACCACCAACTTAGTTATCAATATCTCTTCTCACACTCTAACACCTACTGAACTTGATATACTACAGAAGGGTCTCATCTTCTGTCCCACACCACAACTTAATGACTTCCAGTTAGAACAGGAACTCCAACGCTTTTTTCGCACAGTCAGACTGAAAACCCATTTCGGTAATCCAGAGATCCCCCTTATTAATTCTGCAACTATGGACACAGATGTATCCACCCGAGCCTCCATCTCTATTAAACAGTTGGGGCTCCGTAAACCGAGTAACTTCAATCCCCCTAAAACCTACCATGCAGCGGAAACTACAATTGAACTTCTACATTAATAAAATTGTCACAGATTATAAACACGGCTGTTATCCCACACAGAACAACCTCACAACGGAGGAAAAACAGGCTGTAAGGAGTCTTCAATGTAATCGAGAGATTACCATACAACTGGCAGACAAGAGTTGGGCAACTGTCACCTTAGACACAAGGGACTACAAGGACGAACTAGAATGGCAACTAGCCGACACAAAAACATACACCATCCTTACGACTGACCCTACACCGATTATTTGTTTAGAAATACAGTCCATTCTTGATAAACACCTTGCATGTGGCACCATAGACAGAAAAAACTGCTGATTTTCTTACCAATCATTGTCCTATAACCCCTGTCATATACATTCTCCTTAAAATACACAAATCTTTACACAAACCACCAGGTCGCCCCATAGTCATATCCATTGACTAGCGCCAATTTCAATCTTCCTTGAGAAAATTATTACCCCCCCCCCCCCTCATCCACCAAATCATAATTCCTAATAAAACTAAGAGACCTTTCACCAATTGCACCAGATAGCATCCTGGTCACGTTTGACGTAAATAGCCTCTACACCAGCATAGAACATGACAAAGGTATCCTAGCCATAGAATCCCTTCCAGAACAGTCCACCCATGACCTCAATACCATTCAACTGGTACTTGAACCACTCAACATTGCCCTGAGGGACAATCTCTTTCTTTACGCTGACACTTTCTACTTGCAGACATGCAGGACCGCCATGGGCGCGAACGTGGCTCCGCCTTACGCTAATGGCTACATGGCCCATTTTGAGGAGTCTTACATATACCCCCTTGATCCCTTTAAGCAACATGTCACATGCTGGTTCAGATTTATCGATGACATTTTTTGTATATGGAATGGCTCCCAAACCTCTATATCTGACTGTGAAGGTTCTCATTTATCCAGGTCATGGTATATCTGTAAAGAATAAATCAAGGCAACTGGACTTGCTGTAGATTTCTGGAAAACGTTTCACTCATTCTTCCAACGAGCTTTCTCAATTCTGAGGTTCACAGGTTTACTTAACTGTCCCAGACCAACACTACAATTTACTTTGAACTATTATCCCCACTTGAATAGCTTCCTTGATACAACAATTTTAAAGGTCGACATGGGCAACATCAATACTGACCTCTATACAAAACAGACTGACCGCAATGGCCTCCTCTACTACTCTAGTTGCCATCCGTCTGCAACAAAAAACTCTCACCCACGATCTCAATTTCACTGCATTAAACGCATTGTTTCTGACCCATACACCTGACAGACACAACTCCAAACTATGGCCTCTAAATTCACTGAAAGAGGCTACCCAAAAAAAATTACTTGATAAAGAAATGTCTTGCACAACTATCTCCACAAAATCAAAGAAACCACTGAACGGGTTCCTTTTGTTAATACTTACTACCCCCTCATGCCTAAAATTCAACGTAAAATCCGAAATCATTGGCCCCTCCTAAAAAATGCCTATCCCACGATACAATTTTCCAAACCCCACCATTAATGTGCTTGAAAAGACCTACCAACCTTCATCTTCATCACATCTTCATCACCTACCAAACTTATAAAAGCTGAAATAGGGAGACAAATATTCCAACCTAGACAAACTTTCCTTAAGACTCAACACCATGGCCCTTTACCTTGCTTACACTGCAGCTATTGCTCCAATGTAATCAAGGGTGACCATGTCACAAATCCACACACAGGCTGATCCTTTCCAATAAAAGATTTCTTTACATGCGACTCAACATTTCTCATTTATCTCATTAAATGCCCTTGCGGACTCCTTTATGTGGGTGAAACCACGCAACCTATACGGGATCGTATTACAAGCCACAACTTCACTATCAGATGTAAGAAGAACTGGTTACCAATTTCTGATAATTTCAACAAAGCCCCCCACAGCATTGCACAGCTTAAGTTCCAGATCATTGAAAAAGTGCAACGCCCACGATGCGGTGGTAATCACGTACGCCTACTGAAAGAACGCAAAGCATACTGGAGTTTATTATAAACCACCTAATATACCAGAGTCCACAGAAAATCTATTACTAAATGATATAGACAAGACCGCAAATCATAATGAGGTGGTTATTATGGGGGACTTCAACTACCCAGATATAGACTGGGAAACTGAAAGCTGTACATCGCATAAAGGAAACAGGTTCTTGGCCAAAGACAATTACCTTTCCCAACTGGTTCAGGACCCGACTAGAGGGACGGCCATACTGGACTTAGTATTAACCAATAGACCTGATAGAACAACAGATGTGCAGGTTAGGGGACACCTGGGAAATAGTGACAATAAAGTAATAACCTTCCAATTATCATTCAAAAGAGCATTTCTACAGGGAGGAACAAAAATACCAAACTTCAAAAAAAGCTAAATTTAGACAACTAAGCGAGGCCATAGGTCTAACTAACTGGGACAAAGTCCTCAAAAACAAAAATACAGCCACAAAATAGGATATCTTTAAAAGCATCCTAAATTCTCATTGTGAGAGGTACATACCATATGGGAATAAAAGGTTAAGGAACAAAAATAAACTAATGTGGAAAAATAGAAAAGTAAAGAGAGCAAAAAATGACAAAAAGAAAGCATATAAATCACTAAAACAGGAGGGTAGCGAGGAAGCACTGAAAAACTATAAGGAAAAAAATAGAACATGTAAAAAACAAATAAAAGCGGCCAAACTAGAGACCGAGAGATTAATTGCCAAAGAGAGTAAAACTAACCCTAAAATTTTCTTCAATTATATAAATGTTAAAAAGTATAAATCTTGTGGATTCCGCTAATATTGCGGAGTATCTTACTGGGATTAATCTCCCGCGGCTTTCTGAGGAAAATGCTGCCTATTTGGATCGACCCTTAACGTTGCAGGAACTGGAACTAGCAGTTCAATCACTTCCAAATGAAAAAGCTCCGGAACTAGATGGCCTACCGGCGGAGTTCTTTAAGAAGTATAGCGGCATACTCCTGCCACACTTGCTGTCTGTATTCAATAACGCTTTCTCAGAGGGAATACTCCCTGCCACTATGAGAGAAGCTATCATTGCTGTTCTGCCCATACCGGGGAAGGACCCCAATTTACCTGAATCGTATAGGCCAATATCGCTGCTAACCTCCGATATTAAGATTCTGGCGAAAGTGTTGGCTAACCGGCTAATTATGGTCATTATGTCCATCATACATTATGATCAAACAGGTTTTATGCCTGATAAATCTACAGCAATGAATCTCAGACGCCTGTTTCTTAAAATCCAGAGAAAAATGGATACAGGTGGGGGGCGGGCCGTACTCTTCCTAGACGCGGCCAAGGCCTTCGACTCTGTTGAATGGCCCTATCTATGGGAAGTGATGCATGCCATGGGCTTTGGGCAGACATATACCTCCTGGGTTAGGTTGGTATACAATAGTCCTATGGCTAGAATTCGAGCTAACGGAGGCGTGTCGGAGGGATTTCGGCTTAGTAGGGGCACACGTCAGGGGTGCCCGTTGTCCCCGCTCCTCTTCGCTATTGCTATCGAACCACTGGCATGTATGCTACGCGCCTTTGATGGAACAGTAGGATTTCCCCTGGGGGGTGGGGAGGAACGGGTATCCCTGTACTCCGATGATATGCTGATATATGTGGGCGACGTGCGGAAGTCATTAGGTCCCATTAGGTCCCTCATACAGGATTAGGTTCCACAGGATTGGCGCATAGCAAATGTGGTACCAATTTTTAAAAAGGGTCCAAAAACAGAGCCCGGAAACTGTAGGCCGGTAAGTTTAACATCTGTTGTTGGGAAACTGTTTAAAGGTTTTCTGAGAGATGCTATCTTGGAGTATCTCAAAGGAAATAAGCAAATAACGCCATATCAGCATGGCTTCATGAGGGATCGGTCATGCCAAACGAATTTAATCAGCTTCTATGAGGAGGTAACTTCTAGACTTGACAGTGGCGAATCAATGGATGTCGTATATCTGGACTTCTCCAAAGCATTTGACATTGTACCTCATAAAAGGTTAGTATATAAAATGAGAATACTCGGACTGGGAGAAAATGTCTGTATGTGGGTAAGTAACTGGCTGAGTGACAGAAAACAGAGGGTGGTTATTAACGGTAGATACTCAGATTGGGTCACTGTCACTAGTGGGGTACCTCAGGGGTCAGTATTGGGCCCTATTCTCTTCAATATATTTATTAATGATCTTGTAGAAGGCTTGCACAGTAAAATATCTATTTTTGCCGATGACACTAAACTGTGTAAAGTAATTAACACTAAAGAGGACAGTTTTCTGCTACAGAGGGATCTGGATAGATTGGAGGCTTGGGCAGAGAAATGGCAGATGAGGTTTTACACTGACAAATGTAAAGTTATGCACATGGGAAGGAATAATACAAGTCAACCGTACATATTAAATGGTAAAACACTCGGTAACAATGACATGAAAATAGATCTAGGAATTTTAATAAACAGCAAACTAAGCTGCAAAAACTAGCATCAGGCAGCTGTCGCCAAGGCCAATAAGATAATGGGTTGCATCAAAAGGGGCACAGACGCCCGTGATGAGAACATAGTCCTACCACTTTACAAATCACTAGTCAGACCACACATGGAGTACTGTGTACAGTTCTGGGCTCCTGTGAACAAGACAGACATAGCAGAGCTGGAGAGGGTTCAGAGGAGGGCAACTAAAGTAATAACTGGAATGGGGCAACTACAGTAACCTGAAAGATTATCAAAATTAGGGTTATTCACTTTAGAAAAAAGACGACTGAGGGGAGATCTAATAACTATGTATAAATATATCAGGGGTCAGTACAGAGATCTCTCCCATCATCTATTTATCCCCAGGACTGTGACTGTGACAAGGGGACATCCTCTGCGTCTGGAGGAAAGAAGGTTTGTAAACAAACATAGAAAAGGATTCTTCACTGTAAGAGCAGTGAGACTGTGGAACTCTCTGCCTGAGGAGGTGGTGATGGTGAGTACAATAAAGGAATTCAAGAGGGGCCTGGATGTATTTCTGGAGTGTAATAATATTACAGGCTATAGCTACTAGAGAGGGGTCGTTGATCCAGGGAGTTATTCTGATTGCCTGATTGGAGTCGGGAAGGAATTTTTTACCCCTTAAGTGGGGAAAATTGGCTTCTGCCTCACAGGGGTTTTTTGCCTTCCTCTGGATCAACTTGTAGGAAACAGGCCGAACTGGATGGACAAATGTCTTTTTTCAGCCTTATGTACTATGTTACACACTACAGAGCCTACATCCCAAAGGCCTCAATCGGGACTTTAATCCATATATTTAATAACACATTAGCAGTCTACCAGTTTTGTTCTCCGTAACTAATTTTATACGTTTTACTTTTCAGACCCATTGATCCTCCGGTGGATTCCTGAGGTAGTATGCACCCCAGACCAGCCTCTCTTCTCTCTCTCACACATCACACGCACCATCTAACACACACACGCCTCACCTTACTTCATCACACATCACCTTACTTCATCACACATCGCTCCTTTACTCCATTTATTCACTTTTGCCCATACATACATTCATTCTCATTTTTATTCACTCTATTCCCCTCTTCTCTTTTCCTGTACAATTTATTTTATTTTTTACTTTTTATATTCTATTATTTCATCTTTATTATTTGTACGTTTTTCATTCTTTTCAATTTTCTCTATTTTTTTATATTCATTTTTATTATTGTAATGTTTATTTTTTTCTATCTATTTATCCTTTTTCTTTACTTCCTTTTTGCCTTCCCTTCTTCTTTCTTCCCATTTACACACTTATTCTGCACTCCTCCCACTACACACTTATTCCACTTGCTTTTTCCTACTCCCCCTTCTTTGCACACATATTACCACACACTCCACTCCCATGTTATCCTCCGTTTTTCTCTTTCTTCCCCCTTTTTACTCCTCTGCCACTACATCATCATTGTCCACATCATCACTACAGTCATTCTCGCAGCCTTTCCCTTTCCTTTCACTCTATATCCTATTCTCTTCCCTTCGCCCACATCCTACATGGCCGCACAGCCCTCAGCGAGACTTTGCTTAATCTAGCGCTCCACCTATCTAACGTGCGGCCGTAGTCTCGCGAGTTCTCGCGTGACTTCACTTGCCGCACAGGCGCACTGTGCCTAGTTAGGAGTCTTCTTCCCCACGCTGGCTCACAGCCCCCCCGCAGCGCGTTCACGTTCTCCCACGTGGGTCCTCCACACTGTCTCCTGACTCTCCTCTGGTAAGACCTTCCTACCGACGCTGGGGTTGCCCCCAATCTACTGCCACATCCCACAAGGCAGCATCTTACATTCCCTCTAGTTTGCTTTGATCTCGGCGCTTTTCATTTATACCCAGTGACACCTAATATTCCCTTCCACCATATTTACCTACATTTTGCACCATTATATCACTAGCCCTCTTCAGCTCCGGTCTCACGCCATAGTTCTAATCTTTATGGCCACTTTTTGTTACATCCTTTTAGGCTTATTCCCGTATCTCACCTACTTTTATATATCGGACTCCACTCGACCTGACTATTTAGTAATATAATTTTTTACTCCTAACTAATGGATTTCTGTTCCTTCTCATTAGTGATTTTATCTGAATTGACTGAAACGTCAAGATTTGGAGTCACAATAATTGATATCCTTCCCAATTTACCTATGTATTTACTGGAGGATATGTCACAATAAAGAAATGTTACTTGCATGTTAACCCTGAGTGTGCAGTGGTACTTCTCTTAATTATTATTTTTTTTTTAAGGCATCAAGAGTGAAACTACTGCTTTATCATTGATCTTTATATGGCTGAAGCACCCCAACAATTTCCTTCTGTGGTCGATCGTTATTTTACGCGATGGTACAAATCAGGTACAGTGCAGAAAAGATATGCCGACTGAACAAGTAAGGCTACTTTCACACTCGTGTTCTGTGCGGGTCCGGTTGTATTATCTGTAACATAGCCAAGACGGATCTGAAAGTCGATGGAGGACAGATCTGTTTTCTATTGTGTCAGAGAAAACGGATCCTTCCTCATTGACTTACATTGTGTGCCAGGATGGATCCATTTGGCTCAGTTTCATCAGTTTTTTCAGATGGACACCAAAACTCTGCAAGCAGCGTTTTGGTGTTCGTCTCCAAAGCGGAATGGAGATGAAACGGAGGCAAACTGATGCATTCGGAGCGGATCCGTTTCCGTTTAGAATGCGAACTGATCCGTTTTGGGCCACCTGTGAGAATCCATCCCACTCGGATCTCACAAACGGAAAGCCAAAACGCAAGTGTGAAAGTAGACTAACATTCAAAGGGGTCGTCTACTTTTGAAAACCCACCTTCATATGCCTATTAATGTATGTAAAGATCAAAAAAACCTGGGTATCGTTACACGCAGCAGGAGTCTGCTTCTATGCAGTGCCTTACACTTGAGTCTGGGTTTAGTTCTCATCTAGACGTGCCTGGTTGAGTTATGTTGGAGTGCTGATTGTGAGTCTGTTTGTATCCAAGCCTCACTTCAGTGTGCTGACTGGGTATACTGTATGCCATGTAGCGTTTTTTTCTCATATTCTATTACTCTGAAATCTATGGGAATTCCAGAAAGAACAGAGGGGGTCAGCTCTATCTGAGCTCTGAGGTGCTGATGATTTGCCATAGTAGCCAAATGCCTAACAAAAGGCCTTCACACTGGATATAGTAGTCTGCTCCTGTGCGGACTACTGGCAGAGGCTTTGTTCGAGCGAGGTGCGCTAGAAGATGACGCATGCGCACTTCGCTCGACGATGCCTCGTCCAGTAGCCTGCACAGGAGCAGACTACTATATCCAGTGTGCCTGCGCAAGATTATGGTGCTTCTCTGCAATTACCTCAGCGGCAAGTGAAGTGAATAAATTAGCTTTCCATCGCAGTGCAGCACTGTGGGCCAGATAAAAAGGTCCGCCGGGCCGTAGTTTGCCCATCACTGGCCTATTTGGTCATGTATCAGTTATCAGCATAAACAATTTGCAGTATGGTGGAAATGCTTCCCTCCCTCAAAGTTAATCAAAATATTATATTTATAAGATTATATTTAGCCTTAAATGGTAGGAATAAGAAAGCAAAAAATATATACAGTATTTAAACTTTTTTTTTTGTAGTTCCCTTAGGGCAGGGATGGACTCTCCAGCTGTTGCAAAACTACAACTCCCAGCATGCAAAGACTGCTTACAGCCTACAGCAGGGCATGGTGGAAATTGTAGTTTTACTACAGCTGGAGAGCCACGGTTTGCCCATCCCTGCCTTAGGGGATTTTTTGCCAACTACGTTGATGGGTAGGGGTCGACCGATTATCGGTTTGGCCGATATTCATGATTTGCACAGTTATCGGTATCGGCCCCTAACCAGGCCGATATACCGATAACTGTGCTATCACAGAACATGAGCGCGCTGCTCTCAGCGCGGCCATGTTCCCTCAGCAGCACAGGGAAGAAGGAGGCAGTGTCTCTCTCTCCCCCTGTGCCGCGCTGCAAATGGAGAGAAGAGGAGGAGTAGGGGCTGAGAGCGCACTGGCCAATAATGAGAGAAGAGGAGGAGGAGGGGCTGAGGGCGCACTGGCCACCAATGAGAGAAGAGGAGGAGGGGCTGAGAGCGCACTGGCCAATAATGAGAGAAGAGGAGGAGGGGCTGAGGGCGCACTGGCCACCAATGATAATAGCGTTTAAGATATTACAAACGCAGGCATTAGAAGCACATTGCCCAGACCCTGCCTCTGATAGCGCTGCGATCCGCGGCAATTAACCCCTCAGGTGCTGCACCTGAGGGGTTAATTGCCGCGGATCGCAGTGCTCTATCAGAGGCAGGGTCTGGGCAATGTGCTTCTAATGCCTGCGTTTGTAATATCTTAAACGTTATCATTGGTGGCCAGTGCGCCCTCAGCCCCCCCCGTCCACAGTATAAAAAACATTGGTGCCCAGTGCCTGTCTGCTTTGGATGTTAGCGACCATGCAAATTAGCTCTTTCTTTTTCGCCTATGACCGCACCCCTGGAGAGACCACCTCCTCAGGACAGGAAACCAGAACCGCCATTTTAAAAGAGGGATCCCCTCTATCTCCAGTTCTGTTTCCTATCCTAAGGGGCAGGAGGGAATCGGATCCGCTGGAAGATCAATGGAAAAGAGCTGCGGGGGCCCCGGCTATTGTAATAGTGTGTGGAGGGTTACCCATTGTGGCATAAGTCTCCTACCTTCTCTATCCTTACCCCTTCTGTCCTCCTTCCTGGTTCCTGAGAGGGTCTTGACCTTCCTGGGCTCCTGCGAACCTCTGCGGCCGTGTTCGCATGTTCGGCCTCCGGGATGAATCTGTCGGTTTGTTCAGCCTTTACTTCTGGGTTGTGGCGGTGGGAAGAATCTGACGCTGCGGACTGGGAAGCGGGGGATGTCGGCTAACGTGTCCCTCCCTCCCCCTCCTCCCGCTGTGAGATGCCGCACGTGCTAGGGCTACTATGGGGTTTGTTGGATCAGAAGCCACAGCATTCAGTCCAGGACTCTGAAGGTTTAGGTGCCAAGAAGAGAAAGATGTTTGTGCAGAAGAACATTCAGGAGGTGATTGCCAGAGAATGGAAAAGTCCAGATAGGAAGTTTTTCGTTCCTCCTTCGGTGAAGCGGAATTATCCGTTTGAGGAGTTGTCTGCTCCTTAGGATAGGGCCCCAAAGCTTGATGCCTCGGTAGCCAAAATTTCTAGAAAAGCTTTACTCCCCTTTTGAGGATATGGGTTCGCTCAAGCACCCAATGGACAGGAGAGCAGAGGTTTATTTAAAGAAAAATTGGGAAGCCTCTGCAGTGGCTTTTAAACCTGCTATTGCAGGGAGTTAGAGGCTCACATTAAAGGGGTACCCCTAGGGGAGCCTCTACTTCCTTCTTTCCTTCTCTACTATAAATAATGCCTTGGATTTCTTAGCTGACGCTTCTGTGTATACCTTAGGATTTTCTGCTAGGGCTTCCACCTTAACTAACTCTGCCCGGCGGGCTATTTGGTTAAAAGGCTGGAATGGGGATGCTAGTTCCAAGGCAAAACTTTGTGCTATCCCTTGTCAGGGAGAGTTTTTGTTTGGGTCTGTCCTTGACGATTTACTAGAAAAGACCTCGGACAAGAAGAAGGGCTTTCCCTCTTTTAGTATGGCACCTAGAAAGTCTTTCCCTCTTTTAGTATGGCACCTAGAAAGTCTTTCCGTCCCAGATTTAATAAGGGGGTCTTTAAGGGGAAAGAGAGAGCAAAACAATTTGCTGGTCTGAGCCAAAAAAAGCAGTGATGCCAGAGCACCTGTCGGGGGTCGTCTGTCTCTTTGCACCTCAGTGGCAGAAGATCTCCAACAGCCCCTGGATAAATTCTGTTATAGCGGAGGGCCTAAAGCTAAATTTTCCAGTAGGAAGATTTGTAATTGCAGATAACCATTCAGATCCCGCAAAACAATCTGCCATCATCTCTGAGGTCTTTTCCCTGATAGAAAAAAGGGTGTTTGTAAGAGTCCCAGAACAGAACTTGACAGAGGGGATTCATTCAACTTTTTCTGGTAAAAAAACAAACAAAATGGCTTGTTTCGAACTATAATAAACTTGAAGTGTTTGAACCAATTTCTGCTGTATGAGAGATTTCGTAAGGAGTCCATCAAGTTAACAGTGAACAATCTTTTCTCGGATTGCTTTATGGCCACAGTAGACCTGAGGGATGCGTACTAATATGTCCCCATTCATCCCAGCCCCCAGAGGTTTCTGAGGGTAGCAGTCCAGTTAGAGAGAGAGATTCTGCATCTTCAATTTCGAGCGTTGCCCTTTGGCCTCGCTCAAGCTCTGAGGGTTTTTACAAAGATTGTTTCATAAATGATGGTCCACGTCAGGGAGGAGATCATCATTATACCATACCTGGAGGATTTTCTGCTGGTGGCCTGGTCAGGTTAGATTCTTCAGGGTCAGATTGCCTGGTTGAGGGAAGTTCTAGAGAAGCTGGGATTGGAGATAAACCTAGAAAAATTCAGTTTATGCCCAAGCCAGAGATGCAGTTTCCTAGAAATTATTTTGGGCTCCAGTTCCCAGAAGTGCCTGCTACCACGGCAAAAAGCTTTGCTAGTCAAATCAAGAGTTCAGCTTCTTCACTTGTCTCCGTCAGTCACCATTAGAAAGGCCATGTCGATACTGGGTCTCATGACAGTGACTATTCCAGGGGCGGAATGGGCCCAGTACCATTCAAGGCTTCTTCAGCTTCAGATCCTGTGAGATTGGGACCAAAGTCTCCCCTCTCTGGACACAGAGATCTCTCTTCCCAGACCCTAGATTCCTTGGGGTGGTGGATGGATCTAAAAAACCTAGAAAGAGTTCCTTGGACCAGGGAGGCGGTTCTCCCCTTAACCACGGATGCGAGCCCATCCGATTAGGGAGCCCATGTGGGGGTCCCTGCATTTTCAGGGCATTGGATGCAATCAGGATAGCCTTAGTACAGAGTCTCCTGGCCACCAAAGGCAGGAACTTAAGGGTTTTATTCGGACAACACGACAGCAGTGGCCTATATCAACTGGCAGGGAGGTACAAGGGCTCGGGGCCTAATGTCTCTCACTCATCAGATTTTCAGTCTAGCAGAAGCTTCTCTCATCTCTTTCTGCAGTACATCTAAGGGGTTCAGACAATGTGACAGCGAACTTCCTTAGTCATCATCAGCTATACCAGGGAGAGTCGTCCCTAGATCAGGGGTTTTTAAATGAAGTGGCAGCATTGTGGGGCACTCCAGAGATAGATCTTTGCCACCAGGTCAAACCGGAAGGTAGAGGTCTTCTTTTCCCTTTCTCTGGAGGAGCATCTGAGAGCAGTGGATGCACTGGCCCAGTCTTAGAGGGCCTTCTGTATGCCTTTTCTCCCGCTAAAATTATTACCAAGGGTCCTCGAGAAAATCGGAGAGGAGTAGGCCACGGTAATGGTTATAGCTCCCTTTTGGCCGAGAAGGGTGTGGCTTAAGGCCCCATTCACACGTCTGCAATGTTCGTCCGCACCCATTCCGCAAATTTGCCGAACGGGTGCGGATCCATTCATTTTGAATGGGAATGTGATGGATGCGGAGAGCACACACTGTGCTCGCCGCATTTGCGGAGCGCACCGCCGATCTTCCGGCCGGCGGATTCGCAATAATATAGAGCATGCCCTATTCTTGCCCGCAATTGCGGACAAGTATAGGCATCTCTATGGGGCTGGCGGCAAAGTGTCTTGCGGATCTGCAATACACTACGGACGTGTGAACGGGGCCTTAGTTAGCGGAACATCCTTTGATTAGGAGGTTTATAACAGCAGTGTCTTATCCCCAGTCTGTAAGAATAGAATTCCCCCCTGGGATTTAAATTTGGTCCTCTCCTCTCAATTCAGACCCTTTCAAGCCTATTGATAAAATCTCCCCAAAGTTGCTCTCCCTTAAGCTTGCTTTCCTTCTGGCCATTACTTCGGCTAGAAGAGTTAGTGACATTTTTGCTCTCTCGGTTGACCCTCCTTATTTGGTGATCCTGGAGAATCAGGTAATGATTTCTCCTGATCCTTCTTTATTGCCGAAAAACGTTTTCACCATTCTCAGGAGATAGTGTTACATTCCTTCTGTTCTTCCCCTAAAAATAAAAAGGAATCAATACCACTGTCTAGATGTTAAGAGATGTATTTTACAATATCTACAGGTCACTTAGCCTTGGAGATCCTCCTCACGTCTGCTGATTTTGTTTCAGGGAGCAAGAAAGGGATCTGCAGCCTCTTGTCACACTATTGCTAGGTGGATTAGACAGGCCATTTCCTTAGCTTACTCTTCTAAGGGAGTTGTTCTGCCCTTGGGGTTTGGGGCTCACTCTACGAGATCAGTCTCCACGTCATGGGCAGAGAGCTTCTGCCTCTATAGAGCAGATTTGTAAGGCAGATACCTGGAGCTCTCCGCATACGTTTTTTAGGCACTATAGACTAAAGTTACCTTCTAATGAAGGTCTTTCCTTTGGTCGTAAAGTACTTCAGGCTGTGATCCCACCCCAGACAAAGTCTTGCTTATTCTTCAGGGGTGCTGTCATAGGCGAAAAAGAAAATTGGATTACACTTACCAGTAATCGGTTTTCTCTGAGCCTATGACAGCACCTGGTTAATTCTTAGTTCTTGAGAAAAGGACTGGAGATAGAGGGACGATCCCTCCTTTAAAAGGCGGTTCTGTTTCCTGTTCTGAGGAGGTGGAGGCAGTCTCTCCAGGGGTTCTGTCATAGGCTCAAAGTAAACAGGCCTTTAGACATAACTTGGATTATATAAAAAAAAAAATAGACGGCTCACCTAAATAAAATAAAAAAAATGGATTGACAAACTGCAAAAAACAAAAACTGATAATATATCTCAACAAAATAATGTTGAGCTCCTGCACCTATGTGGTGCCTACAGATATAAGAAAAACTCTAATAGATAATAATGGGCAGGTGTGTGCTCTCCGCATCCATTTTGTCTCCATGGAAAATGAATGGGTCCTCAACCGTTGTGCGCAATTGCGGAACGGGGGCGGACCACACTTGTGGACGTGTGAATGGAGCCTTATGCTGTATGGAGACGCGTCTCTGTAGAGCATTGAAATAAAGTTTTGAGCAAATCGACTTTGGGTCTTGGATCTGATGCTCAATTCACTCAACACTCATCTGCTCCACTGCAGCCAATGACTAGCTTCAGCAATGATGTGTCCACAAGACACATCACCACTTAAGCCAATTGTTGGTTGCAATGGAGTAGTAGATGATCATGTCCACGCAGGGGACCAATTAACCCCTTAATGAATGGAATTCCTGGAATTTTCCATTTTTGCGTTTGTTTTTCACACCCTGCCTTCCCATAGTCCTAACTTTTATTTTTCCATTCACATAACCTTTTATGAGGGCTTATTTTTTTGAGGAACAATTTGTACTTTCTAATGGCACCATTTACGGTTGCATACCATGTAGTAGGAAGCGGAAAAAAATTCCAAATGGGATAGAATTGGGGGAAAAAAACACAATTCTGATAAAGGTATTTATTTATTTATTTTTTACACTTTACACTATGTGGTAAGATTGACCTGTTATCTTCATTCTCCAGGTCAGTACGGTTCCAACAATGCCACACTTGTATAATTTTTCTTGGGTTTTAATACTGAAACCATAACTATATTCTGACCCCTATAACTTTTTTGTATGGGGCTGTGTGAGGGCTGATTTTTTGCGGGACGATCTGTTCTTTTCAGGGATACCAATTTTAAGTGTGTGCGACTTCTTGAACACTTTTTTATAAAACAAATTATTGGGTAGTTGAAGTGACAAAAAATTGCAAATTGGCTGTTTTTTCCTGCTACGTCATTTGCCGAATTCCATTAAATTTGTTATATTTTAATAGTATGGGAATTTTCGCATGCGGAGATGCCCATGATGTTTAATTTTTTTATTGGTTAAGTATTTTTATTTTAAGGAAAGAGGGGTGATTTGAACTCGTGATGTCACTGGGTCGGCAGTAAACAGTAAGAAGGCCGCAGCGCTCCAGGAGTCCCGCTACCTTCTCAAACAGCTGATTATCTATCCAGAGGATAGATCATCAGTTTAAACAAAGTGCAGAACCCTTTAAGTCACCTTGGGTGTAGGGCTGAAACGAATACTCGATTGAATCGAGTAATTCGACTAAAAAATCCTTGATGCAATTTTTTTGCATCGAGGATTCGTTTGTGTCACGTGACCACGGAGCAGGAGCATTTACTCACCACTCTGTGGTCATCCCCTGCTGCAGGCAAGTAGCGGGCCCTGCCGGGATACTGGAATTTAGCACCGGCCCTGCAGCTCCTATCCAGTATTTATGTAGTTAATGTCTTTAGAAGTAGCCCGACCTTATTAACTATTGTTGCGCAGGCTTCCCGGGCAGCTTGAGTTTAACATCTCTGTTCCTCCATGCTCCGCCTGTCTGCTCCTCCCACTTTATGAATGAAGGGGCAGACGGCGCATGCCATTTTATTTCTCCTAATTGCTCCCCAGACAAAATGAGCCATTATAACTAATGAAAGGTATTTGGGAATATATTTATAATAAAGTAATACTTAGGTATTTCATCCTAATGCCTGGAGAACCGCTTTAAAGGGATTCTGTCACCAGGTTTGACCCCTGTCAGCTAAACATATGCTGACGCTCAGGGTCTTATCAGGATTCCTAATGTGGGCTCATCAATGCGATCGTAGCTTTATTTTGGCAAAAAGCAGGTTTTACTAACCTGTCAATCAAAGAAATAAGGTACCCAAGGGGAGGTCCAGGGATGCAGGGTGCCCGGCCGCACCCATCGCTGTTCGTGCCCAGCGAAGCCTCCTTCTCTTCTGTGCAGCGCTGGGCACGAACAGCGATGGGTGCGGCCGGGCACCCTGCATCCCTAGACCTCCCCTTGGGCACCTTATTTCTTTGACAGGTTAGTAAAACCTGTTTTTTGGCAAAATAAAGCTACTGATCACATTGATGAGCCCACATTAGGAATCGTGATGAGACCTTGAGCGTCAGCATATGTTTAGCTGACAGGGGTCAAACCTGGTGACAGAATCCCTTTAAGGATAAAATGTTAAACAGAACCCTATAGAGGCGTTCCGTTTTAATCCGTCCTAAGAGAGTTCTATGGGCACAAGTAACGGTTCTGTCTTCTTCTGTTATGTAAGACGGAAAAAATGTCCTGTCGCCAGGCTGTATTGTACTGCATTGAACTGACCGTTTGTCTATGAGACCAAGCCTCTGTAGCTGGCAGGATTCAAGGCCTTTTTAAGTAAGCATTCACATCTAAGGCTGCTTTCACACTGGCGTTTTGGATTCCGTTTGTGAGATCCGTTTCAGGGATCTCACAAACGGTCCAAAACGGATCAGTTCAGCCCCAATGCATTCTGAATGGATAAGGATCCGCTCAGAATGCATCAGTTCGGCTCTGTTCAGTCTCCATTCCGTTCTGGAGGCGGACACCAAAACGCAGCTTGCAGCGTTTTGGTGTCCGTCTGACGATGCGGAGCCGATCGGATCCGTTTTGACTTACAATGTAAGTCAATAGGGACGGATCTGTTTTCAATGACACAATATGGTGCATTTGAAAACTGATCCGTTCCACATTGACTTTTAATGTAATTCAAAACCGATCCGTTTTGACTTTGACAATTTTTTTTAAAGCTAATGCAAACGGATCCGTTTTGAACGGATACAAACGTTTGCATTATAGGTGCGGATCTGTCTGTGCAAATACCAGATGGATCAGCACCTAACGCCAGTGTGAAAGTAGCCTAAGGGGTTAATATGCAATCACTGATGCTGGCGGATACTGCCAGCCTGCTGATTGAGCAAGCGCAGATTTCGTGCCTGCTCATACAGCGTACTTTACATGTGTCTGGAACTCGCTTCCTGCTGCGTCATACATAGAAGGTGCATGTCAGGAAGGGGTTAACCTTATAAAATTTGGGTCGTTTGTTGTGAGGCATTTAATAATATTTGACACCTAATTTTCATATCTTAAGTGTATTATGTTGTATATGTGGCCTTTTTTACTTCCTCACATGGTGCATACCACATTGTTTTTATATGTTGTAGTGCCTGCCACCATTTTTAATATTAACAAGTCAGCAGAGCTGAAGCTGCATTTACATGCAGCAATCATCTCTGTATGGGGACAAGCATTGCCTACAGCGATCACTGGTTTCTGTATGGAGTCACTGTTTGCTGCCAGCAGATTGCTGTATATGTACTGTAGGTAGTGTACTGCATAAAACGTGATAAAAAAGGAGTGTTTGCTCGTTCGTTTATACCAGACGATTGTAATTGCCTCAATCCTTCGCACATACTGTATATAAGGGCATTTAGTGTTACTCTTTGCTTTACTTTCCATTGTTTCTATTTCAGATGTAAAGGGCCAGCTTAATGAAGACTACTGCATACTGCAGCATTCAAACAGGTAAATCCGACAAACTGAAAAGAAGCTTTAAAGGGCTATGCCAATGAATGGATTTTATGGCATATCCTTAAAGGGATATTCCCATCTTAATGATCACTGTTAAATCTGTTAATGATTTAACAGTGATCATTTTTCTAAATGTGTTTAAATAACTAATTCCCACCCCTTAGACCCACTACCTGACTGTTGTCTTCCGTCTCCCCTGGTTACGGCCACCACTCTCCTCCCGAATCGCAGACGACTTCATCTTTTCTCCCGGCCTGTGCGCAGTCCTGAAAGCGCACGCCGACACCGCGCATGCGCTATGGTGACTTCTTCCTGGCCAGTATAGTATACTTGCCAGGAAGAAGTCACCAGGGCACATGCGCGGCGACGTGCGCATTCAGTCCAGTGTGCGGCCCGGCCGGGAGAAGACGTCAATCAAGATGGAGCCCGCCCCCTGCCAAAACCAGGAAGTGAACGGCGCGCCAGGAGCAGGTAAGTATGAAAGAGCGTAATGGGAATACCCCTTTAATGCTATGAATTTAAAGGAGGGTGCATGACAACATGAGCTGCTGAACAGTTCAATTTGAAGCTTATGATTATTGTATTGTCTAGATTTGCAAAAGGAGGAAGACTATTAACAATATATGTATACAGGGCAAAGGTGGGAGGCTCCTGCTGCAGCTAGTTGTCATACAGGCAGACACAGGATACTGAGGAGGAATTGGGGACGTGGCTCATCTTCTGGAACACCTATAAAACAGTACTTTTATATATAATGTATTTTTTAGTGTTTATATAATTTGAATTCCTGCAAAACAAGATCAAAGAGAACAGGGGTTAGCCAGTTTGTAAAAATATTTTGCAATAGCCCCAAAACTTCCCCCCCACTGTGACTCAGAAGGCCTCTGGGTCCCCATCAGCTGGTTTTGTAAGCATTTACACTCCTCAGCTACTTCCTTAACCTCTTAGGGACCCTTCCATTTTTCACCTTAAGGACCAGGCAATTTTTAGCAAATCTGACGTGTCACTTTGTGGTAATAACTTTAGAACACTTTTACTTACCCAGGACATTCTGAGATTGTTTTCTTGCCACATATTGTACTTCATGACACTGGTAAATTTGAGTCAAAATATTTCATTTTTATTTGTAGAAATCAAATTTACAAAAAATTTGGAAAAATTTGCAAATTTCAATTTCTCTACTTTTACAATATATAGTAATACCTCCAAAAATAGTTATTACTTTACATTTCCCATATGTCTACTTAATTTTTGGATCATTTTGAAAATGACCATTTTATTTTTTGGGGAAGTTTAGAAACAAATCTTGAAATATTTCAGAAAATTTCTAAAACCCACTTTTTATGGACCAGTTCAGGTCTGAAGTCACTTTGTGAAGCTTGCATAATTGAAACCACCCAAAAATGGCCCCACTTTAGAAACTACACCCCTCAAGGTATTTAAAACTGATTTTACAAACTTTGTTAACCCTTTAGGTGTTCCACAAGAATTAAAGGAAAATGTAGATTATATTTCAGAATGTCACTTTTTTGGCAGATTTTAAATTTTTCCAGTAACAAAGCAAGGGTTAACAGCCAAACAAAACTCAATATTTATTAAACTGATTCTGTAGTTTACAGAAACGCCCCATATGTGGTCGTGAACTGCTGTACGGGCACACGGCAGAGCGCAGAAGGAAGGGAACGCCATATGGTTTTTGGAGGACAGATTTCACTGGGATCATTTTAAGTTGCCATGTCACATTTGCAGATGCACCCCTAGAGTAGAAACTCCAAAAAAGTGACCCCATTTTGGAAACTACGGGATAAGGTGGCAGTTTTGTTGGTACTATTTTTAGGGTACATATGATTTCTGGTTGCTCTAGACTACACTTTTTGTGAGGCAAGGTAATAAAAAATCGCTGTTTTGGTACCGTTTTTATTTTTTGTTATTTACAATGTTCATCTGACAGGTTAGATCATGTGCTATTTTTATAGAGCATGCTGTTACAGACGTGACAATACCAAATATGACAACTTTTTTTGTTTGTTTCAGTTTTATATAATAAAGCATTTTTGAAAATGATATATTTTTTTTTTTATCTCCATATTCTGAAAGCCAGTTTTTTTTTTTTGGGTGACTGTCTTATGTAGGGGCTCACTTTTTTCGGTGATGACTGGTACAATTTTAGGGTGCATATGACTTTGATCGCTTGGTATTTCACTTTTTGTGATGTAAGGTGACAAATGGCCTTCTTGACTTTTTTTTTTTTTTTTTTTGTTTATTTTGGGGTTGGGGTGATTGTCTTAGGTAGGGGCTCATTTTTTGCGGGATGAGGTGATGGTTAGATTGGTACTATTTTAGGGGGCATACCTTTTTGATCGCTTGGTGTTGCACTTTTAGTGATGTAAGGTGACAGTGGGTTAGGTCATGTGATATTTTTATAGAGGAGGTCGATGCGGCGATACCTTATGGTACTTTCACACTAGCGTCAAAGTTTTCCGTCATTGAGTTCCATCCTTGGGGCTCAATAACGGGAAAAAAACTGATTTGTTTAATCCTAATGCATTCTGAATAGAAAGCAATCCATTCAGTTTGCATCAGTTTGTCTTCAGTTCAGTCCTTTCACGTTTTTTGGGCGCAGATAAAAGCGCAGCATGTTGTATTTTTATCTCCGTCCAAAAATGCGGAAACACTTGACGGAATGACTGATCCGTCATTAATTTCCATTTAAATGTATTAAGGGCAGATCCGACATTGAAAATTGACGCATTAACAGATCAGTTCTTCCACTTCCACGCATGCGCAGTCCTTTAAAAATTGTAAAATAATAACGGATCTGTTTTTACTGGTGACAACGGATCCGTTATTTCAATGCAATTGTCAAACGAATCTGCAAACGGATCAGTTTGCAAATGAAATCCATTTTAACGTACAACGGAACTGCCTGACGGAATCCTTCAACGCAAGTGTGAAAGTACCCTAATATGTATAGGTTTTTATGTCTAAATAGTGTGGAAAAAAAACAAACTTTCAGAAAAAAATGTTTTGTCTATACATCCCATTAACTTTTTTCATGGTTATTTCTACTGATCTGTGTGGGCCCTTTTTTATTTATTTTTTTTGTAGCTTTTAGTGATACCATTGTGGAGTGTGACTTTTTGATCACATTTTATTTTTTGTTACCTTTTTTGACCCTTTTATCTGTTACGCCATTTGCCAAATTGGAAAAATATTTTTATATTAATAGTTCGGGTGTTTTTGGTCACAGTGATTATTTTTATTGTACAGAAAGGGTGGTGATTTAAACTTTTACTTTTTTTAATAATTGCCTCCAACAACCCGTCCTAGAATGTGACTAGTAAGCGTTGGCTCTGCTTGTAGAGCTGCCCAGGATCCTCTCTACACTGGCCTCACTTGACATTGGTGAGATTTGCTGTCAGGCTGCTCAGCCTGATGGCATATCTCATGCATGATCGCTCCATTACTATCTATTGTAGAGCAGAAACCTGTGCATCACTAGAATGGGGTCTGTTTGAATGGAGCAGCAGACATGCATGTATGTGTGCGTCTTTAATCAACTTCATGGGACTGTCTTTTCCCTTGATTGGTGGAGAAGCAGCAGTTGAACCCAGTTGATCAAACACTTATCTCCTATACTGTGGATTGAAGATTAGTTGTCTTAAAGGGACAACCAGTAATTGCTGTTTGGATTCATGCACACAACATAGCCCATGTGTCGGCGTACCTGAATATACTGTATCATAGTAATTTATGATGCAGTACAATAGACCTACCATCGGATAGGAATTCACTGCATCATAAATCAGTGAGCTTGGGTCACCATTAGTTTTGAGGCAGCAGGAAATCTAATAGATAAGTAATGCTCCTTTTAATGTTATGGCATTTCACACCATTGCCCCATCCTGAACAATCCCTTTAAGCATCACTGCATATAAACAGATATTTATGGGTAAGAATGTGAGTTAGGAAATTCAAGGTTATGGTATTTTCTTTGGTCAACGGTGAACAAAAAAAAAAAAAGTTTAAATACCTAATATTTAAAATGCCTGTCCTGTATTATTTTTATCTGTGAACTTCCATCTCTATTCATTTTTTTCCCTTTTCCATCTGTTTTAGAATCTGTGTAGTTACTCTGGCAGAATGCCATCCAGTTCTTCAAAGTGGCAAAAATATTTCTAGTATTAGTTACCAAATCAGTGCTAACTGCAGCAGACTAGAGAACAAAGTATCGGGAAAGTCCAAAAGAGTAAGTATGTCATTTCATGTGCAAATGTGTTCATATCTGTATTAGGCCCCATGCACACGACCGTTGTTTGTTTCCGTGTCCGTTCCGTTTTTTTTCACGGATAGGATGCTTTCCCATTCATTTCAATGGGTCCGTCAAAAAATGCGGATGGTCAACCGTTTTTGTTCCGCATCCGTGATCCGTGTTTTCATTCCGTCAAAAAAATAGTGCATGTCCTATTTTTTTCACGTTTGCGGACAAGGATAGGCATTTTTACATTGGATCTGCCATAAAAATCGGATCCGTCAAAAAAAACGGACCGTCATCCGTTTTTTTTGACGGACGCAAAATTTCAAGGAAGAGCAGACGTGGAGGCAGGCAACGGTCGTGTGCATGTAGCCTTAGGGTCCATTCACACGTCCGCAAGTGTTTTGCGGTCCGCAAATTGCGGATCCGCAAAACACTGACACCGACCATGTGTGTTTTGCATTTTGTGGGCCGCACATGGCCGGTACTATAATAGAAATTCCTTTTGTTGTCCATGTCTGCAGACAAGAATAGGACATGTTCTATTTTTTTGCGGAACAGAAGTGCAGATGTGCTTTCCGCATCTTTTCCGGCCCCATTGAAAATGAATGGGTCCGCACAATCCGGAACGGATCCGGACCAAACTTGCGAACGTGTGAATGGACCCTTATTGTAATTGTGCTGATTATGCTTATAATTATTACTATAGGGTTTATGTATGTCGGGCTATGACACTGCACATTCGGTGAATGCGCTGGGAAAATGCCCTGGTCCCTCTGTCTGTGGGAATTTATGCTCATTTATCCAGAAGAGCCTTTGAGGTCAGACAAGAGTGTCTAACTCGCAATCTTTGTTCTAGGTTACAGATAAAGATACTGGTGGATAGAACGAGAAATGGAGGCTCACCTTAGGTGCTTGTGCTAAGCATAGGCACAACACTATTGTAGACTTATTTAAAAAAAACAGTTGTCCAGTCGCCGGATATGCAGCCGAAGCATCCGATTCTTCAGGAGAAGCGGCCAGTCTCTCTAAAGACGGTGTAATAGCAGTGTGGTAGGACCACACTTTTGGGCACAAAATCACCAGTCAGGGCAGATGTAAGTATGGTGAATAGTTCTTTAACTGCTTCAGGACAGCTGTACGCAGGATTGCGTCCTGCGGGCGGTCCTGCTCTTCTGTTCGGACGCGCCGGGGCGTCATCTCGCGAGACGCGAGAGTTCCTGTGAACGCCGCGCATTCACAACGTCGCGCGTCTCGAGAGTTGGACTACAGCCTGCCAGCGATGATCAGTCGCTGGCAGGCTGTAGATGCGATATAAATCGCATCAAACAGCTATATCAGACGCTGTTTTATGAACAGCGTCTGATATAGCTGCTACCTGGTCCTCTGGTGGTCCCATTTTCTGGGATCGACCACCAGAGGACCAGGTAACACAGTAAAAGTTGCACCAAACACTACACTAACCCCCTCCCACCCCCTCACCTATTAACCCCTTGATCACCCCATCTAGACCCCTGATCACCCCCTGTCATTGATCACACCCCTTGTAAGGCTCCATTCAGACGCCCATATGTGTTTTGACGGATCCGTGGATTCGCTGGATCCGATCCGCGGATCCTCAAAACACGGACACCGGCAATGTGCTTTCCGCATTTTGCAGATCCGCACATTGCCAGAACTATATAGAAAATGCTTTTTCTTGTCCGCAATTGCGGACAAGAATAGGACATGTTCTATATTTTTGCGGAACGGAAGTGCAGACCAGGAAGCGCGGCTCCGTAATTCCGGATCCGAGCGGGACAAAGTCTGTCCCCATAGAAATGAATGGGTCCGCAATTCCGTTCCGCAAACAGAATTTCGGACGTGTGAATGGGGCATAAGGGTCCCGTTATCACCGTCAGTTAGTTAGCTACTTGTTAGGTAGTTAGCGCCCAGCCCACCGCACCGCAGTCACTGATTTTGGCAGAGGTTTTTTCATCCACATTGCGAATGAAAAAATCTGTGCCGTTCATTTATTTTATTTTTTTTCAGCGCAGAGGCTGAACGGAAAAAAAAAATCTCATTACCCGTATGCTCAATATACGGAGAATCGCAGAAACTCCTAATGCTGGCCATACGTGTAATGATTGCGGAGACCCTCAAATGCCAGGGCAGTACAAAAACCCCACATGTGACCCCATTTTAGAAAGAAGACACCCCAAGGTATTCCGTGAGGGGTATGGCGAGTTCATGGAAAATTTTATTTTTTGTCACAAGTTAGTGGAATATGAGACTGTAAAAAAAAAAAAAAAAAAAACAATTTCCGCTAACTTGTGCCAAATTTTTTTTTTCCTGTGAACTCGCCATGCCCCTCACAGAATACCTTGGGGTGTCTTCTTGTCTTCTTTCCACAATGGGGTCACGTGGGGTATTTATACTGCCCTGGCATTTTAGGGGTGCTAAAGCGTGAGAATCCAAATGCGTAAAAATGGCCTGTGAAATCCTAAAGGTACTCATTGGTTTTAGGGCCCCTTTGCGCATCTTGGCTGCAAAAAAGTGCCACACATGCGGTATCGCCGTACTCAGGAGAAGTAGGGCAATGTGTTTTGGGGTGTATTTTTACATTTACCCATACTGTGTGTGAGAAATATCGCTGTAAACGACAACTTTTTACATTTTTTTTATTCAAAGTTGTCAATATACAGAGATATTTCTCTCACCCAGCACAAGTCAGCGGAAATTGTTTTTTTTTTAATTTTGTTTTTTACAAAGTCTCATATTCCACTAACTTGTGACAAAAAATAAAATTTTACATGAACTCACCATACCCCTCACAGAATACCTTGGGGTGTCTTCTTTCTAAAATGGGGTCACATGTGGGGTATTTATACTGTCCTGGCATTTTAGGGGCCCCTAAAGGGTGAGAAGAAGTCTGGAATCCAAATGCGTAAAAATGCCCTGTGAAATCCTAAAGGTACTCATTGGTTTAGGGCTTAGCATCAGGCTGCAAAAGTGGCACATGTGGTATCGCCGTACTCAGGAGAAGTAGGGCAATGTGTTTGGGGTGTATTTTATATATACCCATACTTTGTGTGAAAAATATCTCTGTAAACGACAACTTTTAAAAAATTTTATACAAAGTTGACAATTTACAGAGATATTTCTCTCACCCAACATGGGTATATGTAAAAATACACCCCAAAACACATTGCCCTACTTCTCCTGAGTACGGCGATACCACATAAGTGCCGCTTTTGCAGCCTGAGTGCGCAAAGGGCCCAAATTCCAACGAGTACCTTTAGGTTTTACATGGCGGCTCACAATTTAGCCCCGCCCAAAATGCCAGAACAGTAAACACACCCCACAAATGACTCAATTTCGGAAAGTAGACACCCCAAGGTATTCACTGAGGGGCATAGTGAGTCGCCTGAGATTTTTATTTTTTTTTTGCCAGAAGTTATCAGAAATTGAAACTTTTTTTTTTTTTTCTCAGAAAGTGTCATTTTCCGCTAACTTGTGAAAAAATGAAATGATACATGAACTCACCAAGCCCCTCCGCGAATACTTTGGGGTGTCTTCTTTCTAAAATGGTGTCATTTGGGGGGTATTCATACTATCCTGACATTCTAGCACCTGAAGAAACATGACAGGCGCTCAGAAAGTCAGAGCTGAAGCAAAATGCCGAAATTCACTTTTTTGCACCATAGTTTGTAAACGCTATAACTTTTACCCAAACCAATAAATATACACTTATTGGATTTTTTTTAATCAAAGACATGTAGAACAATAAATTTAGAGAAAAATTTATATAGAAATGTAGTTTTTTAAAAAAAATTTTACAACAGAAAGTGAAAAATGTCATTTTTTTGCAAAAATTTCGGTAATTTTTGATTAATAGCAAAAAAAGTAAAAATGTCAGCAGCAATGAAATACCACCAAATGAAAGCTCTATTAGTGAGAAGAAAAGGAGGTAAAATTCATTTGGGTGGTAAGTTGTATGACGGAGCAATAAACGGTGAAATTAGTGTAGTGCGGAATTGTAAAAAGTGGCCTGGTCATTAAGGGTGTTTAAGCTAGGGGGGCTGAAGTGGTTAATGGAAAATGCTAAATGAAAATACGGTAAAACAAAAAAAACACGTTTCGGGGGGACTTGGGCTCACTTCATCGGGTTAAGAAGATTCATTTATTTGTTTTACCGGATGAGCATTTTCCATTATAGAAGAACTATTCACCATACTTACATCTGTCCTGACCAGTGATTTTGCGCCTAAAAGTGCGGTCCTACCACACTGCTATTACACTCGTCCACCATACTGTCAAAGAAGAGTGATTCGTCGCTCCACAGAACAGGTTTCCACTGCTCCAGTGACAGCTTGCATTACAGCACCTATTGTGTGCGGATATTTATGCCGGAGGATGGTTGGACCTCTGCAGTTAGTCAGCAGAGCTTTGGGGACTTCTATGCACCTCATCACTCGGGGACCCCGCTCTGTATTGTTACGTAGTCTACCACTTCATGGCTTAGTTGCTGTGGTTCCTAAACACTTCCACTTTGCAATAATACCAATCACAGCTGATCGTGGAATGTCTAGGAGGGAAGATATATCATGAACAGCCCTAGGCCTCATGCACACGACCGTTGTTTGATTCCGTGTCCTATTCTTTTGTGCGAAAAACGGTTCGCGGACCCATTCAAGTCAATGGGACCGTGAAAAAATGCGGATGGCTATCCATGTGTCATCCACGTTCAGCGTCCGCATTTTTTTGCGGATACCTTGGCAGGCATTTGGCATCTTGTAAGCCTGTCTTTTGGGTCATGTCCGCTAAAAAAAACGGTAGACACACGGAAACACAGCGGAAGCAAAAACGGACACGGATCACGGAACAACGGAACCCCGTTTTGCGGACCGCAAAAAAATACTGTCGTGTGCATGAGGCCTTACAGTATTGCTCTTGAATTCAGGGAGCTCTTTAGACCAACCCATTCTTTCACAAATGTTTGTAAAAACCTACTGCATGGCTAGGAGCTGGATGTTATACACCTGTGGCAGTGGGACTGAATGAAACACCTGAATTCAATGATAAAGGGTACTTTCACATCTGCGTTGTTAATTCCAGTTTTGAGATCTGGCAGAGGATTTCAAAACCGCAATTTAATTGATCCGTTTCATTTAATACATCCAGAATGCTATTTCGACTGGATTCGGTTTTATTAAATCAAAACAAATCATCCAGCACCATTGATTTTCATGACGGATCCACTTTATTCTGTTTTGCATACCAAACACACAACTGCAGCTGGCAACAAAACGGAGTGACGTATGCCCCATGTGTAGGCATAGAATGGCATACATGGGGGCTGTGTGTCAGGAACGCTTTGGATGTACACTTCCAATGGATGGCTTGACCCCAGTGGGAACAGGGCCTGTGAAATTATTTGTGGTGGGAACTAGAAAAAAATAATAAGGTTTGTTTTTATGGGATTCACTGTGTGCTAATAGCGACATGATGACCTTATTCTGTAGGTCAATACGATTACAACAGTACCAAATTTATATTGGGTTTTACTGCTTTTCAAAACATAAAAACTGCTTTTTTTTCAGGGTGAGCTTTATTTTTTTGTTGCTGTTTTGGGGTACACGTGTCTGATCTATTTTTAGAGTACTTTCACACTTGCTGCATGGCTATCCGCCAGGCTGTTCCGGCAGGTGAACAGCCCGTCGGATCCGCCATGCCGCAAGTACCCACGTGCTGCCATGCTGCTGCTCTGTCCCCATTGACTATAATGGGGGCGGGCGGAGCTACGACGCAGCACGGCAGTGATTGCCTGACTAAAAAGTCGGACATGCAGCACTGCCATGTTGCGCCGTAGCTCCGCCCCCAGCCCCATTATAGTCAATGGGGACGGAGTGGCAGCACACGGGTACTTGCGGCATGGCAGATCCGGCGGGCTGTTCACCTGCCGGAACAGCCTGCCAGATAGCCATGCCGCAAGTGTGAAAGTACCCTTAGTCAATTTTATTTTCCGGGTGTCGAGATGAAACAGTTTAGGCATTTTTTTCCCAACGATACCAGTTATGTTTTTTATGCTTTATATATTTAAATATTTATATACCTAAACTTCGGAAAGAGAATCTTTTGCTTTTTGAATGCTTTAGTTTTTTTCACATTTCTAAAACATGCTTTTTTTATTTTTATTCCCTCTAGGGCAGGGATGGGCAAACTGCTGCTCTCCAGCTGTTGTAAAACTACAATTCCCACCATGCTCTGCCGTAGGCTGATAGGTGTAAAAACAGTCTTTGCATGCTGGGAGTTGTAGTTTTGCAACAGCTGGAGAGCCTCAGTTTGCCCATCCCTGCTCTAGGGGACATGGCATGCAGTCATTTCATCGCCTGTATCAGACTGCAGTCATACACTATTGCAGTCTATGGGATTCCTCTGCGACGGAGCTAAAGGGGCTGTCCAGGCTCTCAAAATACATAGCCGCTTTGTCCCAATAACTGCACCACACCTGTCCACAGGCTGTGTGGTATTGCAGCTCTGCCCTATTTATACTTACATGGAACTGGGCTACAGCACTAGACACAACATATGGACAGGTGTGGTACTGTTCTTGGAATAAAGCAGCAATGTTTTACAGATCCTGGACAATCCCTTTGACAGGCAGTTTGCTATGGTAGCCTGGGAGCCTTCACAAGGGCTCAGGCTGTCATAGCAACTGACTGGCACCCCTGCAAGCTCTTTTTCTGTGAGAATCCATATGAATGACAATTTACAGAGGTTTTCTCTCCAGGATGGTGCCTCACAGAGCATCATATGGCAGAACATGGATTGCATATGGCTCTAGCTTGAAGCGTCTACGAAAAAGTCCATTTAGTAGGATGAGTTTGCCTCTAGTGCTATTGTTTATTTCCATGCACTTGCCTAATGCTATACAGATATCTCCTTATACTGGAAAGTCTTGATAGTATGTGACTCATGAGCTGTGTTCACACACTGCAGTTTTGGTACTGTATTTGTGTGTACACATTTGTCAAAACCATTTAGATAAAAGGAAGGAAACTTCAAGCTTCACCTTTTTTGCTTTTTAATTTTGCAGAAAAATACTGCACCCCGTGGAATTGTATTATAATAAACATTTCATCAATAAAATAAGGATGAGATGTAATGAATGAACTGCTTCTAATGCGGGTTGTGTTGTCTTTTATTATTCAGGGGGCTCAGTTCTTAACAGAGCTCGCACCGTTGTGTAGGATAACCTGCTGTGACGGCGATGAATATACCATTTACAGGTGAACATTTTTCCATTACAGAAACCACTTAAGAAATATTTAGTCTTTTGGCTCAGGGATTCTTTTCAGCATTAGGAGCTTACTTCATTTTGAAGAACAGTGGGCGGTAAATTAATAGCTGACATGGAACCTGATACCTATACAGTGTGTGGGGGAAATGTATAGCAGAGTGGCAGGATGCCTGGTGGATTAGAGGGATATTAGACGGTTCTCTAGTTTGTTTTACTTTGTTTTGCTCTCCTAGTTGTATTAGAGGCCGGTTACTGGAAGTAAATGAGAATATTCTTCACCATCCAGAGCTGCTGAAGGAAAAGGTAACTAAAGCATTGCTGAGAACACGGCTTCTCGTATATGGAAAATTATTATGTAAATGAGGAGAGCCGTACAGTTCATTTTTCTTCCTCCCATAAGTAGATCGGTTGTGATAATCACCGTAGTAATAATTCTCTGATGTACAGGAAAGCCACATCATGACATAATATTGTATATACCTACACAGTGCACAGATCAAATAGCTCCTAATGTTAAAGGGATTATCTCACAAAATGTGGGGTGCTCTGTCCGACTCATAGGAATGGTGGACTGATGTGCACCATTGCTCCATTCACAGAGGTGGCTCAGGGACCCCTTCATCTTGGAATGGCTGGAGGTCCAAGCAGTTGGACCTACTGTGATCCGATATTTATTAGTTATCCTGTTAATAGGTTATACACACCTTTCATGGGATATCCCCTTTTAAACATGGCCCACTCCTCCAGTGGGGTAGTGAATAGAAAAGGAATTGGGCAGTGGGAAGTATAATGGGGCACTCTTCAAAGCTGCAGGGAAATCACGTTATCTAGGACAACTGATCAGAGGTAGGTGGTAATTTAGGATCTTGCTTGTATTTTAGGATAGAAAAATATCTCTTATAAACCGATCTAAAATAAAAAATTCCACGTCACTCCCCAAAAAAATAAATTAAAAGAAGTGTTCTTTAATCACCAAAAAGCGATGTTTCAATCTTACTGGGACTTTTCTTAAGCAGTTATAAACAGATCTACTTTTACAGATTTTAACCCCTTGGTGACACATACGGTACATTTTTTGAAATGGTGACATCAAGGGAGTATGAAGTGGGTTTGGGAGCTGACCCGCTGCATACACAGCAGGAGCATTAGGACTTAAATGGGACAATTCTCGGGATCAGCCTGTGACAAAGAACTGGAAGGTCCTGTGCTGCTGATCCAGTTCTCCCAGCCACCTTTACTTATCCAGCTGCAGCAGTGACAACTCGTGACCGCTAAAGCCAATCTTGCTGACATGTCGCAGCTGCAGCCAGGTAAAGAGTGGCAGTGTGCGATCTGCATGTAAATACTTACCAGTTCTTTTTTATTTTTTTTTATTTCAAGCTGATCCTTAGTTATCTGCGAAAGACTGCAGAATCCTGATAAACTGAAATTGTAAACTATTCAATGATATAAACGTTGGGATGATAGCATGTTCAAGTCCCCTAGGAGGACTAAAAATAAAATGAAAAAAAGTATTAAATCCAAATTACCCTTTTACCCAATTTAACGTATAAATAAAAAAAATTGGTATCTCTGCATTCGAAAATCCTGTATGGTGAACACTGTTTCTTCGTCAATTCTATAAAGAATGACAGCTATATGTACCCCAAAGTGGTTCAAAAAAATCCTACCCTAGCCCCACCAAATATAAAATAGGTGTCAGAATATGGTAACAAAAGCTATTTTTTTTTTCCAGTTTTTCTAAGTAGTTATATGTAAGAATAGATATAAACTTTGTATCGCTGTGATCGAGGTGACACAAAATAAAAGTAACGTCAGTTTCAGCACTTTGAATGGCATACAAAAAAAACTCAAAAACACTCATTGACAACATAAAAAAACGCTTCCAGATAAAAATGTCGAATTGCTGCAAAATAAAACTTGGCATGCAGTTATATCCCAGGAAGATATTTGATACTGGGTCTTTTTACAAGAGGGTGTAAAAGTGCTCCCACAGCTGCCCCATAAAAGGCTCTCAGAGGTTACTTTTGGCGAGAGATTGACTGCTAGACATGCCTTTACAACACACTTAGACATTTTGTTAAGTTAACAGAGTTTAAGAGGGGGCTCATTAGGCTCAGGGAAGCAGGTCAATTGTTTCGAAGAATTGCCGGCAATCTATGCCATTCTTACCTAGCTGTTAGAAAATGTTGGGAGCAGTGGTTACATGAGGTCAAGCACCCTTGGTGAACATGCTCTGGACAGCCCAGACAGACCACTAGTAGAGGGGATTGATTGATTGATCAGTCAACAAGCACGAGCAGCTCCCACAACTGTCCTCCATCCAGACTCGGGTGTCATCTTCATTACACACCCCTGTCTCTGGCAGGACCATTTCCAGGTGCTTACCAGAAGTAAAATTTGTTTTAACCCAACCATTACATGTCCTGCCATTAACAGACGGCCACTGTCCCCTTCATTTTCAGTGTTCTCATAACTGAAAAATTTGGATTGCTACAGGCTGGAACTGTATGATTTACCCCTCACACACGACAGCACCACGAGACGAGAGGCTCTGCCCCCACAGACAGGAAACCTGAAGTACAAAAAGGGGGAGGCTTTTCTCCTCCTTCAGTACGGTTTCCTGGTTCTGGAGGGAAGCCTGAAGTTCTACATGTGGCTTCTCCCCCGGGTTTCCCCTGTTTACCTGCGGTCTTTTTTTTTTTTTTTTTTACATGGCAGAATGTTCATGCGCTGATGGATTGGCAGAGGCACGATAGCTGGTATGGAGGGCTTTAAAGTTCTGTGGGATATGTCTGCATGGTGGCGCACCTTAGGAAGTCAGGAACGAGGCCCAGGGGAGAAGCGGTAGCTTCCAGATGCCTGAGTGGCTTGGCAGGAAGCGGAAGACGTTGGTAAGGAGGCTTGGAACGCAAAGCGCCGGAAGTGTGCGCACATGCAGAGATGACATCATGGGAGGCGCGAAGTGTGCGCACGTACAGCGTTGACATCATGGGAGGTGCTTATAGAGCGCAACCAGAGTGTAGTTGCCGGCGGGTTCATGGGAATTATTCCAGAATACATGTGTATAGTCTCCTGGCGGTTGTTCCTTTCATAACCCAGATTAGGAGTGCTGAATCCCGTGGCAAGCTACTATGGAGGAAGACTAAAAGGATATTCCCGAGGATCCTGCTTCCACTTCAGCTCTGGTACCTGAAGGGGGGTGAGCGGCCTCTGGCCTTTTTCTTTTTATAATACCTATATTTATGGTATATATGTATATTACAGGGAAAACTTAAAAAAGCTGTGTCTAAGAGAAAAAATAAGGAATGTGCCCTATGCAGATGCCCTCTATCTTTTGAATACTTTAAAAAAATTGTCAGGTCTGCATTGACAAGACAGAAGCGGAAGAATCACTGTTTTTTTTTTTTTTTTTTTTTTTTGCAAGAGCCTTCAGGATAGGTCCACAAGGAAGTCTGGGGGTCAGAAAGAACAGAAATCTAAACGGGTCCAGCATCTTGATTTGGTGAGCTCCTCTGACTCAGGAGGAGGAGCAGGAACAGGATTTTTATTCAATTGAAGATTTATGTTCTGATGTATCATCTTACTATTCTGAAGGGGCAAAAGAAATTGGAAGGCCCTTCTTTCCAGTGGAAGATATTAATCCCTTATTAAAAGCAGTTGCATCGACCATGGGCATTGAAGATTCTAAGGAACCAAGATCCGTGCAAGATATATATTTGGGGGGGGGGGGCTTTAAATTATGCATCAGAGATATTTTCCTATTCGTAAAAACGTAACGTCTTTAAGGGAGAGTGGGATAAGCCTAACAGGAGAGTTTATATTTCTAAAAATAATAAAAGAAAATGCCCCTTCTCAGAAGTAGGTTGTGCCCCTTGGAGCAAAGCGCCCAAGACAGATGTTGCTATTTCAACGGTAACCAAGAGGTCATGTCTCCCCTTTGACGATATGGGCTTCCTTAATGATCAAAAAAGCAGATGGGTTTCTAAAGGTTGCCTGGGCGGCGGCTTCATCCTCGTTTAGGCTCTCTATCATGTCTACTTGTACTGCCCGTTCCTTAACCCCTTTGGGACACATGACGTACCGGTACGGCATGTTTCCCGAGTCCTTAAGGACACATGACGTACCGGTACGTCATGAGTTGTTCCGATCACTGCTGCTCAGCTGGCAGTGATCGGAACAAGGTACCTGCTGAAATCATTCAGCAGGTACCTTGTTACAATGCCCAGGGGGGTCCTGTGACCCCCCCCCATATGGGCGATCGCTGCAAACCGCAGGTCAATTCAGACCTGCGGTTTGCAGCGCTCATGCGATCTCTGATCCCGCGGTCTATGACCGCGGGATCAGAGAGTTAATGTCCCCAAACAGATTTTTAACCTCCCTGCAGCCCCCAATCATACTGTGGCTGCGGGGGTGCAGGGGGTGGTTGCGGGCGGCGGGAGGCGGGTGGTGCGGCAGGCGGGATCGCGATTGCGATCCCCGCCCGCCTCCCTGTAATCTATCCCTGGTGTCTAGTGGTTCTATCAGAGTGTCAGCACATTGCTGACACTCTGATAAGACGGCTGGCATCTGTGCTGCAGATGCCAGCCGTTTAACCCTTCCGTACCGCGGTCCGTACGGACCGCGGTATGGAAGGGTTAACAGGGAGGAGCGCTCCCTCCCTCTCCCATCGGGGGCTGCTGTGCCTTTGCAGCCCCCAACAGGATGAGATCGAAGAGGGAGGGTGCTCCCCTCCCTCCTATCCATCACCCCCTGCCCAGTTATGGCAGGGGTGATGGTTGCCATGGAGACAGGACGCTTTCAGAAGCGTCCTGCTCTCCATGGTGCTGAAAGTCTGAATAGACCTGCTAAAGGTCTATTCAGACTTTCTAAAGTACAAAATACAGTACAGTGCACTATATAGTGTACTGTACTGTATTACTCTGAACACCAGATCCACTGGATCTTTCAGAACCAAGTGGGTCTGGGTCAAAAAATGTAAAAAGTGAAAAAAGTAAAAATGAAACAAACACATAACACTGAATAAAAACTAAAAAAATAAAATACACTACACATATTAGGTATTGCCGCGTCCGTAAAAACCTGCTCTATAAAAATATCACATGACTGAACTCCTCAGGTGAACGCCATAAAAAAACCCCAAAAAATGGTGTAAATAAGCCATTTTTGGCACATTATCACTAAAAGTGTAATACAAAGCGATCAAAAGGCGTTTGCCTCCCAAAATAGTACCAATCAAACCGCCATCTCATCCCGCAAAAAACGAGCCCCTACCTAAAACAATTGGCCAAAAAATAAAAAAACTATGCCTCTCAGACTAAAACATGATTTTTTGTTTCAAAAATGCTTTTAGTGTTAAATGTAAAAAAAATTAAAAAGTAGACATATTTGGTATCTACACGTCCGTAAGAATCTGCTCTATAAAAATATCACATGACCTAACCCCTCAAGTAAACACTGTAAAAAAAAATAATAAAAACTTTGTCAAAAAGCCATTTTTTGCCACCTTACATCACAAAAAGTGTAATAGCAAGCGATCAAAAAGTCATATGACCCCCAAATAGTGCCAATCTAACCGTCACCTCCTCCACAAAAATGATACCCAACCTGAGACAATTGCCTAAAAACTGAAAAATATATGGCTCTCAGACTATGGAGATACTAAAACATGTTTTTTTCATTCAAAAAGGATATTATTGTGTAAAACCAAAATAAATAAAAAAAGGTATACATATTATGTATCGCCGCGTCCGTAAGGACCTGCTCTATAAAAATATAACATGACCTAACCCCTCAGATGAGCGCCGTAAACATAAAAAATAAAAACGTTGTCAAACAAGCCATTTTTTGTCACCTTACATCACAAAAAGTGTAATAGTAAGCGATCAAAAAGTCATATGCACCCCAAGATGGTGCCAATCAAACCGCCATCTCATCCCGCAAAAAATGAGCCCCTACATAGGACAATCGCCCAAAAAAAAAATATATATGGCTCTCAAACTATGGAGACACTAAAACATGATTTTTTTGTTTTAAAAATTATATTATTGTGTAAAACTTATATAAATAAATAAAAAGTATACATATTATGTATCGCGCGTCCGTCACAACCTGATCTATATAAATAACACATGACCTAACCCCTCAGCTGAACACAGCAAAAAAAAAAAAAATACGGTGTCAAGAGCCATTTTTGTCACCTTACATCACAAAAAGTGTCATAGCAAGCGACCAAAATGTCATATGCACCCCAAGATGGTGCCAATCAAACCGCCATCTCATCCCGCAAAAAATGAGCCCCTACATAACACAGTCGCCCAAAAAAATAAAATAAAACTATGGCTTTCAGAATGTGGAGACACTAAAAAAATTATTTTCAAAAAGGCTTTATTATGTAAAACTGAAACAAAAACCCCAAAAAGTAGTCATATTTGGTATTGTCGCGTCCGTAACAACCTGCTCTATAGAAATAGCACACAATCTAACCTGTCAGTTCAACTATGTAAATAACAAAAATAAAAACAGTCCCAAAACAGCTATTTTTTTGCAAATTTTCCATTTTAATCCATTTTTGCAGTAACAAAGCAAGGGTTAACAGCCAAGCAAAACTCAATATTTATTGCCCTGATTCTCTTGTTTGCAAAAACACCCCATATGTGGTCAGTAAACTACTGTATGGCCAAACGGCAGGGCACAGAAGGAAGGGAACGCCATATGGTTTTTGGAAGGCAGATTTTGCTGGACTGGTTTTTGACACTATGTCCCATTTGAAGCCCCCTGATGCACCCCTACAGTAGAAACTCCAAAAAAGTGACCCCATTTTGGAAACTACAGGATAAGGTGGCAGTTTTGTTGGTACTATTCTAGGGTAAACATGATTTTTGGTTGCTCTATATTACACTTTTTTGAGACAAGGTAACAAAAATAGAAATTCGAAATTTCATCTCCATTTGCCAATAACTCTTGTGGAACACCTAAAGGGTTAACAAAGTTTGTAAAACTGGTTTTGAATACCTTGAGGGGCGTAGTTTCTTAGATGGAGTCACTTTTATGGAGTTTCTACTCTAGGGGTGCATCGGGGGCTTCAAATGGGACATGGTGTCAAAAATCCAGTCCAGCAAAATCTGCCTTCCAAAAACCATATGGCGCTCCTTTCCTTCTGCGCCCTGCAGTTTGGCCATACAGCAGTTTACGACCACATATAGGGTGTTTCTGAAAACTACAGAATCGGGGCAATAAAAATTGAGTTTTGTTTGGCTGTTAACCCTTGCTTTGTTACTGGAAAAAATGGATTCAAACGGAAAATTTTTCAAAAAATCGAAATTCTGAAATTTTATCTTTATTTGCCATTAACTCTTGTGGAAAACCTAAAGGGTTAATGACGTTTGTAAAATCAGTTTTGAATACCTTGAGGGTGTAGTTTCTAGAATGGGGTAATTTTTGGGTGGTTTCTATTATGTAAGCCTCACAAAGTGACTTCAGACCTGAACTGGTCCCTAAAAAGTGGGTTTTTGAAAATTTCTGAAAAATTTCAAGATTTGCTTCTAAACTTCTAAGCCTTGTAACGTCCCCAAAAAATGAAATAGCATTCCCAAAATGATCGATACATGAAGTAGACATATGGGGAATGTAAATCAATAACTTTTTTTGGCAGTATTACTATGTATTATAGAAGTAGAGTAATTGAAACTTGGAAAATTGCAAATTTTTCAAAATTTTTGGTAAATTTGGTATTTTTTTATAAATAAAAATGAAATTTTTCGACTTCATTTTACCACTGTCATGAAGTACAATATGTGACGAAAAAACAATCTCAGAATGGACTGGATAAGAAAAAGCGTTTTAAAGTTATCACCACATAAAGTGACAATGGTCAGATTTTGAAAAAATGGCCTGGTCCTTAAGGTGAAATAGGGCCGTGTCCTTAAGGGGTTAATTGTTTGGCTCTCTAAGTTAGAGGATCAGTTAAAAAACAAATTTCCTAGGGAGGAAATTTTTAGCAGGTCTTCCCACTATTGAGAAAGCAGCTGAATTTTATTTTTCAGCAGACGCTTCTGCAGATTCTGCCAGAAGGGCTTTGTGGCTAAAGGGTTGGAGTGGAGATTGCTTTCCAAGAAAAGGTTGTGTGAGGTTCCTTGTGAGGGAGAGTATCTGTTTGGTTCTGCTTTAGATGAGCTGTTAGACAAGGAAGCAGATAAGAAGAAATTTCCAATCCAGACCTCTTCTGGTAGGGGTTACAGTTCTAGTGGTAGATTTGACCGTTACTTTCGTCCCTTTAGTTTTTTTCAGGGTAACAGAGAAGAAGATAAGGGAGACAAGGAATTTATAATACAGATCACAAAGTAGAAGTGGAAGAGGGGTTTTCTTCGGTAAATACTTTAGTGATAAAAAATAAAAATAAAATCAGGTGACCAACATGGACACCAGGTTGCCTGTAGAAGGAAGACTAGCAAAGTTTCTTTCAGCATGGCAGCAAATTTCCAACAGTTCCTGGATCTTAGACACCATAGGTCTAGGTTTAAAACTAGAGTTTTGTTCTCCTCCCCCAGTAAGGTTTGTAGGCTGGAGAAAGAAACGGTTCTATAGAGCTAGAAATCTTGAAATTGTTAAAAGGAAGTCCTGATTCTAGTTCCAAGGGGACATGAGGGAGAAGGTTTTTACTCTCCTGACGGTACCTTCAGAACAATTATAAACTTAAAGCTAAACGGGTTCTTGGTCTTAAAGTTCAAGATGGAGACCAGAAAATCGGCAATAAATTTGCTCTATTTCATTTGCTTCAAGGCGCTTTTGGACTTAAAATATGTCTACTTTCATGTCCCTATCCATCAAGACTATCAGAAGTTCCTCCGAGTGGCTGTGGAACTAGGAGTAATGGGCAGACACCTACAATTTCAGGCCCTTCCCTTTGGTCTGTCAATGGCACAGAGAGTATTCACGAAGATAATCTTGGAGATGGCAGCTCATATCAGGGAGAAGGATATTCTTTTTATCCCTTATCTGGATGACTTTTTGATAGTTGGAGAATCAAAGGAGGCCTGCAGGAAAGCTGTACAGAATGTGTCTCAGATTTTGAGAGAGATGGGATGGGTTCTTAACAAAGAAATCGAGACCATGACCCTCACAGTCAGCATTTTCTAGGATTGTTGGTTTTCTAGGTATAGAGGTGTTTCCTAACAGAAGAAAAGAACTGGAAAATAAGAGAACAAATACAAGATCTAGCTCAGAACCGAAGAATATCCTTCAGAAAATCCTTGTCAATTCTAGGAAGTTTGACATGTATTCCATCTGTTGTATGGGCCCTATTCCATTCCAGAGGCCTGTAGTTGGAACTATTGACAATGTGGGAAGGGGGAAATAAACCCTTAGAATCTTGCTTAGTTATGCTAGAGCAGACCCTAGAGGAATTAGGTAGTGGTTGATAAGAGACAATCTAACCCAGGGGCTCCTTGGAAAAGGAAGAATCTTTTATGCTTGACTACAGATTCGAGCCCTTGGGGTTGGAGGGCTCATATTCTAAAACAGGGGTAAGCAACCTCCGGCACTCCAGCTGTTGTGAAACTACAACTCCTAGCATGCCTACTTCCTCTGCTCTTCTCAAAACCTTAACAGAAATAAATGGAGCATGCTGGGAATTGTAGTTTCACAACAGCTGGAGTGCCGAAGGTTGCTGATCCCTGGTTTAGAACATTCAATCCAGGGCTTATGGCAAGGCTGTCAGAAGACAGCTTCCTCAAATATGAAGGCACTTATGGAACAGAAATGTACTATATAAACAAACGGGGGTACCAGGAGAAGGACCTTTTAATTTTGACGGCGAGCGAAATTCTTCTGTTAGCAGAAAAGAATTGTAGTTCCATCTCTGCAGTTCAGATTAAAGGCACGGAAAATATTCAGGCGGATTTTTTTAAGTCGTCACTTTATTTCCCAGGGGGAGTGGAGGATTACAGATGGAGTGTTCCTTTAGTAGACCTTTTTGCTACTAGTCAGAACAGGAAAGTAAAGAAATTATTTTCTCTATCCCCAGAGGGGATCCCCCTGTGGTCTGGATGCCTTCCTGCACAGTTGGAATTTTCCTCTGGGTTATGCCTTCCCTCCCTTTCCCTTGATTCCCAGGGTGTTGCAGAAGATAAGGGAAGATCGTGCTCGAGTGATTTTAATAGCTCCCTTTTGACCCAGAACAATGTGGTTTACTTGGCTAAGGAAAATGTCGGTGTCTGACCCGTGGGTCCTTCCGGAGACCCACAAACTTCTGTCTCAGGGGCCAATTTTTCATCCACAGATAAAGGGCCTCCATCTGACGGCATGGAATTTGAAAGCTTCGTGCTATCCAAGAGGGGATTTTCTTCTGACTTAGTAAATACACTCTTGAAATGTGGAAAGAAGGTAAAAAATTCTTTTTATGACAGAATCTGGAAGAAATTCCTGAGTTTTGCTGATCAGTCTCCCATTCTTCCCTTAATCTTTCGCCCAGAGTACCACCTTGGGAATTGTATTTGGTCCTAATCGTTGTCTATCGTTTAAACTATGCCTCGTAGTAGCTCCATAGGATTAGTGAACTCCACAGTATTTCCATCAATCCTCCTTATGCTACCATATTAGAAGATAGGGTGATCATTCAACCTGATCCAGCCTTCCTTGGTAAGGTAGTTTCCAAGTTTCACAGGTCTCAGGTGATTGTGCTTCCAACCTTCTATTGGTCACCATCTACAGAGGAGAAGGAGGCTTATCATTGTCTTGATGTTAGGTGTTTGACACAGTATTTGTCCAAGACTAAAGACTGGAGGAAGTTCATTTGTTTGTTGTTTTTCAGGGGGAAAAAAAGGGCCATGCAGCATCAAAAAATACCTTGGTCAGATGGATTACTTCAGCAATATCGTTGGCTTGCTCTTCAGTCTCCTCCAGGCCTTAGAGCTCACTCTACTAGGGCTATTTCCACATCATGGGCTGAGAGGGCGGCTGTCTCTATAGAGGATATCTTTAAGGCAGCTGTTCTGCTGGTCTTCTCCGACTACCTTCTTCATACTTTACCGTTTACAGTTAGACTCTTCTTCGGCTCTAACCTCTGCTACTAAGGTGCTTTCGGCTGTCAACCGATCCTGATTTTCTCCTTCCTTATTACTCCCGTGGTGCTGTCGTGGGTGAGAGAAAAATGATTACTCTTACCACTTGGATTTTTCTGAATCCATGACAGCACCCTAATTTCCTTTCCCTGTTTTATTTGGTAATTGGTGCACGTGTGGGGTGTTGCTCATGCTGAGCCCTTTATTCTTACCTTTGTAGTGGAGTGACACACTGCCCCAGGTGCTCTTGTGGTGATCTGGGGAGCCATCTCATACGATAAATGGTCATCCCTAGTAATGATGGGTAGAACACTAAAGGCTCAGTTATATATGCAGGTCATCCTGCTGCCACATGTGTTGCCTCTCATGGCAGGGCTTCCAACTAGAATTTTTTCAGCAGGATAATGCTTGCCCACACACCTTAAGGGTTTCCCAGGAATGTCTCTGCCAGATTGCAACATTTCCTTGGCTCTGACCCCAGCTTTGGCAACCTACAAGTGTGCAGGAGCTACAGGCTCAGCTGCAACATCTGTGGGAAAATTGCTGCAGGAAACTATACAAAACCTGTATGCTTCCATGCCTAACCATATCTCATCTTGTATTCAGTCTAGAGGCAGCTCAAGAGGGTACTAGAGCCTCCTTTTAATTGTACAGTTTTTCCCAATGAACGTAAATTAAAGTTGTTCCCCAAACTTTTTGTGAAACCCATCTTTTCTACCCTGTGGAAGAAAAGCAGTTTGGTTAATACTTGCCCGTCTGTTGCACCTCTGAGCATGAAGACTTGGGAACACATCTGGACCCGAGTGGAAGAGCCTGCAGCCTAGATGGCAATGTTGGTGACTCAATGGAAAAGTAAGTATTAACCAAAATATGCTTCTTCCACACGGCAAAAGAAATGGTGAGCTTTGTAAAAAGCCCAGAAAACCCCTTTTTAAATGGTACTATTAACTTGTCCCATGAAAAACAAGCCCTTAGTCCCCATTCACATAACCGTAATTTTGGTCTGCAAAAATGCAGACAACACACAGTCTGTGTTTTTGTGGAATGCAAAATGCATACTGTCGAGTGAATGCAGCCTTATACAGCTATGTGAACTGAAAAGTAAAAAAACATTATGGCTCTTGGAAGACAGGACAGGAAAAAATGGTTGTCCCCAAGGTGTTAAGATTGGATTTTTGCCCCCTATTAAAATGGATTGACCAGCTGTATATTTTAAAATATTAGGGCATTTAAACATTGTTAATGCAGGCCAGTTTTTTATTTTATTGGTCAACCAAAGTTTATGAAGCAGCAGTTAAGGACCGCATGAACGTGACCCCCATATATAAATAACAGAGATACTCCTTCAGGATTTGAAAATATACCATCATTCTAGATAAATTACTTGAGGACATCCAAATCTGACCTATTGGGGTGGTAGATGGGAGCCTGGTCCTTGTAACATTTCACTGTTGGAAGGAGACTACATGTCCCTGCCTTGATTACATTTTTCAGATGTGGTGCAGAAAGACACCACGTGATTGGTTTTAATATATACTTATTAAAGATTTGATACTTACGGCTTCCTGTAGTTAACTGTCATTACTATATGCTGTTTTATGTCACGCATCCTGCACAAGATACCTTTTGCATGTTATAAAAGCCAAAATGCAATTAGTTTGGGTGAAACAAAAATTGTTAATTTCCCTTTTATAATTGATTTTTGGGTTAGCTGTAGTGCAATTTTCTTACACAGGATGTGCCATGGCAGCCTTACAGCAGCACAGTATTTCTCTGCTGGGCATTGTGACATTGTACCCGTCAGGCAGGGGAACACAGCACTGCACATATGCATGTCTTTAGTTAACACTATTGAGCCAATCATGTACAGTATGTAATGTTTTGTTTCCTCCAACTCAGCCATCAACAGAAGGTTACATTGCAGTTGTGCTGCCAAAATTTGAAGAGAGCAAAACTGTGACAGAGGGACTTCTTTCCCAAAAGCAATATGAAGAAGTCCTGATGAAGCGGACATCCAACCCAGATTCATAGCCAGATTTCTGACTGCAGCATGTACAAACCTACCTCCTACATGAAAGGACCACTATTTGAGCCATAGCTCCTGGTGTTTGTGTTCACAATCTGGGGATTCGGACGTGGAGCTCAGTTCCCATTCAGAATGACTGCTGTACATGTGGGCCCAGCCTCAGTCATATTCAGCCGCAAAGGTCTCTGGTGTTGCTTTCATACTGCACTTGCAGTGGGTCTTCAAACAATTAGCTCATTTTTACATTTAAGAAACTGGTCACATTAGAGGCATAATGCAGTTAAAGATAACTGGACAACTTCAATATATGTGATATTTTCTTGAAAATGTGACTTCCATTTTGTCTTTAATAAATGGCTTTTCTAAAACTTGACAATCTGTTCATTCAAACTTTAGCATTTCTGAGGTTTGCTGTACCAGTAATGTAGATAGTTCAGTAATATGCCGGCATGGGAAGTTTTGTGTTTTTAGAGGTCATCATTTTGTTCACCTTTCAACACAAGTTTATAGTTTTATATATAAAGTAAATTTATATAACAAGTAAATGTGACAATGACATCTGTGACAATGACATCTGAAGGAGACATCTTATGGCAAAAAGCCATAAGCAGCAGGGCTCCATAGGAACATAATGTATTTCTCATATACGCCTATGGCATTGTACCCGTCAGGCAGGGGAACACGGCACCAGGCAGATGCAGGTCTTCAGTTAACACTATTGAGCCAATCATGTACAGTATGTAACGTTTTGTTTCCTCCAACTCAGCCATCAACAGAAGGTTACATTGCAGTTGTGCTGCCAAAATTTGAAGAGAGCAAAACTGTGACAGGAACTTTAAAAAAAAAAAAAAAAAGCAATATGAAGAAGTCCTGATGAAGCGGACATCCAACCCAGATTCATAGCCGAATTTACAAACCTACCTCTACATGAAAGGACCACTACTTATAAGCCATAGCTCTCGCTGTCTGTGTTCACAATCTGGGGATTCGGACTTGGAGCTTAGCAGGTAGAATGAATGTGGCAGATGTGGGCGCATCCTCAGGCATATTCACAGCAAAGGTCTCTGGTATTGCTTTCGTACTGCATTTGCAGTTGGTCTTAGAACCATTAACTGATTTTTACATTTAAAGGAACCCATCATCAACTTTATGCTGACCTCACTGAGGGCAGCATAAATTAGTGCCAGAAATGCTGATGTCAGCGGTGTGTCACTCATGAGCTAAAAGTGGTTGCTGAGAACCAGCATCATAAGCATTGCAGCACAGGTCTTGAGAAGAGTCAAATCTACCGGAGAAGAGTCATGGTTATTCATAATCTTCTGCTTTCCCGGCCCATCTGCTGATGATTGGCAGTTTTCTCTTACCCTGGGTTCACACCTGAGCGTTTCTGAGACGCGCGTTTTACGCGCGTTTTTGGAAATAGGAAACGCGCGTCTCTGGAGACCAATTGAAAAAGGCATATCTACACTTTAACGCGTTTTAAACGCGTTCCCATTGAAGTCTATGGGTGCAAACGCGCGACAAAACGCCCCAAAGAAGCTCAAGAACTTCTTTGAGCGTAGGGCGTTTTACAGCGCGTTCAAATGCGCTGTAAAACGCTCAGGTGAGAATCATGCCCATAGGGAAACATGAGTTTTGGTGTCAGTCTGAAGAGGCGGAGCCTAACGGATCAGTTTTTTTTTTTTTACAATGTAAGTCAATGGGGACGGATCTGTTTTTAATGACACAATATGGTGCATTTGAAAACTGATCATTTCCTGATTGACTTTCAATGTAATTCAAAACGGATCTGTTTTGGACTGTCATTTTTCTTTAAACCTAATGTGAACGGATACAAACGTTTGCATTATAGGTGCGGATCCGTCTGTGCAAATAAACAGACGGCTCCGCACCAACGCAAGTGTGAAAGTACCCTTACCACCTATACATTGCCTCATTTTAGAAACTACAACCCTCAAGTTATTCAAAACTTATTTTACAAACTTTGTTAACCCTTTAGGTGTTCCACAAGCAGGGCTGTGGAGTCGGTAGATAAATTCTCCGACTCCTCAGATTTTGAAACTTCCGACTCCTCGACATTTAATATGCAAATACGAAGCTGCTCCACCAAGTTCTTCTAATCTCCTCTAGCACAGAGAGGTAGTTGAGCAGAAGCTGCTGCCTTCTCCTTTGTGTGCTGATCTTCTGCTGAAGATAGAGCAGTGGGAGGATCCAGGAAGGGGCAGGGGAAGGGGCATTTATTTTAAAACAATCTGAGTTTACATGTTTTATAGCCTTAGCTGAATGATAGCAGTTTTTCAAATGGTTTACAGCTTCAGTCTTGAACTATTGACTATCCATTCCCTTCACTTATACAAGTGTCTCCAGTCCTTAATCAGTTATCAGTGAGAGGCTAGGATAACCATGGGTTCCCTGTAACAGCAGACCACAAGACAATGGAAAGTGTAAGTATTGCCGCTCCTTAAAGGGACACTGACAGGCTGATTTTCCAGCTAAAGATATATATATATATACTGGTATTCATCAGAGAATTAGGAATACAACTATACTAATGTTACCCCCAGTTAAGCTGTACTTGTGTTTTAAAAAACATTTTAATCTGTATGCAAATTCACTATCTTTGTGCCCAATGGGGCAGCGTCTCCTCCAGCCGCGCCCGAAGTACAGCTTCCCAGCGCTGTTCCCCTCGTTATTATTCACTGCACTGGCCTTTTTTTTCAGGCTAGCCGAACGCTGAATTCCTGCGCAGGCGCACGTGTAGAGTGCTGGCAGCAGCCTCGTCTGGCTATGCTGAGGCTGTGCCAGCTTTCTCTCTTCCTCCTCGCTACCTAGTCCTGTCTAGTGCTGCCAGTACTCTACATGTGCGCCTGCCACCTTGGGCACAAAGGTAGAGAATTTGCATATTGATTAAAACGTTTTTAAACACAAGTAAACCTCAACTGGGGGTAACAGTCGTCTAGTTGTATTCCTAATCCTCTGATGAATACCAGCAGATATATCAGCCTGTCAGTGTCCCTTTAACTGCATAGTAAAGCATATGAAAAGCATGCTTCTTCACGGTCACTTAACGTCTTTGTTTAGCGGTAACGTGACGCACTGCATGCATTGGCCTTTATTCTTACAGTAGAGAAGTAATTAATTATAACTTTATCTGAATTGGGACATTTAAACTTGCTTTTTTTTTATTCCAATTTTTTTTTATTCCAATTTAAATCTAGTAGGAGTCTGAGTCGGTCCATTTTTTGCCGACTCCGACTCCAGGTACCCAAAATTGCCTCAGACTCCTCGACTCCGACTCCACAGCCCTGTCCACAAGAATGAAAGGAAAATGAAGGTGACATTTAAAAAGTTAACTTTTTATTTTTTTGCTGATTTTCCATTTTAATCAAGTTTTTTTCCTGTAAGGCAGCAAGGGATAACGGCAAAACAAAACTTAATACTTATTACCCTGATTTTGCGGTCTACAGAACAACCCTTTGTGGTCGTAAATTGCTGTTTGGGCACACGGCAGGTCTCTGAAGAAAAGAAGCACTATATGGTTTTCGGTCGCCCTGTCACCTTCAAAGAGACCCTGAGCTACCCACAGAGTGGAAATCCCCCAAAAGTGACCCCATTTTGGAAACTACACCTCTCAAGGAATTTATTGAAGGGTGTACTAACCACTTTGACCCCACATGTGTTTCATAGAATTATTAGACACATGGTTGTAAAAATTAAAAATGTAATTTCTTCCACTAAAATGTTACATAAGCCCCCTATTTTTTTTTTATTTTCACAAGAGGTAATAGGATTAAAATCACCCCAAATTTTGTTAAGCATTTTCTCTTTAACAACGGCAACACCCCATGTGTCGTAAACGGCGGTTTGGGAAAACGGCAAGGATCAGTAGTGCTAGAGAATCGTATGGGTTTTGGAGGGCAGACCTACATTGTTATTTTTCACAAGGGGTAATAGGAGAAAAAAGACCACACAATTTTTTCCGCAATTTTTGCGAAATACGGCAGCACACCATATGTGGTTATAAACTGCTGCATGGACATACCGCAGGAACTCAAAAGGAAAAGGGTAATATGCTTTTGGAGGGCACTGCGTTTTCAGGCACCGTGTTACATTTGTAGAGACTCTGAGGCACCTCTACACGCGAAACCACCAAAGAGTGACTCCATTTTGGAAACTACACCCCCAATTAATTTTTCAAAGGGTGTAGTGAGCACTTTGACCTACTAGGCATTTTCATAGAATTCAAAAACACTTGGTGGTAAAAATAAAATATTCTATTTTTATTTTTACAAGAAAATGTTGCTTTTTAATTTTTTAAGGGGTTACAGGAGAAAAGAAACCCACAATTTGTTACCCATTTCTTCCTGAATGCGGCAACACCCCATATGTGGTCATACACTGTTGTATGCGCACATGTGAGGGCACAGAAGAGAAAAGAGCGCCAAGCCCATTTGTGACCTACATTGGTAGTTTATACAGCACTGGCTGATAACTCCAGAGGCTGAGGTGAAATAAAAAAAGAAACAGTTGTAAAAAAATAATAATGAAACTATTTACTTTTTCTTTGTTGCCTAGGAGACCCAGCCCTGAGTCTGGATCTCCTGGGCTTTCGTAGCTGGCAGTCCCGATGCCTGTGTGAGGCATTAGGGCTGCCATAGCAAATATCGGGTCACCGAAGCTACCCCAAACCCCCTTTATGCTGCAGTCAGTGTGACCGCAGCATACAGGGGGTTAATCTTACCGGCATTGGTGTTTTCACCGATGCTGGTGGATACAGCAGGGGCACGCCTGCTGATCAGCGTGTGTGGGGCAGCTGGTTAACGCTAAGATGAGAGTGGTCTAAGGCTTTAATTACCAGTTAGGACAAGCATTCTCCTCCAGGGTTGGCAAGGGGTTAATTTAGACTTCCATGTGTCTCACGTTATTAGTAAACATCGCAATCAATTACTTCACATTAACCCCATGTTGTCCATTATGTGAGGAGGTAGTTGACGGGGTTACTATTAACGTGAGGCACCTCTATGTGCCTCACATTAAGGCCTCATGCACACGACCGTATGTGTTTTGCGGTCCGCAAAAAAACTGGATGACGTTCCGTATGGCATGCGTTTTTTTTGCGGATCCGTTATTTTTGCTGATCCATTGTAATAATGCCTATCCTTGTCCGCAAACTAGAAAAAATAGGACATGCTCTATTTTTTTGCGGAACGGAAAAACAGTTATACGGAAACGGAATGCACACGGAGTACCTTCCGTGTTTTTTTTTTTTTTTTTTTGCGGACCCATTGAAATGAATGGTTCTGCATATGGTCCGCAAAAAAATCTGTCTGCTATCACATGTAAAAAAAAAAAAAAAAAAACTAATCTGAAATATCATGTGCCAACTAGAGATGTCGTGAACATAAAATTTTCCGTTCGCGAACGGCAAATGCGAATTTGTGCAAATGTCGCTCCTGCTCCGTACAGTATTAGAATGAAGTTTTATGCGAATCGACTTCGGATGTTTCATCTGAAGGAGATTCGCTCATCTCTAGTAGTGTCCATAACCCTTTATTATTCATATTCAATACTATGATATAGATGTATTAGTGATCTGGATGGGAGGACAAGAAAAGATTTATGAATTAGTTTCATATATCAATTCTAATGAGAACAGTCTGAGGTTTACATTTAAGTCTACTTTCACACTAGGGTTTTGGCTTTCCGTTTGTGAGATCCGTTCAGGGCTCTCAAAAGCGATCCAAGTTTTACCAGTTTTACCCCAATGCATTCTGATTGGAAAAGGATCCGCTCAGAATGCATCAGTTTGCCTCCGTTCAGTCACAATTCCGCTCCGGAGGCGGACACCAAAACTCTGCCTGCAGCCAAACAGATCCATTTTCTCTGGCAGAATAGAAAACTGATCCGTCCCCCATTGACTTTCAATGGTGTTTAGGACGGATCCGTCATGGCCATATAAGACATAATACAACCGGATCCTTTCATGACGGGTGCATGCAGTTTTATGTTAACGGAACTGATTTTTCAGATCCATGACGGATCCGCAAAAAACGCTAGTGTGAAAGTAGCCTAATACAGATTTAGTTTCTATCCTTTTTTTTGGACATTCTACTTACAGGCAATACAGATATTGGGAAGGCAGTCTGTAAAGTATATTGAAAACAGATTACAGGGAATACTTTATTATATGCCATTTGATAAGTTTTCAGCACAGTTTGGGATTTTTGAACAGACCAAGAACATATTACAGCCAGATTAAAAGCAAAATATTCATAGAGCCCAAATTATTGCACATAGTAGAACTGGTGAGGTACATTTATAAAACAAAGACCAAGGTGGGGAATTTAGGAATCTACCTGTTTTCAGTACAGTCACGATTATCAGAAAGTTAGAAGGAACATTGTAAAATATATTCCTGATCATTCTAAAGATCCATTATTGGAACAGATATTAAAGTCTGGTTGCAAAAGTTGTAAAAAATAGAAAAGTAAAACAGACATATTAGGTATAGCTTCGTCCCTAACAACCGGCTCTATAAAAATATCACAATCACAACCTTGCAACAAATTTTTACAAAACGTATCATTTCTAGAGATGAGTGAATTTCATGTTATGAAATTCGTTCACACTTTGGCGGTAAAAACAGAATTGCGATATGGATTCCGTTACCACGGACCATAACGTAATTCTATGACTGAATGCATAACGGAATGCCTTTAGAGGCATTCCGTCATAATAGAAATCTATGGCCTGCATAACAGATCCGTCCCGGGGAGTCCTCCACTGCATAATGGAAACGGGACGGATCCGTTTTGCAGCCCATAGACTTCTATTATAACGGAATGCCTCTAAAGGAATTGCGTTATGTTCTGTGGTAACGGAATCCATAACGTAATTCTGCTTTTACCACCAAAGTGTGAATGAATTTCAAAATATGAAATTCGCTCATCTCTAATCACTTCCAACAGCAGGATCAACCCTACCACACACTATCATGGTTTAATAGAGTTGATCCTGCTGAAATGTGCTCTTTAAGCTGGCCATACACATTCAATAGCTGTCAGCAAATGATCATACTGCTGACTGATATCACTCTGCCCCCCCCCCCCCCAAAAATAAATAAATAAAATATATATTTGTTTATTTGTTTCAGTATGTGTTGTCAATGGGGAGATGGCATTTGTGGCAGTGGCTTGTCTTGTCTCCCAGAAGAAGCAAATTTGTTTTTATTGTTGCATGGTACTGATTTTGAGCTTAACCACTACAGGACCGCCTGTAGTGTCCTGTAGCTCTGGGTGGACGCATCCGTGCGTCATCTCGCGAGACGCGAGATTTCCTGTGAATGCGTGTGCACAGTACAGTGCGTCTCACCAGTTATACTGCAGCCCGCCAGTGATGATCCATCGCTGGCAGGCTGTAGATGCGAAATAAATCGCATCAAAGTGGTATATCAGATGCTGTTTTGTTAACAGCGTCTGAAATACCTGCTACCTGGTCCTCTGGTGGTCCCATTTGCAGGTAACACTGTAAAGTTGCACCAAACACTACACTTAAACCCCCATAGAAATGAATAGGTCCACAATTCCGTCCCGCAAACAGAATTGCAGACGTGTGAATGGGGCATAAGGGTCCCTTATCACCGCCAGTTAGTTAGCTACTTGCCACTGATTTTGGCAGAGATTTTTTCATCCACATTGATCGATGCGAATAAAAAAATCTGTGCCGTTCATTTTTTTTATTTTTTTTTTCAGCCCAGAGGCTGAACAGAAAAAAAAATCTCATTAGGGTCCATTCACACGTCCGCAATTCTGTTCCGCATTTTCCGAACGGAATTGCGCACCCATTAATTTCAATGGGGACAGACGATGTCCCGGCCGGGTCCGCAATTGCGGATCCGCACTTCCGGGTCCGCAATCGCGTTCCCGAAAAAAATAGAACATGTCCTATTCTTGTCCGCAATTGCAGACAAGAAAAGGCTTTTTCTATGAGAGTGCCGGCGATGTGTGGCCCGCAAAATGCGGAACGCACATTGCCGGTTTCCGTGTTTTTCGGATCCGCAAAACACACACGGATGTGTGAATGGACCCTTACCCGTATGCTCAATATAAGGAGAATCGCAGAAACTCCTAATGCTGGCCATATGTGTAATGATTGCGGAGACCCTCAAATGCCAGGGCAGTGCAAACACCTCACAAGTGACCCCATTTTAGAAAGAAGACACCCCAAGGTATTCCGTGAGGGGTATGGTGAGTTCATGTAAATTTTTTTTTTGTCACAAGTTAGTGGAATATGAGACTTTGTAAAAAATAAAAAAAAAATATATATCAATTTCCGCTAACTTGTGCCAAAATTTTTTTTTTTCTGTGAACTCGCCATGCCCCTCACAGAATACCTTGGGGTGTCTTCTTTCCAAAATAGGGTCACATGTGGGGTATTTATACTGCCCTGGCATTTTAGGGGTCCTAAAGCGTGAGAATCCAAATGCATAAAAATGCCCTGTGAAATCCTAAAGGTACTCATTGGAATTTGGGCCCCTTTGCGCATCTTGGCTGCAAAAAGTGGCACACATGTGGTATCGCTGTACTCAGGAGAAGTAGGGCAATGTGTTTTAGGGTGTATTTTATATATACCCATACTTTGTGTGAGAAATATCGCTGTAGCGACAACTTTTACAAATTTTTATACAAAGTTGTCAATTTACAGAGATATTTCTCTCCAACATGGGTATATGTAGAAATACACCTCAAACACATTGCCTACTTCTCCGAGTACGGCGATACACATGAGTGACGCTTTTGCAGCCTGGTAAAGGGGCCCAAATTCCAACAAGTACCTTTAGGTTTTACATGGCTGCTCACAATTTAGCCCCACCCAAAATGTCAGAACAGTACAAACACCCCACAAATGACCCCATTTTGGAAAGAAGACACCCCAAGGTATTCGCTGAGGGGCATAGTGAGTCCATGAAAAATTTCACTTTTTGTCAAAAGTTTGCGGAAAGGGAGACTTTGTGAGAAAAAACAATAAAAAATCAATTTCCGCTAACTTGTGCCAAAAAAAAAAAATCTTCTATGAACTCTTCATGCCCCTCATGGAATACCTTGTGGTGTCTTCTTTCCAAAATGGGGTCACATGTGGGGTATTTATACTGCCCTGGCATTTTAGGGGCCCTAAAGCGTGAGAAGAAAAATGCGTAAAAATGCCCTCCTAAAAGGTACTCATTGGAATTTGGGCCCCTTTGCTCATCTTGGCTGCAAAAAAGTGTCACACGTGGTATCGCCGTACTCAGGGGAAGTAGGTCAATGTGTTTTGGGGTGTATTTTTTTTATATACTAGGGATGTCCCGATACCATTTTTTTAAGACCGAGTACGAGTACCGATACTTTTATTTAAGTACTCGCCGATACCAATTACTGATACCTCGTATAAACAGCGGCGCAGTTGCTGATAGCAATGAAAAAAATGAAAGCTGGAATTTGGTTGCTATGGACAACGGCTTTTCTTTTCCTTTGTACAAGTGTTAATAAATGAATAAATGGGAATATAATAGTGTTTTCCAACCAATGTGCCACCAGGGGGATCTGTTATGTGGATGACACTGTTATGGGGGCACTGTGGATGGCACTGTTATGGGGTATCTGTGGATGACACACTGTTATGGGGGATCTGTGGATGACGCACTGTTATGGGGGTCTGTGGATGACGCTGTTATGGGGATCTGTGGATGACACTAATGGGGGGGGGGATCTGTGGGTGACACTGTTATGGGGGATCTGTGGGTGACACTGTTATGGGGGATCTGTGGGTGACACTGTTATGGGGGATCTGTGGGTGACACTGTTATGGGGGATCTGTGGGTGACACTGTTATGGGGGATCTGTAGGTGACACTGTTATGGGGATCTGTGGGTGACACTGTTATGGGGGATCTGTGGGTGACACTGTTATGGGGGATCTGTGGGTGACACTGTTATGGGGGATCTGTGGGTGACACTGTTATGGGGGATCTGTGGGTGACACTGTTATGGGGATCTGTGGATGACACTGTTATGGGGGATCTGTGGGTGACACTGTTATGGGGGATCTGTGGGTGACGCTGTAATGGGGGATCTGTGGGTGACGCTGTAATGGGGGGATCTGTGGATGACGCTGTTATGGGGGGGATCTGTGGGTGACGCTGTAATGGGGGATCTGTGGATGACAATGTTATGGGGGATCTGTGGATGACACTAATGGGGGCGCCTCTGGATGACACTAATGGGGGCGCTCTCTGGATGACACTAATGGGGGCGCTCTCTGGATGACACTAATGGGGGGCGCTCTCTGGATGACACTAATGGGGTGCGCTCTCTGGATGACACTCTCTGGGGGATCTCTGGATGACACTGTCTGGGGGATATCTGGATGACACTGTCTGGGGGATCTCTGGATGACACATATATAGCATATTATGCTATATACGTGTCATCCACAGACCCCCATAAGTGCCATCATAGTGTGTGTGTGTGTGTGTGTGGGGGGGGGGCAGTTTACACTCACAGGGGCCGGTGTAGCTTGACTCTTTAATACACCGGCCCCGCAGCTCCTATACACTGTTGAAGTAAACCTAATCTCTATTAATGTGGCCGGAATTACTAACTATTGATGAGCAGTCTCCCTCAGGTTAGGAGCTCAGTCCCTCCATGCTCCTCCTGCCCCGCGCTCCTTCTACATTCAAAAAGTGGGCGGAGCGCGCAGGAGGGACGTGAGGTGCTTGGAGAAATCGGGCAGCTTGAGCTCTCAGTTCCTCCATGCGCCTCATGTCCCGCCTGCCCGCTCCGCCCACTTTTATGAATGAAGAAGGCAGGCGGGGCAGGAGGAGAATGGAAGGACTGAGCGTCTGACCTGAGGGAGACTGCTCATCAATAGTTAGTAATTCCGGCCACATTAATAGAGATTAGGTTTACTTCAACAGTGTATAGGAGCTGCCGGACCGGAACTTCCGGTATCGGCGGCATTTTCACGAGTACAAGTACTCGTGAAAATGCCGGTATCGGTATCGGGACATCCCTAATATATACCCATACTTTGTGTGAGAAATATCTCTGTAAACGACAACGTTTTAAATTTTTTTATACAAAGTTGACAATTTACAGAGATATTTCTCTCACCCAGCATGGGTATATGTAAAAATACACCCCAAAACACATTGCCCTACTTCTCCTGAGTACGGCGATACCACATGAGTGACACTTTTTTGCAGCCTGGGTGCGCAAAGGGGCCCAAATTCCAACGAGTACCTTTAGGTTTTACATGGCTGCTCACAATTTAGCCCCGCCCAAAATGCCAGAACAGTAAATACACCCCACAAATGACCCCATTTCGGAAAGTAGACACCTCAAGGTATTCACTGAGGGGCATAGTGAGTCCGTCTGAGATTTTTTTTATTTTTTTTTTGCCAGAAGTTAGCAGAAATGGAAACTTTATTATTATTTTTTTTTTTCCTCAGAAAGTGTCATTTTCCGCTAACTTGTGAAAAAAATGAAATGATCCATGAACTCACCATGCCCCTCCACGAATACTTTGGGGTGTCTTCTTTCTAAAATGGTGTAATTTGGGGGGTATTTATACTATCCTGACATTCTAGCACCTGAAGAAACATGACAGGTGCTCAGAAAGTCAGAGCTGCTTCAAAATGCGGAAATTCACTTTTTTGCACCATAGTTTGTAAACGCTATAACTTTTACCCAAACCAATAAATATATACTTATTGGATTTTTTTTTATCAAAGACATGTAGAACAATAAATTTTGCGAAAAATTTATATAGAAATGTGTTTTTTTAAAAAAATTTGAACAGAAAGTGAAAAATGTCATTTTTTTTGCAAAAATTTCGGTCATTTTTGATTTAATAGCAAAAAAAGTAAAAATGTCAGCAGCAATGAAATACCACCAAATGAAAGCTCTATTAATGAGAAGAAAAGTAGGCAAAATTCATTTGGGTGGTAAGTTGCATGACGGAGCAATAAACGGTGAAAGTAGTGTAGTGCAGAATTGTAAAAAGTGGCCTGGTCATTAAGGATGTTTAAGCTAGTGGGGCTGAGGTGGTCAAATCGATTTTTCAATTGGTCTTTACTTTATTAAAATGTTTTAGCCCCTTTCTCTGTACAGCCTTGAGATTCTCAAGTAGCATGAGCTGTGTTTTTACCGTTTTCCGTTGTGCTCCTTATCTCTGACCTTATAAACACTAATTATAGCTCAGTTCTTTTCTTACTGAATGTGCCTTAAATAAGTGTTTGCCCTTTTAGTAATTTAGGGATAACGTTTATTAGATGACCTGTGTGAGCAACACAGCTAGACAATTAATCCTTTGTGACAGAATGACTTTTAGCCCAAAATTTAGTAAAATGAAAAAAGAAAAAAATAATATTGCCCCTGAAGGCGTACATAGCTTTTAAGGATTGGGTGAAAATATTCAGTTTGCTTAAACTTTTGCTTCCCTGACATCATCTGTCAGGAACTCCAAATACACCTCATCGTCTGTCAGCAGGATGGGCCAAAAGCACACCAATGTGTATTGGAGGCCTTTAGGCTTGAAAATATTACAATATGATTGCAGCCTGTGCATAATCTATTTAATGAGATTCAATCCAATTTTAGTACTAGAGTGAAAAAAATAACTTAGAATAATTTTTCCCTCTTCCTTTAAACTGGATCCTATTCCTTTTTGCCATGAACTAGATGTTACAGTATGAATTCAGAGGGCCGTAATGTAGGACTTTTTTTTTTAGCATCCGTATTACAGATATAAATCCTGAGCCTAATGACCTGTGGCTGAACCTGGATTTGTGCCTGTAATAGTGACGCTAAAATGTACACATGACTTTCTGGGAACTGTGAGTTTCGTTAAACATCTAACCAGTTTTCCCAGAGCAAACAAATATAGCAAAATATAAGGACTGTCAAGGCAGATATACTGTAACCTGGGATCTAAGTCTTTCTCTACTTGGGGCTTACCTTTCAAAAATATACAGTACTGCACAACATTTTTAGGCAGGTCCAAAAAATAGGTGCATAGTAAGAATGCTTTCAAAAATAGAAGTGTTAATATCAATAAAATCCAAAGTAAACAAATCAAAAAAGAATTCTAAATCAAATCAATGTTTGGTGTGACCATGCTTTGCCTTCACAACAGCATAAATACTTATAGGTACGCTTACACACACTTTGAGAACCTGACACAAATCTCATGGATATAGACTTGCACTTCTGTCTCTTTGTGAAATCCCAGACAGACTCAATGATGTTGAGATCAGGGCTCTGTGGGGGCTATATTATCGCTTACAGGACTCCTTGTTCTTCTTTAGTGCTCATGTACATACGTGTGTGCCCTATGCCATGGGTACAGACCTACCGAGTGCAAGCAGTTTGCAAATGCAGGTCCACGATCTGAAAGATATGTTCCACACTGCAAAAAAAAAAAAGAACATGCTCTATTTTTTTTTTTTTTTGCAGTGTGGAGCCACGGACAGAAATCCCAAAGAAGTGCTTTGTGGTGCTTCCGATCTATGCCTCCGCTCTGTATCTTGCGGATTGCTGTCCGGAATACAGGCGCCATAGATCTGTGTGCATGAACCCTTATGCTGAAGATTGGCTACATATATTGGCTGTATTTTTGGGGTCGTTCTACTGCAGAATAAATTTGGAGCTTATCAGACGCCTCCCTGATGGTATTGCATAATAGATATGTACCTGCTTGTATTTCTCAGCACTGAGGACACCATTAATCTTGACCAAATCTCCAACTCCATTTGCTGAAAACAGATGCAATAGATGACATATGCATTACTTTGCTTCTAAATCAGAAGATCTCCAGCAATGCCATCAGCTTAGAACTGGCAGAAACCAGTGGGCACAAGAAACACCCATCTACTCTTTGGAGAAGTCTGGTCACAAGTTTTCTTCATGGTAGGATTGTGCCCAAAAAGCCATCTTCTATGTAAAAACCAAACAAAGTGACTCAACTATGCGCCAAAACAGGGACTGAGGTGCAGGAAAATGGCATCAGCTTCTCTGGACTGATAAGTCAAAATTTGAAATATCTGGCTATAACAGAATGCAGTTTCCCTTACGTCCTACCAGCAGCACAGATGGGTTAACAACCCACCGTGGACTGGCGGAATGTTTAATGAGCCCAAGACTAATAACTCAATTTAACAATTAAGTATTCCCTTAAAAGGAGGGAGTCAACCCCCAGCCCACTGTGTTTTTTTCTGTCCTCCCAGACAGGTGGACTAGGCGGTTTGTTCCCTCCTTTCTTCTGGAAAGTGCAGGGAGCCTACTTTTTGTTTGGGTAATGGCGTTGCCCTTTCCTAGGTACCTTGTCAGTTTGGCCGGCAGCTTATCTGCTGCCAGCCCTGTGCGGTTGCGCCTGGCTGGGGTATTTTGGCGGTGTCCTCGGTCCAGGATTCTACTTTGCGTCACTTCCGGGTATTCCCCGGGTGCGATTTTTTTTTTTTTTCACAGATGCGATTTTTTTCGCGGATGCAATCTTTTCTTTTTTCGTGTTTTCATGCGAAAATGTTAAAGTATTTTTTTCTTATGCTTCTTCCTGTGGAGGTTTTACTGGGGGAAGGGTGGATTAGCTATCCCTCCCTTTTCCCTAGTTAAGGAAGCAGTGTGCTCCAGTTCGGTCTCTGGCTGCATATGCTTTTTCAGCTAGCTTCCAGAGTCCTAAAGTTGGTGTTGTTCCACTTGTGGTGTTTTTTTTCCTCCGGTCTTCAGCTGTCTCCGGTCTGTTTTTCTACTTTTCTTGCGGAGATAGGTGTTTTAAAAATGTTTTATTTGTCCCTTTCTTCCCGCAGTGATGTCTTCTCCGTGGGATTTGGAAGGCAGGAAAGTGGATTTCAAGAGGAAGCATCTATCCTGCTACCATTGCAGCGCTCTGCTGAAGGACAGTTGTCCCTACTCCAGATGTTACAGCTGCCGTTAGAGGGTTCTGGTCAACGGTTATTCCAAGCTGATCATACCTGCACTCGTCAGATCGCAGAAGGTAAACAGCTTAAGGCTGGGCAAGTACCAGCTTGGGAGACTCGCTCTCTAGTGAACCTACCTTGCAGGATATGTATCAATGGCTCTATTAAGCGAGTCATAGGCCTGCTGGATGAAAAGGCTTCCTATGCCTGCCCAGGCCCCTATGGAGACCTCTGTGCCGGTAGAGAGACCTTCTTGGTCTCCTTAGTTTCTTCCTCCTCGGATGAGGAGGAGCTGAGGTCGTGTTTTTTTCCCCCCTGTAAAGACACAGAAATTGCTCAAGTCCATCAGGTCGGGGGACCATGATGTTGACCGTGGGGAGCCTTCTGATCCCGCTATTCGGGCACCTCGTGTCTTCAAAGTGGATGAGACCCTCCTCTCTGTCATGTTTATAGAGTGGAAAAAAAACCTGGAAAGGGTCCGGTTTTAACAAAGAAGTTTAAATCCATGTTCCCGATGGCTAAACCCTTGGTGGATTCATGGGGATCCATTCCCAAGGTGGACATGGCTATTGCCAAGTTGTCAAAGCGCACTCTGGTTCCTGCAGACGATGGGTCTAGCCTGCAGGACCCCCTTGACAGGAGAGCAGAGTGCACACTAAGACGGGGTCATACGACAGCCGCGGCTTTCGCTTCCACAGCCATAGTGGCTTCCGAGGTCTCTACGTTCCTCCGGTCTCGCCTGAATCAAATTCAAGTTGGCGTGCATCAACCTGGCTACAGACTTTGTGTGCGAAATCCATGGCCCTGGGCTCGGCGGCCCATAGGCCTTTTTGACTTAAGCCTTGGGTCGCTGACTATTCCTCAAGATACAGCTTATGTGGCCTTCCATTCGAGCCCAACTGTTTTTTCGGTTCGGAGCTGGATAAGATCATGGAGGTCCTTTTAGACAAAAAGGTTAAGAGCCTTCCCCAGCAGTCTTTTCGAGGACAGGGCCGACAAGACCGTGGTGGTAGGTCTGGCCAGCAAGCAAGGTCTCGAAGTGACTGGAGAGCGCAGCAAAGGGGTTTGAGGCGCTCTCGTGGAGGAGCCAAAGATGGAAAATCCACCTCCTGACTACGGACCTCCTCGAGGCTCTTGAATAATTCCCGTTACTCCTGCCGTCCTGCCTATAAGCCTCCCACTCCTATGCTTCATGGACCTGTCGGGGGTCGTCTCTCCCACTTCTGAGAAGAGTGGATCCAAGAGATCTCGGATCCCTGGGTCCTAAACATCATTTCCAAGTGTTTAGTAGAGATGAGCGAACTTTAAAAAAAAGTTCGGCGTTCGGGTTGTGGTAATCGCCGCATCCCGTTATGGATTCCACTACCGCGTACTATCGCGGCATATGGAATCCATAAGGGGCGGCTTCCACCAACCCGAACTGTTGAACAGCTGAAGGACCTGGGGTGACGTCACCGTCGTGTGATCAGTGCAGGGGGTGTGGCTCAGCACGGGATCAAATAGGAGTAGGCTGGGGTGCTCACCTAGACAACACTCCAGTTCACGGGACCTGGTTTCCTCAGGAGTGGCTTCTTTAATCCAATCTCCGCGAGATTCGAGCAATCCGGCTAGTCCTCCTTCACTTAGCCCCTCAGATCCGGGGCAAAGCGGTGAAAGTCCAGTCAGACAATATGACTGCGGTACTTTACATCAACAAGCAGGGAGGCATGAGATCACTTCCCCTCTTATCAGAGATCGGGGTGATTCTGGATTAGGCAGAGTTGTACCTTTCCCACTTATCTGCAATCCACATTCAAGGCTCCCTTCTATCTTCCGTCGGTGGAGTGGTCTTTACATCTGGAGATATTCAAGCAGATTGTCCTCAAGTGGGGTATGCTGAGGTGAATCTCATGGCAACAAGGTTCAATGCCAAGGTGGAGAGGTTTTTGCTCCCTTTACAGGGAGGACAACCCCCTGTCAATATCCTGGAGATTCAGGCTGGCATACATCTTCCCTCCGTTTTCCATGATTCCAAGGGTATTAATGAAAATCCGTCAGGATCAGGCCTCGGTGATGGCCATCACACCGTTTTGGTCGAAGAGATCCTGGTTTACCTAGCTCACCTAGTTGAGGACAATATTGGAGGCTCCCCCCACAGCAGACCCTGGTGTCGTGGGACACTTACCTCTGCACAGATTCAACCTGACAGCCTGGAGGTTGATCAGTCCCTTCCCAGAATAGAAGGGCTTTCAGAGTCGGTCCTGAGAATGCTGTCTCATTCTAGAGAGGACTCTACCGAGAGAGCCTACTCTCGTATTATAAGGATATTCTCATCCTGGTGTACCTCAACTGAGGTGGCGTCTGCAGATCCGCTATTTTTCAGTTCCTGCAAGATGGCCTTCCTGTTCTACTCTGAAGGTTCAAGTTATAGCCATCTCAGCTTGCCTTAACTGGCTTTTTTCTCAGGACCCGCTGATCAAATGGTTCCTTAAAGGAGCTGAAAGATTAAAGCCTACAGTACTGAGACCCATTTTTCAATGGGATTTATCAGTAGTTCTCAGGGGGTTAGCATCTCCCCCCTTTGAACCATTAGAGGAGGTGGACATCAAGTTTGTCACTTGGAAGTTTGTGTTTCTCCTTGCAGTGACTTTGGCCAAGAGGGTCTCTGAGCTTCAAGCTCTCTCAGCACATGAGTCCTATACCATTTTCTTACATGACCGGGTCCTTCTTAGATTCCTCCCGTATTTTAGGACTAAAGTTCCTTCCTTCCAGAACATCAACCAGGTGATATTCCTCCCGTTTCGGTCGACATCTACCACCTCCTCCGAGGAACATCCTCTGGACGTCTCGAGATGTCTCCGGATCTATGTGGATAGATTAAAGGAGTTCAGGAAAGATGAGAATCTGCTAATCCTGTTGCCGGTAAGTTTAAAGGCTGTAAGGCAGGGGTGCACAACCTTTACTGTTTGGGGGCCACATTGCAAGCCTGAACCAATTCCAAGGGCCGAAAATAAAACTTAAAGGGGTATTACCAACTGAAATACTGTATTTTTGGCATATTGAACACACAGTATATACTATAAATGTCTAGTTACAGTTCTAGAACTCCCATCTAATATGGCTTCTTACATGTATCTTTCATGTATTCTCCTAAGACATAGACCTACATGTCTTTTACCTGATGTTTGGGGACCGCACAGAATGGTATCGAGGGCCGTATGTGGCGCACCCCTGCTGTAAGGCATCCAAACCTTCCATCAGTCGGTGGATTAAGGAGGCTATTAAGGAATCCTTTGTTTCCCAATCTCTGGACCCTCCGGGATTCGTGAAAGCCCACTCTACTAGAGCTGTGGCTACTTCTTTTGCCGAGAGGAGTCTTCTGCCTCTCGACAAGATTTGCAAAGCTGCCTCCTGGAGCTCTGAATCGACATTCATCTCCCGTTATAGACTAGATGCCAGTCTAGCTGAGTTTTCAGCCTTTGGGTAGACTATTCTTAGTTCTGCCAGGCAGGAAGGCCCACCCTAGGGGTTTCTTCTTGCCATCTCCCCATCTGTGCTGCTGGTAGGACATAAGGGAATCGTTAATTTCGAACGATAATTTGTTTTCCCTTAGTCCTAACAGCAGCACACAAATTTCCCACCCTAGTAAGTCTAGTTCTTTTCTTGCTATAAACACAGTGGGCTGGGGGTTGACTTCCTCCTTTTAAGGGAATACTAAATTGTTAAATTGAGTTATTAGTCTTGGGCTCATTAAACATTCCGCCGGTCCTACCAGTCCACGGGGGGTGGTAACCCATCTGTGCTGCTGGTAGGACTAAGGGAAAACAAATTATTGTTAGAAATTAACGATTGTTCACCAAAGGACTAGAGAGCAGTACAATAATGTGTCTGCAGACAACAGTTGAGGTTACTTGCAAGTTTGGGCTGCATTTCAGCAAATGGAGTTAGGGATTTGCTTAGAATTAATGGTGCGCTCAATGTAGAAAAATACAGGCAGATACTTACCCATCATAAAATACCACCAGGGAGGTGTCTGATTGTCTCCAAATTTATTCTACAGCAGGAAAATGAGCCCAAACATACAGCTAGTCATTAAGAACTAGTTTCAACATGAATAACAGCAAGGACCCCTGGAAGTGATATGGCCCTTGCCAGAGCCCTGATCAACATCCTTAAGTCTGTTTGAGAATTACATGAAGAGGCAAAAAGATTTAAGAAAGCCTACATCCATAGAAAATATGTGGTTAGTTCTCCAAGATTGAAAAACCTTGCTGCAGAGTTCCTTCAAAATCTGTGGGCAAGTGTTTTTCAAAGTAAAGGGTGGTCACAACAAACATTAATTTGATTTACCTTTCTCTTTTGTTTATTCTCCTTGCATTTTATTAATTGATAAAGCTATTATCACTTATTTTTGAAAGAATTCTTACTTTCTAGTATTTTTTCCACACCTGCCTAAACCTGTTGCACAGTACTGCATGTAGTTTGGAAAAGAGAAAATCACCTTGGTTTAACAAAACTTGTCGTGTTTTCATGCCATTCTTTATGATGCTGTTCCATCTGGATTGGTAGGACACTCACCTTTGATAGGATTCAAATTAGCATCCTCCTGCCAACAGAAGTAGTGGTAACGAGGTCACCTGGATGGGACACTGGGGCCTTATGGTAATACCTGACATGTCCGACACATTGCCACCAGTTCACAGCAGACATCAATGAAGCTTTCAAATAGAGTACCAGAAGATGAAGAAAATATCTTGTAAGTGATAACTCATTTCTGGTACTACTCACATTAATTATTGTAATATTTTCATTCTGTATAATGTGGGCATCGTAGAGAGCACAAACATCCTACCCCTGACCGCCAACATTCCCACATAATGAGTATCTCACCTTCTGGGACCCCTACACCGGCAGATGTGGTATCAGAACCATCAGCAAGATGAAATATGCATTATTAAAACATGTTGGGCCTGAATATACATTATTGTGGACGGGAAGACATTTTTTATTAATATTTCTAGTCTGCCAGCTGAGTCGGAGAGATGGAGCTTGCACAGGTAATAGGGGCCTTCCCAGAATGCTGGGATGTGAATAGGGGGGAGACTCCTCTCAGCTCCACCCTCTGCCGAATGGGGATAAAGATGAATGATTGAGCATTTAATTGATGCAATTTAGGGATTCGATCAACATTGGGTTGTCCCCATTCTCCAGTCCCCGGAACCAGAGCGGACTCTGATCACACAATTTGTTGAGTGGCAAGAACCTTTCTGTTTTTATCCTTTTATTTACATAACTGTTTTGTGCACGTTTATGTATGTCTCTTATTTCTTGTAATTTTATAACTAAGTACTGTACCCCTTTTACTACCTTTAAGCACATCTTTAATGGGTTTTGCCTTGTGCCCTGAATAAGCCCAGTAACCTTCATTTTTAAGTTTGAGTGCGGTTTGCATTACCATATATTTTCTATAAGTGTGGCTAGTGCTACTGTGAGCCTGCTTGCGAGTGGGGCGCTGTGGGGTTTTCTATGAGTCCCTAATTACAGTAATTGGTGTATTCATTTAAAGGTCGAAGATGGTGGCAGCGTGTAGGGGCACGAGAGATTGAGTACTTGAAATAAATCGACCCTTGGCAGTCGCACCCGGGTCACATGACAGGGAAATTCCAATATGTGACATTGCTAAACAGATATTTGTTGAATTTCGTCCACAATTGAGCTTCACCATTGAGAAGCACTGTTGTATCCATCTGTGAATTTACCACTTCTCCTGTTTAGTAACTCTGCATCATCTAACCTCATGGGCAGACTGAGCCAATGATTCCTTCACAGGAATCTCTGTGGTATGTTCCTTTTAGTGTGCAGAGAACCTCATACTTGATAGTGTTCATTTGTACAAAAAGACATTTTTTTTAAACCAAACTTTCTGTAGTATTACATTAAATAGTTGAATATGCAAGTGTGAATACACTTTAGAAACACAGAAAAACTGATTATGCTTAGTTCAGGGCAGTGTACTGGTCAGGTACTCTTTGAGTAAGTTGTGCACCAACCTCTCAGGCCCTGCAATATTCATATTACAGGATAACCTTTTTTAGAGCGTTCCTAAGAGAGTTTATGGCTAGACAGACATGGCTATATTTGCATTGTGTGTTCCAGCCACAATTTTCTTGCCAACATTGAAGCAGTTTTGTCTTTTTCTAGGATCTATTTGTGGCAAGGAATGTGTGGCTGAAACACACTGCAAATATGGCTATGCAAAGAACTCCCAAACGTCTTATCATTAGCATTGCATTTATATAAAAACAACCAGTGTGAAAAAATACCTGAAACTATACTGTTATACTCTTCTTGACTGATATTTTGCCATATTTACATATGAAGTCAGAAATAGACACACAAGATTCATTAGAATTTTATTTTAAAAATAGAATCTTACATTGTAAATGTTAATGTAAAAAAACTACATTTTCATGAAACTTAAATATGGTATACATTCTGAGAAAAGATATCTTCTTTAACATGCATTGTAAATCCTAGGATTTAAAAGTGAGGGTGAGCTTTATAAGCCTATGAGAGTGACAACAGACCCAGGGAAACCTTCACCATGTTCCCACCTAGTTGCCAGCTCCAGCAGCTAACTACAGGACCGTCTTCAAATCCAAGAATGCAATGCGTAGCCAAACTAGCTGAGAAAATAGTTCTTTATGAGAAAATCTCCAATAAATTTATAGATTTCAGCAGCAAATTTACAATGATGTGTGAGGGGAGAGGGGTGCAGGTTGTACATGTGGATGTGTGCTGTTTATTCTTGGTTGTGAACATCAGTGCTTCAGACCACAACACATTGCCCTGATACAGGTAAACACAATACAACTGAAAAAACAAACAATTCAGGATGTTAGAATGGAACACAGCAAATAGAAATCAGGAAATCTGCATATTACACGTATACAAACCATAGCAGCATCTTTGGGTTTAGGTTTCCATTAAGACATTCACAACAGATCTTTAGATAAACAATGCAATTGGTGAGAGGAAGAAAATGCATTCACATTTAGTAAAGAGTTCTTCCACCGGACATAGCAAATGTGTAAAAGTACAATGGTACCAATAAGATGTGGAGCAAAACACAAAATAAACATCATGTGGAGCTTAATAGTCGACTTCCTCTTCAGGGACTTTACATTGTTATTTACTTTCTAAAAATGTCAGGCTAGCTACATGATGTTCCAAAGACTTTACTCCAAAGGCTTCCACAGTTTTTCCTTCTAGTCCATCTTCACTTGAAACATTCTGTATTCGGTTTTCTTTCCAGGATCCTGGTGGGCGGTAGCATCCATTACCTGTTTTACACTGTAAAGCAAAATAATAATTTACCTATCTCAGATACAATATTCCCTTTTGACAATAGAATATACCTCATTCATACACATTCAGGGCTAAATATGTTATCAGTTGTGTGTAGGATTGTAATTCATGACAGCCAGAGCACAGAGGAGAGCTGAGACCGCTAATGAGTTCCCTGCTTTGAGCGAACCCATCTAGCTGTGTTATTAGGACGGGCTTTGTGTGTGCTAATAGAGCAGTGGCCTTTTTATTTCACCCGATGCTTGTCCTCTACAGAAAACGAGCCATTATAAATAATACAACTTATTTGGTAATGTGTTTATAATAAAGTAATAGGTGTTTTCAGTAATTCTATTAATTCCCAAAGAACCCCTTTATCCATAACAACAAAGGTTATACTACATATGTGTATAGTGACAGATAATGTACTACTCATGGTACCAAGGACATGCCTGGATCACTTACTGAGGGGCTAGATGGGGTCCTCATCATACTCCAGTGGAGTAGCTGCCTTGAAATGGAGGTCCCCCTACTTATCGTGGCTGGTCCCTTTTACTGTCTGCTGTTGAGCCCTTTTCCCATATAATCACTTCCTTCTGGTTCTGACGCATTTCCCCAGCCAATGCTTGGTCCATTCAGGGGATCAAAGTGCAATAAAATGTAGTTTCTAGGCAATGCAGATATTATCATGATGTCAAGTCCATCTGATTGAAACTACATGTTATGGTCACTATATTGTGTAACCCTTGTTTTTATGGTAAATGCTGGTCACACTTGATATGAACCAGTCATATTGTTTACTATCTAATCATTGCCTGTGCTCAGTTGAAATGTTTGTAATTTATCTTTTACACGCACAATGACGTAACTGCACATCGTTGGTGCAATGTAAGTTTATGGAGCCTTCATACAGCTCTCGACAGAATTATAAAAAAGTTATGGCTGTCAGAATATGGCAATGCAAAGAAAAGAAATGCTTTTTAAAGGTTATTTTTTTACGTAGTTAAACATAATAATTATAAATTTGGTATTGCCGCATTCGTACTGTCCTGCAGAATAAGCTATTTTTCATTTTTAGAACACAGTGAATGATGTAAAAACAAAACACCAAAAATGTTGGCAAAATTTTTCCAGTTTTATACCACCAAAGAATTTTTCCCTTTTTCCAAAAGAAGCTACTGTATGGTAAATTAAACTGTGCCATAAAAAATACAACTTTTCCTGCAAAGAAAACAAGCCTTGTATCTGAGCAGAACACAAAAATATGACCTATGGAAGGAGGAGAAGAAAAAAAATAAAAAATAGGCTGTCCTGAAAGGGTAGAAGGGTAATATTGTATTTGTTACACAGTGTCTTAGGCCGTTTTCACACAGTGTTTGATCAGTGATTTCCAACAGTGACTGTGAAGCAAAACGAGAAGTGGATCCTACACAGAGATAAGGTATAATGGAAAGATTTGAACCTTTTCTGTATTTATAACCCACATCGGGTTTTGGCTCACAATCACGGGTGGAAATCAGTGATCAAACACTGACTGTGTTAAAGCAGCCTTAGGGCTCATGCACACGAACACGAATGTAAACAGCAAGTCCGCAATATACGGACACTGGCCATATGCACTTTCTGGTGCGAATGTGGACTCATTGACTTGAATTGGTCCACAATCCGCAAGATACGACCAAATATAGGGCTTTACCAATCTTTTGCGGAGTGGAGGCACAGATCTTAAGCCCACAGAAGCAATATGAAGCTCTTCTGTGGGCTTTCGGGTCTGTGCCTGCACACCGCATAAAAATAGAACATATTCTATCTTTGGCCCTATTTTGGAGATCGCAGACCCATTCAAGTCAATAGGTCCGCATCCGCAAACAAAGTGCACTGAGCCAGGACGGTTGTGTGCATGCGCCCTTAGTCTACTTTCATACATCAGTGTCTTGATCAGTGATTATCATCATTGACTGAGCCAAAACAAGGAATGGAACCTACACAGAAATAAGGTACAAGGCCTCATGCACACACCTACTGCAACCGTTTTGTAGTCAGAAAATGGCAGATCGGCAAAATACGGATACCGTCCGCAATAAAATGCGGATGGCACATGGACAGTATATGTATTTTGCGGATTTGTGGTGTGTGAATCGCAAAATGGATACAGTCGTTTCCATGAGGCTTTATGGAAAAATCTGCACTGTTCTGCTCTACGATCTCCCCCCTCTCAGGGCAGATGGAGTGAGGGGAGCATGCGTAGTACATACTGCTGTATTAGAGATAGGGTCGGCTCCTGTGCTCTTATGCACAGTTCCTGCTGTTGTTTCCAGCTTGAATCAACAGCTCTCTGTCCCCCCCAAAAATTAACGAAACATAAAAATACAATAAAAAAAATCTAACAAAAGTATAAATCAATAAATACTATTAATCAGCAACTGAAACTGAATAGTGACACTTTCCGTTAAATTGCTATTCCTGCTGTGGACCTAGTGGATCACTGGTGAAAATGGAAAAGTAAGCTGGAGATTGCCTACATATCTAAATGTACCTCTCTCTCTATATACCTTACTATACGTGTCTGTCTTTTCGTAATAAGGATCAAGCATGGTACTGAGAGAAAATTAGAGGTGTGCAAAAATAAAATGAACTGGTGATACACTTTTTAATTTAGTTGCTCACCTTCCGTAGTAACTTGCAGCAAATTGGAAGAACTTGAGAAAGTATTATCATGATTGCCTTTGTTTTCTGAATACATGCATCAACCTATATAATAAACATAAATATAACAATTATCGAACGATAAAAAAAACGTTCCTCTGTTGCCATTTTTCAAAAGTGACCATTGTCTGTAGCCCACTCAAAGATTTTTTTTTTACATCCTTGGGCACTTACAATGTTTTAAAAACAAAAACAAAACAGTGTCATCATAGGGGTTGCGGTGGTTGCATATGCGAGGGGCCCCCACCATATTACTGCACATTTTTCTTTACAGCTGCTCAGCACCATGTCTGATAATGTAGTGCAGTGAAGGAGAACTTTAATGAACTCATTCATTAGCAGTAAAGGGAATCACTCATTGGTTAAGAGCAGCTCTTGTCACACACTATTAGTGAATCACTGAGGCAATCAGTAGAGATGAGCGAATTTCCGATTATGAAATTCGTTTACTGGTAAAAGGTGAACTGCGTTATAGATTCAGTTACCACGGACCATAATGCAATTCTATGACGGAATGCCTTTAGAGAGTTATTCATTTCGTCATAATAGAAGTCTATGGGCTGCATAACGGATCCGTCCCATTTCAGTTATGCAGGAGAGGACTCCACTGCACAACGGAAACAGGGCTGATCTGTTATGCAGCCCATAGACTTCTATTATGAAGAATTCCATCATAGAATTGCGTTATGGTCCGTTGTAATGGAATCCATAACGCAATTCACTTTTTACCAGTGAACGAATCAGGTGCTTCCAGGAGCCAGAGGGAAGCTCCTGACTGAATAGTGTAGCAGCTGCAAAGAAACACAGTCTGGATATGCAATTATAGTGAAGTTAATTTTGCTGTGGTTTTTACACAAAACTTAAAAAATAGAAATGAAATCACAGCAAAATAACAGCTGAACTAAGGCTACTTTCACACTAGCAGCAGGACGGATTAGACTGTCGGATCCGTCCTGCCACTGGCAAACGTGTGCCCCTGGACTACCGCTCCAGCCCCATTGACTATAATCGGGGCGTGGTAGAGTTCTGGAGGAGGCACGGCCGAAATAAATGTCAGACATGTCGTAGTTTTATTCCGGCAGCCTCTCGCCGGGCGCTGCCGTGCCTCCGCCCCTCCCCCATTATAGTCAATAGGGCCAGAGCGGTAGTCCGGGGGCGCATGTTCACTAGCGGCAGGACGGATCCGACAGTCTGTTCCGTCGGGTGAACAGCCTGTCGGATCCATCCTGCCGCTAGTGTGAAAGTAGCCTTAGTGGGTATGAAAGGGGATTCTGTTAAATGTTAATAAAACAAAAGGCTTTCTGTCTTAGGATGTATTTGCACACATGGGTACTGTATGAATATTTATCACAGAAGTGTGACAAAAAAACAAAAACCCAAGCAGTTCTACAAAAATCACTGAACTTCTAAATATTCCTTAATGGCGCATTTACACTGGGCAATTATTATGATTCTTAATTCAGCTAGAATGCAGGAAAAGCTCAGCAATAAAACTATTATTTATTGCTGATTTCCAAGGTACATGCCATTGTAAAAAATATGTATGTTGGAAAATATAAATGCTGTTGTGGTGATAATTACATTTACATTAGGGATCGATTCTTATGTAATACTTTCAAACCACCAATTTTCCGCCTGTGGTATGAAAAGCCCATGTAAAAAGATTTTGCATATGTATGAGGGGGCAAATTACATTTTTTGTATCAGTGACCACTGCAGCAAATAGCTATAAAGGGTACTTAAACCCTGAAAAATATAAAAAAAAAAACAGAGGCAGAAACGCTGCCGAGTGGTGTGCCCCTTGTCCAAGTTCCATATGTTTTCTATGGATCAGTACTCAACGCACTTGAACAGTCGAGTAGAGGCGATGAAAGCCGTAGGTGCAGAATACTCAGAGCAACGCTTCTACCCCTTTGTGTTTTTAGAAAGATTTAGTTACCCTTTAATATTGTAACCTGATAAAAAAAATAAAATTAAATGCCCTCAATTTTACTCTATTATAACTGTCATTCTCCCAACATTGCCACCTTCCTATTTAGTTTTTTTATTTATTTATTTAACAGCACTGTACAGATATGGTCATGGCTCACATCAGTCACAAGGTTTTCTCACAAATACCTACATCTCAGGTGTGGCATTTTTCAGCAGCATAAACATTCAGAAAAGCTAGAGAACACAGATAAATATCTTTTCCTAAAGGTTTCCTGACAGTTTTCCAACCTCCAGTGGAGGACTCAATACATGGAAACAACTCCACTTATCCCAAGTGGATATCCCAAGACTGATTAGCCATCCAAAATAATTGTAAACCCCCAAATAATGCAGAATATGTTGTGTACCTTGTTGAAGGTGGCAGTTTTGCCCTGGACAGGAGTTCTTGACGTCATCTGAAGCTGCTGACTCAGTGGAACAAGCTTCTCAATCTCCAACAGTAGTAAAGGTTTGTCATCATCCTCAAGCTGTAAGGATGCAGCATATACAATATGAGAGGAACATAACATCATAGAGATCCTTAACCCTCACAAATATAGTAATAGGGAGAAACTGTTTTACTTAGGCGTCTATCACGCTGCCGGCAGGTGTTCTGGAAGGGAGCACCCTGCCGGAGCTCTCTGATTCCTGACTTGCCGGACGTTACCGGGATCATTGCTGGCTCCATTGACTATACTGGGGTCCAGCGGATAACCGGCCACCACCTGGCAAATATGCTGGGATTTGGCCGGACAAGTACTGTTGCACCTCACTGAACAATCTGAAGTGCCAAAGGTACAGTGCTAAATAAATATAGACCAAATGTGTCATATACAGATATGAAGGCTGCAGTATCTGCACTTTAAATCTAATAAGGGACATCAGATAAAGGCGTAAACTGCAAATGTAACCCTAATGAATTTGACAGTAGGTGATGCAGCCCTGACAAGGGCATCCCTGCATATGAATTGTGCCTTAATTTTTTTTTTTCAATATCCGTAATGATTAAGCTTCAGTGCGTTCTGCTGGACTGATAATTCTAGCTCAGAGAGTACACCAGCAGCATAACATTCTGCTTAGAAGTTTATTCATAGTTTTTTGGTTTATCATATCTTCAAAAACGTTATATACCACAGATGTCAAATTTATTGGATGGTGGTTCAACCGTTCCACCTTTTTACCTCCTTTCTTAAACTATTGGTGCAACATCTTGTCCTCCAGTCCTGAGACACTGACCCCGTTACATCAACAACCTGCAGTGGATGTTCCTCTCAGTGCTCATTGCAGTGAAAAGAATGGCATTCATAACAAATGCCATATTTATAACAGTTCTCCGAGAGTTCACACTTGTGATGGTACAGGGACTGTGTCCTTCCTGATTTATCAAACTTTTCCACTATTTTTTGGCAGGTATAATTCTGTATTTTTCAGCAGTGAGCAAAGTATAGGGGAATACAGCACACACAGCTATATCAGCCTTGCCTACAGGTCTGCAGCACTCGGTAAACAGATCAATATATGCGTGTAGAAATTATGTGACAATTTGACAATATTCAATTACCTGATTAGAAAAGGTCTGGAGAATTGATGAAAGCTTTAAACCAGCTGCTGCAAAAACCTGAGAAAAAAAAACAAGCAAAGGAAGAACATACTTCTTAGATCAACTATACTTTTACAGTATACAGAACTATACTTTTATATTTTGTAGTAGACAAATTGTACCTTAAAGAGGCTCTGTCAGCATGATCAACTCTATTAAAAAGGCATACTGTTCCTGGTAGGGCTCATCATGCTGATTAAAATGAAACCCTTTTTAGCTGTATGCTAAACAGATGCAGAGACATTTATGGAGCACCAGGGTCAGGGTTGAATCCTTGGAGCACTGCTTTTGTAACACCCCCTGTGCTCTACACGCCGCTCCCCCTCCCCTAGACGGACAGGGCTAGACATCAGCATGCTGTGTCCTAGCATGTACATATCATATACACCACTTACCACATTGAGAATGGTGGATTTATATGCTTAGAAAGCTAATGCATACTACTGCTTTATTCACAGGTACTTTATATGATTATAAAGAAAATTGTAAAATGTATTACCTTTCTAAGCATAGACAAACTATCCTTCTCCATTTAGTAATGCTATAGCTTGGTGATAAGTGGTTAGCCTTGCATGTAGAGATCCTAAGTGCAAATCTCAGGAGATACTTATATATGTTATTTTTGTGCTCTCTCATTTAGCCCATAATAAAAGGCTATAGCTTTACTATATTGAAAATAGTGTTTTTTATTCTTAGACACCTAAAACATACTACTGGTTTATTTACAGCCATAATTTATTGTATGTTTATAAAGAAACAAGCAATATGTATTAACTTTATAAGTAGAAAAATCATTATTCGCAATATTATAACGCTATAGACTTTTATTATGGTTTAAATAAGGGAGAGAAAAAAATCTGAAGTCTCTCCTAAGGGTAAAACCTGCGATCTCTCATGCAAGACTGAGCACATACTACTAAGCCATAGCATTGCGACATAGAGAAGTACGGTTTTTCTGTCCTTAGAAAGCGAATACATATTGTATTACTGGTTCTTTCTAATCATATATTGGGCCTGTGAATAAAGCAGTAATATGTATATTAGCTTTCTAATATAAATCTGCTTGTCAAAATTATAAGGCTACAGTAAGTATCGGATGTGATATGTACATGCTAACAAAAACGATGCTCCTTAGAGCCATTTAACCACTTTTATCCCTGATAAAAATTAACTTTTATTAATGACTGTTAAAATCAAAACACGTGAGCAATTAATATAAAATTACTGCCCGTACTGTACTACAGAGCATGTATACCAATATAGGGCCACGGCCACAGTGGCTGTGCACTCGTCACTATAATGGCTCTATGTGTGCCACTACACTGAAAAGTAGATTATTGCCCTATTGAGCTGGAACTAAATTCGCAGGAATCTGCCTATATATGCTGCTGGCTGTCACACTGCTTTATAATATATTTATAGCACAAAAAATATATATATAGAAAATGGCGCAGAATTTCAACAAAGACTATATTAGTAAGTGCCATATAATCATCTTACAAACCTACTGGTCAACAGTCAGCAGAAAGTGGCCAACCCCTTTAAGTAAATAGAACTAAGGCTACTTTCACACTAGCGTTTTTTGTGGATCCATCATGGATCTGCAAAAACGCTTCCGTTACAATAATACAACCGCATGCATCAGTCATGAACGGGTGGTTTTCAGGCATATCACAAAGATAAAATACATCAGGTTCCTGCCCGACCCGGGTTTCGCTCTCTGGCTTCCTCAGGGGCGATCACTGCGCATGTCCATAGCATGGCCCTTTAAATAGCCCAGTTTCCTGTTCCCGAACTCTGGGAGTCATTACCCAATCAGCATATATTAAACATTACTCATATAAAAATACAAACTTAACCAGGGGACTGGTTTCTCATTGCTAAAATCATATTTAACCACCATACATCCAAAGTATCCCACCAGATTAGTTACATAGTAAAAACCTTTAGTTTAACAGTTTGTGCATCCGCTCTCACGTCACCTGCAATCCTATAACATACATAGGTCTCCTTAATACATTTAAGTATTCTCTTCCTCCGGACAATACCAATATCCTACTTATATCTTTCACTTATATATCCATCATACCACATTATTACAGTTCTTCTTAAACTCATGCATCACACGTAACTCATAACCCCTCCATTCATTTTCACTACTGGTCACGTCATCTCGATGTTCTTGAAACCCGCCTCCTTCCCATTCATAAACTTGGTGTCACATGATTCAAGTATCCAATCACCATCATATAGTTCAAAAGGTCCTCAACACAGGATAAAACTCATCCCGGAGATCTTACAAACCCGCCTCTTCCCCATTCATCAGATTGGTGTCACATGATCCAAATGTCCAATCACCATCGCGTTTTTCAAAGGTCCTCGACACAAGGTAAGACTTCATAAATACTTACACAAAGGTAGTACAATGTATCTACATTAAATCAAACAAGGTTTCAGATCGAATTCTATATTCAAGCCGCTGGGTTGCAGCGTCCCTAATTGGTAGATCCATTGTACTTCCTTTCGATTTATCCGCGCCAGCGAGTCACCTCCTCGCCAGTGTGGTTTAACCACTTCTACGCCAGCAAACCTCAAGCCCCGTGGATTCTTACTATGCATCAGCTTGAAGTGAGCCGACACACTATGGCTCATCAGTCCCTTCTTGATATTCCCTATATGTTCCTGAATCCTCACCTTCAACTTTCTCACTGTCCTGCCAACATATTGGAGTCCACACGGGCACTCCAACACGTATATAACACCCTCATTTTCACAGGAACAGTTTCCTTTTATTCGAACTCTCCTCCGTTCTTCTTAGAAACAATGCAATCAAGTGTTCTCATTCTCTCTTTTGTGTTGCGATTTTTACAACCGGTGCAGAATCCACACCACGTGAATTTGTCCCCCTCCTACTCGCCTTTACCCCTGCTGGAGGGATGGCGCTATGCACCAGCTTGGTCCTGATATTTGGAGCCTTCCTAAAAATAAAGGTAGGGTTCTTCGGTATGGCCTTCCCTAAAATCGGGTCATTTTTAAGGTTCCCCAATTTTTCCTGACAGCTTTTTAATAGTATCCGACATGGAACAGTATCCGGTTGTAAAGGAGAATCTATAATCCTTCTCATCCTTTTTATTTTTCGTTATACCTCCTACTCTGGTTCTCTCCTCCTCAACAGTTTTGATAGTGGCTTCAAGGTGGTCTCCTTCGTATCCTCTTTCAAGGAAGCGGTCCTTCAACACCTCACACTGTGACCTATAGTCTTCCACCGTAGTACAGTTACGAGACATTCTCTTAAACTGCCCTTTGGGTATATTTTTGAGCCATGGTTTATAGTGACAGCTTTTCACGTCAATATACGAGTTCACATCCGTATCCTTAAAAAGGAACTAGTCTTAAAGTTCCCATCTTCTATCTTAATGCACAGGTCTAAAAATTTATGGACACATCACTAATCTCCCCACAAACCGCAGGTTCCATTCATTATCGTTAAGCTGATGGATAAAATTCTCCAATCCTTCCTTCTCTCCTTCCCACATTAGGAGGCAGTCGTCGATGTATCTCTTCCAGAGGATTAGTCTGCCTCTGGAAGTGACTACCCCCAATGCGGGGAGGATGGTGACCTCTTCCCATGCCCCCATAAAAATATTAGCGAAACTGGGGGCGAATTTCGCCCCCATCGCCGTACCAATTCGCTGGACATAATGGGAGTCCTTAAACCAAAAATAATTATGTTCAAGGCAATAATCCAAAATTTTCAAAATAAAATCCCCCTGCAAGTCACCTATTTTGGGGTCTTCTATAATTCTGTTTTCTACCGGGTTCTGTGGGTTATCTTATTCGCATCCAGTTCCTCTAGTTCTTTTAATAATCCTGTTTTAAACGCTTCCACACACTCATTATTTCGATTTTTGGGGAAGAATTTTGATTTCAATTTCAAATTTGTGTGCATGATACCCTACCCACACAAATTTGAAATTGAAATCAAAATTCTTCCCAAAAATCGAAATAATGAGTGTGTGGAAGCTAAAACAGGATTATTAAAAGAACTAGAGAACTGGATGCGAATAAGATAACCCACAATTTAACATTCGGGGAAAGGAAGGCTCTAAAAGATCTGGAGAAGAATTCTGAATTAATAATTAAACCCGCAGACAAAGGAGGGGTGTGGTCGTGATGAATAGGGATAAATATGAGTCTGAAATGTTGAGACTAGTATCTGACGAAGCCACATACCAGAGACTTAAAAGTAATCCTACCTCTGAGTATAAAAAATCCTTGATGGTCTATTAACTGATGGTTTTAAAAAGGAGTACTAAATAAAAGGGAATTTGAATATTTGAGTGTCCCACATCCCATTGTGCCAGTGATATACCATTTGCCAAAGATACACAAAAGTTTGACTGACTCCCAGGGAGGCCAATAATTTCGAGGTTAAATTCCTGACATGCAAGGTCACAGAATATATAGATTTTTATTTACAGGGATATGCAACACAAAAATCGTTCCCACTTAAAGGACACAGAAACAGTGATACAGATAATAAAAATCTGAATCCACCCACATCAAATACATGGATGGCTACAGTTGACGTAGCATCTTTGTATACAGTAATTCCCAAGCAATTGGGTTTAAAAGCGGTAGAAAACAGAATTATAGAAGACCCCAAAATAGGTGACTTGCAGGGGATTTTATTTTGAAAATTTTGGATTATTGCCTTGAACATAATTATTTTTGGTTTAAGGACTCCCATTATGTCCAGCGAATTGGTACGGCGATGGGGCGAAATTCGCCCCAGTTTCGCTAATATTTTTATGGGGGCATGGGAAGAGGTCACCATCCTCCCCGCATTGGGGGTAGTCACTTCCAGAGGCAGACTAATCCTCTGGAAGAGATACATCGACGACTGCCTCCTAATGTGGGAAGGAGAGAAGGAAGGATTGGAGAATTTTATCCATCAGCTTAACGATAATGAATGGAACCTGCGGTTTGTGGGGAGATTAGTGATGTGTCCATAAATTTTTAGACCTGTGCATTAAGATAGAAGATGGGAACTTTAAGACTAGTTCCTTTTTAAGGATACGGATGTGAACTCGTATATTGACGTGAAAAGCTGTCACTATAAACCATGGCTCAAAAATATACCCAAAGGGCAGTTTAAGAGAATGTCTCGTAACTGTACTACGGTGGAAGACTATAGGTCACAGTGTGAGGTGTTGAAGGACCGCTTCCTTGAAAGAGGATACGAAGGAGACCACCTTGAAGCCACTATCAAAACTGTTGAGGAGGAGAGAACCAGAGTAGGAGGTATAACGAAAAATAAAAAGGATGAGAAGGATTATAGATTCTCCTTTACAACCGGATACTGTTCCATGTCGGATACTATTAAAAAAGCTGTCAGGAAAAATTGGGAACCTTAAAAATGACCCGATTTTAGGGAAGGCCATACCGAAGAACCCTACCTTTATTTTTAGGAAGGCTCCAAATATCAGGACCAAGCTGGTGCATAGCGCCATCCCTCCAGCAGGGGTAAAGGCGAGTAGGGAGGGGACAAATTCACGTGGTGTGGATTCTGCACCGGTTGTAAAAATCGCAACACAAAAGAGAGAATGAGAACACTTGATTGCATTGTTTCTAAGAAGAACGGAGGAGAGTTCGAATAAAAGGAAACTGTTCCTGTGAAAATGAGGGTGTTATATACGTGTTGGAGTGCCCGTGTGGACTCCAATATGTTGGCAGGACAGTGAGAAAGTTGAAGGTGAGGATTCAGGAACATATAGGGAATATCAAGAAGGGACTGATGAGCCATAGTGTGTCGGCTCACTTCAAGCTGATGCATAGTAAGAATCCACGGGGCTTGAGGTTTGCTGGCGTAGAAGTGGTTAAACCACACTGGCGAGGAGGTGACTCGCTGGCGCGGATAAATCGAAAGGAAGTACAATGGATCTACCAATTAGGGACGCTGCAACCCAGCGGCTTGAATATAGAATTCGATCTGAAACCTTGTTTGATTTAATGTAGATACATTGTACTACCTTTGTGTAAGTATTTATGAAGTCTTACCTTGTGTCGAGGACCTTTGAAAAACGCGATGGTGATTGGACATTTGGATCATGTGACACCAATCTGATGAATGGGGAAGAGGCGGGTTTGTAAGATCTCCGGGATGAGTTTTATCCTGTGTTGAGGACCTTTTGAACTATATGATGGTGATTGGATACTTGAATCATGTGACACCAAGTTTATGAATGGGAAGGAGGCGGGTTTCAAGAACATCGAGATGACGTGACCAGTAGTGAAAATGAATGGAGGGGTTATGAGTTACGTGTGATGCATGAGTTTAAGAAGAACTGTAATAATGTGGTATGATGGATATATAAGTGAAAGATATAAGTAGGATATTGGTATTGTCCGGAGGAAGAGAATACTTAAATGTATTAAGGAGACCTATGTATGTTATAGGATTGCGGTGACGTGAGAGCGGATGCACAAGGTTTTTACTATGTAACTAATCTGGTGGGATACTTTGGATGTATGGTGGTTAAATATGATTTTAGCGATGAGAAACCAGTCCCCTGGTTAAGTTTGTATTTTTATATGAGTAATGTTTAATATATGCTGATTGGGTAATGACTCCCAGAGTTCGGGAACAGGAAACTGGGCTATTTAAAGGGCCATGCTATGGACATGCGCAGTGATCGCCCCTGAGGAAGCCAGAGAGCGAAACCCGGGTCGGGCAGGAACCTGATGTATTTTATCTTTGTGATATGCCTGAAAACCACCTGTGTTTGTGAGTAAAATAAACCTATTTTTTACCAACTATTAAGAGGGTACTTCACTATATGCCGGTCGTTTAATCTTACAGAGGAGACGGTCTGAGGAGGATCGAACCATTTGAGAGAGGAGGACAAAGGCTAATACCCTTTATATTTTCACCTGTGCTTCGTACGACGGATTTAGAAGCAGCGCGGTTTCAGACCCTTTACTACATCAATTTTCCAGTGTGAACTACCCACCACACTACATTGGAACCAGCAGCGCAAGTAACTGTCCGTGTTTTTGGGATACAAGACTGACACTTTCTTTTTATTTCATCAGTCATGAACGGATCAGGTTGTATTATGTCTTATATAGCCGTGACAGATCCGTCATAAACACTATTGAAAGTCAATGGGGGATGGATCCGTTTTCTATTGTGACAGAGAAAACTGATCCGTCTCCATTGAATTACATTGAGTGTCAGGACAGATCCGTCTTGCTCAGCACCACATCGTAGACAGAAAAACGCTTGCAGCGTTATTCTGTTCGCGATGGGAGCGCAACCAAACGGAACGGAATGCATTTTAGTGCATTCAGTTTTGTCCCCATTGACAATGAATAAGAACAAAACTGAAGAGTTTTCTTCCGCTACTGAGATCCTATGACGGATCTCAATAGCGGAATTGAAAACACTAGTGTGAAAGTAGCTTAAGATATAACACCAGGCACAACTCATGGACAAGAGTGGTGAGATTTCTTGCAAAAGGCAGGTTATTTTTCTAATGTTATAGACCCTCTTTAATCCCTTAATGCAAAATGACATACATGTACATCATATGTGAGCAAGCTATGTACTGATTGGACTTGGGAGCTAAACTACCTCCATATGTGGCGAGTGCTGGTTGTTATACAGCTGACAGTGATATACAATGATAACTCCAATCCTGAGCATTTAAACCCTCAGATGCAGCGATCAGTAGTGACAGTTGCATATCAGCGATTAGACAAACCCAAAATACAGTGGCGGAATTGCAGGTTTTTTCCATTTTAACCCACAAAGAATAGTTTTTAGCCGTTTTCTCAAAGCAAGATATTGTAAACTAAATGGTGCCATTAAAAAACACAACTTGTTTTTTTCTATGTGAGTGAGAAAGTAGAAAAGTTATGGCCCAGGTAAGAATCAATACCAGCACAGGATGGAGACTCCTTCCATTAGAAAAATAACTAAACTGGAATCCGCTGAATAAAGTAAAAAAATAGAGTTCTGGAATATATTGTATAACACTGACAGCATTAGGTCAGTGTTATACAATGCATTCCAGAACTTTCAGGATTACATAGCATCATAAATCAATATAATGTTATGCAACTTCATCAGGTCAGGACTGGAGCTGCTGCATACTCACGCTGCGAGGCCGGAGTGTGGAACTTGCTCGTCTGAAAGGGGGCTAATAGTGAGGCGGAGCCTGTACTAGGCTTCCAGGCTCATTATTAGTATATCCCAGTTCAGGCAAGCAGGTGGCAGCTACTAGGATACAGTTTTTTCTGTATAGAATAATGAACCATTTTCCATTATTCTGTCCAAATTGCAATTTGATGATTGCAGGTTGTGGTCCACTTGGGGATCTAACAAAAAGTAAAAAAAAAGTTTTGAAAAAAATTAATAAATATATAAAAATTAAAAACACCCCCTTTCCCCGAAATAAAAAATAAAATAAAATCATGGGCATCGCCGTGTGCAAAAATGCCCATACTATTAAAATATAAAAAACAAGTTAGCCCATGCGGTGAATGGCAAAACGAAAAAAAAACAAGAAAAATGGACGATTGCAGTTTTTTCCTCATTTTATGTCCCAAAAAAATGTAATAAAAAGTGATCAAAACGTCATACACACCCCAAATGTATTAGCAAAAACTAAAGATATTCCCACAAAAAATTAGCCCCCACACATCTCTGTAGACATAACAATAAAAAAAAAAGTTATAGGGGTCAGAATTTGGCGATTAAAAGAAATTTTTTTTCCAAAGTTTTAATTTATCGGCATTAAAACTTAAGAAAAACTTTACATATGTGGTATTGCTGGATTCATACTGACCTGGAAAATAAAATGCATACTGTAAGTCAGTTTTACTGCATAGTGAACGCCATAAAAAAAAAAAAAGTAAAACTGGCAGAATTGCGTTTTTTTCCCCAATTCCACCCTATCTGTAATTTTGTTTCCGCTTCCCACTACATCCTATGTAATATTAAATGGTGGTATTAGAAAGTACTTGCCCACAAAAAAACATGCCGTCAAACGGCTATGTGAACTGAAAAGTTAAAAAGTTATGGCTCTGGGAAGGCAGGGAGCGAAAAACAAAAACAGAAAATCACCATGTCAGGAAAGGGTTAAGAGACAATAAATGAGGATTTGTGAGGATGGACCCTAACCCCCAATCAATGTCCAGAACAGAAGTGGTTTGCAGAGTTCAATTGTTCCTTTCAGTCTTGAAATTTGTTAAAGTCCCTCATCACTGATCCCCTGGTTTTGTCTACTACCAATTCTCACAACATTCTTGTGTCTGGATCAACATAACACATTTGAAATTAATAAGTTTATTCTTAACATTTTCCCCAAGTTACAAGGCACACAACAAATAAGCAAGTCATGTAAAGAGGCATTTCCTTACACGCCTGTTTTACCAAATACTTTTCCATGAAATAACAATATTGGAGCCGTATTTTATGTGTTGCGCCATTCCTCTTCTATTTTTCCTGGAAATGTATTAATAAATTGACTATTTTGTGTTACCATGTAATAGAGAATACAATACCCTTACATACTCAGACACTGTCCAATTAGTATTGACAAGGTTAGACTATGTAGGGACACTCTCCTGACAAAGGGAATTTACTAAGAATTCCAGGATTTATTGATTCAATATCATAGGAATAGCTCAATGGTGAATTTTGAGAAAAGGTACTCCTGAATTGTTTATTCATGGAAAATACAAGTATTTACCGTACTTTAACACCAGCGGCATTAGACAGACCCACTGAATTATAATAGGGTCCATCGGGGCACTGCCGAGGTGTCGTGTTCTTGACCAGAAAATATCGCAAAGCTGATCAGGCTTACCTCTGCCTGATGAAATAAGTCCTGGGTTGTTTTAAGTAACCCTTCACCCCTGCAAGGGAAAAGGACAAGCTATGAACAGCGTGTCCAACAAACAAACATTTCAAAGCAATATATATAATATAATGGAAACCGATTTGGTAAGTGGGATTATGGTTACTCTGCTTAAAGCCTTTCCGAGATCTTTACAACCACTATTTCATGCTGCGGAAGATTTATCAGTGCGCCTCATCACAAACTGGAGCGATTGGGGACCTACTCCACGTGTATCAGATAGACAGATATTTTTTAAACCCCTTTAGACATTTGAGCAGTGGTGTGACATTGGCACAACATATTTACCGCTGTGGAAAGACAGATTATTGAACAGTAGTGGACACATGCACCAGGTACAATGGGGATAACTTTTCTTACAGACTGTAGCATTATACTGTATAATGGTAAATTAACTGCTCATATGTACCGATTCTGCCCTGGTCATCACTGTAGCCATATGTAAATAATGATGTGTGTTTCATGACAGTATTATCCATGTTTTTTTCTCGCTAAGTACCCTGCTTGTGCGTGCATAGATGCTGCCTGGATAAGGCTCTTTTCACATTGGTGTCTTGGCTTCCCTTTTCACATGAGCTGTATCACAAATAATGATCTATTGTTTAGAAGACCCTGACAGATTCCACTAACTTATATAGGGTCCATCAGCATTACATTTATTGAATAGAATGGTGCACCATGTTGCACTGAATGTCAAACAGTAATGATAACCTGACCAGGGAGAAATAAAGCTTGCTACACATAAGATAACGATCGGCTGAGTTCTATCTTTCCCAAACCTCCCATACATATACATTTTCAACTCAGCCGAGAATGCATACGTAGTGAATAGAAGGAGGGGTGGATCCAGAGGCTTATATCTCAGAGAACAAAAGGATCAGGCAATTGCAGTCGAACCCGCTCAATCCTTACTTCCCCTACATCTGTTGTGAGAGGAGAGTTGGGAAGACGCCAAATACATTATATGGTTCGCCGAACCTGCCAAAATTGCCAGGTTTGGCTTAAATAGATTTAATGTGTATGGCCAGCTTTACAAAAGTATGCACATAGCCTGAGACTCACAGGCTGGAGAAAGGATGAGCAAATTGATTATGTCAATTTAAAATTTGTTCCAAATGTTTTCCTTGTAAGTGAATAAAAATAGAGCGACTCTGGGTTTCTGAACAAAATACTGTATATGCGTTGTCTCGGGACACTCCTTACGGAGAGCGCCTAGTATGAGTAGTACGTGTGTAGAGTATTGTAGGCCAGGCAATGCACCCCCTGGGTTTCTTGAAAATGTATTAAAATTAGCTTTCCTGAGCCTATCTCATGCCAGCAGATATAAGATGTGCTAATTTTCATATATTTTTTCCCGAAACCCAGAGGATCGTTGACTGGCTTATGATACTCCTCATGCATACTTGGCACGCTCAATGAGGAGAAATAGCACCCCAACCAAATCCGTTCAGGCAGCCAAGTAAATTTTCCATGCTCGGCTCTGTTAAAGGGTAGTTAACCAGAAAGAGCTGGGTTCCTGGTATGAGACACTCAGTTTTACATTCTTTTTGGAAAGAAGCGTGCATGTTTCTTTTCTAGAGAAGCATTATGTGGGGGTACAAGCACAGCAATAGATAAAATTTCTCATTATGAAAAAGGATTAACTGAACAGCCAGAGGCTGTTAAAAAACAAAAACTGCACATTATTAATGTTGTGGCTTCTTTTCTGGGGGACATTATTAATGCTGGGGTTGCTCTTCTGGGGGACATTATTACTGCTGGGGGCCACTCTTCTAGGGTACATTATTAATGCTGGGGCTACTCTTCTGGGGGACATTTTTACTGCTGCGGGCCACTCTGGGGGACATTATTACTGCTGGGACCACTCTTCTGGGGGAAATAAATACTGGGACCAGTCTGGGGGACATTATTACTGCTGGGAGGCATTATTAACGCTCAGAGCCACTATTACAGCTGGTGGCACTATGGAGGACATTATGTATACTGCAGAGGTTGGGATAAAAAAAAAAAAAGTAAATCCTTTTTTAATGGTCATTTTTAAAAACAGCCAGACGGACAGAAAATGGGTGCAAAAACGGTGTGTTTTTCACAGCCATTTTTTTTTAAAACTCTGATGTGAATGTAGATCTTTTGAATAAAAGATCTTTTGTCTGACTATTGGAAGAAATTTTCAAACACAAAGGACTTTTTTTCAGACTATGACAGTCTCTCGGCAAAAATGGTTGTTCTTTGTGTTTGTTATCATCTATCTGTACATAAATCAGTAGTTCACGTTAATGAAACAAATAATATCTTATTCTTTACAATACAGAAGCCTTTTTCCTGCCTGTAGGTTCTCTTAAAATTTTCAGAAACTGAAAAACTTGTCTACTGCAAAAGTGCAAATACTAGACAGGGAAGAGGGAGATGCAGCTGCAGCTTCTCGGTGGGAACACGTGACAGGAAGAAGGAATAGTAGAAATAATATGTCTAATTAGTTATAGAACACAGCAGAGATACTACACTAACCCTAAGTTCACACTTGCGCGTTTTACAGCGCGTTCGAACGCGCTGTAAAACGCTTAACACATGCAAACCAATGCTTCCCTATGGGACTGGTTCACATTTTCGCGTTTTACAGCGCGTTCGACGCGCTGTAAAACGCCCTACGCATAAACAAGTACTTGAGCTTTTTTTGGGGCGTGTGTCGCGCGTATTGTGATTGACACCACAGTAGTCAATCACAAGAACGCGCGTACGATGCGCGTTTCCTATTTGCAAAAACGCGCTGTAAAACGCGCGTTTCAAGAACGCTCAGGTCTGAACCCAGGGTAAGAGTTAGGCCCCTTTCACACGGGCGTTGCGGGTGCACTCCGTCAAACAGTGCGGGTGCGTTGCGGGAATCGTCGCGATTTTTCCCTGCGAGTGCAAAGCGCTGTCATGCGTTTTGCACGCGCGGGAGAGAAATCAGCACTTTTGGTACCCAGACCCGAACCTGCACTTCTTCACAGAAGTGCATGTTTGGGTCAGAAATTGTCCCGCTGGTATTATTTCACATTATAACATAGTTATAATGTAAAATAATACCCTTGGCCATCTTCCTAATGGTTAAACAGGTGCAGAATGGGTTAAAAATAATAAACTAATAATAACTTACCTGTTCCATTTGATCGTGAAGCCCGGCATCCTCTCCGTTAGCTTGCTAGTAGGAAAAGGACCTGTGATGATGTCACAGCATCACATGGCCCAATGACCTTCTCCATCACTATGGTGATGGAGCATGTGATTGGTCCATGTGACCATGTGACATCATCACAGGTCCTTTTCCTACTAGCAAGCTAACGGAGAGGATGCCGGGCTTCGCGATCAAATGGAACAGGTAAGTTATTATTAGTTTATTATTTTTAACCCATTCTGCACCTGTTTAACCATTAGGAAGATGGCCAAGGGTATTATTTTACATTATAACTATGTTATAATGTGAAATAATACAGAACCGGTTACACATCCCGATGGTTGCATAGCAACCATGCGGGAACATCGCAAAGCATCCGCACTTGCTTGCGGATGCTTGCGATTTTCCCGCAGCCCCATTCACTTCTATGGGGCCTGCGTTCCGTTAAAAACGCAGAAGATAGAGCATGCTGCGATTTTCACGCATTGCAAAAGTGATGCGTGAAAATCAACTGTCATGTGCACAGCCCCATAGAAGTGAATGGGTCCGGATTCAGTGCGGGTGCAATGCGTTCACATCACGTATTGCACCCACGCGGAAAACTCGCCCGTGTGAAAGGGGCCTTAGTGTACTCGGTAAACATGGAGAGAGAAAATGTACATTTACAAAAAGAGTAAAATAAGAAATATACCCAAAATATGCAGACTATGCACATTTCTGATTGTACTATATCAAATGCCTAAGAAGAAATTAGGATTTATTTCGGTGATGACAGGTAAACTTTTAAATGTACAACAGCCTCATCCAAATGAATTTTGAAGATATTTGTACACATAGGTTACAATGAACTGAACGCATACCTTGTAAATAGGTACATTGTGTAAGCCATACTGGACATGGTTTGTCCATGCCTAACTAGCTCATTCTCTTGATCTTCCCATTTTTCCGCTTCAGAATCCACATCTGAAGTAAGTAGACGCAGCTCTAATCCTAGCTTGGAAATTTTTGCCTGCTCCTGTAAGAAATATATTGATTTTGTTGAAATGTTGTACAGTCAGGTAGATTTAACATCAACTTATTACAAGCCTTGGATGAAAAGCTGGCAATGTAATGCAATCTTCACATATAAATGTTCTTTTGTACAGGAACTGAATACCTTATGTATCCCAAAATTACTTCCCTGGGTTATATAGTGTGGATTATGTTCCGTGTAATGTTATCTTACGTATAGAATGACATACATTACATATTCTATTCTTAAAGGGGTTCTCTGGGAATTAAGAAAATAAAAATACTTAAATATTACTTTAGTATAAATATATTCCCAAAATACCTTTCATTAGTTATAATGGCTCGTTTTGTCTGGGGAGCAATCATTAGGAAAAATAAAATGGCCGCCATCCTATCCTACTAGTCCACACAAAACCTGTCCTAATTACACAGGAGGACAAGTTAAAGAGCTGCACCATTTTCCTCTCTTACTTGTCAGGGATTACGATCCTGAATACAGTTTAATATGGTCTTTAGATGAATCTCTTTAGGAATGAATCAAAACGTCACGATTGGAGATCTACAGATGAAAGTAGTGATCTACCAGATACACTCATCAGCTAAACTGTGAATACTATAATAAGAGTGTGCCTTATTAGGTAAAAATTTACTTTTATTTTGAACCTTTAAAATATTTATATTTATGGTCACTCTTACACTAAATGATTATTCCCTGTGTCTATAGGGCTATCTGAGGTAGGACCAGATGAGGTGTCCAGGCTAAAGGGGGTCTTGTGTGTATACCCTACGGGGGGCTCATTAAATCCTGACCCTAAAGCTCACTGGATAGTGTAATCCCTATGTGGCTGTAGTCGGAGCACCCGCCCCGAAAAGGAACCTCGGCTCTGTCTAGCTTTCCCTCTGCTTATAATATAAAGCTCTGAAAGCCCTAATAGTAGTTTTCGTATCCGACGCGTTTCGCCACTGTGAAGTGGCTCTTCAGGGATATAGGTTAGTCAGGGGGGCGCCTGGTGCAGTAGCAGCGCTTCCCCCTGATCTGGTTTCTGGCAGTGGCAGAGTAGATAGAGAGTGCCGACTTTAAGTACTCAAACAGAGCCCCCTGAGAAACACTTAGCCAATCATGGCTTATTTCATCAGAGGGGGGCGTGTGGATTAAACCACAAACATCACGCCCAGATACACTGCGTCAAATCACAACCCTCCGGAGCGGGGGAGCGCCGCTGATGTCACACTGTGAGACAGTGTGCGGCACTCACCACCGCGCCTACCGGAAGTGACCTAATCAGTGGGCGTTCCTATTTCCATGGGGATCTTGAACGCGTCCCCGGCTTTGTTTACCTAGCATCTCAAGTGTGCCGATCGTGTCACAGAAAGTTCGGACAAGGTACGGTAATATAAACATACTCCGGAGGAGTGGTCTCAATCCTACATCTAGCAGCGGCATCGTTCCAAAATCTCGCAAACACCGCTCTATTATATCGCTAATGCTGATAAAACACTATAACAGAGACCTCTCTATCTCAGGTTACAGCCGCTTATTTACAGTTTACAGAGATTAATGCAGAGGGGATTTGACCCTTTATTGAACTGCACTCACTCAAAACGGACATGTTGATGGTTTGTGTTGTTTTGTTAACAGGGCTAATGTCATTGGGTGACGGGCATACTCTGCCCCAACATTACCCGTAACACATCGAGACCTTTCATTGTTATTACATATGGTCCTCAATGGGGCCAACAGGTCTATGTCAGTTACATTTGTAGTAAATTGTAGTAAATTGACTAATATCGATGCCCCCAATAGTCAATGGCCCAATACAATCCATTATACTATTTCACATCCTCTAGGGGCGTATTACATGGTGGCCATATATAAAGTGATCAGATACAGATTCACGAGTTCTCAAATTTTGGACACACACCTAGCATAGAAATCATTGGTGAGAGGATGTGATCCATTACCCAACATTTGTTGGGTAGGGCATGCCAGGTCATAGGAATGGATTATAGGACAGATATTCATTCAGTCCCCTTGGTGTAACACAGTCCATCCTATATATCCACTTGGCTTCCGCCCTCAGGATCATTTTGTCCCAATCTCCTCCCCTGGTTGGTCGTGGGACCTGTTGGATGCCAACAAATTTAATACATTCAATGTCACCATTGTGGCACTGCCAGATATGGCGCGCCATTGCTGTGTCTTTTTTATTTAGGGCATCATTCACATGATCCCTTATCCTTCGCCTAAACTCCCTCTTGGTCTTACCCACATAATCCAGTGGGCAGGTACACTGGGCCAAATAGACAACCCCAGTGGTGAGACAGTTAATAAAGTCTCTAATGGTGTAACACTTTAGGGTAGCAGAGCAAGTGAATGTTTTAGTCCTCCATATCTGATCACAGGCCACGCGGTTTCCACATTTAAACGTCCCTAAAGGACGTCTAGAGAGCCAGTTACCTGATACCTCCGGGGGTTGAAAGTGACTGTTCACCAACCTATCCCTAAGGCTGCGACCTTTTTTGAAAGTGATTTGTGGATATGGTGCCAAAAAATCCTCTAGATCGGGATCCGCTTTAAGGATATCCCAGTGTCTACTCAGGATTCTTTTAACCTCTTGGTGGGCATTGTCAAACGTGCCAATGACACGGAACATCTTCTGCCCATCCCTCAGGTGTACCTTAGGGATCAGTAGAGAGTCCCTCTCCTCGTTGCAGGCGGTCTCAAAAGCTATACGTAAAACCCCATCTGGGTAACCCTGATCCCTAAATCTCGTTCTCAAGTCACTGGCCTGGCCCCTAAATGCTTTAAAGGTCGAACAATTTCGACGGAGTCTAAGATATTGGCCTTTCGGTATACCTTTACGGAGCGAGTATGGGTGGGCACTCTCCCAGTGGAGCAAGCTGTTGGTTGCTGTGGCTTTACGGTAAACTGAGGTGACAATATTGTTATCTGGGCCCCTTTCTACTAATACATCAAGGAAAGGTAGAGAGTTGTAGTTACATTCACTAGTAAATCTCAAACCCAGGTCATTGTGGTTGATGACTTCCACAAAGTTGGTGAATGACGCCTCAGATCCCCTCCACAGGACAAAAATGTCATCAATGAACCTTAGCCATAGAACCACCTTGTCTTGCCAGCATTCCAACTCCTCAGACCCGATGTATTTGGCCTCCCACCAGCCCAGGAGCAAATTTGCATAGGACGATGCGCAAGAACTGCCCATAGCGGTGCCCCTGAACTGGTGGTAGAAGCGGCCGCCGAAGACAAAGTGGTTCCGAGTAAGGCCAAAGTTCAGTAGTTCCAATGTGAGGCGGTTATGAGGCGCCATTCTCCTGTCCCTCGTAGATAGATACATCTCTACCGCCTGCAGCCCTAAGTCATGACGAATGGAGCTATATAATGCCTCCACATCTATGGAGGCAAATATAGTATTGTCGTCAAGACTAACTCCATTCAGTCGTAAAAGGAGATCAGACGTGTCCCGAATATAGGATGGCAACACTTCCACAAAAGGGCGGATGATTTTGTCCACATAAATGCCTACATTCTGAGTAATACTCCCTACCCCAGACACAATCGGGCGTCCCCTTAGGGGTTTGGTACCCTTGTGTATCTTGGGCAGGGAGTAGAACGTGGCTGTGACTGGAGATTGGGGTAGGAGGAAGTCCTATTCTACCTCACTCAGCAGCTTCTCTCTCAGCCCCCTAGTCAGGATCTCTTTCAGTTCAGAGAGATACACCGGTCCAGGGTCTTTCAATAGGGGCTCATAAGTCCTCCTGTCTTCAAGGATATCCAGGCACATCTTCCTATAGGAAGCCTGGTCCAGGAGGACTACATTGCCCCCCTTATCTGAGGGTTTTATGACCAGCCCTCGATCCCTTTCTAGATTTTAAAGGGCTAGGTATTCTCCTTTTGTGAGGTTTAGACCCCCTTTGGGGTTCCTTAATTCCTCCAGGTCCCATTGGACCAGTTTATTAAAAATTGTCACACTGGAGTCAGGTATGGGGGTGGCATTTGGGTACTTTTTAATTTTAATTCTGTAAAGGGGCCTTCCCCCCTATTACGTTCCCCCTCCGTCAGTAGACTCACTAGTGTTCTAGTCGCCTCCAGTTCTTGTGGATTCATATTTAGCCCTGCACATTTCTTACGGTCTTGTGAGACATAATGCTTGTGCCATAGTAGTTTCCTCGTGAATAGAGCAATATCTTTACTCCATTCGAAGGGGTCATACTGCACCGTGGGCACAAAAGACAGACCCTTGGTTAAAAGTGATCTGTCTTCTGGGGTCAGGGTGTACGATGACAGGTTAATTATTTGAAGTGTATTTATGTGTCCGCCCCCCCCTGTGCCTTGTTTCTTAGATGGTAAGGTGGCAACATGGGGGTTTGGGCTAAAAAAGAGGGCAAGGTAGGCTGTGAACCAGAGGGTTGGGCATTGGATGTATGGCTTAAGGTGTTGCATGTTGGTGCAGTCCCAGTATAGTGTCTCCTAGAGCCTCTGTTATGCCCCCTTGTTCCTCTGCCCCTACCTCTCTGACCTCTACCTCCTCCTCTCGACGTGCGCACTTGTTCGGGCTCAGACCCCTCTGCCTCAGACGATGAAACTTCACTCTGTACCTCTTTTTGTGTGGGTTTTGTGAGAAATTGATAGGCCCTATTCTCTTTAAACTCCAAAGAGTCCCTGACGTATTGTTGATGTTTCCTCTCGCGTATGGTATGTTGGAACCTATCTATTGTACTCTGGAGGTACTCCTCTTTTTTAGTAAACTGTGTCTCCTCCCTAAATTTAAGTGCTTGTTCTCTCAGATTATTTACTCGTTTCTGCCTAATAAGGCACACTCTTATTATAGTATTCTTTAGGACTGAAGTTCATGAGGAGACATGAAGTACAGAGAGGAGGTGGGGATGTAGATAATTAGCAGCAGCACTTGTATGCAGTCTCCATTACCACAGCCCAACATTATCTGTCCTGTCTGTACTTCATGTCTCCTCATGAACTCCATTCCTACAGAGATTCAGCTGAAGATCTCTTCATCTGTATTCAGGATCATAATTCCTGACAGGCTGAGATGAGAGGAGGATGAGGCGGCTCTTTAGCTCAGTGCTCTGAAGTAACTTGTCCTCCTGTGTGATTAGGACAGGTTTTGTGTGTACTAATATGACAGCGCCATTTTATTTCTCCTAATGATTGCTCCTTAGACAAAATGAATCATTACAGCTAATGAAATGTATTTGGGAATATATTTATACAAAAGTAATATTTAAGTATTTAAATTTTCTTAGTTCCTGGAAAACCCTTTTAAGGTGCAAGTCAAGAAAGAATACAAGTAAAAGGTGTGTATGTTGGGGGTGGGTGCATGTCTTTGCATTACCATAGGCAGACCGACTTACCTCTCCATCAAGCTTCACAGGTTTGAGGGTTTTCAGGTTCCCACTATGTTTCTAAAAAGCAATCACATATAATATATTAAAACATAGCAACTGCTTCATCAATTAAAAAATGTCACAGTTACAACCGCAGCACTCCACATTCTAGAGTAAAGTAGAAAGATTAACGACTTAAGTGATATAATAAAAAGGTTTTATTAGGCCTCATTCGCAATTCCATATTTCACTGACGTGAAGAAAATGCGGACAGCACACGTACCCATTGATTTTGTGTCTGTTCATATAGACAATATCACGGAGACATGCACTACTTTGGTCTGTGGCTACTCACAGTAGATGCTCTGGAAATTAATTTTCAGCTTAGCAGTGTCCCTGGAAAATGGATGACACACAAAAGGCAAAAACAGACACACAGACCAAACGGATTCTTGACGGATGAAACATGGATGGATATTTTCACACAGGTCAAATGGATACAGAAATGTGGAGGAGGCCTTAGGGCGCTATTACACAGGTGTTAGTAGCCACGGGTAGCACTCATGGTTTACTGCTAATTGCTAGGTTGCACCCTGAACTTGTAACCAGAAACAATGGCAAGTCCATTGTGCAGCCACTGCAGTTTTCAATTTGATCAAGTGGCTGCAACATGTTGCCGAAAAACAATGCAGCCAATTAGTCATTCATTTATAAAGTGCATCAGCCACGCTGATGTGGATTTGCATCACAGCTGTGGCAGTGCCGCCCCGTGTGCCCTTAACCGTATGGTTTTTGATAATGTCACCACAAGTTATTTCCATTTACATTTAGTTTAGCCATCACAGTTATGCAGAGGATTCCATAGAACAGGGGTCAGCAACCTTCGGCACTCCAGCTGTTGTGAAACCACAACTCCCAGCACTTCCTCTCTACTCTTCTCAGAACTCTCATAGAAATGAATGGAGCATGCTGGGAATTGTAGTTTCACAATAGCTGGAGTGCCGAAGGTTGCTGATCCCTGCCATAGAACATAGAAGGTATACTGGAATTTACAATACAGGATGCCTTGTCACGTAATTCTTTAGGTCCCCAGCTTCTAAGGCCAGGACTATAGACAGACATGTTGCGTGATGGTTTCTGTAAAATGTACTTGATTGCTGATTGGTTGCAGGGAATTTTCAGTCAATTTTGCAGCAGGACTAATTTGGCTGCTAACAATAGAAAAGGAAACTGCATACAATGTAATAGTTTTGAGAATGCACTTAAAACCAGACTATAAATGAATCAGTTGAAGATGGATTAGTGACTTGATGCAGATAGGTTTGGAATCATTGAGGCTATAGACGGAGCTGGTAGAAGAGTAGAAGCTGAGGTCACTTTAACATGGTCAGTATTGCATCCGTATTTGTAAGCCAAAACCAGGAGTGGGTCCAAAACACAGAAGAAATATTTGTAGGTTCCTCTAATGGTTTTGGCTTAAAAACACTGAAGCAAAATACTAACTATGTGAAGTAGCCTAAGAGTAGTACAGTGTTTTTACGGTCATTTTAATGTGCTGAACACTTGCCTGACTTTCCATATTACTAATGTACAGAACGATTCATACCATTTTCTCATTTGTAAGTACCCTAAAGCAGATAAACAATGGTGTACAGTAATTGCAAAGCACCTCAAACCTCAACTGCAGTTTCCAGTCCACTGAATCAGTGTTTTATTTAAAATCAGGTTTTCCATATCTCAGCATTCTGGATATGTGAAGAAAGGCAAAGATATTCTCCTACATTATCATACACATTTCAATAATCTCAGCGCTGCAGTATCATAAAAAAAATCTACAGTTTTACAGGCACATAATATACAAAAATAATGATAATACATGTACCATGTATTTTCATCAACTAACCCACCTAAATTTGGTATTTCAATTTTGGTCTGCGGTACTTTCATAAATAACCAATACCTAACTATTAACTAATCGGTCTCCCTCTCACTAAACTCTCCCCCTTCAGTCTATCCGGAATGCAGCAGCAAGGTTCATCTATCTGTCCACCCGCTACACCGATGCCTCCACCCTGTGCCAGTCACTTAACTGACTGACCATCCAGCACAGAATAGTCATTTCCATCTACAGCCCTACTCGCGCTTTTCATTCTGCCAATGATCTAATATTGACATCCTCCATAAATCAAACCTCTTACTCCCGTCTTCAAGACTTTTCTTGAGCTGCACCTGCTCTCTGGAACGCATTTCCCCAGACAATCAGATCAATTTTCAATTCTTTTAGCTTTAAACATGTCTTAAAAACACATAATTTCAGGTAGGCTTTTCATGTTCACTAAACTGACTCTTCCCAGTTTAACAGGGCGCAGGCTGAAAAACCCTTTGAAGGCGGCTGCCACACTCCAGTGTTTGTTGGAGTTTTTTGTCTTGTAAAAAAAAAAGGGGATGAAATACTGGCATTTTTACAAGCACTTTTTATGGCAGTGGGTTTTGGTAACATTTTTTTTCCTATAGAGAGGTCTACAGAAAAGCATCAGAAACTCCAGCTACTAGACTTTTACATAAAAGTTAATGGCCTATCATACATTGGTTGTAATGCACTGTGTGTTTCAGGCTGTATTTAAAGCAGAGAGTGTCCTGTCAGGCTGAGCACCATATATCCCTTGCAGCAGGCATAACAAGCAATGGAGTTTATGTTCTGAAAATATCTGACAGTGATTTTCTCCACATAACTAACGTTGTGTGATTGATAAATAGGGCAGTAATTCCTGGGAGCAAAATGAATTAATGATAGTGATGTGCTTGACTGGCGCTGCAGTGATGTACTTTGAATTAGGATGATTTGCCTGTCACAGAAGTGTGTGCAGGACTCAGGCCATCTCACTTTATTACATAGCATCAATTCGTTTAATACAGCAAAACAATTTGATCTGTTCAGATGCACAGCGCAAAACACTACAAAGCGTGGAAGATGTTTTACCAAATTACACATCAGATTCATTCGATATGGTACGTATATCACATAATTCATCTGCTTACAGATCTACAGCCAGTCAAAGAAAGGATTCTTAGCAGCAATGTCACAGAGCTCCAGAGGTTCCGAATCATGAATAGGATGGTGTGCTAGCAGTTGACAGCCGTCAGCCAGACTTGTGCACACCAATCTACTGTTCTAGAGGAGATGTGAATAAGAACAACCAATCCTCTGTAAGGAAATCTGTCCCCAGGTCTATACCACCCTATCTAAAGGAAAGTGTAAAGTAGTATCAGAGACTAGGGATGAGCAAACTTGTGTTTTACAAGTTTGAGGTTTGGGTTTTATTACAATTCTGATATGGATTCTGTTACCACGGGCCTAACAGAATTCTGTGACGGAATGTATAACGGAAGGCTTTAACCCCCTTCAGGACACAGCCATTTTTCACCTTAAGGACTAGGCGAAATTTTGGAAATCTGACATGTGTCACTTTATGTGGTAATTTACTAGAGATGAGCGAATCGAAGCTGACGAAGTGGAATTTATTTAGAATTTCAGGAAAAATTCGATTCGCAACGATTGCGAATTTCCTCGCGCTTCGTGGTAATGAATCGCAATTTTCCTAAAATGGCGGCTACACGTGTGAAGACTGAGGACATGGGGCAAAAAACTCTGGGAAGGCGGGATCACCCATATTGACATGCCTGCATGAAGCCAATCAGCCCTATAAATACGGCAGCCATCTTACAGTCAGACATTTTCCAGCGTTCAGAGTGAAGGGACATGTGAAAGCGCTAGCCACAGCAAGTGGAAAAACGATTGTGGAAAAAAAAGACAGAAAAAAGATTTATAAGTGCAGGGAAAGATCATTTCACAGCATCTTAGTGCAAGGAGAGACGTCAGAAGGCACTAGGGATATTGATAGGAAAGTGATTTACAAGTGCAGGTAAAGATTATTTGGCGATCCAAATAGCCCTTAGACAGCTCTGTCATTCCAGCTTTTTGTTATTGGGCTGCAAATGTTATGTTGAAAAGCCTTTAGTGGCTTACAGTATATCTTAGTATCTTATTCAGTACTACAAGAAAAATATATACGCATTTCAGTCCAAGAAATATATATTCTCTGGTCACTTCTGTAGTTATTTCTGGTGAAAGCGTATAGGGGCATATTTCAGTAAAAAATAAAAAAATATATATACACACTGCACTGTTGCAGTGATTTCTGTAGAAAGCGTATAAGGGCGTATTTCAGTACTGCAAGAAATATATATACCCACTTCACTCAAATTTTTTTCTGGTCAAAGAGTATAGGGTCGTATTTTAGTACAACAAGAAAAAATATTCTGAATGCATTTCTGCAGTTAATTGTGTAGAAAGCGTTTAGTGGCCTATTTCAGTACAAAACTAAAAATATATTCGTTGTTTTTTGGGGTGTTTTAATTTCCGTTAAATTTGTTTAGTTCAGCTACAAGTATGGCCTCTTTCACACTAGCGTTGTTAGGATCCGGCGTGCACTTCCGTCGCCGGAATGCACGCCGGATCCTGCACAACGCAAGTGAACTGAAAGCATTTGAAGACTGATCAGTCTTCAAAATGCTTTCAGTGTTACTATGGCAGTCAGGACGCTACTAGCGTCCTGGTTGCCATAGTAGCAGTGGGGAGCGGCATACTTACATTCCGTGCGGCTCCCCGGGCGCTCCTGAATGACGTCAGAGCGCCCGCGCGCATGGATCACGTGATCCGTGCGATCACGTGATCTATGCACTGGGGCGCCCTGGCGTCATCCTAGAGCGTCCCAGGAGCCGCACGGAATGTAAGTATGCTGCTCCCCGCTCCCTACTCTTTACTATGGCAGCCAGGACTTTAGCGTCCTGGCTGCCATAGTAACCATTGACAAAAAGCTAAGCGTCGGTTCCGGCAATGCGCGGAAACGACGTTTAGCTAAAACGGATCAGACTAATGCCCTTCAATGGGCATTAATTCCGGATCCGGCGTTGCGGCATGTCTTCCGGATTTTTGGACGGAGACAAATCCGCAGCATGCTGCGCTTTTGTCAACGTCCAAAAAACGTTGACATACTGAACGGAAGACATCCTGATGCATCCTGAACGGATTTCTCTCCATTCAGGATGCATGGGGATAATCCTGATCAGTAGCTTTCCGTCCTAGAGACCCGACGACGGATCTCTAGGACGGAAAGCTAAAACGCTAGTGTGAAAGAGGCCTATGTCAGGCAGAGAAGTGCCAGACCATGCACAGAGGAGTGGCAGAGGCCTGAATGTTTTTGGCGCAAGTAGAGGTCGCAGCAGAGTAAGGGGTAGTGGCAGCAGTATTCGCAGCGAGAGGCCTGAGCTCCCGGTGTCATCTAGTGGTCGTGTCTTGACCAGCAACCCATCGGTTCTTGATTGGTTAACTCGGTCATACACGTCATGCCAAGTGACATCAGACACCCCCAGCCAACAGTCGGTAGGTTCGTCAGACACAACCCTTAGTTGGCATGGCCCGGGAGTAGGCCCTGTGTCCTCAAATTGCCTCTGGCCTTTTCTGTTCTCCACTAGGCGGGCAAGTAGTGATGAGGAGAGTGGCACGGGAGCTTGTGTTGCAAGTGGTCAGGCTCCTGACCCAGAGGCCATTGAGGAGGACATCAGTGATGTGCAGACACTATTCAATGATGAAGCCGATCGCACTTGAGAGCCGGGTGAAGAAGGGGCTTCGTCATCAGGAGAAGAGGGTGGCAGTTTGCCCGTCAGGCAGCAGCTGAGCCAGAAAGTCGCTAGCATGGCCGGGAGTCAGCAGGATGGCACCAGTGGGAGGTCAGGGGCCAAACTGGCAGGGGGTAGACCACTCGCTTTGCAGCAGCCTACTTGCCCGGAAAGGAGTGGCGCAGGGGTTCACGGAAGCAGCGGTGGTAGCAGTCAGCCAGTGAGTAATGTTGGGGGGGAAAATCAGGTATTCGGCGGTGTGGCAGTTTTTTGTGAAGCTGCCGGAGGAGGTCAACATGGCCACATGTAGAATATGTGGGCAGAAGATGAAGTGTGGCCAGGGTGCCAATGTTGGCACAATGGCCCTGCGTCAACATATGCAGTGTCACCATAAAGTGGCCTGGGAGAACCGTGGCTCCGATGTGGTGGTCCAGCCTGCCGCAGCTACTGCTACATCACCCAGTTTCAGCCAGTCAAGGCTCCACCACTTCACCTGTTGAGTTGACAGGGAGTTGTCTGTTAATCCCATCTTCTTCTGATCCAGATGCTCCTGATCAGTCGTTCCGTCAGCAATCAATCACCGAAGTGCTTGCCAAGAGACAACAGTATGCGTGCACGCATCCAATGGCGCAGAAGCTGAACGTGCTCCTGTCCAAGTTGCTGGTGCTTTAGTCCCTCCCTTTCCAAGTGGTGGACTCTGCACCTTTCAGAGAACTGATGGCTTGTGCCGAGTCGAGGTAAAGAGTCCCAAGCCATAATTTGTTTGCCAAAAAGGCAGTACCAGCACTGCACACACATGTACAACAGAAGGCGGGCCAGTCCTTGAGCCTGTCGGTGTCTGCTAAAGTAAACGGCAGCGCTGACATGTGGAGCTATAACTACATGTTCTTTACGGCCCACTGGGTGAATGTGGTTCCTGCACAGCCACACCAGCAACTTGGACAGGACACGCCACTTCTGCCTCCACGTTGTCACGCCGTTGGTCCTGCAACAATGTCCGCCTCTGCCTCCTCATCCTCCACCATATCCTTAGCCTCCACTGCAGGGACAAGTCACAGTGTCCCTCCAGCATAACACATGAGCAGAGCTCAGCGTGTCATGCTGTTCTGCACCTGGTTTGCATTGGTGAACGCTGTCACACAGGGGAGGAACTGCTCCGTGTGATGCATCAAGAAATCGAACCCGGCTTTCTCCGCAACAACTGAAAATCGGAACCATGCTGACTGACAACGGGAAGAACATGGTGCTGCGTCAAGGAAGGCTGAGCCATGCGCCCTGTATGGGACACGTGTTCAATCTGGTTGTCAAGCGGTTCATGAAGTCTTTCACTAGAGATGAGCGAACTTCAAAAATTAGTTTGGCGTTCGGGTTGGGGTAATCGCCACATCCCGTTATGGATTCCACTACCGCGGACTATCCCGGCATATGGAATCCATAAGGGGCGGCTTCCACGAACCCGAACTTTGGAAAAGCCGAAGGACCTGGGGTGACGTCAACGTCATGTGATCAGTGCAGGGGGCGTGGCTCAGGCCAAAAATCGCGCATATTCCCGCAACGCACCCGCCTCTTATCCGGGCGTCAAACATGACACCCGTGTGAAAGAGGCATAAGGCATATGATACTTCAGTTATTTGGTCAGTTTTGGCCCTGTGACTGCCTAAATAAGGCTAGTTTCACACTAGCGGCAGGACAGATGCGACAGGCTGTTCACCCGATGGAACAGCCCGTCAGATCTGTCCTGCTGCAAGTGAACGTGTACCCCCGGACTACCACTCCGGCCCCATTGACTATAATGGAGGCTGGGTGGAGTTCGGGCAGTGCACGGCGAGAGCCTGACGAAATAAATGTCGAACATGTCGTAGTTTAATTCCGGCAGCTTTTCTCCGTCCTGCCCCCATTATAGTTAATGGGGCCGGAGCGGTAGCTCGGGGCACACGTTCACTAGCGTCAGGACGGATCCGACAGGCTGTTCCGTTGGGTGAACAGCCTGTCTGATCCGTCCTGACGCTAGTGTGAAAGTAGCCTAACCCTGGGTTCAGACCTGAGCGTTCTTGAAACGCGCGTTTTACTCGTGTATTTCAGCGCGATTTTGCAAATAGGAAACGCGTGTTCTTGTGATTGACTACTGTGGTGTCAATCAAAAAACGCGCGACAAACGCCCCAAAAAAAGCTCAAGTACTTGTTTATGCGTCGGGCGTTTTACATCGCGTTCAAACGCGCTGTAAAACGCTCAAGTGAGAACTAGGGCCATAGGAAAGCATTGGTTTTCATGTGTTGAGCGTTTTACAGCGCATTTGAACGCGCTGTAAAACGCTCAGGTGTGAACTTAGGGTAAGTGAAGTATGCAGTGATTCTAAGAGCGACCCCTGTCATCTGCATGTCATACTGACTCACAGTATTATTTCACTACCCTATGCGTGTTACTGCAAGGCACAGTGTTCTACACCCCTATAAAGGCTCTCTGCAGCCCGGAAATAGCTGTTTTTTAACACGATTCACCGCATGTAAGCAAAATTTTCCGAAGAATTGGGCGAACCGGCCAAATCGAATTTTTTAAAAATTAGTGATAACTTTGGAATACCTTTACTTATCCAAGCCATTCTGAGATTGTTTTCTCATGACACATTGTACTTCATGAAAGTGGTAGATTTGAGTCAATTTAAATTACCTTTATTTATTAAAAAAAATGCTAAATTTACCGAAAACTTGTAAAAATTTGTAATTTTCAAATCTTGAATTTCTCTGCTTTTAAGGCAGTTCGTGATACCTTACAAAATAGTTATTGCTTTACATTTCCCAATCATATACTTTATGTCGGTATCATTTTGTAGATGTAATTTTATTTTTTTAGGACGTTAGAAGGCTCAGAATTTTAGCAGCAATTCTTAAAATTTTTAGAAAATTTTCAACACCATTTTTTTTAAGGGTCAGTTCAGTTCTGAAGTCACTTTGCGGGGCTTAAATAGTGGAAACCCCCTATAAATTACCCCAATTTAGAAACTACTACCCTCAAGTTATTCAAAACTGATTTTACAAACTTTGCTAACCCTTTATGTATTCCACAAGAATTAAAGGAAAATGGAGATGACATTTCTAAATTTCACTTTTTTGGCAGATTTTCCATTTTAATCCATTTTTTTCTGTAACACGTCAAGGGTTAACAGTCAAACAAAACTCAAAATCTATTACCTTGATTTTGCGATTTACAGAAACACCCCATATGTGGTTGTAAACTGCTTTAAGGGCATACAGCAGGGCGTAGAAGAAAAGGAGCGCCGTATGGCTTTTGGAGGGCAGATTTTGCAGGACTGGTTTTTAAACACCATGCCCCATTGGTGCCCCTGATGCACTCTACAGTAGAAGCTCCCAAAAAGTGACTTTATTTTGGAAACTACGGGATAAGGTGACAGTTTTATTGATACTATTCCTGGTTACATATGATTTTTAATAGCAAAACACGTTTTTTGTTAGGCAAGGTTACCAAAAATAGCCGTTCTGGCACGGTTATTATTTTTTACAATGTTTATCTGACAGGTTAGATTATGTGCAATTTTTATAGAGCAAGTTGTTACGCATGCGATGATATCAAATTTGTCTACTTTATTTGTTTGTTTCACTTTTACATAAAAAAGCATTTCTGAAAGCATTTTTTATTTTTCTGCTGATTGTCACCTGCAGGGGCTAGTTTTTTGTGGGAAGAGTTGATATTTTGATTGGTCCCAATTTTGGGTATATAATATTTTTTGATCATTCAATATTACACTTTATTGGGCAAGTAGACCAAAAAAATGGTTGTTGTGGCACATTTTTTATTTTAGATTTTTACAGCATTCACCATAGGGTGTGGATCATGTGGTATTTTTATGGAGGAGGTCGTTACGGATGCACCGATACCTAATATGTCAATTTTTTTATTTGTATATTGGTTTTACACAATAAATGCATTTTAAAAAAAAAGTCTGACAGCCATACTTTTTTTTATTCTTTGGGAAATTGTCTTAGGTAGGGTGTTATTTTTTGCGGGATGAGGTGACGGTTTGATTAGTACTATTTTGGGGTACATATAGCTTGGTATTACACTTATTCTGATGTAAGGTGACAAAAAATGGCTTTTTTGGCAGTTTTTTTTTTTTTATTGTGTTCATCTGAGGGGTTAGGTCATATGATATTTTTATAAAGCTGGTTGTTACGGACGCGGCAATACCTAATATCTATACTTTTTTAAAATTTATTTTACTTTAACCCCTTAAGGACAGGGCCGTATTTCACCTTAAGGACCAGGCCATTTTTTGCAAATCTGAACAGTGTCACTTTATGTGCAAATACCATTGTACTTTATGACACAAGTAAAATGGAGTAAAAAAAAAAACATTTTTATTTTTAGAAAAATACCAAATTTCACAAAAATATTGTAAAATTTGCAATTTTCCAAGTTTCAATTTCTCTACTTCTATAATAGATAGTAATGCCGCCAAAAACAGTTATTAATTTACATATCCCAAATGTCTACTTCATGTATGGATCATTTTGGGAATGCCATTTTATTTTTTGGGGACATTACAAGGCTTAGAAGTTTAGAAGCAAGTCTTAAAATGTTTCAGAAATTTTCAAAAACCCACTTTTTAGGGACCAGTTCAGGTCTGAAGTCACTTTGTGAGGCTTACATAATAGAAACCACCCCAATATGACCCCATTCTAGAAACTACACCCCTCAAGGTATTCAAAACTGATTTTACAAACGTCATTAAAGGCAAATGGAGCTAAAATTTCAGAGTTTAGATTTTTTTTACAAATTTTTCATTTTAATCACTTTTTTCCAGTAATTAAAGGAGTATTCCCATCTTGCTATTTCGTCCTCACCTCAGCCAGCTCTACATTTCACTTCCTGGTTTCCTGCTTCTGAGGCTGGGCAGGCTTAGGCAGTTGAGTGAAGGCCGGCCACGCCTCCTTATGACATCACACTGGGAGCTCAGTCCTTGCCGTGCTCGTTCATGTGGATAGTATGACTCATCCCTCTGGCAGCCTGCAGTCACTGGGAAGCAGCTTCTGCTGTTGAATCCTCACTCTTTACACAGTAAAAGGTCACTGTCCTGCAGTCTAGTACAGTTTTACACACAGAACCTGTCTAATCTTTTACAAACCCATTCTGTGCAGCTAAATAATAATTCACCACTACACATGAGCCAACAAGCAAGTCAAGTAGTATCCATATGATTTGTGCATTCGACTCCCATAAAACATGGCCACCCCCCAGTGACCAGCACTGATGAAGATATTTTTCTAAGGCCTTAGGCTCCATTCACACGACCGTAACAGATCTGTTTTTTTGCGGATTAGATGCTGTCCCATTCACTTTTCTTCTATTGCACAGCTCAGCAAAAAAAAAAATGAAACATGTCCTATACTTGTCAGTGAAAATCAGGACATGGCCCTATTGAAGTCTATGGATCAGCAAAAAAACGGACACGGATCCGCTTTTTTGCGGACAACATACGGTCGTGTGAATGAAGCCTTATTCACACGTCCGTAGTGTTTTGCGGATCCGCAAGTTTGCGGATCCGCAAAACACCTTGCCACCAGCCCTATAGAGATGCCTATACTTTTCCGCAATTGCGGGCAACAATAGGACATGCTCTATATTTTTGCGGAGCAGCCGTCCGGAAGATCAGCGGCGCGCTCCGCAAATGCGGATGCGGAGAGCACAGTGTGTGCTCTCCGCATCCATCACGTCCCCATTCAAAATGAATGGGTCCGCACCCGTTCCGCAAATTTGCGGAATGGGTGCGGACGTAGATTGCGGACGTGTGAATGAGGCCTTAATATAGCTCTACTACACTGGTGTATAATCCTTGGGTCTTTTATCTGTATACATGAATATACAGCTCTGCTACATCTGTCTTTTCCTCCCCCACAAGAAAAGGTTTCAGCTCTGCTACATTTGTCTTTTACCCTCCCCCAGCCAGCAATATAGCTTTGTACATATAGTTCTACTGCCCTGCTGTATGTCATAGATTGAAACCTACCCACTTATACTAGTATAGTAAGCTGCTACATCAGCATACACATTACTGCAGCATTTTCACACAGCAGAGCTGTTTATGTCAATGTAGCACTTTTCTTTAGTTATTGGGGAAAATTTCGGTTTCTGTCTACTATATACAGCAGGGCAATGTATGTAGCTAGACAGTCACATTGCTGGTGGGGGAGGGAAATAGACCGATGTAGTAGTGCGGTATATCAAGCGGTTCAGTCGCATTTCTGGAGGAGAACCAAACACAGATGTAGTCGATATAGACTACACTGGTGTATAAACCTTATATCTTTTATCTGTATAAATGAATATAGAGCTCTGCTACATCTGTCTATCCCTCCCCCACAATCAAACTCTGTGTCTGAACTGCAACATATAGAGCTCTGCTACATCTCTCTCCCCCTCCCCGCCAGCACTATCTGCGAACGGCTACATATATTGCTCTGCTACATCTGTCTTCCCCCCCCACAAACACTGTGTCTCAACCGCAACAAATAGAGATATGCTACATCTCTCTTCCCCTCTACCACTAGCATTGTGAATGAGACACTTCCTATACAGCTCTGCTACATCTGTTAAACGTGTAACTGAACACATAGAATTACACTCTTGTTGTCTAGATCATGAAAGTATGTGTCCCTCCACAGGACATTATGGAATGAAGGGACACATAGTTTCATGATCTAGACAACAAGAATGAAATTTGACGTATTCAGTTACACCTTAGGGTACTTTCACACTAGCGATATAGCTATCCGGCAAGCTGTTCCGGCGGATGAACAGCCTGACGGATCTGTCACGCCGCAAGGACCAGTGTGCTGCTGCTCCGTCCCCATTGACTACAATGGGGTGGGGGCGGGGCTACAGCGCAGCACAGCAGTGCAAGGGTACTTGCGGCATGGCGGATCCGTCAGGCTGTTCACCCGCCGTCTGCAGAAACACTCTCTCTCCTCTGTATAATCATGGTATCTTTGGCTTCTTCCTCTGTTTGAGGACCTGGGAAAACTCAGCCAATCAGTGGCCGCAGCTGTGTCATGTGTCAGGCCAGTGATTGGCTAAGCAGGAAATCCCTGGCCTGACATGTGATACAGCTGCAGCCACTGATTGGCTGAGTGTTCCCAGGTCCTCAAACAACTTGCTGTGCGCTCCTGCTCGCAGCAGTGTTCCACAATTGGACTGAATGAGCGGCCGGTGCAGCGTGAATTGTCCCTACCCTGTGAGTTTTCCCTACCGCCGAACTGAGCATGCTCAGTGGAAGTGAAGCCCCGCCCGCAGCCTATTCTCCCTTTTCTTTACTATCCAGTTCATTCTTTACCATCAATGGCGGCATGGAGTTAGTTTTTATAAGAGCCGAGCGCAGCGAGGCCGAGCCCGATGCGTGGCGAGCGAAGCGAGCCCGCGAGGGTACAACTTAATGTAGATTTGAGGTTTTTACTAAAGGGAGAATTAGGCTGTGGGCGGGGACTTTACTTGTACTGAGCATGCTCAGTTGGTGGGGTAGGGAAAACTCACAGGGTAGGGACAATTCACGCTGCACCGGCAAGGCAGATGAAGAGGAGCTTGTGCGCAAGTGCGGCCCAGGGAATCGCTCCAGAGGTGGCCGTAACTAGGGGAGACCAAACCAAACACTGGGCTACAATGTAAGTAATTTGAACTAGAAAGGTGGGAATTTAATAATACATCATATTGGCAAAAATGATCATTGGCTAATAATTAATCATTTAACCTATGATCATTGAAATGGGAATACCCCTTTAAGCAAGGGTTAACAGCCAAACAAAACCCAATTTTTATTGCCCCGTTTGTGTAGTTTGCAGAAACACCCCATATGTGGACGCAAACTACTGTATGGCCACGCGGCAGGGCGTAGAGGGAAAGGAACGCCGTATGGTTTTTGGAAGGCAGATTTTGCTGGACTGCTTTATCTACACAGGGGTGTGGAATTCCTATCGCCCGGGTCCGGGACATGTAGTGCCGGGCAGGTAGTTTGTTAAGTAACTTAGCCCTGCTGCGGGCAAGTAGCGGGCTCTGCCGGGATACCGGAATTTAGCACCGGCCCCACAGCTCCTATCCAGTATTTATGTTGTTAATCTCTTTAGAAGTAGCCCGACCTTAATAACTATTGTTGCGCAGGCTCCCCGGCAGCTTGAGTTTAACATCTCTGTTCCTTCCTCCATGCGCCGTCTGCCCCTTCATTCATAAAGTGGGCGGAGCATGGAGGAACAGAGAGCTGCCCGGGGAGCCTGCGCAACAATAGTTATTAACCCCTTAAGGACATGGCCCTATTTCACCTTAAGGACCAGGCCATTTTTTGCAAATCTGACCAGTGTCATTTTATGTGGTGATAAGTTTAAAATGCTTTTTCTTATCCAGGCCATTCTGAGACTGTTTTTTCGTCACATATTGTACTTCATGACACTGGTAACAGTTTGTCAAAAAAGTTCATTTTTTTGTATGTATAATACAGTACAGTACATTATATAATGTACTGCACTGTATTTTCTACTCGACACTTAGTCTGATCAGACTTTTGCCTTTAGCAAAAGTCTGATCAGACTTCTGTTACCATGGCAAGCAGAACGCCTTTGAAGGCATCCTGTTGCCATGGTTACCCTCCTCCGCTGCTATAACAGAGCAGCGGAGGATGGGGAGGGAGGGAAGCTGGGGACTGGAGCTAGGGGGGCTGCACCAGGCACAGCAGCCCCCCACAGCAGCTCCCTCCCTCTTAACCACTTCCATACATCAGTCCCTACGGACCGCGGCATGGAAGGGGTTAATAGGCTGACAGGGGTTAATAGGCTGCACGGATGTCAGCCGTTACAAGCAGAGTGTCAGCAATGTGCTGACACTCTGCTTGCCACGCTCGGCCATCCTGAAAATGAGCGGAAGGGCGGGCAGAGGATCGCGCGCGTGCCCGCCCCGCCTGCCGCCCACCGCACCGCCCCCCACCACCCATCACAATGGGTGCACAGGGGGGGAGGTAATAGGAATTTAAAAAAAAAAAAAAACATTTGGCAGCATTTTATGTGGTCGTAAACCACTGTATCGCCACGCGACAGGGCGTAGAGTGAAAGGAGCGTCGTGTGGTTTTTGGAGAGCAGATTTTGCTGGCTTATCTACACCATGTCCCATTTGAAGCCCCCCGGAGTAAAAACTCCCTAAAAGTGACCCCATTTTGGAAACTACGGGATAAGGAGGCTGTTTTGTTGGGATAATTTTTAGGGTACATATGATTTTTGGTTGCTCTATATTAAATTCTTGTGACGCAAAGTTACCCAAAAATTTGATTTTTGCACTTACCGTAAAATCCGTTTCTCGTTTGATGCATTGGGGGACACAGTACGACCGGTATATGCCCAGTTGCCACTATTAGGCTGACACTAGATATGAAAACTGCTGGCTCCGACCAGGTGGGCTATACCATCTCCACAGACACTGGGCTAATCAGTTTGTACAAAAAGCAGTAGGAGAGAGAACAAAAGCAAGGAACCAACAATTCCAGTACCGGGGAAGAACAAGAACCAGCCCGGTGATAGAGAAGCAAAAACAGAGGGTGGGATCTGTCCCCCCCCAATGCATCAAACTAGAAACGGATTTTACGGTAAGTACAAAAATCTAATTTTCCCGTTAATGGCATTGGAGGACACAATACCATGGGACGTCCAAAAGCAGTTCCCGAGGGTTGGAAAAGAACAGCCATGCCACCGGTTGGGTGTACAGGCACAGGAGAACCATGTGACCCAACAGGAGAAATGGGTAAGAGGCTTCATGACGAGGAAGAAACCCCAAGGAATAAGCAGGGAAGACTGCCAGCACCCCAGGACAAATGCCTGGGAGAAAATCCCAAATGCAAGAAGGCGGCAAAGGAGAACACCCAGCTCGACCAAAGGCTGGAGAAAAAAGAAGGACAGCACCGCGTGCTGGGAACTACCTAGCGGTCTAAATTGCCTCAGACCAAAAGAACGAACACCCTGTGGTCAACCCTTGACAGGCCAGGGGAGAGAGGAAACATGGAAGCACTGGAGGCCAAACGAGTGAGGGAAGCCACAGCAAGGCTCACATGTGAAGGGAGCAGGTCTCCCCTCCCTGCAAGGCAGGTGAAGAAGTTACCATGTACATGCTGAACCAGGATAGCCTGTTGTAGACAGTGCCTTGAGAAAACACAAGGAGACCATCGAGCACGACAGTAACGGAGTGGTAGAAGTATGGAAGAACCAGAAGGATGGAAACATCACTCCGCAGCACAGATTAGAGCCCGGGGGAAGGAAGCACCCAGTAATACAGAAACTGTATGGGCCACAGATTGCACCATAGGGCCCAGCACTTGGGATACTACAAATACACACCTAAAATAGAGGTAAAGTGACTGTATGTTGCACTCTAAGGAGAGTGGAAACATAGCCACAGCATCTGGGAATGCGACAGCATTTAGAGGGTACAGGTACTCAACCTGGTACTCAAAATGGTACCTATACTCCGCCCGGGAAGGGGAAAATAGGGCCGCATGGTACCACAAAGAACAAGACAGGTGCACACTACAATCAGGTAGGTGCAATGGCAACTGAAGGAGGCCCTCTATTTCGCCTGAAAAGGGGGAAACAGGGCCGCATAGTACACTATAGAGCCAGACAGGTGTAACGGCTACAGCATCTGGGATGGTGCAGATGGTGCAGGGACTCTACCTATGAAGGAAGTAAGATGGCTGTTTGTGCACACTATGATGAGGTAAGTGCAATGGCCACGGCAATTGAAGATGGCCTCAATATCTCGTCCGGTAAAGGAGAAATAGTGCCGCATGGTACACCATAAAGCCAGACAGGGGCAATTGCTACGGCAATTCAAAGTGGCCTCTATATTTCGCCCGGTAGGTAGAAATAGTGCCGCATGGAACACAATAGAGCCCGCCAGGGGTATTGGTTACAGCATCTGGAGATGGTGTAGGAACTCTACCTATGAAGGGAGCAAGGTGGCTGGAAACAGACAGGTCCAATTGCTACGGCAATTAAAGGCGGCCTGTATATCTCGCCCGGTAGGGAGAAATAGTGCCGCATGGAACACCATAGAGCCAGCCAGGAGTAATGGCTTCAGCATCTGGAGATGGTGTAGGTACTCTACTTATGAAAGGAGCAAGGCGGCTGGAAACACACAGATGTAATTGCTACGGCAATTAAAGTCGGCCTGAATATCTCTGGTACAGGCACTACAAAAAACTTTTAGAGGCTGAGAAGGGTTACCAACCCTACAAGAGGCGTTTGCCTGAGCTATCAGCTTGCCTAGAACAGGGACCCCCTGTAATGAGGTAGAGTGGCAAACACCAGCACCAGGATGGTGACCTGGTGGCAACACTCAAATGTGTAGAACATAGCCCCTGGTATAGGGAAACCAGGAAGGTCTGTCGGGTACAGCCTATGGCAGTGGTACAGGAACCCGCCTGTTAAGGGTTCTCAGTATGCTAAACACGGTGACGGCTGCCTTACCTGTGTGTTTTAATACCTGTGCAGTCAGGGGAGCGCCATCCGAAAATCCACTAGAGGGGATACCAACCCTGGGTAGGAGAGGTCCCTCCGTGCACATTTGTCTTGACCACCCAGAGGGATGCTGTCTGGTGGAAGACCGCCTGATGCTCTGTTCCGAGGGAATCGGTGCAGAGGTGTCCCCAGAGGCAACGGATGGGGTGACAGGGAAGGATTCGTCACCAGCCTCAGGCCTGTCCTGGGGGCGACCCGAGGATGCCAAGGAGGGGCGGAACCTTGTTGAGACCACCTAAGGTTGTTCTGTGGGCTTCCACTTGCGGGACCCAGTATCTGAGCGTGAGCATGCCCCATCTGCAGGGAGGAACCTGGGAGGGCAGAGGTGGCCGCAATTTGGGTAGGTAGCGGTCCAGCGACTCCACCAGGGATTGGTAGAGTCTGACAAGGTTCCACTTCCTTTGACAGGGAGGAAGCCCATTCAGGGGGGACCTACACAAAAGGGTTGGTCAGGGGTCACGATGGGGTCTGGGAAAGAGGTACTGCACACAAGCAGGGACAGGCTGACCGCATGGCAACCCTCACAGACAACGGACGCATGTGAAATACGCGGCGATCTGAGGAGAGGCTGGGAGAAGAGGCCCTCATAGAGCAGCCAGCAGAGGTTGTCCATCTGGACCCAGATGCCATGTTCCCCAAAGAGGTGCTGCAACAGCTACAGAGGTGGTCAGGAGGGCTGCAGGAGAAATGAAGCAATTGAGGGTGGGGGGCAATGTACCACCCCCACACAGTAAACCCACATTACGCCAGGACAGGGTGGAGGAGATAGCCCCTCCCGAGGGAAGGGCGGGGTCAAAAAAGCACGGTAAGCAAAGAGGAGGGGGCGCGGCGAATCGTGGCCGACCGAGGGCCCTCCAGACCAACAAAAATAGGTGAGGAGGGTAGAGGGGGAGAAGCGACGCCTGGGGATGGGCGGATCAGGGCAAATGGAGCACGTGGAGCCGGGAACGGGCCATGGAAGATGAGGCCTAGTCCCAGCAGAAGCCGGGGACTAAAGTAGCAGGCAAGGCCGGTTAGGGAGTAGGGAAGGCCAGAGAGAAGACTGTGTGGCCAGAAAGGAGGGGAAACAAGAATATAGCCGTGCCCCCCCCCCCACCACCAGAGAAAAAGGGGGAGGAGGGGGGGTTGTCTTGGAAGAAGATGGAGGCTTCCCAGGACCCCCGGCTAAGGTGGATCCCACCCCCTGGCCACAAGAGGGAAACTAACCCAGGGACAGGGGAATATACTCACCGTCCGATGTCTTCGGGTGCCGCAGTGTCACCCCTTCGGCAGACTCAACACGAACACGTGGGAATGCCGACATGCTACTGCGGATGCAGTCTGTGGGAACTGGGTGACCAGCGATGGCAACTAAGGTGGAACATGATGGGGCCCCAGCCTGCAGCAGGTCTATCGGTGGAGATCACCGAGACCTGCAGAAGAGAGAAAATAGAATAAAAATAAAACAATAAAAAAGCAGCAGGACCTGCAAAAAAGAGCAGGTCAGGTCTGCCTCCTATGGACACTAGACTAAAACTGATTAGCCTAGTGTCTGTGGAGAGGGTATAGCCCACCTGGGCGGAGCCAACACTTTTCATATCTAGTGTCAGCCTCCTAGTAGCAGCTGGGCATATACCCATGGTACTATGTCCCCCAAAGCCATTAACGAGAAATAGAAATTCTGAAATTTCATCTCTATTTGCCATAAACTCTTGAGGAACACCTAATGGGTTAACAAAGTTTGTACAATAAGTTTTAAATACCTTGAGGGGTGTAGTTTATTAGATTGGGTCACTTTTATGGAGTTTCTACTCTGGGGGTGCATCAGGGGTTCTTCAAATGGGACATGGTGTCAAAAAAAAGAAAAGGCCATCAAAATCTGCCTTCCAGGAACCATATGGCGTTCCTTTCTTTCTGCGCCCTGCCGTGTGCCCGTACAGCAGTTTATCACCATATATGGGGTGTTTCTGTAAACTGCAGTATCAGGGCAATACATTTTAAGTTTTATTTGGCTGTTAACCCTTGCTTTGTTACTGGAAAAAATTGAAAATTTGCCAAAAAATAGCTGTTTTGGCACCATTTTTTTTTTACCGCGTTAATCTGAGGGGTAAGGTTCATGGGGTATTTTTATAGAGCAGATTATTACGGACGTGGCGATACTCAATTCGTCTACTTTTTTAAATTTATATAGGTTTAACACTATTATCCTATTTGAAAAAAAAAATAAACTATCTACACAGTCTAAGAGTCAGGTTTTTTTTTTGTTTTTACCCGATTGTCTTAGGTAGGGGCTCATTTTTTGCGGGATGCAAGGACGATTTTATTGGCACTATTTCGGGGGGCATATGACTTTTTGATCGCTTGCTATTACTCTTTTTGTGATGTAAGGTGACCAAAAAATTCCTTTTGTGCACAGTTTTTTTTCCACTGTGTTAATCTAAGGGGTTAGCTCATGGGGTATTTTTATAGAGCAGATTATTACGGACGTGGCGATACCTAATTTGTCTACTTTTTTAATAGGCAGGATCACCTCGGGAGGGGGGGCGGGGGGTGGACACACGACATGCTGTATTATCTGCATAATGCAGGCATTTCTGCACGGCCTCAAACCGGGAGCGTGTCAAGGCTGTACTGTAAAGTGGGGTCTGGTAGAGGACGTCCCCACTCCAGTACAGCCTGGCACTAGGTTTTTTGACCAGGCCCATGTGCAGCACGAGGCCCCAAAACGTCCTTATCTCGACTGCACTGACCGGCGTCCAGCCACCGGACCTAGCCAAAAAAGAGCCCGGGTGTTGAGCAAAGAACTGTTGGGCGTACAGATTCGTTTGCTCCACCATCAGATTCACAAAGGGGTCACTGAAAAAAAGATTCGTATTCAGTAAAGCCCACTGTGGGAATCTGAATTCCTGGTTGATCAATTCCTGGTTGACCAGGTGAGCTTGGAAACTAGTACGAGCCCCAGAGCTGCTCATACTACAGTGGTCCACAGGGACCCTAGCTGCAGAACCCCTGGGGGGTCTAGGGTCACACAGCTGTGCTGTGGACCCCAGACACCCTAAGAGGGTGATGCAAAAGAGAAAAAATCTAAACTCTCTCTAAAGTCTCCCTGCCTGAACTAAGCCTTTTCCTAACCTGTCCCTAACCTACCTTTTAGTGCCAGATGGCACTTTGGAGGATCTGAGCGTACTGGGCTTCACTGCAGGCTGCTCTCTCCTCGCTCTACCGACGGAAAATGGAGCAGGAGAGGCTAGCAGTGGGGAGTTAACCCTGGCCCGCCCGTGCAGCCAGTCGCATTCGACCCTGTGAGGTGATCTAAGGATGGTGATTGGTGGTGTGTTATCACACCACCGATCGCCATCCTATTCCGGGTTATCGGGTCACCAGAGACCCGAATAACCCGGAAACGCAGTAAACCGCAGGTCTTAATTGTGACAGAGTGCCTGCTGAATTATTTTGGCAGGCACTCTGTTCCGATCACCCCGCGCTGTGCGGCGGTGATCGGTAGTACACATGACGTAACGGTACGTTATCTGTCCTTAAGTACCAGGACACCATGACGTATTGGTACGTCATGTGTCCTTAAGGGTTAAAGGGGTTTTCCCATCTCAGAAAATGGGGGCATATCGCTAGGATATGCCCCCACTGTCTAATAGGTGTGGGACCCGCACCTACAATGAGAACGGAGCGGGGAAATGAACGAAGGGCGCACTGCACATGCGCAGCCATCCTCCATTCATTTCCTTAGGGTTGCCGAAAATATCTGAGCTGCCCCATAGAAATGAATGGGAGCATGGGCCGCGCATGCGCGGCGAGCTCCCATTCACTTCTATGGGAGCAGCGCTTGGTGGTGGACGGACTCCAACCACAGCGCTCACCACTTTGTTCTCGTTGTAGGTGCGGATCCTAGCGATATGCCCAGATTGTCTGAGATGGGAATACCCCTTTAACACAATAAAAGCATTTTAGAAAAAAAAAAACATGTTTTTGTGTCTCCATTTTCGGAAAGCCATATTTTTTTTTCATTTTGCGGCATTTTGTTTTCATTTCTTTAGTGGCTCATTTTATTACGGGATGTGGTGATACTTTGATTGGTACTATTTTGGGGTACATATGATTTTTTTTATCACTTTTAATACCATTTTTTGGGAAGTTTTTCTTTCTTTATTTTTTATAGCGTTTACCGTGCTAGGAAAGTAACATGACCCTTTCATAGATCATTACAGACGCGGTGATATCATGTGTAGTGTATTTTATATATTTTTTTTAATCAATTATAAATGTGTGGCTATAAGAAAAAATTATATTTATTTATTTTTTACTTTTTTTAGAAAATTTTTTTGACCCAGACCCACTTGGTTCTTGAAGATCCAGTGGGTCTGATGTGGGTCATCTAAACAGCTAAATACAGCAAAAACTATATGCCCTTTGCTATACAGGTGTAAGAGCCTATGAGAGAAACATAGGCTCTGATTCACCTTACACTAGGCCTCCCCAGTCACTCCCACTTGCAGTGTGCAACTGTGCAAATCTATTATTATTAGAGATGAGCGAACTTCTATTTTTAGTTCGGCGTCCAAAGTTCGGGTTATCGTAGCATCCCGTTATGGATTCCGCTACTGTGGACCATAACGGCATTTGGAATCCATAAGGGGATGCTTCATTGAACCCGAACCTTGGACAACCCTAAGGACCTGGGGTGACTACACCGTCATGTGATCAGTGCAGGGGGCGTGGCTCAGCACTGGATTGGATAAGAGGTGATCCAGTGCTGAGCCGCGTCCACTGCACTGATCACATGACGGTGACGTCACCCCAGGTCCTTAGGGTTGTCCACGGTTCGGGTTCAATGAAGCATCCCCTTATGGATTCCAAATGCCATTATGGTCCGCGGTAGCGGAATCCTTAACAGGATGCTACGATAACCCGAACCTGAACTTTGGACGCCGAACTAAAAATAGAAGTTCGCTCATCTCTAATTATTATCTATCTGAAAGTGCTTTTAATTCCACACTGTACATCTAGGAGGGGATATACATACATAATATAGATGATAGACATAATGGGATTCTGGAGTTATGACTCGTATTAAAAGCCATGGCACTCTAAAAGCTGCCCCACCCTTTGGTTGAGATGAGAGGTGTGGGAGGGGGTGCAGAGGGGAACAGAATAGAGAGTTAAAGCTATTAAACAATTGTTTGGGGCTGTTGGAAAGTAGTCCTATTTAGAAGAGTTGAGTGCATACCTAAAGTTGAGAACAACTTGTTTGCAGGTGATGAAGTCTTCCTTAAAGTGCCGTTCTGCAGCTCTGCTGGTTTTGCGCCTGGTGTGCATGCCAGGGTTGTCAATTGATTTGACGGGTTCTGATGTGTGTGAGAACGAAGACTGAGTTATAAACTGAATTAATTGTGGTTTTGCAGAAGCCAGCAGCTGTGTCAGCGTCATGAAGGGAAGATATGGTGGACAGCGATGAGAGAGAGTGTTTTAAAAAAAAGCTGTTTCAGATTCCTACTAGGGTGTGCTACTTCATGGACTGGAGGGGAAGTTGAAGAGTGAATGGTTGAGAATGCAAAAAGATTGTGGTGAGAAAGGGGGAGAGGAGAATTTGAGAGGTTAGATAGGGAGCACAGGCGGTTGAAGTCAAGGTCTTATCTTTGTCCAGCTCTGTGGGTGGCTGTGGGGGACCACTGTGTGAGGCGAAGGGAGGAGGCGGAGGCAGTTGAGTTGCCTGTGTCAATCGGGATGTTGAAATGGCCCATGATGATGGTTGGAATGTTGGCTGAAAGGAAGTGTAGGAGCTAGATATTGAAGTGATCAAAAAAGGCAGTAGCAGCACCTGTTGGACGGTAGATGTTGGCTACTTGGAGGGAGAGTAGATGCTGACAGAGTGAACTTCAAAAGAAAGGAAGTTAAGGAAGGGTGGAGATAGGTTGAAGGTATTACCGGACGCGTGTGTGTGTGTGTGTGTGTATATATATTAGATAGATATATACACAAAATAGTGCCACCGAGAACATTATGGTTGCAATATTCAAAGTGGTGGAACCTACAAAGACGTCAATTGTAAACTTCTACAGTAGTAACATATTATTCCAGTGCAAGGAACTGAACCTATACTGAACTCTAGTCTGTGAAATATGTGTACAATGCAACAGCCTTTGCTGTAGTCCTTGTATACACAACTGTCAAACAGTTCAAGTGCTCACACTTGTAACTTGTATTTGATTTCCGTTGCATCTAGTTATCAGACATCCTCTTGGCGAGGATTAATATGCTGTAATCAGAGCTGACAAATGCACGTGTTTCCAGATGGCCTGGCTAAAACTAGAAATCAACATAGCCTGTTGTTGCGATACACACATTTTTCAACATCAAAAGACAAGCAAATCCGCTTCCAGAAGCAGAAAGGAGAATATTCATCTGCCTAAAGCAAACATGTTCTTTCCACATTCGAGTGATTAATGCTTGCTAGTGCTTGAAACCAATCAGCAAGTAGCATTGCTTAATATAGATAATGTTATTCAGAGGAAAAAGATGATCTGAAAGAAATACGCTTTAGATGTGTCATGATATTCCTATTGGGTTGTATGTTTATGTCATATTGTCATCTGTTGTAATATTACCGATGTGTATAGGGGTAATAAAATTGCCATCATAATGCCATGTATACCTGGGAGAAGAGCCATGTATGACCAGTTACAGGTTTGCAGTATTTTACCTTTTTTATATTTTTATAGAATAAGAACCCAACATATGCATGGCCACCTCTTCATGCACAGCAGCCATAACACCAGCCAGACTGGGATTCAAGAGACCCTCATTCTGGAAGTAGGAGATGTCTGATTGACAGGGGTCCAACTGCTGAGGCCTTCTCTGATCTTGAGTACAGGGGTCCTGTGTTCCCTGTTTGAATGAAGCGGTGGTCACTCATGTGTGCTGCCACTCTATTCACTTCTATGGATTGCTGAAGATAGCTGAGTGCAGGTGCTTGGCTATCTTCAGCAGCATAGAGTTTAATGGAGCTGCACTGCGTATGTGTGACTGCTGCTTCATTCAATCAGGGAACACAGGGCCCTTGCTGTCATGACTGGAGGGGGCCAAGTTGTCAGATTCCAATGATCAGACGATAAGTGTTTGTAATAAAACAACCCCTTTATGAAAGCTTATATAGCTTTAAATGTACTTTGCACAGAGTATACAGAAACTCCAAGCTGTATGGGCAGGGTATACAGTTAGGCCTCATGCACACGACCGTTGTTTGTTTCTGTGTCCGTTCCGTTTTTTCTCACGGAAAGGATACTTCCCCATTTATTTCAATAGGTCCGTCAAAAAATGCGGTTGGTCAACCGTTTTTGTTCCGCATCCGTGGTCCGTGTTTACTTTGCATCCAAAAAATAGAGCATGTCCTATTTTTTTCACGTTTGCGGACAAGGATAGGCATTATTACAATGGATCCACCCAAAAAAACGGTCTGTCATCCATTTTTTGGGGCGGACGCAAAATTTGCGGACAGAACGGACGCAGAAACAAACAACGGTCGTGTGCATGAGGCCTTAGTCAAACTGAAAAGTATTACTGAGCCATATTCTAATCATTAATCTGTATACGTATCTGCTGGAATTGTATGCCAAGTATCAACACGTCACAACTTATTTTAATAGAAGCTAGAGACCCAAATAAAATATCTAGCATTTTAGGCCAAATACAATATCAAATAACTCACCCCTGGTCTTGGTAGGGAAAGATATGCACGCTTGTCTCCTGCCAAAATAGAATGAAAGTTACTGGTTTTCTACTGTAAATTAAGTATGCCTCTCCTATTTATATCTATGCTTCTTACAAAAAACATACAGTACAATATTGACTGGCTAAACTGGTCAAGACAATGGAGCAGATTTACTAATTTTCTCCAATGTGAGGCACATTTATCAAATGGTTTATGCCACTATTGTGGCTTAAAAAGTAGCAAATTATGGTGCATGCCATTTTTGTGCCATAATTTGCAACTTTTCAAGAGCTACGAGAAAAGGGAGCAATTAGCAGGATGGGGTGCCCCAACAGATTTACAATCATTGCTGCCAGAAACTGGAGTAAATGATAATTGTCTCCCAGCTCATAGCTGGTGTAAATTCAAATTTCAGGCGTACAGACTGCCATGAGATGCGGCAACTTCATTAAGACGCTTGTGCCTCAATATATTTGCAGCATTTTGTGCTGATAGCCTTTTTGCTAAGGGCTGATTCACACAACTGTATTTGGCCCAGGAAACACCGTCTGTGTATTAGCCGCATCTCCCAGACATCGGCTACCCTGACCCAAACTAATTGAAACATAGTAACTTATGATAGAGTCAGTTTGTATATGAGCGCAGGGCTAATACATAGTACTCACCTCATCATGTTAGTACACTGCAGTAGCCCCACAATCAGAGAATGATTGTACCATAAATTACTAAGGCAGCCAGTTCAGGTCAAGAGAGCTGCAGTCGGCCAGGGAGATGTGGCAAACACATTGACCGTGTTTCCTGGGCCACGGTAATGTGAACCAGCCCTAAGAGCAGCCTTAGTATACCTGTGACACAGTTTAGACTACACAGTCTAAAAATATGCCAGATTTATCAAACTAATTGATGTTGGATGATAAATGTGGTGAGCCTTTAGACCGTCTAGTCAAAATTTATACCACCCTTTAGTTGGTTTACTTTGCACAATAATTTGTTGTCTGACAAGTCGAATGTGGGGCAAAGCAAGTATGCCAGGTTTGCAGTGTACATTAATCCAGAATGCTGGTGCATTTTGATTGGTAGATTTCCACACTGTGTGTAATGTGCCGAGTTACATGGACTGGAGGACCAGTCAGTCAGACCCACTGGGCTGTAATTACTCTGATCTGTAAAAAAATACACTGTAATGCAATGGTAACATAATGCATCTTCCCAAGCGTTCCCCAATGTGCTGAATGGCCTTCCTCATTACTAAAGGTTTTCAGACTACTTAAGTTCAGCACCAGACTGACAATAACTGCAAGAAATAAACTTTTTGGTGATTGAAGTTGGTTTAGATCTAGGCCACCAAATAAGCAACTTCTCTTCTCAGCAGTTGTTTCAGATCTGTTGAAACACTGTACATTAAAGGGAGCCTGTCACCTGTTTTTCACCAATATAACTAAAAGCACTACCCCATAGAAGATTGCATACACATCCCAAACATACCTGTGTGTACTATGTGTCTATATTCTATGTCCAGGAAAAGCACTTTTAAGCCCCTTGCAAGCGACCATATGCCCTCCGAGACATAGGGTCCGTGAGCGGGCCATATGTCTGGAGAGCCATACATCGTGCGCATGGGAGTGCACAGCAACATAGGTTACAATGATGCTGTGCACGTCGGGCCAACAGCGGGACTTTTGTCCTGCACTCATAAGATCCTATGAGTGCAGAACAATAGTCCCGCGGGCGGCCCGATGTGCACAGCATCATTGTAATCTATGATGCTGTGCGCTCCCATGTGCACAATGTATGCCGCTCCGGGACATAAAGCCAGCTCATGGACCCTATGTCTCGGAGGGCATACGGTCGTGTGCAAGGGGCCTAAAAGTGCTTTTCCTGGACATGGAATATAGACACACAGTACACACAGGTATGTTTAGGATGTGTATGCAATCTTCTATGGGGTAGTGCTCTTAGTTATATTAGTGAAAATTAGGTGACAGACTGCCTTTAAAGACGGTAGTAGTTACAGTGTAGCTTAGTTGACTATAACCATTAACACGAATATGGCAATTTCATTTGTAGTTTTTGTTTTATTTTTTATGCCAACTATGAAATAATTAGTATCAATTCTAATCATCAGGACGTTTTATAAGAGAGGGTAAATAGGAGTCCTATGAGGCTCTGCGAAGCGCTCATGAGATGGAATGAAGTGCATTGGAGGCACGGCTATTCAGACACTAGCTTACCATTGTGCTGAACTCTGTTAAAAGTAGTAACAGTATTAATTTATATTTCGCTCACTCACAGTTTCCCTATGCAGAGATGTGAAAATGTAAGAATAATTTACGCTCTCCAAAATAATTGCATTCTAATAAGAGAACATAATTCTACATGACAAATAATCACTGGGTTGAAATACTTCATGTGAAGTGATTGCGCTGGCAGTCGTGTATTTTTATTTAAATCAGACTTGTCGGCATTTTCTTGAAATATGAGAACACAAAATCCATCTAGACACCTTTGACATGGAAAACATGATTTAAAATACACTAAATAGCCACTTTAGGGACTGCCAACTAATAGTGTTCTGGACCTCCTTTGGCCTTCAGAACTGCAGCAATTCATCGTGGCATAGATTCTACTAGGTCTGGATAAGGTTTTAAAGAAATATTGGCCCATGTAGACAGACTAACTTCTGGCACATGCCTTAAATTAGATGGAAGCATTGACATATTCTTAACAGACCATTCTAGCTCATCCCAGAGATTATCTACAGAATCTGCAAACTGTGAGGGTCAAGGAAGAAAGTAAAACATGCTGTTATATTTCTAAAACCAATCCACGGCTATAGGACCCTTGTGGAATGGCACATTATCCTGCTGAGAGTGTGCATCTGTGATAGTGTAAACCGCTGCCATGAAGGGATGAACTTGGTCAGCCACACTGCTTAAATAAACACTACTGTCCAAATGCCCATCCAAAGGTATCAGACCCAGGGTGTTCCAAAAAACATTCCCCACACCATTACCTCCAACAGCCTGAACTGTTGACACCTGACAGTAATAGTTCAATTCATGTGCTCCAAATTCTGACCTTCCCATAAGCATGGTCCAACAGAAATCTGGATTTATCTCACCAGGCAATGTTTTTCCACCACTGTGTGATCCAATTTTTGTGTTATTTTGCCCACTGGAGTCTTTCCTTCTCAGTTTCCCTTAGACCCCTTGCAGACGAGCGTCAGCGGATTAGGTCCGGATGCGTTGCGGATGCGTTCAGTGAAAACTGCGTGATTTCGCAAGCAAGTACATTCAGTTTTGTTTGCGATCGCGTTCAGTTTTTATCGCACGGATGCAATGCAATTTAGTGCGTTTTGCACGTGTGTGCTAAAAAACTGAATGTTTACAAACAATATCTCTTAGCAACCATCTGTGAAAAACGCATCGCTTCCGCACTTGCTTGTGGATGCGGTGCGATTTTCACGCAGCCCCATTCACTTCTATGGGGCCAGCGTTGCGTGAAAATCGCAGAATATAGAACATGTTGCGATTTTCACGCAACGCAGAAGTAATGCTTGAAAACCAACATGCGGGCGGAATGAGCTCACATCACGCATTGCACCCGTGCAGAATACTCGCTCGTCTGTAAGAGGCCTTAGACAGCAATGGCACTCAAACTAGCTGTCTGTGGTTACACACCATCTGTGCTAAGGGACAATGAGTTGTGCACTTGGAGCACTAACCTCTTTTCAGTTGTGATTTCTTTGTGTATTGCCTGTTCATTAGAATTATTCTTGACATCTTCCTAACATCTTTTAGTTGACTATGCTGGATGCTTTTCCCTGATCAAACTATTCTCGGTATACTCTACACCATTGCACAAGAAAACCCCAGGAGGTTGGCAGTTTAATATACTGGCTCCAGTTCGTCTAGCACCGATGACCATGCCTCATTTGAAGTTGGCAAGATTGCTCAATTTTCCCATTGTATAGTGGATTTACATTAAAACTGATCCACGTAAACTTGCTCAGGTTATTTTATACTGCATTTCTGGGTAATGTGTCTAATTTCCATACAGGCAAGCTCCAATTGGAAAAGTGCAACCGTCCCTAATAAAGTGGTCATTCAGGGTATGTGAGTGGCTCCTTGAAAAATAGGAGTTGCACTACGGATTCAAACTGGAGTCTTCATTAATTTTCAGACCTTCTGATATTCACTCTGCACTGTTCTTAGTTTCAAACTTTTCTCATGCTGTCATGTCCCTACCAGTAAAAAACTGGTTTATTGCTCTCATTAAGAAAAACAAAATAAAAGGGTATGATACTTTTTTAACCCTTTCCCGACCTTCACCGCACATGTATGGCAGAAATCCAGCAGCAGCTCACAGGCACCATAGCCGCCGGGTTTTTGCTCTTTTAAACAGCAGAAACCTGATGATCGCAGACATTTAACCCCTCAAATACAGTGGTCAAATTTGACCATGGTGTTTAAGAGCTGAAGACTGTGAAGCTTCCAGGCCTAGAACGGCGCTCCCACGCACCGCTTGGTGGAGCTGTTTATTTGCTGTGAAAGGTCTGAGCCTGCTGTAGACTATCACTCCTTTCAATGTATTCCAATGTCGGACTGCAGGTGGCAGCAGTACACTGGAATACAGTGGTCCCTTAAACCTTTCATCAAGATAAGGGTATAGTAATTATTACCCTACCATGCTGGGAGCCCTCCACTGATGTACAATCCATGTTTATTTTCTCAAAATGACCCCCTGATCGTATACTATTTGCCTCGTTTCTTCAGCCGCCTAATATACAAAATGAGGCAGAATTTTGTACGGGGCGACGACTTTTCTTTTGCCTGCAATCATAGCGCTCGGCTCTTATCCAGGGAGAAGGAGCTCAAGTTCTCGCGAGATTTGCTCTATGTATAGGGGTGATTCTCTTACTTACCCTGCCGCTGCCTCTTCCGACGCGATCCTCGGTGGGGAATCCATGGCGCTTGATCCGGAGAACTTGAGCTCCTTCTCCCTGGCTAAGAGCCGAGCGTTATGATTGGCTGCATTCTCAGCCAGGGAGAAACAAAGCCACTCCCCAGGCAAAAAAAAAGTCTCTGCCCCGTACAAAATTCCGCCTCATTTGCATATGAGGCGGCTGAAGAAACGGGGCGAATAATACAGGATCAGGGCGTCATTTTGAGAAAATAAACATGGATTGTACATCAGTGAAGGGCTCCCAGCATGGTAGGGTAAGAATTACTATACCCTTATCTTGATGAAAGGTCCTCTTTAAGTTACAAAATTAATAGGTCCCAGGACGACCACTGTATGTTAAAACCATTGTAACTTGAGTCCATAACTATATCGAAAACTAGTAATTGTTCCAAACCCCTAAATAACATCACAAAATAGGAAAAAATGAAGATTTAAGAAAAAAAGGCAGATATCTAAGACAGGAAAAGCAAGTCCTTACATATTACGGTCAGGAATAGATCCTGGAAGCTGTAATTTACTTTCTGTGATGAGGACAAGAGCTTCTTCAGGGTCCTCTGAAGCACAAAGTGCACCAGGAAAATAATATGGAGCTTCCCTCACCAAGTGTCCAAAGGAGCAGTTCATCATGGCACAGCAGAAGGCAGTATAGAACATGTAGTACCACACTATATTATAAAGAGGAACTAATACACAACCAATACAAGTATTTTTGTGGCCATCTTAATTGGTTTAGTCTGAGGCATAGTAGTCTAGTTTCAACTAATGATGGCCCAGGAAATTCCATTGTATGTTGAAAATACTGTATCCTGAAGCCATTGTATCTTGAGGGACCACTGCACTGAATTCCCATTGCTAAATAGAAATGTCAGTCTGAACAATGCATGTTCTTAGGCCCATGGAGGACTCAAAAAAGTAAAGAAAAGTAAAAAAAACACAAAAAACTCCCTTTTCTTAGAATAAAAATAAACAATAAAAAGATAAACATCATAGTCAAACATCATAAAAGGTGACAGTCACTTATTTTACTTGAGGTAAATGCAAGTAGCACAGATCAATTGCTGCTGTCTCTTTTCCAGCTCCTAGAAGCAGCAGCAATCCCCATTCAGAGGAACTCAGAGGAATGGTGATGTATATCACGCCAGAATTAAGTAAAATTTGTTTTATTTACTCACAAACATCTTGCTTGCTCAAGACATTGATAAAAGCATAAAAAGAGCGGCACGCCTAGTCAACTTGCTTTACCCTGGGTTTCACTACACAACTGACTTCTTCTGGAACATGTCCCACAAGAAAAGTTGACTGCTGCTGCCTCAAGGAGCTTGAAAAAGGAGGGAGTGTCCATGGAACTACAGGTACCAGCTAGTTCTTCACATCAGTGCACGAATGAGCTCTGCTACTTGCATTTACATCAAGTGAAGATAAGTGACTATTAAAATGACTTGTTCGAAAGCATTTGTAAAAGCATTTCTTGTTGGACTGGTTGTTGTTTTTATTGTTTGCACAGTAGTGCCGAGTGGTGATATTTAACCAAGTTGTATATTGACACAGTGACTCTGACCTTTATTATCACCTGCTCCAGTAGTGTATACACTCATACAGAGTGCCTATAGTTTATTATTATGTCATTTTGCATTTAGCAAGCAAATTAACGATACAAAAATTCAGTGCAAAGGTGTTTATAGTGGTGGTTACCATTGATTTACATTTATCTATTTAATGCAAAAAGATGTAACTGTACATTGTTTGCATGGGAAGCACGGAGCTGGCTTGTAAGCTGAGCCTGCTCCCTAAATGGCGGATGTTAGCTGTATAATATAGTTGACACCCGGCCACAACTGGAGATAACTCCGATCCTAGCCATTTAGGCTACTTTCACACTGCAAATTTTTCCGGCACAGAGTTCCGTTGTCAAGGCTCAATACCAGAAAGAAGAACTGATCAGTTTTATCTAAATGCATTTCTGAATGGATAAAAATCTGTTCAGGATGCATCAGGATGTCATCAGTTCAGTCACTGTCAGTCGTTTTGGACAGAGAAAATATCGCAGTATGCTGCCGTTTTATCTCCCTCTAAAATGCCGGGAAACATGCCGGATCTGGCATTAATTTACATAGGAATGTATTAGTACCGGATCTAGCATTAAAAAATATCTGAAGGACGGATACCCTTAAAACTGAAAAAAATAATACAAGAGGGATTTGTCTATCCGCATGACAAGCGGAGAGATGGATCCGTTCTTGCAATGCATTTGTGAGACGGATCCGGATCCGTCTCCAAATGCTTTCAGTTTACATCCAGATTGCGACGGAACTGCTTGCCAGAACACTCTGCCGCAAGGGTGAAAGTACCCTTAACCCCTCAGATGCCACAGTCAATAGCAACTGCAGCATCTGGGAGGTTAGACATAGGGAGAAGATTCCCTCTGTCCTCTGACTTGACCCCCATGGCGAAATCGCAGAGTTCTGATTAGTCACTATGGCTCTGATGTAAGGAGGAAGTTCTATTCAACTGGAGCATCATTAGTGAGAAGAGAATAAATATGTGAATGTAGTTTTTGTGGTAGGGATACATGCTTCTAACCAAGAGGGAGGGTTCAAAGTCTGTAAGTCTTTGGAGCACGTTTGTTCCAACCCTTTCATCTTTAGTCGAGCAGCGAAGATTCAAACTGAGCAAGTATCGAGACCTGTCATCTTGTGCCCTGTATTTTCCGGTCTCACGAGACACAGTACAGGCATGAGATTACAGGTCTCTGGGCTTGCTCAGTTTAAATCTGCACTGCTTGGATAGTCATAATAAGAGTTCATGCACACGTCCATTGTTTTTGCCACATTTGATCCACATTTTTTGCAGGTCGGATGCAGATCACTTTGCTTCAATGGGGCCGCAAAAGATGCAGACAGTACACCGTTTAATGTCCATTTCACGACACCCACAAAAAGGTACAACATGTCCTATTCTTGTTCGTATTATGGACAAGGATAGGACAGTTCTAAAGAGTGCCCAAAATGTGGAACGCACATGGCCGGTAACCGTGTTTTGCAGATCCGCAATTTGCTGACCGCAAAAACAGCTAGCATGATCAACCCTACCAAGCTGTATGCCTGGTTTAATAGAGTTGATAATGTTGAGATATGCTCTTTAACCGCTACAGGACCGCCAGACGCAGGATCGCGTCCGGGCGGCGGCCCTGTAGCTCTGATCGGACGCATCTACGCGTCATCTCGCGTCGATGATGCGCCCGCCCCCCACCCCCCCGTGTCACTGATTAACCCCTTATCTCCCATGTCACCCCCCCTGATCACCCCCTGTCACCCCCCCGTCACTGATCACCCCCTATAAGGCTCATTCAGATGTCCGCATGTGTTTTGCGGATCCGCAAAACACGGACACCAGCAATGTGCTTTCCGCATTTTGCGGATCCGCACATTGCCAGAACTATATAGAAAATGCCTTTTCTTGTCCGCAATTGCGGACAAGAATAGGACATGTTCTATACTTTTGCGGATCTCCAATTACGGATCCGAGCGGGACAAAGTCTGTCCCCATAGAATTGAATGTATCCACAATTCTGTTCCTCAAAATTTTGCGGAACAGAATTGCGGACGCTTGAATGAGGCCTTAGGGTCCCTTAGCGATCGCAGCTTTACAGCTTTTCCCTCTTTTTTTCTGCACATTTTTTAGAGATTTTTTCATCCACATTGATCAATGTGAAAAAATCTGTGACGTTCATTTTTTTCTTTCAGCGCAGCGGCTGAACGGAAAAAAAAATTCTCATTACCCGTATGGTCAATATAAGGAGAATCGCAAAAACTTCTAATTCTGGCCATACGTGTAATGATTGCGGTGACCCTCAAATGCCAGGGCAATGGAAAATCCTCACAAGTGACCCCATTTTAGAAAGTAGACACCCCAAGGTATTCGCTGAGGGGCATAGTGAGTTCATGGAAGTTTTTATTTTTTGAGACAAGTTAGCAGAAAATGAAATTTTTTGAAAAAAAAAAATTCCATTTCCGCTAACTTTTGACAAAAAAAAAAATTCCATGAACTCCCTATGTGCCTCAGTGAATACCTTAGGGTGTCTACTTTCCGAAATGGGGTCATTTATGGGGTGTTTCTACTGTCTGGGCATTTTAGTACCTCAGGAAACATGACAGGTGCTCAGAAAGTCAAAGCGCGGAAACTCACTTTTTTGCACCATAGTTTGTAAACCCTATAACTTTTACCCAAACCAATAAATATACACTTATTGCATTTTTTTTTATCAAAAACATGTAGAACAATAAATTTAGAGAAAAATTTTAATTGAAATGTAGCGTTATTTGAAAAATTTTACAACAGAAAGTGAAAAATGTCGTTTTTTTGCAATAATTTGGTCAAAAAAAGTAAAATTCCAAAAAAAGTAGGTTGAAGCGGTTAAGGGTACCATGCACAAGCCCAGAAATTGGCTACATATATCCAAAAGAACCAAAATGCAGCACATCAGTGACTTCAGAGAAAACTTCCCCTTTACTGTAGAAACCATCTCTTACGCATTTTAGATATAAAAATTCTTAATCATGGCAACTCTCTTGCTGTTTAAAGGTACTTCCACACATGTTAGAAAATACAGCAAAAAAGTCTGCTTTGGTTTTTGCTACAGTTTCACAGCAAAAAACCCACAACAAAAACCACATGTATTGCAGAAGAAATGACTGGGGTCTTCACCCTCTCCATTGCAAATGGTGAAATCAAAGGGGGAGATCCGCAGGATAAATTGACATGATGCAGATTTCACATCACAGGTCCAATTTATGCTGTGGTTTTTGTACGCACTATATGGTTGCAATTTCTTAAAATCTCACCCACTTGTCTGGTACAGTACAATGCCACGGATTTGAGGCATGAAAATCTGCAACTCCAAATCCACAGTAAACATACCCTAAAAAGTATGTTAGGACATTTGTGGAGCATAAATTTCCTCTCTCTACAATGCAATATACTACATAGGAAGATTCAGCAAATCCTTTGTGTGAACTGTACAGAGAGAGAACACAAGGCCAGCGAGTCTGAAGCTAGACAAATCCTGGGGATTCTTCTTTGTACGGATGTAGCAAGAAGTATCGCTGACATGAAATAGGACTGTGATAAAACAAGGTATTTGTGCTGAGTGAAACACATTTCAAATTCTAATCAGAATCTCTCTCAAGCATAAAGTTTTTATCACAAGGTAATGTGGACTAGCAAAAACAAAGACGACATTGTCAGATCATTTGAACAAGAGCTACTTGGGATTAAAGTGATGCGGAAATGGAAAGCTGAGGCCCAAGTATACTCAACCAGTATGAAAATGCTACCACATACAAGCCCAGGTAGCCAACATGAAAGGCTCTGTAACTCGGACCAGTGTGACACCATTTACTTGCCACAGAACTAGTTGCTACAGGCCTCAAAGTGGAAACAGCAACTATTAGGCAGTGTAATGTCCAAGACTGTTCTGCATACTGGTTCCTAAGAGCTGACATCATTAACAGTGGCAACAAAGATTACCAGATTCAGGAACTGGACCACAAAACGTGTGAGAAATAGACAGTAAATGCATTATGGACCACTGGGCAAACGTTGCTGAATGTTTCGTAGATCATTAGCTATTAAATTTACCAACTCCAAGGGCACTGTGTAATGCTTAATTTCCCCTGTGGTGGCGCTGTAGGTAAAGTGGGCAATTATAATTACAGACTCTAGTAGGCAGACAAATTTCTTACCTCGTCTTCCCTCAAACACATCATTAATTTCCCGCACTAAAATGGACATATCAGTCAGCTGAGACTCCCAGGCTTCACAAAAAACATCCAAGTTTTCTTTAGCAATCTTACTGGTTGGATGTAAAGCTAATGTTTCTGCTGCTGACAGAATCTGAAAATGACAAAATGTGGGAAAAAAGTAAAAAAATAAATACACATACATTATGAGTAGAGATGAGCGAATTGACTTCGGATGAAACATCTGAAGTCGATTCGCATAAAACTTCAGTGCAATACTGTACAGCATTAGAATACAGTATTAGAATACCGTACGGAGCGAGCGCTCCCTACAGTATTAGAATGTATTGGCTCAGATGAGCTGAAGTTATTACTTTGCGAAGTAGTACCTTGGAACATAGTTCGGGAAATGGTTTCTCACAGTAAAAATTAATCTATGAAGTTATTATGCAAAGTCACGCGAGACTTCACAAAGTAATAACTTCGGCTCATCGGAGCCAATACATTCTAATAATGCACGGAGCGCTCGCTCCATAAAGTATTGGACTGAAGTTTTATGCAAATCGACTTTGGATGTTTTATCCGAAAACGATTCGCTCATCCCTAATTATGAGCATTAAGAATAGTCCTGTTTAGATTTTTTCATTACTTTCCTCTTTCCAAGAGCCATAACTGTTCTACTTTTAAGTTCAAATAGCTGTATGACGGCTTGTTTTCTGTTTAATAGCACTGTACTAATTTAGCGCACTATTCTTTGGGTCAATACAATTACAGCAATACCAAACTAGTTTTATTATATTTATTATATTTTACTACTTAAAAAATATAAATATTTGAAAAAGTAAAACTTTTTCATCACCATATTCTGACACCCATAACGTTTCATTTTATAAATAAAATTGGGAATGGGGGAGATTTGAAATTTGAATTCTCTTGCATTGTCCCTAGGGCACTCAACATATAATCATTGTTAGATAAGCTGGAAAAATAAAAAAGACAGGTCATATTCAACTTTTCTCATTTGATCAATTATACCATACACTGCAAAAGCACACTATTGCAGTCTATGGAATTTTCACATGCTTCCTATTAAGCCCTTCTGCAAGCAGGGCTTGATAGGCAGTTTCCTATGGCAGGCTTGGGACTCTTTATAAGGCCTCCCACAGGCTTTAACAGACACTGATTGGCAACCTGCGATTTCAGAGATCAGAGTGGGCCCCCTTCCTTCGATGTGACATCTGAGGAGTTTAAATGACAGAGATCAGAGTTATTTCTGAACCCGGTTATTGCCGGTGGGTGTCAGCCCTATTATACAGACGGCAACCACCGCATACGACGAGGGTTTAGTGAGTAAGCCTGCTGTATACATCCCTCCCACACCGTTAACATATATTTATGCAGAGCTTAACCATCATATAATAAAGAAGGTTTTCCACTGTGCTAAATGCTTTTTTAAGATATCTGCTTCCTGTTAGTTAAAGTGGCATTTTGACACACAAAAATTGGCTCTAATTTTAAGTATTCTGTACAACAACAAAAAAATCCTCAATATATAGTAATTACATCTTTTCAGCATTTTGTGAAATAATCACTCATCACTTACAGGTCCAGAATATGTTGTTATAGCTCGTTACTTAGGAATATGACCTTTCAGCTTGCTGGTCGTGCCCGCTCAGTTCCAGCACAAGGGGTAATAGGAGGCTATAACTGGGAACTAACGTGAGAGGCTCAGAAGGGAGCTGGGCACAATACGAGATTAACTGAGGAATACAGGGGAAGGAAAACAGTCCGGAATAAAGGCTAGCAATGCACAAAGGGAACTGTAGTCCGCTACCAATATGGCAGCTGAAACCAAGTCCACGACTTTTGTACTCCCGATTTAAAAGAAAGGCGATTATACAGTTTTAGAATGTAATGTTAGTGTTGTAGTGTATCTTTGTGTGTAATGATCCTGCAGCCTTCTTTCAAGTTTCTTGTACAAACACCAAAATATCCTGTTAATAGGAAAATCCTTAGTTACATCCAGAGAATGTACAGACCTCATACTTCTTGAGCCCTGTTCATATCACATTTGGTTCATATGTAGAAAAAAGTATGACATTTGTTTAAAACGTACATGTATACATTTGTACACCCCTTTTTAAATGCAGAAAGTTCATAAAACTTATTTTATTCTTTTCTTTACAAAAAAAAAAATAGTAATTGAAAATAAATATTTTTGTATACATCACTCATTAACTTCAATGTAAAAAAAAATTCTGGCTATAAATTTTTTTGAAGGACAAAATAATATGGTAGGCTATGCAATCATATCCTGTGCTATAAATCTCTCTACTGTCCTGATAATTTGCTTAAAACTACCTATGTCCAGACTGTAAATCCCCTGAACTTTCAGTTGTTCCAACTGTAAATAGAGATAAGATTCTTTAATAAAAAATCCCTTTTAGTCTCCAAATGGCAATGGAAAAAAAAACAAAAAAAACACACCGCCATGATTTTGCTGTGGAGTGGAGAGCTATGTGCCTACTGATGCTTTAATGCAGGTACAATAGACAATAAATATCAGGTAACATCTTATTATCCTCTAGGATAAGAAATGAGCTGATGAGTTAATAAAACTTGCCTTTAGGCTAGGCCACATTTGTGCATCTTATACATCGTGTGCCAGCTCTTAGGCTCCAGTTACACCTTTCTTCTCATTAAAAACATTTCAGCTAAGGTTTGCTTTGGCATTGACTCTCACTAGTAAAATACTTAATTATCTGCAAATTCTTTCATTGTTTAGTCAAACTGATGCATAAATAAAGATGTTTTTCATTCTTGACTCTTCCTAATTAGATTTTCTTTGCGGTCGGTAATGACTGCGATGTCACCTCATTAACAGTTCACTTGCTTTTTGTTTTCCCATACAATGTTAAAAGAGCAGTATTTCATAGGGTTCCATACCTGAGGACCAGTCACCTGAAACGTATCTTCTGCATGAATACATGTGATTTCCAAAGGTTCTGTGCCCGAAACATGTCTCAACAGCCGACAAGTCTACAAGCAGATGCAGAAATTCCTTAGTAATGAAAAATGTCTATGTACTATGCTGTATGAAAAGGCAAGACAAAAAGAATTGATATAGCTTCAGGACATAATTGTTTCACCCCCATCATCTACAGTGGTATCGTCAACTGTCTGGAGCGTGACAGAAACAATATCATCTTACAGGTACAGTATGTTCAGCATGAACAAAAGTGCAATGTTACAGTTTGAAAGGAAACAGAAACAAAATACAGACCCTGAAGATATTAAATGGTGTCATACCTTGAATTTCTTATACTGGTGACTGCACATTTAAAGCGGCTGTCTGATGAAAAATATTCTATAGTTTTCAAACTAGCACCTGGATCTGATCTGAATACTTTTGTAATTGCGTGTAATTAAAATGGCTACTGAGTAAGGCCTCATGCACACGGATGTGCTCGGCTATTCCGTGCACTGGGGACTGCAATTTGCACAAACGGATCCAGACCCATTCAACTTGAATGGGTCATGATCCGTCCACACCGCAAAAATATAGAACATGTTGAATACGTTCAAGTGAATGGGTCCGCATCTGTGATGCAGTGAGCACACGGCTGGTGCCCGTATATTGCGGACCCGCTATTTGTGGGCCGCCATACGAGCACACCGGGCGACATCATGTGCATGAGACCTTAGTCAATAAAATGCATCTGTATACCGCCACCTGCTCTTTGTTCTTTTTTTTTATTCCTTTGACCAGCTCAATGAAAAGGCCGCACATGCTCAGTTTCATCCTTCAACTGCCTCCTGAGTTGTGATAGGGAGCGCATGGACATGCCCCTTAACTCCAGCAGAAAAGACACCCTCCCTTGAGCTGTCAGCTTGATATAAATCTAGCAGAGCAATGACTAAGGAGATCTCTGGATCCATGTGAGGTACAGGACTGGTTCTAGCTTGTCATGTACTATATGATGTCTAATTTTAAATTTTTACATTATTCATGGGACAACCTCTTTAAGGCTCTTTTCACACTAGCGCTTTTACATCTGGCAAGCTCTTCCGGCAGAAAACAGCCTGCAGGATTATCTCTGCATTCCAGCATCACCGAAAGCTACTGCATTGCTGTCCAGCCCCATCAACTATAATGGGGACTCGTGGGAGAGCTGGCTGCAACCCCGCAAATATGCCGAGAATCAGCCAGACGAAAACTGCTGATCTGGGGAATTGATCTGGGGTTGATTGGAATTGGGAAGGAATTTTTACCCTAAAATTAGCTTTGATCTTATGGGGTTTTTTGCCTTCCTCTGGATCAACTTGCAGGATAACAGGCTGAAACGGATGGACCAATGTATTTTTTTTTAGCCTTATAAACTATGTTACAATGTTATTGTGTTCTGTGTCTATGCACACAGTGGGATACATAGGCCACTGGTGATGGATTCACTTTAAACAGCTCACTGTGATGTTTTGCTTCTTAGCTTTAACATGATGTCAGTCCAAAGCTAGATATCAATCACCATCACTGCAAATGTTCAGTGACCCTTAGCTGACATGGAGTCGAGCCTCCTTACTTCCACTCTATCTGTAGATACTGACCCCCATCTGTATGGGAGTGAGCGCCCTCCCACCCCTTAGTAATCTACACACCCTACCTGAAGAACAAGAACAAACAACCGAGTGTAGGATACCTACGCTCCGCTGTAGATGGTGTTAAAGTCCTGCCAGGCAGCCGCGCTTCCTCAGTGGTGCCTTCAAAGTTTGCCCTGAGAGCGTGCAGCTATCTGATTGGTGGAGTAGCAGGCAGTAGCCCCTGCTCCACCAATCAGCACTGTGCTTCATACAGCAAAGGAGAGGGAGGAAAATTTATGGTTTCTCACCCTCTCTCTGCCTGCTGCCATGTGTCCACTCCTCGCTCTCCTGCTGGTAGGATGCTGAATTTCCTAGCAAGTCCGGTAAGAGACAAGGGTGTGGGGACCTAGTGCCTAATGAGTGCCTAGTGGTTAATACAGCTCTGCTTGTACACTTGGCTGAGAGTGCATGTGTTCCTCTGATGGTGGCCTATCACACTGAAAACAAAACAATCAGACACACTGAAATTCAAAATGCCCGATCCTCATCACCCAGACATCTACCGTTGGGGGGAGAGTTGGGAGGCCTTCAGACAAATCAGATGCTCATCCACTGTCAATGAAATCTGCCAATACACATCTAATGCTTTATACTAGGGCAATTCTCTTGTCATGAAAAGGCTTATGACTGCTTCCCTTCAAGGAAAAAAGTGGTAGATGGACTCATAGGGAGTTATCTTAGAAATAGCAGATTTACTAAAACTAGCATTTCATATGACAGTCTTAGTAAAACAGCCACTTTAGTAAGATGCACCAAATTAAACGGCACAGGCCTCTTATTAACTTGGCGTATATTCTGGTTAGGGCCGAAACAATTACTCAAATTAATGGATTAACTCGACAAAAAAATCCTGGATGCTAATTTTTTGCAGCGATGATTCGTTTGTGCCATGTGACCAGAGATTGTGAGTGAAGAGCTTGCTATTACTCACGGCCGCACAGAGTTGCACTGGATCCTAACATACACACACCATCAGGACATTTTAGTTCACTGGCGCTGTGGCTGGGCACTGATGGCTAGGAGGGGGAGTGGGGGAACTGATAGCAGTGGGGGCAGCTAGTGGCATTGGGGGAGGAGCTGGTGGCACTGGGAGTGGAAGCAACTGATGACATAGGAAAGCTGGTGGCACTGGGGGGAGCTGGTGGCATTGGAGGGGGAACTGGTGGGACTGCTGGAGGAACTAATTGCATTGGAGGGGGAACTGATGGTATTGGATGGGGAAATGAAGAGGAGCAACTGATGGCACTGGGGGGAGCTAATGGCACAGGTGAGGGGGAACTGATGGCACAAGGGAGGGAGAACCGATGGCACTTGGGCTGATGAGTTTTTATAGAAAAAGTTTTTTTTAATTACTTTTTCTTATAAGAGTACTTGATTAATCGTTGGACTAATCTAATTGATTACTAAAATAATCGATAGCTGCAGCCCTACTTCCGATGCTTCTGCATGCTCCAGAAATTCAAACCTACGACAGGTATACATTTCAGCTGGCTTACATTTGAACTACAATACACCAATGAATTATAGTAAATCTGACAAACAGTGTCTGTCCACCCCTTCCCTTTTCGTGGAAAGACATTCAACGCACTTAAAATAGCAAATTATGTTGAAAATATGCCATGTGTCAAATTATGCATCCTTTTAAGTCTGGGATTATACTGCGACATGTGGATGATTGTCGATGGTATCGCAGTGGGACTGCAACACGCAAAAAATCAAGATCTGTTGGATTTTGTGTCGCAGGATACACAAAACTTTTACTCCATTGACTTTAATTTAAGTTGTTTGCGACATGCAACTTGTGTGCAACTTTTCTGTGACTTGCTTGCATTTTCACAACCAAATCACAGCCCTAAAATAGTCGCGTAACAGCAATTTGCACATATTTTTCTCTCTGAGTTGGAGATGAAATGTTAAAATGCAGACATAATGCAACTGAAACTGGCCTTATGTTCTACTTACATGTGCACTACGACATTTATCATGACCACTGTTTTCTTCGTCAGTCCCGATTTCCCCAGCATAGCCGAGGATGTGCCTAATTTGTGCCGCAACGTAGGCTTTGTCATAGATTTGACACATCCTCCAGTAGGCCGTGCACCATGCTAAAATCTACTGCATCCTCCTAGCTGTCGTACATTTCTGTCTTCATTCATGCCAGAAAACTGTAAATAAATGTGCAGGGCCCACTGGCCCCACTCACACGCCCCCTTTTCAGAAAACTGTTGTGGGGGGAATGTAATTCCCCTCTATGTGCTTTCTCTCAAAAATTTTTAATATTATTGACTGCAGCATTATTCTAGCCAACAAAAATAGTGGAACACAGATAAAAATCTTGAAAAGTTGCTAAGTCACACCCTTCTTTATTATGTTGTTCTAATTTCTGGGTGTCAGGTTCCCACCCCATCAGATAATGTGTAGAAAACTCCAGAAACACCATAGCAGTGGTAGACATAATTTATATAGTGTCATAAATCGTCACATAATGTAAATAATAATTCAGATCCATGATGTATTGGTAATATACAGAAAAAAAGTAAATAAAACTAGAAAACATAAAAATAGACATGTAAGTAGACCTGATTCCATAAAGAAGATTTAACAACTCCATTTTTACATATGGGTCCGCTGAGTTTCAAGTACGCTGAGTGGAATCATGTCTACTTACATGTCTATTTTTATGTTCTCTAGTTTTATTTACTTTTTTTCTCTATATTACCAATACATCATGGATCTGAATTATTATTTTGATTATGTGACGATTTATGACACTATATATAAATTATGTCTACCACTGCCATTGTATACCTAGCGGAATCATGACATTTAGGTTATTGTTTTTATTTCTGTTATAGTTTGATATGGCCTAAACGTTACTAAGCCGCAGATCCAATAAAACACGTGATATTCACAAAGAGAAATTCGTGGGGTTTCTGGAGTTTTCTACTGATAAAAATCTGACAGACAAAAATTTGGTCTAGCTTTGATTTTGTTCTAATTTATAGATCTTCACTTTGAATCCTCAAAATACATATCATGATGAAACTTTATGGAAAATAGGACTGTTTCAATCCCATACACAGAATAAGCAGGTTAACTGGCACAAGTGAAGACATTCCAACTGTAGACACATACATGAAACCGGTCCCAACTATGAAAACAGTCAAAATTAAAGTAAAAAAACTCACTTCCACAAGTTGTTCTTTTTGCTCTGATAACTTGCAGGTATACTCTGCCACTGCTTCCAGGTTTCCTTCTGCTCCAGCAATTTTCAGTGCTTTTAGAACAATGTGATCGGCATGGTATTTTAGCAAGTCAGATGCAAGTGTTGTAGCCGCACTGTAAAGCTGAAAATAAACATTATTGTTACCAGATATACAAGTATACATGTATTAAACTGTATCTAGTCAGAGGTGTGACTTGAAGCTCATGGACCTCAATGTGCAACAGACCCCCCCTCCCCCACAAAACATGCCGTGGTTAGCAGTTTTACGCCAAAGTTTGGGATATATTCATAGTACTGCTATCCACAAAGGCCAAACAAAAAAGCCAACTAATTAATCTTTTAGGTCATTAGATTCAATTCTAAGCTTTATTTTATACAGAGTATAAATAAATATATAAAGTGATTGCATGAGTGAAAGCTGTATCCAAATTCTGACAGGACGGAGATTTCTCTTTCCTGGGAACACTGGCCTATATTTATATCCTGAATGATACAGCTAATGAATGGCATTTGTTTCCTGCTTGGATCAGGAAATGCAAAATATGTGTTTTGCAAAACTGGATCTATTCTCGGCTGACATATCTGCTATGTAATATTACATCCACACTGTTCTCTTGGCAGCTAATGGTATTGCTTTCTACAGATACACTCTGTGATGCATTAATGCTTCATTTATGTTTGTGAATGTACCAGTTATCAGTGTTACTCTGTGGGCCATCTGAAATCCCCCAAAAAACAGTGTAGTTGTCGAAGATTTTGGTATTGATGGGCTATCCTCAGGAACACTGCAGCCTCCTCACAGCTTACTAAGCACAGAGCCGTACATTGTACAACGGCTGTGCTTGGTACTGCAGCTGAGGCCCATTCACTTGAACCATGTGACCAATGAATGTGACGTAGTTGGCATAGGAAGAGGCTTCGTTAAACAGCATTCAGACCCCCACAGATCAGATACTGATGACCTATCCTGAACATAGGCTATTAATATTAAAATCTCAGATAATCTCTTTTAATAAAAAAATAAAAATAAAGTTTCAAGTAAAAAAAGAAAAAAAGCCTCTGTCCCCTGATTTTATAAAAAAAAAAAAATAGAAAAAGAAAAAACACACATATTAGCTATGGTCGCGTCTGTAACAACCGTTTCTATAAATATATCACATGATCCACCCCATCCGATAAACACTGTTAAAAAAAAAAAAAAGTGTCAACAAAAAGCCATTTTTGTCACCTTACATCACAAAGTGCAACACCAAGCATTCAAAAAGGCGTATTCCCCCCAAAACGGTACCGATAAAACAGTCACCTCATCCCACAAAAAAAATGAGCCCCAACATAAGACAATCGCCCAAAAAATAAAAAATAAACTATAGCTCTCAGAATATGGAGACACTAAAATATGATTTTTTTTTTGTTTCAAAAATGCTATTATTGTGTTAAAGTGAAATAAATTTTAAAAAGTATAGATATTATGTATTGCCACGTCCATAACAACCTGCTCTATAAAAATATATCACCTAACCTCTCAGGTGAACACTGTAAAATAAATAAAATAAAAAAAACTGTGCCAAAACAATCCGTTTTTTGGTCACCTTGCCCCATAAAGTGTAATAACGAATGATCAAAAAAAAAAATCGCACATGATCTAAACTGTCAAACGAAAGTTGTAAAAAACAAAAAATAAAAGTGGTGCCAAAACAGCAATTTTTTGGTTACCTTGCCTCACAAAGAAACGTAATATAGAGCGAATAAAAATCATATGTACCCCAAAATAATACCAATAAAATGGTCAGCTTATCCCGTAGTTTCCAAAATGGGGTCACTTTTTGAGAGTTTCTACTGTAAGGATGTGTCAGGGGGGCTTCAAATGGGACATGGGGTCTAAAAACCAGTCCAGCAAAATCTGCCTTCCAAAAACCATACAGCGCCCCTTTCCTTCTGCGCCCTGCTGTGTGCCCTTACATCGGTTTACAACCACACATGGGGTGTCTCTGTAAACCGCAGAATCAAGATAATAAAGAAAGTTTTGTTTGGCTGTTAACCCTCGATGTGTTAAAGAAAAAAATGGATTAAAATGGAAAATCTGCCAAAAAAGTGAAATTCATCTCCATTTTTCTTTAATTCTTGTGGAATACCTAAAGGGTTAACAAAGTTTGTAAAATCAGTTTTGAGTAACTTGAAGGGTGCAGTTTCTACAATGGGGTCATTTATGGGAGGTTTCTACTATGTAAGCCCCACAAAGTGACTTGAGACCTGCACTCATCCTTAAAAAGTGGGTTTTGGAAATTCTTAAAAATTTTAAGAATTGCTTCTGAAATTTTAAGCCTTCTAACATCCTAAAAAAAAAAAAAAAAAAAAAGATATTTACAATATCTTACCAACATAAAGTAGACAAATGGGGAATGTTAAGTAATATTTTACGAGGTATCACTTTCTGTTTTGAAAGCAGAAGTTCACAGAAAACAATACTAAAATATAACTTTTATTATAATCACTAAAAGATAACCACCAATATCGGAAAGAATTTGTCAAAAGCTTACTCTAATGTGTGATGATCATTAGACCGGGCAGGTATAGGATATGCAGGGAGGAAAAACCTATCCCTTACACTCACCCTAGTTGCTGGGTACCCTGCCTAGCACCGCAGAATAGCTGCCCCGATAGGGGTGATCCTGCATCAGGAACCTCCTATAAACCCTCAAATGTCCCTGATGCAAAAGAGACCCACCACCAAATTTTCAGTGCCGTCTACAGTCAATATTTAGGTCAGTCAAGATACAAAAAACCTTTATACAATTTGCCAAATAGCCCAGGGGTTAGATTCACCCCCTAAATGTTTGATTATATTATCCTAGAGGTTATATTCTGCCCCTAGTATACAGTTCTCCATGTCCCTTATCAGGGGACTATATACAAAGAGGGGAAATACCCTAGATATTTCATCGGCAGCAAAGATACAGATACTGACCAATTAATAACACAATGTGATAACTCAATATAGAATCAATTAATATACCCCGGTACAGGAACACTGAGCCCTATATCCATGGGTGCCTCATGAAATATATTGGAGTACTGATATTATTAGAGAACAAGTAGTCCAAGTAATTACCCAGGACAGAGGGTCAGAACGACGACAGTTACTCCGGACACAAAATCAAGCCCAAGATGGGGCAAAAGTACATAAAGTATCCGATGCACACACTGACATACCTAGATGTTAAAAAGATGGTAGAAATGCAGAAGGTCTGCCAGTGTATACTAAAGACCTGTCAAAAAAAGGGGGACTCAGATTAAACTCAGTCATCCCTGATATTGGTGACCAGTTCCCCAAGCTAGACAGACCAGAAGCAAACAAGCTAATAAGAAAGTAATCATCCGATACAAAAACCTGTATGTTGTCTGAAAAATGGGGTTCAATGAATACCTATATCCCACCCCTAAACAACATAGGATACCACCGCATGTTAGAAAGATAAAAAAGATAGTCTGGTTAACTTTCAGGTACTTGCGGAATCGTTATGTCCCAGGTATAGGGATTGATGGTCTGGTCAATCTTGTCCTTGTCGTCCCCTGAGCAGCACAAAAGCCAAAACATTCTAATGCTGTACGTAGTTCCTGTTCTGTACAGTATTAGAACAAAGTTTTATGCAAATTGACTTTGGTTGTTTCATCCGAAGTCGATTTGCTCATCCCTAACTGAAATCATGCATTTCTTTTAGAAAAATAGTTCTAAAGTGGCCCATTTTGAGCCTTAGCAACGCTCCTCTGTCTTCTGTTTACATAACAGTGGAGACTTGCTAACACTGACTGTGTTATGTAAGCAGAAGACAGAGGAGCGTTGCCAAGGCTCAAAATGGGCCACTTTAGAGCTATTTTTTTTTATTAGAAATGTATTATTTCAGTAATTAAAGTATACTATGAGCTATGAGCTGTGCGCTGCGATTGGCCAGCGCTGCAGCAAGGGACACGCCTAATACAAAAACCCTGCCCAGTACAACAGAGGGAACTGCAGACACCGGAGCCTATACCGGGCGAACAGAGCGGCGCCCAGACATACTAGTAAGTGCAGGGGGACCCCTGGGCGCCGCTCTGCCCACAGATATAGTTAGTTTTTAGTTTTTAAACTAGTGAAAGGTCCTCTTTAATGTACACCTGGAATGTACTAGTGTAGGGAGAATAACAGTGCAAACGGATGTTAATCATGGAGGAATGGGTGCTATTACAGCAACGACTGCAGTTCTGCACTGTCCCGATGACTTTAAATATTCCATTTGCATACAGTGTGCCATTATTAAGGTTTTGTTCTGCCAAAAGGCCGACTTAACAAAGGGTATGTTTGGAATATTGTTTAAAAGTCTCACAGAACCATGCCATTGGTTTCAGTAGGCTGATGACAGGTTTCCTTTAACCACCTAAGGCTAGTTGCACACTAGTGGCAGGACACATCCGTCCTGCCGCTAGTGAACGTGTGTCCCCGGACTACTGCTCCGGCCCCATTGACAATAATGAGGGCAGGGTGGAGTTCCCACGGAGGCACCGCAGTGCACAGCAAGAAGCTGCCGGAATAAATGTCAGACATGTCGTAGTTTTATTCCGGCAGCCTCTCGCCCGGCCTTGCCCCCTTTATAGTCAATGGGGCCGGAGCGGTAGTCTGGGGGTACACGTTCATTAGGGGCAGGACGGATCCGACAGGCTGTTCCATCGGGTGAACAGCCTGTCGGATTCGTCCTGCTGCTAGTGTAAAAGTAGCCTAACTGTTCGGCCCAAGCTCAGCTCGGGCTGTGGGAAAAGTACTTAACTGTCCTGCCGAAGCTGGGCTCAGGCAGAAGTGGAAGGGGGAAGGGCTGATTTAGGCCTCTTTCACACTTGCGTTGTGAAGATCTGGCGTGCACCTCCGTCGCCGGAATGCACGCCGGATCCGGCACAACGCAAGTGAACTGAAAGCATTTGAAGACTGATCAGTCTTCAAAATGCTTTCAGTGTTACTATGGCAGCCAGGACGCTACTAGCGTCCTGGTTGCCATAGTAGCAGTGGGGAGCGGGGGAGCGGCATACTTACATTCCGTGCGGCTCCCGGGGCGCTCCTGAAGGACGTCAGAGCGCCCCGCGCACATGGATCACGTGATCCATGCGATCACGTGATCTATGCACTGGGGCGCCCTGGCGTCATTCTGGAGCGTCCCGGGAGCCGCACGGAATGTAAGTATGCCGCTCCCCCTACTCTTTACTATGGCAACCAGGACTTTAGCGTCCTGGCTGCCATAGTAACCATTGACAAAAAGCTAAACGTCGGATCCGCGATGCGCCGAAACGACGTTTAGCTTAAGGCCGGATCCGGATTAATGCACTTCAATAGGCATTAATTCCGGATCTGGCGTTACGGCATGTCTTCCGGATTTTTGGACGAAGACAAATCCGCAGCATGCTGCACTTTTGTCAACGTCCAAAAAACGTTGACATACTGAACGGAAGACATGCTGATGCATCCTGAACGGATTTCTCTCCATTCAGGATGCATGGGGATAATCCTGATCAGTAGCTTTCCGTCCTAGAGACCCGAGGACGGATCTCTAGCTAAAACGCTAGTGTGAAAGAGGCCTTAGCTGCTGATATATACTGAATGGTAGCAACTGAAAGCATTAGCCCAAGCTAACCAGGAGATATCACTGTTAGAAATCGAGTCAGGAATAAATGCGAGTAAAACCTGCTTTTACTTTCAGCTGTATTCACTGCATTCCGATATCTTTCAATGTACTGAAGATATTGCTGGCATTGTTTGAAAGCTTGGAATACCAACTTTTAAGCAATATAAAGCCCATATCTCTAGCTTGTACTAAACTAAACATATGAGCAGTTAAAGCAGCCGCCCCCCTCCCTGTCAGTCTGGAGGAGGAGGGGAAGCGATTACAAAGGTGATAGACTGCAGGAGGAAAGGAAAAATAGTAAAAAAATGTATAGAAATATGGCACTGAAGTGATATGTTATTTTTACCACAGGGAACACCGTAAATAAATTCCACAAAATAATGTTAAAATTGCTGGTTTTAATTTCCCCCTAAAATAAAAATATAAGTTATTTACTACACTATGTATGTGCCAAAATGGTTCCTAAAAACCTACAACCAATCCCGTAAGATAAAAAAAAAAAAGGTATGACTGCTGGAATACAAAGGGGGGAAAACACAGGTTCTTAAGGCTAAAATTAATCGCATCACTAAGGGGTTAAAAATGCAATTGTGTCCCCTGAGTTGTGGGTCAACAAGATTTACTGCAGACACACGTTAAAAATCTACAATAAAAATATGACTTTTTTTTTTGGGGGGGGGGGGGGGGTGTTTCAATTTTAGTGTGACTGTTAGGAGGTTAAAGGGGTTTTTTGTTAATTATATTTTATGTAAAGCCCCCAATCTGACTCCTGAAAAAGAAGATTCATACTTACCTCCTTCTGTCCTCTGCTGTCTCCATCTGCCGGTCCCTGCTCTCTTTACATCTGGTTGGCCATAGGCATGGCCACGTGCACTTGCCCAGCCAATCACTGGCTTCAGCAGTGATGTGGCCATAAGCAGCATGTCACCGCTGAAGCCAATCACTGCCTGGAGTGGTGCATATGACCATGCCTATGGCCAGCTGGATGTAAACAAAGCAGGGACCAGAAGATCGAGACAGCGGAAGACTGGAAAGGCATGGAGCAGTTAAGTAGATGGTGGTAGATGGACTTATAGGGCCTTATCTCAGAAATAGTCTAGCTATAGTCACATGTACAGGTGAACCTACTTTCATGAATTCTACCAGGTTTTCATCTGCACAATGATCAAAATAGTAGTTCTGCAGTAAGCTGACTTGTGAATAAGGTTCAATCAGATAACAGAAGAATAATAGTTACAAATTAACAAAGTAAAACTGTGAAATTTCTGAAATGATGGCCATGTAGGTAGGAGATTTCTGTCATTTAATTGCAGATTCTGTTTGCAGTATTATCAGAATGGGTCATCAGACTTCATGTCACTGCGTGAGTCTGCAGCTGCATGGGGTGAATGATGAGAATGTAATAAATAAACCAGTATGCCGGAATTGCCATTACAGTGTCAACGGATGTTGCCATCCAGCTTTTCATAGGCCATGAATGAAATACAAGTTGTTGCATTTCTACCAAAGTAGAAACTAGTCTTTCCTCTATAAGTTTTCTTCATTTTGTATACCCCCGTAGGGGGCTTTGGCTAAAAAATATGGAGAAGAAAAGAAAAAAAGCTGTTTCTGTAACTATTTTTTTAGGGTTACTTTAACTGAACTAAATTTAGTTTCTCTTGTGCGTAAATACCAGATTCTAAGCAAACAATTTATTAGCTTCTTGTAAAAAGACTTATTACGGGGCTTGATATAAAGCATGGAAAAATTATTTCAACTACCCCTCAGGCAGAAAGTCATTAGGTATACACCCACAGTTAACTATGTTTATACAGATATTTACTTGAGATGTTAGAATATGAATAGTGAAACTAGCTAGCAAAAACAAAAAAACACAATGCACCAGAACTCTGGAAACACAAAAACAAAGTAAATACAATAGTGACATACTCACTACAGAAAATGTACTAGTGCTAATGCTACATTATATATGTGAGATACTTGGCAAATACATGTGCCTGAAGGCCATTGTGGAACCAAAAGAGGTATAATGCAGTGTGGGCACAGCATGCATTCCCTGAATTTAATGGAGGCCAGTGTGGCAACAGCTGAGGTAGTATTTAGTGTAGGTTCCTGTTTTAAAGAGATGACCTTGTCGTTGGCGGACTGGCACAAATGGTTTTGTACAACATGTATTTGTCACGAATCTTACATTTATAATGTAGCATTAGCACTAGTACATTTTCTATAGTGAGTATGGCACTACTGTATTTACTTTGTTATTTTTGTTTGTAGAGTGATGGTACATTGTGTTTGTTTTTGTGCTTTTAGATATGGCGATGTGCACCTGCGCATTGGGATGTGCTGACTAACCCCCATTTTTTTCTTTGCAATCTGAAACTAGCTAGCACCAACTGGTTTGTATGGCAGTTAATTCATGTTGACAATGCATATTAAGGCTAGATACAAGTATTAACTCTTTAGTGACCAATTATATAAACGTTAGGGAGGTAGTTCCCACAAAATGGTGCAGATGTATGTCATTGTGATCATATGGGGACTGGAGCTGTGGCCATGTGATCACATTAGGAACCCAGCTATGACAAATAACCAGGCTCTGAGTTATTTCCAGTCCTGGATATCTGACGACTTAGATTATTGCAGTGCACCACTGTTGCCATGACATCTGCAATCTGCAATATTCCTGTAGTTAGAAATAAGATTTACAGAATGTTGATCAAATCTGGACCATCTCTCCTTGCACATGTGTATTGGCTCATCAAAATTTCTAGGATGTCTTTCATGCACAAAACACAAATGTTTCTGTTCAGCCATTCTTTAGTCGATTTACTTGTGGGAGTTCGGTTATTGTCTTTTTATTGTTTCGGGTATTAAAGTTTCGATTCCCATTTGATACTTTTAGCACGGTATCGATACGATACCGGGATTTGCCTTTTATCGATGCTGGGCTGTGCTACTGCACAGCCCAGTATCAGAGAACATGGATCGCGCTACTGTCAGCGCGGCCATGTTCCCTCAGCAACACGGGAGAAGGAAGCAGTCTCTCCCTCCCCCTGTGCGGCCGCTGCCAATGAGGAGAGACAGGAGGAGGGGCGGGTGAACTGGCCACCAATGACTAGTAACGTTTCATATACAAATGCAGGCAGCAGGAGCACATTGCCGGCACCCTGCCTGTGACCGAGCACTGCGATCCGTGACAATTAACCCCTCAGGTGCCACACCTGAGGGGTTAACTGCTGCTGATTGCAGCGCCCTGTCACAGGCAGGGTGCAGGCAATGTGTTTCTTCTGCCTGCATTTGTATATTAAATGTTACTCATCATTGGTGGCCAGTGCGCCGTCCCCCGTCCCTTCCCCCGTATTAAAACATTGGCCAGTGCGCCCCCTTTCCCCAGTATTAAAACATTGATGGCTAGTGCGCCGTCCCCCCGTATTAAAGACATTGGTGGTCAGTGCGCCGTCTCCCCGTTCCCCAGTATTAAAACATTGGCCAGTGTGTGTGTGCGTGCCATGTTTTTTACCTCCAAACATAAATTTCTGCATTTGTAAAATATTGTTTATTTTTAGGACAGCATTGGCTACCTTTACAGTGTCTTTATATGGAACACAATCCATGGTCAATGTCCTTTTAAGAATGGACACAAACATGGGTTTTTGCAGTTTGTGGAAAGTTCTTTAGGCCAACTGCTGTTACCCTTGGGTTCTTTCTCACCTTTTAGTATTAGACATTTTGCTCTTGGAGTGATCTTAACCCCTTCCCAACTGCCCACTGGGTATATATATCCTATCTGCACATGCCTCGTGCAGATAGCACATATACAAGCGTGCAGGCAGCGCTTTAATCCCAGCGCTGTGTGTAATGTCCCCACAGGGCGCTGTTTTCCCCAGTAACTGGGGCTCTTGTGGATGAAAAAAAAAGTCAGCGTCTCCCAGAGGTCTTTTAATGACCTCCTGGGGGACATATCTGCAAAAAAATAAAATTAAAATATAAGTAAAAAAAAAAAAAAAGCTAATAATAAAAGTTTCAAAATGCAGTCGCCAACGGAAACAGTCACAATAGTTCCATCAAACCTATACAATGTTATATATCAAAACGATAGTCACAAAATAGTAACCCATTGCAATAATTAATTTGTGTGTGAGTTTTAATATTTAAGAAATAAAAAGCTATAAAAAAAGCTTTTTTAATAAGAAATAGCGGTTTTCTTCCAAATTAAACCTAAAAAAAGAAAAGAAATCTCTTTTCTAATAAAAACTCATGTCAAGCTGGATCTGGATAGATTGGAGGCTTGGGCAGAGAAGTGGTAGATGAGGTTTAACACTGACAAATGTAAGGTTATGCACATGGGAAGGAATAATGCAAGTCACCTGTACAAACGAAATGGTAAAACACTCGGTAGCACTGACATGGAAAAGGATCTAGGAATTTTAATAAACCGCATGGAAACCGCTAATAGATTGCATCAAAAGGAGCATAGATGCCCGTGATGAGAACACAGTCCTACAACTTTACAAATCACTGGTCAGACCACACATGGAGTACTGTGTACAGTTCTGGGCTCCTGTGAACAAGGCAGACATAGAGCTGAAGAGGGTTCAAAGTAGGGCAACTAAAGTAATAACTAGAATGAGGGATTTACAATAACCTGAAAGATTATCAAAATTAGGGGTCGACCGATTATCGGTTTGGCCGATATTATCGGCCGATATTCATGATTTGCACAGTTATCGGTATCGGCACCTAACCAGGCCGATATACCGATAACTGTGCTATCACAGAACATGAGCGCGCCGGTCTCAGTGCGGCCATGTTCCCTCAGCAGCACAGGGGAGAAGGAGGCAGTGTCTCTCCCTCCCCCTGTGCCGCGCTGCCAATGGAGAGAAGAGGAGGAGGGGCTGAGCGCCCACTGGCCACCAATGGAGAGAAGAGGAGGAGGAGGGGCTGAGGGCGCACTGGCCACCAATGATAATAACGTTTAAGATATTACAAACGCAGGCATTAGAAACACATTGCCCAGACCCTGCCTCTGTGGTGCCGCACCTGAGGGGTTAATTGCCGCGGATCGCAGCGCTCTATCAGAGGCAGGGTCTGGGCAATGTGTTTCTAGTGCCTGCGTTTGTAATATCTGAAACGTTATTATCATTGGTGACCAGTGCGCCCTCAGCCCCCCCGTCCACAGTATAAAAAACATTGGTGGCCAGTGCGTTTGTAATGAATTGATGCCCTAACTGCCATGGTTGGTTCCTGCTGCTGTGTGCCCATAGCACAGGGCAGCAGGGACAGTGTAAGATCCTATTCACCCTGATAGATCTCTATTAGGGTGAATAGGACAAGGGATGTAAAGAGCACAGGTTCTACACCTAAGGGGGGAAATGGTAATAAAATAAAAAAAATTAAAATAGTAAAAAAAACATCAAAATATTAAGTATAAATTAACCCTTTTCCAATTTTACATATAAAATATATAAACAATAAATAAAACATATCGCCGTGCCCAAAAAGTCCAAACTATTAAAATATTTTTTTTTTAAAAGCGTTGAACGCTGTAACAGAAAAAAAAAATCCAAAAATTAAAATGCGCAAAATATCTGTATAAAATATCGGCTATCGGCCTGACAGTTCACAGAATATCGGTATCGGCTCTAAAAAATCAATATCGGTCGACCCTTAATTAGGGTTATTCACTTTAGAAAAAAGACGACTGAGGGGAGATCTAATAACTATGTGTCTGTGTGACTGTGACGAGGGGACATCCTCTGTGTCTGGAGGAAAGAAGGTTTGTACACAAACACAGAAAAGGATTCTTCACTGTAAGAGCAGTGAGACTATGGAACTCTCTGCCTGAGGAGGTGGTGATGGTGAGTACAATAAAGGAATTCAAGAGGGGACTGGATGTATTTCTGGAGTGTAATAACATTACAGGCTACAGCTACTAGAGATGGGTCGTTGATCCAGGGAGTTATTCTGATTGGAGTCGGAAAGGATTTTTTTTTCCCCTTAAGGGTACTTTACACTTGCGTTGTGAGGATCCGGCAGGCAGTTCCGATGCCAGGAGTTCCTACCGGATCCAGCAATCTGTATGCAAACGGACAGCATTTGTAGGCGGATCCGTCTCACAAATGCAATGCAATAACGGATCCGTCTCTCCGGTTGTCATCCGGAAAAACTGATTCCTTATTTATTTTTTCACATTTTTAAAGGTCTGCGCATCACCGGTAGAACTGAGTCAGTCAATGCGGTATTTTTAATGCCGGATCCGGCACTAATACATTCAATGTAAATTAATGCCGGATTTGGCATTCTAGCAAGTGTTCCGGAATTTTGGACGGAGATATACTTTCTTCGTCCAAAAAACGTGCAGTGACTGAACTGAAGACATCCTGATGCATCCTGAACGGATTTCTCTCCATTCAGAACGCATTAGGATAAAACTCATCAGTTCTTTTCTTGAGCCCCTAGGCTAGAACTTTAATGCCGGAAAAGAATAACGCTAGTGTGAAAGTACCCTAAGTGGGGAAAATTGGCTTCTACCTCACAGTTTTTTTTTGCCTTGCAGGATAACAGGCCGAACTGGATGGACAAATGTCTTTTTTCGACCTTATATATTATGTTACTATAAGTGAAAAAAATTGCAAAAATTATTTTGGTAGTCAAATAAATAAAAATTACAAAAAGTTGGCTGGACATTCAGGCCTTTTTTAGGCCCGGTCATGAAAGGGTTAATGCCGTTTTTAGATAGCCCGATTATCAGGTAAGAACACTTGTTCCCGATATTTGGCATTTCATGCGGACATCTAAATCAACCTTTCTGGGTGTCTGCTGTCCAGAAACAATGAATCGGTATGAGGAATATAGTAGAGGTGATTGTTGCATGTAAATCATGCTCTTTACCTCCACTGACGAGCAGGCATTTACCAGGAATGGAGAGGTTCCATTATTAAATGGGTTGTCTGGGCTTTTACAATTGATGACCTATCCTCAGGAAGGGTCTTCAATATTAGATCGGCGGGGGTCTGACACCCGGCACCCCCGCCGATCAGCTGTGTGAAGAGATGTGCACACGTGCATTCTCCCTTCTCTCTCCCTGTTCACTGCTGCTGTCTATGGCAAAGACCGTAGACAACCGCAGAGGACAGGAAGAGAGAAGGGAGACTGCATTGTGCACGCTGTCTCCTCATATAGTTGATCAGCTGGGGTTCTGGGTGTCGGACCCTCGCCGATCTGATATTGATGAGCTTTCCTGAGGATAGGTCATCAATAATAAAAGCCTAGACAACCCCTTTAATAACTGCCTGCTCAGTCGAGTAGTGTAAATTAAACTTCAGAGGAAGCCTACTGATAGGGAGATAGTCTTATGTCTGTGTGGATTCTATTGGTAATCAGTGCAGGAATCCTGAAAAATATCCACTGCTACTTTATATTCGAAAGTGGTAGGAAACTAGGTCCAACCTATTGATTAATCTAGTGCATACTGATGAAGAGAGAGATTGGTGCAGGTTACTAAATCTTCCCCTAAAAAGTTTATTGTTAAATTACATGAAATAAGTATTAGAATTGTCAGAGCAGGAGGGTGCTCGAAGTTTTGCAATAGAATCCTATGATTTCTGTGTACGCCCCAGCCTCATTTTTTGGTTGATGTGAACAATTTGTATATATTTTAGATCATAACTAAACTGCGGTAAGATATGGTAATATTGAATTTCCTAATATAATATGTTCACAAATCATGGAAAATGCCTTATGTCAGTTCTTCATCTAAAACTGTCCTGTAGGCAATAGCTCACCAGGCTTTTGTAGAATGTCCCATCATAAGACTACAATAAATCAGTGTTTAATCTGTGTCAGCCAAGGTACGTGACTAACAACTGTCAAGTTATTCATTCATTATGTTTTCTCTAATGTTAAACATGTGTTTTATTTTGGTAGCTGCAAATAAAAGCCTATAAAAATGAGATAATATACAATAAATATCTAGTTGCCTGTCATTAGGAGACTGTAAATCTGCTGTAATTTTGCCCTTGTTACAAGTTTCCATCTGACCTTGGAGTGTTATACAATATGGCATATCTCATTTTAGCTTTACATAGTTACATACTCGGAGTGGTCACTACAGTTAAAAGTATATTGGACTTGCAAAGTGTTAATGACCCTCGTTTGTTTATTCAGCACAGAAAGTAGAATAACTATATGGAGAAAACTGTGAGAAAAAAAAAAAAAAGATTACAGACTGCATTACAATTTCATCCTAGCATTATATAAGGCTACAACAGACATGGAACACATCACATACTGCAGCAATGCCGTTAACTACGAGGCAGATTCATCTTATAGGGTAGTAGAAAAGTCAGGATATGCTGTGTTAGAGCAAGCAATGTTTTCTTCTAGACAACATGAAAAAAAAAAGGTTTGGGTTTCTGGAGAAGAAAGAGAAGGTTCTACTTGATCCTGCAATATAATTCAGACATCACAGGAAAAAAAAAAGCTGCATGGACATGTGACCATGGCCCAGAATGAAAGATAGTAGCAATAAAGATAAAATATAGTACTTTACACAATTACAGCTACCGTCAAAAATGATTATTGTAAAGGATGTAGATGTAACTGGAAAACCCATTTAATAGGAATGCAGTGAATTTCACATACACTGCAATAGTAAACTATTGCAGTCTATGGCATATGGTATCTAATGATTACATATTGAAGTCCACTAGAGGTACTAAAAATGAAGGTTAAACAAGTAAACACAAAAAGTTTAAAAAGATTTTTAAATATAAAAACAATGAAAAATGTATCATTCCTCTTGCTCATTTTACAAATAATAAAAAAAACAATAAAGACCATTGGTACTGCCACATCCATAAATGCAAAAACTATAAAAATATAAAAGGTATGTATCCCGTATAGTGAAATTTGCCAGAGCATAGGTCATCAGTAGTGTTGCGCGAAGAGAAGTATTCGAAGCTGAATTGGGTCTGAAGTTCGAATTTTCTCACACTTCGTGGTAATGAATCAGTTTTTCTTAAAAATGGTGACTGCACATTATAAAGTGAAAGAAAGATGTCCAGGAATGTGAGATCACCCATAATGCCATGCAGCCAGCCATCCCCTGTGATGTAACAGCCCTATAAAACCCTCATCCTGCGTGGTGTCCGATATTGTCCTGTGAACTGAGCATAGGGAGGGATGTGGGAAGAGCTCATGCGCTAGGGACAGTATTGCTGAAAACAATTAATAGATGAATTTTCGAGAGGAAGAATGCAGGGAGACTTATTCTGCATACGTTTTATTTATTCCTAAATTTTCTTATTCCTACACCAGCTGTCAACTAAAATATGTAATTCAACACCAATAAGATGGAAGCCTTTATTATTCTACTGCCACCGTGCCAACCAATACCATCCAGTCTGCACCACTTAGTGGGCACAGGTCTTATTGATGACCATCCTTATCTTTTTCTGCTTTACTTCTTCAAAATCATCCTTCAAAGTCTCCACGTCGGAGAAAAGGCAGCAAGATGGAGACAGAGTAGGAGCTGGATGTTCATGATGACATATTCTCATCGATATTAGATGATGTGGAAAAGGAGGAAAAGCAGATGGCAGAAGAAGGGCTCCCACCTGAAGGGCAGGAGAGTGCTGGGGTTGGAGAAGTGGATTTACCAGAGCTGAACAATATTTTGTGTTTACTGTCAAATAACCTGCTAGAGATTTAAGGTAAGAACAGCAATAATTTGCATATTGTCCCACCTAACGAGCCAAACCCCAAACCAGCAACAGCCCCTGTTTAAAGGTGCATTAAAAGGTGCCGTGTGACCATTAACAATGAAGACCGACTATACAGTGTGGTCTTCATTATTAACCACCTCAGCTTAAACACCTTAATGACCAGGCCGCTTTTTACAATTCTGCACTACACTACTTTCACCGTTTATTGCTCCGTCATGCAACTTACCACCCAAATAAATTTTACCTCCTTTTCTAATCACTAATAGAGCTTTCATTTGATGGTATTTCATTGTTGCTGACATTTTTACTTTTTTTGCCATTAATAAAAATATAACAACATTTTTGCAAAAAAATGACATTTTTCACTTTCTGTTGTAATTATTTTTTTTTCTAAACTACATTTCTATATAAATTTTCTGCAAAATTTATTGTTCTACATGTCTTTGATTAAAAAAAAATCCAATAAGTGTATATTTATTGGTTTGGGTAAAAGTTATAGCGTTTACAAACTATGGTGCAAAAAAGTGAATTTCCGCATTTTGAAGCAGCTCTGACTTTCTGAGCATCTGTCACGTTTCTTCAGGTGCTAGAATGCCAGGATAGTATAAATACCCCCCAAATGACACCATTTTAGAAAAAAGACACCCCAAAGTATTCGGAGGGGCATGGTGAGTTCATGTATCATTCCTTTTTTTTTTCACAAGTTAGCGGAAAATGACACTTTGAGGAAAAAAAATCGCGGGGCATCGCGAGTTCATAAAAGATTTTTTTTTTGGCACAAGTTAGCGGAACTTGATTTTTATTGTTTTTTCTCACAAAGTCTCCCTTTCCGCTAACTTTTGACAAAAAGTTCAATTTTTCATGGACTCACTATGCCCCTCAGCGAATACCTTGGGGTGTCTTCTTTCCAAAATGGGGTCATTTGTGGGGTGTTTGTACTGTTCTGGCATTTTGGGTGGGGCTAAATTGTGAGAAGCCGTGTAAAACCTAAAGGTATTCATTGGAATTAGGGCCCCTTTGCGCACCCAGGCTGCAAAAAAGTGGCACACATGTGGTATCGCCGTACTCAGGAGAAGTAGGGCAATGTGTTTTGGGGTGTATTTTTGCATATACCCATGTTGGGTGAGAGAAATATCTCTGTAAATTGACAACTTTGCATAAAAAAATTTAAAAAGTTGTCGTTTACCGCGATATTTCTCACACACAGTATGGGTATATATAAAAATACACCCCAAAACTCATTGCCCTACTTCTCCTGAGTACGGTGATACCACATGTGACACTTTTTTGCAGCCAAGATGCGCAAAGGGGCCCAAATTCCAATGAGTACCTTTAGGATTTCACAGGGCATTTTTACGCATTTGGATTCTCACGCTTTAGGACCCCTAAAATGCCAGGGCAGTATAAATACCTCACATGTGACCCCATTTTGGAAAGAAGGCACCCCAAGGTATTCCGTGAGAGGCATCGCAAGTTCACAGAAAAAAAAAATTTGGCACAAGTTAGCGGAAATTGATATATATATATATATATATATTTTTTTTTTTACAAAGTCTCATATTCCACTAACTTGTGACAAAAAATTGAATTTTACATGAACTCACCATACCTCTCACGGAATACCTTGGGGTGTCTTCTTTCTAACATGGGGTCACATGTGAGGTGTTTGTACTGCCCTGGCATTTGAGGGTCTCCGCAATCATTACACGTATGGCCAGCATTAGGAGTTTCTGCTATTCTCCTTATATTGAGCATACGGGTAATGAGATTTTTTTTTTCCGTTCAGCCCCTGGGCTGAAAAAAAAATAAAAGATGAACGGCACAGATTTTTTCATTCGCATCGATCAATGTGGATAAAAAAAATCTCTGCCAAAATCAGTGACTGCGGTGCGGTGGGCTGGGCGCTAACTACCTAACAAGTAGCTAACTAACTGGCAGTGATAAGGGACCCTTAGGCCCCATTCACACGTCCGCAATTCGGAATTGCAGACCCATTCATTTTTATGGGGACAGACTTTGTCCCGCTCGGATCTGGAATTACAGGATCCGCGCTTCCGGGTCTGCACTTCCGTTCCGCAAAAATATAGAACATGTCCTATTCTTGTCCGCAATTGTGGACAAGAAAAAGCATTTTCTATATAGTTCTGGCAATGTGCAGATCTGCAAAATGCGGAAAGCACATTGCCGGTGTCCGTGTTTTGAGGATCTGCGGATCCGCAAAACACATATGGACGTCTGAATGGAGCCTTACAAGGGGTGTGATCAATGACAGGGGGGTGATAAGGGAATCTAGATGGGGTGATCAAGGGGTTAACAAGGGGTTAATAAGTGAGTAAAACCTGTATAGCCCTGATTTGACTATGTGAAAAAAAAAAAAATTATGCCTCCTGGAAGTCAAGGAGTAAAAAATTTAAAAAAAAAAAAAAAAAACTGAAATGGCTGTGCCAGAAAGGAGTTAAAAGGGGTGGTCTTACTTCAGTAAGTTGCATATATCATGTAGAGAAAGTTAATACAAGGCACCTACTAATGTATTGTGATTGTCTATATTTCTGTCACAGGTATAGGGGAGGGGAAAACACCAGAACACACACAGAAGGGAATAGACAGGAGTGGAGGCCTCAAAGCTAAGGGAGAGGGATGGTGACCTCCTAGGAATCCCTAGACCTTTCCCTGACTACTGCCAATATGAGTAGACCCTGAAGGTGGGAACACTCATAGAAACATAGAATGTGTCGGCAGATAAGAACCATTTGGCCCATCTAGTCTGCCCAATATGCTGAATACTATGGATAGCCCCAGGCCCTATCTTATATGAAGGATGGCCTTATGCCTATCCCATGCATGCTTAAACTCCTTCACTGTATTTGCAGCTACCACTTCTGCAGGAAGGCTATTCCATGCGTCCACTACTCTCTCAGTAAAGTAATTCTTCCTGATATTACTTTTAAACCTTTGCCCCTCTAATTTAAAACTATGTCCTCTTGTAGCAGTTTGTCTTCTTTTAAATATTCTCTCCTCTTTTACCGTGTTGATTCCCTTTATGTATTTAAAAGTTTCTATCATATCCCCTCTGTCTCTTCTTACTTCAAGCTATACATGTTAAGGTCCTTTAACCTTTCCTGGTAAGTTTTGTCCTGCAATCCATGTACTAGTTTAGTAGCTCTTCTCTGAACTCTCTCCAAAGTTTCAATATCCTTCTGCAGATATGGTCTCCAGTACTGCACACAATACTCCAAATGAGGTCTCACTAGTGCTCTAGTAGAGCGGCACGAGCACCTCCCTCTTTCTACTGTTAATGCCTCTCCCTATACACCCAAGCATTCTGCTGGCATTACCTGCTGCTCTCTGACATTGTCTGCCCACCTTTAGGTCGTCTGATATAATGACCCCTAAATCCCTTTCCTCAGATACTGAGGTTAGTACTGTATCACTGATTTTATATTCTGCTCTTGGGTTTTTACGCCCCAGGTGCATTATCTTGCACTCATACACCGGAACCTAAGCCCTGGAGACCCTGGAAATCCCTAGGAGTGGTGGCAGCAAATGAGACTACTGGTTCCTTCCCATATGGAGGAACCAGCGTCATCCTGAGGCCTAGAAAGCAACTAACCCAAGCGAACAACAAAATGCAAAACAAAATGCACTAAGCAGAATGGAGAAGCAGGAGATCCAAAGGAACAACACACCAGCTCAACCAACTCCAGCAGGAAATATCAATCGCATGGTAAGCAGTGTGAGTCAGAACTAAATAGGGCCTCAGTAATGACTTACAAGCTGCACCTGGCAGGAGGTGTGGTCATTACAAAACAACAACACTGCAAGGAGAAAACCGAGAGACTGTCAGATACCCTCACGTGCTGCCAGTCTCTCTGATCTTCTCACCTCTGTCATGGGAGGGACCATGACAATTGCTTCCTTTGCTGGCTGGATTCCTTTTTCCATCACATTATGCACTGCTCGTTTCCATGGTTACAGACCATCCTGCAATCCATCAGTGGTGGTCGTGCTTTCACACTATAGGAAAAAGAGTCAGCCTCTCTGGTGGCCCGGACAGTGGGAGCTCACATAGGCTAGTGCTTTTTCCCATATTGTGCAAGCACAACCACCACTGATGGATTGCAGGGTGTTCTGTAACCATGAAAACGAGCAGTGTATATTGTGATAGAAAAATGAATCCTGCCAGCAAAGGAAGCAATCTGGATAATAATATATAAGTAAGTGGCTTGTATTAACTTCTTCTACATGATAAATGCCCCTTACTGAAGTGAGACAACCCCTTTAAGGACTTTAAGTTATTCTTTTGCAGCACAGCAATGCTACAGAAAACCAAAAGTAAATTAAAACATTCCCTCCAAAGGCATGAGCATAAATTAAAGGGTTGCTTTTCAGTTTCAGTCATTTGTGCCAAACAGTTCATGCAAGCAAAGTTTACAGTTAGTTGTGTATTAATTGCAGGGCGCATTGAACAAAGGGTTTTGATCATTTTAATGTGCTTCTAACTGAGCTATTAATCTGCTTTAAGAAGTTTCAAAATGTTGTGTTTATCATCCAGCAAGTATAAGGACTCATAGCTGAAGGCTCTAGAGACCTGGCATAAAAAACACACAGCTTGCAGTGTAGGGTTTGTTGGGTAAATACCAGAAACTGCACAGATATAAATTCTTGCTGTGGCCGAATGGATGAAATCATTAGTCACTAGTTCTGCCAATCCATGTAAGAGTGTGAGATTTTTGTGTCTCAGATTCAAGAATCATACCCAGCTGGCAGCCAACTCTTTCCTCTACAGATTCCTACAAGATTTGCAAGGATAACAAACTCATGTGGTTATTCAGCATGCTGATTTTACATAGAAAATGAAAGAGCCTTTGTGAAAAAGTTACACAAGCAAATATAGTTTGTGTGTGCATCGATCCAAAGACCATAATGTGGGTCACTGCTACTAACTGGGAATATTAGGGACAACTGAACACCTAAATGGTCAGCAGCTCTGCATACCTATTCATGCATAGGAGGGTAGACATTAACACCAAGTAACATCATACTTCTGAATGAACAGTGCTAAGATACAAGATGGTATTACTGTACCATGGTCTCACTCCCCTAATTTAGAATTCAGTACTGTAGCAAGGAAAGCTGAGAAGGATGAAGATGACCCTCATTTTCCAAAAATAAAAAGGAAAATCTAAACTCAGAGAATTATTGGACTTGTCGTGCAGACTTTGCCTGGTGGTTATAACATCCCTTTCAAACTGTTATACCAAAAAAAATGGTACCGCATAAACATTTGCCACATTCATTAAAACTCAGTTTTTCCCAATTCCTGAATGTCCCATGCTATTTAAAAGGTAGTCAGCTTGTTGTATGTAAACTTCTGAGCCAGGAGTATGGACATGGTAACCAGATGAATTCTGGCATCAGCTATGATGTGACGGACCAGAAGATGGACACAAGGGAGCCAGTGTGCAGAAAAGGCAGAGAGTAGGCAACTAAGAATCTTTCCACTGCAGAAGCAGACAGCGGGCATCAGTTAAAAAGTTAGGTATTCTGGACCACCTCTTTAAGGACGGAATTAAAATTTTAATGTTTTAGCTAAAAGCTTCATATGGGCGTTTAGCAGAGAAAGAGGTCTATAAGACTCTGGTTTTAGTAGGTCCTTTTCAGCTTTAGGAATCAAAATTATAATGGCATCTTCCATTGTTTCGTGTAATCTTTTTAGTGTCTTGGCCTCAGTGAGGGTCTCCAATAGTTCGGGGAGGAGAATAGAACCTGAACTCCTTGTATACCTCAAAGGGAAGCCCATTCCCTCCCAGGACTTTTTTATCTTTAGTGGAATTCAGAGCTTTCACCAATTCCTCTAACCGTATATTTTTTTCCAACTGGGACCTATGTTCTTCAGAAAGCCTCCTGAAGGGAACCTCATCCAAGTACTGATCCAACTCTTGCTTACTATATCCGATTTTTGATTTATATAAGTCTTCATAATATTTACTAAACATATTGCAAATCTGTTCCGGAGCCATAACTATTTGACCATTGTTATTTTTTAAGGCACCTACCCAGTTTTTTTTTTTGTTGGTTACCAATTATACTAACCAACAACTTACCCATTCAATCACTCTCTGTGAAAAACCTGGCCCCCTTGAAAAACAGATGTTTGGGTTTTTTCCATATATAGTTCTTTAACGGTTTCACTATTTTTTTCCCAATTTTTCAAGTTATCCAACAAGGGGTTGAGAACACAGAGGTCCTGGGCATCTCTTAAGGTTTGTTCTAAATTTACTTTATTTTTTTCCAAGTGGATACATGCTTGAGTAATATTCCCCTCAGGAAAGCCTTTGCTGCATCCCAGATCCAGTTCTTATTAGCAGAACCTCTATTTGTAGCAAATAAGTGGACCAACTCTTCTTTAATACAATTTTTGTCATCCAACAACTTAAACCAATGAGGATTACATGAGAGACCTAAAAATCAGTTTTTTTGAAGATCCAAACTCCAGTACTATTGCAGAGTGGTCTGACATAACTGTAACATAGGGCCATATTTTACAGTTGTTATACTATTTTCCAACTATTTCCTGTTACCAAGGATCATATCTATTCTGGACCAGGACTCATGTGTCCTTGAGTAACAGGAATATACCTTCTCTTCAGGGTTATATAATCTTGCAAATCATTGCAAATGTCAACCCAACCAAACTCCTCTATCAACTTAGCAAAATTGGTGTTATAATATGATGCTTTTCCCTTAGATAGTCTATCTATCTCTGGATCTACCACTACATTGTAATCCCCTGCTGCTAATCAATCCACAGTCTTGTCTATCGATCATAAAATTATATAATTCATATAGTACATTGGGTTTATATGGAGGTGGAATATATATGTTTGCTATAACCATAGGTATATTATTAACTCTACATTGTAAGAAGAGATACCTGCAGCCCCCATCCGCCCTACTTGAAACAAACTCAAAGTTAACTTTATTATGTACTAAAATAGAAACTTCCCTTGCGCCTATCCATCTCTTTTCTAGAGAGTTTAACATTTCTTTATCCATATGTGTTTCTTGAAGGCAGATGACTGCGGGCAGGTACCTCCTTAACCAATCAAATATAGTGAATCTTTTCAATCTTTCTCTTAACCCACGTACATTAACAGAAATAATTCTAATCATTCAAGAAAAAAAAAAACTATGCTCCCCTCTTGCTCACAGTGTGATTTAAATCTACCCACAGCCCATTTACCCCTATTTTCTCCCCAATCTGTAAGGATAGAGAGCTCCATTAAATTGCATGTATACTCCATATTCCCACCCCAACACCTTCGACAATCATAATACCAATTATTGCATTTCCCGCAGACCCTTTAAATCTGCCCATTCAGGGGACTGAAAAAAAATGTTTTATCTTGAAGTTTTGCTGCAAATACTAAACTGCATTTTGCACACTTTCGGGTTTCAAGGTTGAATAAACAAGCGCTTGTTAGTGTTGTTTCAAGCAAGACTTCGTATTTTAAAAAACTGGATTAAAAAGGAGCCACCATCTGTTATAGAGTGGAGGAGATCAGTGGATAATGTTATAAGGATTGAGAGAATAATGTATATCAATAAGGGAAAGAAAGATCTGTTTTCCAAAATTTGGAAATATTGGTTGGAAAGCAATTTACAACATTTGGAATCTTTTGTGAGGGAAGATATAAAAGAGAAAAAAAGGGAAAGCAAGAGAAAAAAAACATTTTTTTCCTTTCTCCTCTCTCTGATGTTGTGTTGTGGGCTGAGTAAAGAAAAAATTTGTTATATATATATATACACTATTGTGAAGATTTGTATGTACTATATTTTGAATAAATATTTTTTAAACATTTTATATTTCCGTACAGAGCTACAGTTAGGTCCATATATATATGGACACGAACACAATTTTTTTTTTTACCAGTTTACTAAAACATATTCAAGTTATAGTTATATAATGGACATGGACATAAAGCCCATAATTTTAGCTTTCATTTGAGGGTATCCACATTAAAATTGGATGAAGGGTTTAAGAGTTTCAGCATCTTTACATGTGGCACCCTGTTTTTAAAGGGACCAAAAGTAATTGGACTATTGACTCAAAGGCTGTTTCATGGGCAGTTGTGGGCAATTCCTTAATTAAGGCCTGGAGTTGATTTGAGGTGTGGTGCTTGCATTTTGAAGATTCTGCAAAAAAGTAAACATGTGGTCAAAAGAGCTCTCCATGCAGGTGAAACAAGCCATCCTTCATCTGCAAAAACAGAAGAAAAAACATCCGAGAAATTGCTACACTATTAGGAGTGGCAAAATCTACAGTTTGGTACATACTGAGAAAGAAAGAAAGCACTGGTGCCCTCAATAATGCAAAAAGACCTGGACGCCCACGGAAGACAACAGTGGTGGACGATCGCAGAATAATTACCATGGTGAAGAGAAACTCCTTCACAACAGCCAACCAAGTGAACAACACTCTCCAGGATATAGGCGTATCAATATCTAAATCTACTATAAAGAGGAGACTGCATGAAAGTAAATACAGAGGGTTCACTGCCACTCATAAGCCTCAAGAATAAGAAGGCTAGATTGGACTTTGCTAAAAAACATCTTAAAAAACCAGCACACTTCTGGAAGAACATTCTTTGTACAGATGAAACCAAGATCAACCTGTACCAGAATGATGGAAAGAAAAAAGTATGGCGAAGGCATGGTACAGCGCATGATTTGAGTTGAGCGAACTTATATTTTAAGTTCGGCGGCCAAAGTTCGGGTTATCTTAGAATCCCGTTATGGATTCCGCTACCACGGCACATAATGGAATTTTGAATCCATAAGAGGATTCTTCGATGAACCCGAACCTTGGACAACACTAAGGACCTGGGGTGACGTCACCGTCATGTGATCAGTGCAGGGGGCGTGGCTCAGTACTGTATTGGATAAGAGGTGGTAAAGGGCCTGGTATAATGATCATGTGACATGACGGGTGGAGCTCCTGTGCTCTGTGTGGAGGAGAAGGAAGTAGAGCAGTGAAGGACGGTTGCGTGAATTTGGATTCCAAATTCCGTTATGGTCCGTGGTAGCGAATCCATAACGGGATGCTTGAATAACCCCAACCCGAACTTTGGACGCCGAACTTAAAATACAAGTTCGCTTAACTCTACTCATGATCCAAAGCATAGCACATCATCTGTAAAACATGGCAGAGGCAGTGTGATGGCTTGGGCATGCATGGCTGCCTGTGGCACTAGGTCCCTAGTGTTTATTGATGATGTGACACAGGACAGAAGCAGCCGGATGAATTCTGAGGTTTTCAGAGACATGGGGCTCTTTCACAAGAGCGGATCCCGTGTGTGGAATCCACTGCGTGAAAGAGAGCCAAGCCCCGTTCCAGACAGCAGAGACACGGAGCATTGACATGATTGATAATGCTCTGTGCCTCTCTGTGACCTCTTTACTACCAAATCACAGTAAGGCCTCATGCACACGACTGTATAATTTTTGCGGTCCACAAACCGCAAAGCTGTTCCGTGAATTGCGGCCCATTGTAGAAATGACTATTCTTGTCCGCAAAATGGACAAGAATAGGACGTGCTCTATTTTTTTGCGGGGCCACGGAACGGAGCAACGGATGCGGACAAGCACAGGTAGTGCTGCCCGCATCTTTTGCGGCCCCATTGAAGTGAATAGGTCCGTGCCCGAGCCGCAAAATATGCGGCTCAGACGCGGACCAAAACAACGGCCGTGTGCATGAGGCCTGACACTGTCATTTTGTAGTAAAAAGATCACAGAGAGGCATGGAGCATTATTGATCATGTTAATGCTCCGTGTCTCTGCTATCCGGATCGGAGCTTGGCTCTCTTTCACGCAGCAGATTGCCCCCACGGCATCCTCTTGTGTGAAAGAGCCCATACTGTGTGCTCAAATCCAGCCAAACTGATTGGTCGGCGTTTCATAATACAGATAGACAATGACCTAAACATAAAGTCAAAGCAATCCAGGAATTTATTAAAGCAAAAAAGTGGAATATTCTTGAATGGCCAAGTCAGTCACCTGATCTGAACCCAATAGAGCATGCATTTCACTTGATAAAGACTAAACTTTAGACAGAAAGACCCACAAACAAACAGCAACTGAAAACCGCTGCAGTAAAGGCCTAGCAGAGCATTAAAAAGGAGGAAACACAGCGTCTGGTGATGTCCATTAGTTCAAGACTTCAGGCAGTCATTGCCAACAAAGGGTTTTCAACCAAGTATTAGGAATTAACATTTTATTTACAATTATTTAATTTGTCCACTTACTTTTGAGTCCCTGAAATGCAGGGATTGAGTTTAAAAAATGCTTTAGTTACTCACATTTTTATGCAATCACTTTGTTTAACCCACTGAATTAAAGCCGAAACCTGAACCTCAACTGCATCTGAATTGTTTTGTTCAAAATCCATTGTGGTAATGTACAGAATGAAAATTAGAATAATGATGTCTCTATCCAAATATATATGGACCTAACTGTATGTGAGGGCTCATTTTTTCAGGGGCTAGCTGTACTTTATTGGTACTATTTTGGGGTGACTTTTTGATCACTTTCTATTCAATTTTTTTGGAGAGTGGCCACATGACCACAAAACAGTAACACTGCCATTTTAATTTTAATCTGTTATCAATAAATATATTTATACTTTGGAAATTTTCAGATGCGTTGATAGCAATTATGTTTAATTATTTTTATATGTAAAATTGGGATGGGGTGATTGGAATTTTTAATATCTGTTTTTCAACATTTTTAAAAATATTCTAATACTGTATTTTTTTCTCCCCTTAGGCCCCTTTCACATGAGCGAGTATTCCCCGTGGGAGCAATGCGTGATGCAAACGCATTGCGCCCGCACGGAATCCGGACCCATTCATTTCAATAGGTCTGTGTACATGAGCGTTGGTTTTCACACATCACTTGTGCGTTACATGAAAATAACAGCATGTTCTATATTCTGTGATTTTCATGCAACACTGGCCCCATAGAAGTGAATGGGGCTGTGTGAAAATCGCATCCGCAAGCAAGTGCGGATGCAATGTTTTTTTTACGGATGGTTGCTAAGAGATGTTGTTTGTAAACATTCTGTTTTTTTTATCACGCGCGTGCAAAACGCATTAAATCTCATTGCACCTGCGTGATAAAAAACTGAACGCGATCGCAAACAAAACTGAATGTACTTGTTTGCTTCACTAAATGCATCCGGACCTAATAAGCTCACGCTCATCTATAACTTGAGTCACCTGTGCTATGATGCACAACAAGTAAGAATCCTATCATAGTCCAAAGGTGTGGAGGGAGAGGACAGTGAGCCTGATCAGACTCGCCTCACTGGCAGAGCTGGCACATGGCGTGGGTTTCGCAAAGTACTGACTGCCATCACAAAAATAGGAGACCTCTGAAATCAGTGGGTATGTCCCTAGTGCAGTGACAGGTTCCCCTAACAGGCAATCTGTTATCGCAAGCCAGGAAGCCTTCACAAGTCACCAGGCTTCCACAGCAACCGAATGGAGCCCCTTCCTTCTGTCTAGCCTCTCATGTCATGGGAACTACTGACCACAGCATTTGAGGGGCTAAATGACCTGGATCAGTCATCACTGATCCCAGTCACTGCCAACGGATGTCTGCTGCATTATTCAGCCAGCACTTGTCATGTATTGAAGAAGCGCAGCTCATGGGCCTGCCACATACATCCCCTTAATGAAAATCACATACATGTATATTATTTTGGGTAAAGGAGTTATCAGAGTTATTATATGGGAACTTTACTGCTGCAATCAAGAAGCAAAGCTAGGCAGGCAGGCAGGCATGGAGTGGCGGCAACAAAGCAGAAGTAGGGGGGAGGTTCAGGACAGTGAGTACCTTTTTTTATTATTGTAACAGCTTTGCTACTTTTCTTTTTTTTTTTATTTACTTGGGCAATCCATTTAGTCAGTGTTCTTGTCTATTTTCCAAACTGCTATTCAAGTAAATGGCAGGAGGAACATATGTGTGGCTAACCTCGCCTTTCCCAACGGGGTAAGACAGGACCGGGTACCAGAAATTTGACCTGCGCAAATTGGACATTTATAACATATCTTGTGTAGATAAACTTGGCAATAAAGTACACAAAGAGGGGAAACAATCCTGACGTTCTACTTACAAGCTTATGTAATCTACAAATACTGCCAAGAAACAATGCCTAAAATATATTCAAATAGTATATTTGTCAAAAGGCATACAAATCTCTGCAGATAAATCCCACAAAACTTACTTCTCGTTTCAGTTCTGTAATGCACTGACACGTCTTCAGTACAGCCAACTCCAAGTCTTCTAGAATATCTTTTGTTTTTTGGGTTTGCTGTAGAAGAGGAAATACACAGACCAAGTCAGCACAATCAATTTTCTGATACTACTTATTCAATAAAAATATAACTGTACATATCTGTACACAAATCTCATCTTCAAAAGCAAATGTGAAAGGTGCTTTAACATTAAATGGATCTTCTAGAATATGTAAAGTTAATAAACATTAAAGGGGCTTGTCCCGTTATAACAACTTATGCCATGTTGGCCAGTTTCACACAAGGGTATTCAGTCCAGGAATCACACTCCGTGTGGGAGCAGTATCTCCAGAACTTGACACTGCTCCTCTGAAGTGAATTAAAGCATCATAATGACTTATAAGGAAAATTCACTTTAGAGGAACAGTGTTTAGCCTGGAAATACTGCTCCCACATAGAGCGTGTTCCCCTGACTGAATACACTTGTGTAAATCTGGCCATTTACAGGATAGTGGATAAATGTCTCATCGGCGGGGGTTCAATAGCTTGAATTGGGGCCGTGTTTCCCTGTCTTAAAGAGGACCTTTCACTGGTCCACAGTTTATCAGTTAAAGATATCTACATTGAGAGCGGCACCCAGGGATGTCCCTGCACTTACTTGTATCCCTGGGTGCCGCTCCGTTCGTCCTCTGTAGCCCCCGGTACCGGCGCTCCTGCTGCTGTAATTTTGCCTGGGGCGGAGACTTCTTCTTTTGCCCTGGGCGTCTCCTTCTCCCAGGGCTGGGCGCTGGCCAATCGCAGCGCTCAGCTCATATCCTGAATATGAGCTGAGCGCTGCGATTGGCAGCCAGCCCTGGGAGAAGAGCACGCCCAGGGCAAGTAGTCTCCGCCCAGGCAAACTACAGCTGCAGAGCGCCCGGTACCGGGCTAGAGGACGAACGGAGCGGCACCCAGGGATACAAGTAAGGCTAGGGACATCCTGGGTGCCGCTCTCAATGTAGATATCTTTAACAGATAAACTGTGGACCAGTGAAAGGTCCTCTTTAATGGAGTGGCAGAGACTTATGCATATCCACCGCTACATTCATCTCTATAGGACCACCGGAGATAGTCTAGTACAAATGCTCAGCTATCTCAGCTTCATAAACAGCTGTATGGAGTGCCAGTGCATGTGCGTGTCCACTACTCTATTCAAACAAGGGAACACAGAGCTGTTTTTGTAATAGGCAGGGACCAAGTGGTCAGACCCCACCGAGCACACACTTATACTCTATCCTGTGAACTGTCGAAATGGGATAACCCAAAGCTCTGCTTTACTTTTCATTGTAACTTCTAAATATTTCTGGGCTACCTACAGGCTGCCAGTGAACAAAAAAAACACGTTCATATGTGTAAACCAAGTCCTGCTTTACTGTATGGAATGGCATAATCCACCACTCTACTCCACACAGAGGCATCCAGCATTTTTTTATATTAAATCAGAAAATCATTTAATGGATGATCCAGGAGGAAGATAGAATATTTGACAGACAGATGACAGTTACACTGCGAATTATAATAAAGTAATAGCAGTAAAGCAGCAAAGTATAAAGTTTAAATATTTTATTTACATTTCAGCTGTGAAACTTTATGAACACATTAGCAACCACCCACTGTCATTTGACGGAATGCGGTGCAGAGTGGTATAGTTTGGCAATGCTGCAGTAGCCGGTCGGGTTCCCGGCTGTCAGTGACAGCCAGGGACCCTAAGGATAGAACTGGTTTATAACCACTTTTGTCTTCTTTTGTGAAGTCAATATAAAGCTAAATAACGGCTATGTAGTGAATAGAGGAGTTGGCAATTCCACCGCCTCTATTATGTTATCACTGAGTGTCTCCCACCATAGAGCTGCTGGGTCGACCCTGCCTGTGGTCATCCTCATGTTAGAAAACTATTTTGCTCTGTAACTAGGGCTCCTATGGATGCCACAATTTAATAAAAGATAAAGACGAAAAATGCAATAATATGCAAAAATGCAATAAAAATTGCTTCCCTAGAAATATTACATCCTTTTGGGGGGCATAAGTAAAAAGAATATAGACAATATTAATAAAAATAAAAAAAAAACATATTTAACAAAGTAAATCCGATTACGGTATTAAATGCATTTTTTTGTGCATGAATAAAGTACATAGTAATTTTTTATGAACCTCCTAATAGTTTAACGGATTGCCTGCTAGAACTGATTAAGCTAGCCCCTAAAATACACAGTATAGAACATGTCCTATTATTCTCCGTTTTGCAGACAAAACAAGGCATTTGTAACATGCTGTGGGACCTGTAGAAGGGAAAATGTTGGATGCACACGGCTAGTACCTGTGCTGCAGACTTTAGCTCCCTGCATGCCAATAGTGGTAGTTTGCATTGATACAGCATACCATAACAGAGTGCATAAGCCACCCATGCTCCTGAGGAGATGTCTAGGTATTATGACAATGAAACCCAGAGTGAAGATGTCTGTGATCAGCATGGCTCCCTTGTAGGAGTTACAGGATCTGCTGTGCATATCATAAACTACAATGAAGAAAATAGCATTCATGTGCCACTGCTTCTCGCCTGAGTGCAAAACAGAGAGGAGTCCCAGAAATGGCTGGGGACACCGAAAATGGCTTTACACGCCTCAGGCTTTGTACTTCTGGCATAGAGAGATGGCATGTAACAGTGAAGTACATATACCTCAGGTTGAGGGCCTAAAATTAAAGCACTGTCTGTACACGCCTCATACTAACAGGTTTTTATCACTTTACGATAGATATTACTAAACACTGTCAAGAAAGCATAATTATTTGTGATTAAATGTATTTCCCATTATTTTTTATCTTCTTTTAAGACATTGATCAATGGGTATTTAGTGAATGCATGGCGCCTTATTGAAGGAGCACTTTATACCCAATTACTGAAAAGGCTTCCCAATAATTTATCATCTCATAATAGACAAGAACAATATACTCTGATCACACAGCTAGAATACATTGCCCCTCGTGATGAGAGAACGCACAGGCCAATGATGGTATCAGGGCAGGCCTACAAATTAATATAATATTAGAGGCTACGTTGAGGATTTATATTGGTAATATAGCCCTGGATAAATATGCTTCAAAACAATCCTAGATGATTTCTAGTGCCTTATATAAAGAACTGAGAAATAATACTACTATTAAATAAATACTACATTTCTGTCACTATAGGATGTACTCAGGTTTTAGACAAAAATATATATATCATATTCAACAACAACAAAATTATGCTATGGTTTAGTACAATTATGCAAATACCAAGTATGTATATGATTTTGTGTTCCACTACATTTGTAAATAAAACACTTTAGGGCCATTTCACACTAGCGTTTTTGCTTTCCGGCATAGAGTTCCGTTGTCGGAGCTCTATGCCAGAAAAATACTGATCAGTATTATCCCATGCATTCTGAATGGAGAGTATGCATCAGGATGTCTTCAGTTCAGTCACTGAACGTTTTTTGGACGGAGAAAATACCGCAGCATGCTGCAGTATTCTTTCCGTCCTGGGATGCGGAGCAAAACGGATCCTTTTCTCTGGCACAATCTGCCACAATAGAAAACGGATCCGTCCTCTATTGACTTTCAATAGAGTTCAAAACTGATCCGTTTTGTCAATGTTAAAAAATAGTTAAAGTTAATACAAGCAGATCCATTCAAACGGATGCATGCGGTTGTATTATCTGTGATTGAATCACTTTTTTCCGGCATAGAGCCCCGACGACAGAACTCTATGCCAGAAAACAAAAATGCAAGTGTGAAAGTACCCTTCGTTATAAAATAAAAATAAAAAACAATTCCCCTTCCCTCATTTAGACAACCATAACAATTTTTCCAATGGAGCTGTGTGAGGACTTGCTTTCTGTGGGATGTTGGTGTTTTTTATTGGCAATATTGTGGGATACATATGACTATTTTTATTTTTCTGGCTGTCAGAAATATTTTCAATTTTTCAAAAATATTCAATATTTCTTTTACTGTGTGTGTGTACCATATCACTTGAGAAGAATATTTTACACTATATCAGGAATGGACAGGATTGGGACAGTGTACAATGTATAGTTTATTGAGGTCAGTGTGGGTGTTTGGTGCAAATTATCTCACTCCTTTTCTGAGAATAAAAGCCTCCACCCCTCTCATATGTAACAGACAGATACAGCATACTATCTGATAAGAGCATGGGGAAGGGAAGTACTTCAACCAGCTCTCTCTGTCTGTATAGAAGCCAAATGCTAAGAATCTAAGCTTTAAAACAAGACCAAGATCTTAGAGTGCTACCATCGATATTGCCAGAGATGCAGCCAGGTGAAGCAGGAGATGCATTTACTGCAGTCTTGACTCAGGTCTCTAACGCTTCCATCTCTGGCTCTGTAGTGGCTAGCACATCTGAGATCTTAAACAAGCCCTGGCTCATATCTCTAGGCTCTATATAGACCTACTTGGACCAGGTTGAAGCATCCCGCTCTTTCTTTAGCTAGCTGTGATCTACACTAGCTTGGAGGTAGAGAGGAAAGGAGCACTGGGGAAATGCTAACAGGCAGCAGGGAGAGGAGGAGAGACATAAATCCTTCCCCCTGCATTTGTACATAACCCCAGGGGAGAGGTAAGTGGACTTCTGTGTGAGTTTTCACCTTCCCCCATATCAATCAGAGAGCATACTTGTTCTCTTACTGTAACATATTGGCAAGAGTGGGGGTTCAGGAAAAACAGTGAGAAGATGAGCTCTTGTTCATCTAATATTCTCGATGCACCTCATTAGGCTATTTTAAGATGTTGAGACCCAGATATTTACCAGCATCCTGACTGTGACAAATTAGTCACCCAAAACACACCACACAAAAACTTCCATAAAGTTACCATTTCTTGTCCCTATCTTATCCATTTCCAATCTTTAGTGCAAAATATGCAGACTGCTTCTCTAATGGCAATAGCCATTAAAATTGGTACAGTAATAGCAATAATGATGATCACTAGATAAATGTCTAATATATTTCTGACAGACTGCATTACGCTGAAAGTGGCCTTGGTTAATCCATTATATAACATTTAGAAATGTATTATTTTAATTAGGATTACAACTTGTATAGAGGGATGGAAAATTATATACCTGTATGATTTCCTATACTTGCGTCATTCTTGCAGTTTTTGCATCAGTGAATGTATACATTTATATTTGTGTAAGACTATTATGCATTTTAGTTGCAAATTTGAATTTTCAGGCAATTTTTGCTCATAATCACCGAGTCAAAGTTACATAAATGTGGTTGTGTGTGTTATTTTGTATTTTAATATGCTTTTGCTCTTAGGAAATTTAGATTTTGGTAACATAGCAGCTATTTGCCAAATATAGTTTATATTTAACATATTTGTAGATGATGGCCAAACATTGCATGGCTTGTGTTTCAGTGTTTTTAAGAGCATATGCTTGTGGTATATATGAGCTTTCATCCCTTGATATGTTATATTTACATTGCTTTTGTGTCTAAACCTCTGCTTGGATGTGAGTTTTAGGTGTTTATTTCGATGCATTTTTTGTGAAATAATTACTGTTCGTCACAAAGTTAAATGAATGAATGTAAATATAAAGATATGTGCAAACTTAGGCCCAAGTGGCATGTATGAACTCAACATATGTTGATCTTTTATTTTTAGGTGTGCTGTGTGCAACTTGAGTTACACTTTTATACATCAATAACTTTTTATGCATTTTTGAAAGTTTTAATTTTGATGCCATTATGAAAATATGCCAGCTGTATACTTATATATGCACCTGGGAGTTTATATGATTTATTTTGCAATTTGGCCTTAATTTGTACAAATTACTACCAGATGTGCAAAATGTCCAAAAAGCCCTAGCAGTAAAAGGGTTAAGATAACTAACTGCAGAAGGGGAAGTCCACCAGTTCTTTCTTTGCAATAGGAATTTAAAAATACAAGCCTGCCTATTTTTCTGAGCTGTCCTTACTGGCATCTGCCAGCCAAAAATTGGTGAGGTTTGAAATTAACCCCAGTGTTCTCTGCAGGGTTTCTTCAAGACTTTTTCAGGACTATGCAGAAAACAGTGTAGGCAAGCTGACCTTCTATTTTTTTCTACTATGTCTAGTTTTAGTGTTGCCTTCAATAAAACAGTTTTCCTACTGTAATATTGTATTTAATTTACAAAAATATTAAAAACATGTATAATAATCACTTCCAGTTCAAGGTATACAAAAAGGGGTGTGGACCATTGAGATAAAAAACAAAAAAACCACACAAGACAACTGAAACCAATGATTAAGAAAAATAAAAATCACAAGGGAGATGTGGGCACTGAATGAACAGTTTATCTGCAGTAATTAAATATTACTAAGATGTGAAGTAAAATGTGAATCTGTGCACTGTGCACAAAATTATGTAATTGGAAGATTATGTTTGCTTTATTTTAACGCCATGAAGCAAAAAAGCAAATACGAGGATGATAAGAAATTCTGAACCGCAGTAAACAGGGTACTACAAAATTCATATGTCCTGATTTACATACAAATTAGTGTTCATAGTGAGGAATAAACCAAGCTTATAATCACATCATTACTAGAAGAAACAGCAGGGAAACCAAAACTTTCGTCAATCCAGCTTTTTACTTAAATCATAAATTCTACACATTGGAAGGTTTAAGGATATCTTTTCATTCATATTGTGTATTTCTATAGAAGGCAGATTAATTTCTAAAATCCTTTACAACATACTGAGGACATCTCAAATAGCCCACGGGACCAATATAATTTGATATGTTAGGGCTTGGTCACTTTAATATAAAGTTTACTAAAAAGGCCTTAAATTGTTACTTTGTGCCATAGGGCTTTATAGGCTCCTAAACAAAACAGACCTAGGGACCCATTACTAGGTTGCTATTGCAGTTAGAGACCTATCTGCACCTTTATTCATATGAGATGCCAGCTTAGTAATTGAAGACCCCCTGCAGCACATATACAGTAAATGTTGTGTAAACCTTGGCGTCTGGTGGTCTCCGCATCCACAAGAAGGAATATGAAGGTGATCTTTTCCACACTTATGTCACCACTGGGAAAAAAATTGGCTGTAGCAGTCTCAGGTCCTCCTTTGTTTGGAAGTATGTAATCACAACTGGAAAGACTATTAAAGGTCTTCCAAACCTTTAACTTATTCCAGCATTGTGCCTACCATTACGGCACAGAGATAGTGATGTCTGGACTTGTTCATAAGCCACCATTCAACAGGGGTCATCTGCAACATACAGCTGAGCCTCAGCTACAACAGCCAGGACTTAACTTCAATCAAAGGCAGTTAATCTCGCAGATGCCACAGTCAACACTTGGTTTTAACTAGAAAGATTGTTCCTCTGTAAATCCGCCAGCACTACAGCAATGCATTCTCAAGGTGCAGATAGGCCTCTAACTGCAATAGCAACCTAGCAATGGTCCCTAGGTCTGTTTTGTTTAGGAGCCTATAAAGCCCTATCTAATAGCCTGCCTGTCATGGTAACAATAGACAGATACATTACAATACAGTGGTTTGAAGCAATCAAAGACTGCAGGGTAATGTCCCCTAGTGCGATTAAAAGAAATTAAAATTAAATTTAAAAAATCCCAAGAAAAAAATAAAAACGGAAAAAATAAAATAAAAAATAAACCTAATTGATATGGCTACATCAGTAAGGGTACTTTCACACTTGAGGCAGAGTGATCCGGCAAGCAGTTCTGTCGCCGGAACTACCTGGCGGATCAGTCAATCTGCATGCAAACTGAAACTATTGCAAGAACGGATCCATCTCTCCGCTTGTCATGCGGAGAGAATCCGTTACATATTCTTTTCACATTTTTACCGGTCTGCGCATGCTGCGGTATTATCTCTGTCCTGAAATGTCAAAAAGACTGAACTGATGACATCCTGATGAATCCTGAACAGATTTCTCTACATTCAGAATGCATGGGGATGTGACTGAAGCATTTTTTTCTGGCATAGAGCCCTGACGAAAGAACTCTATGCTAGTGTGAAAGTACCCCAACTACTAGTAAGGGCCCATTCACACGTTCGCAAAAGGGTCCGCATCCGTTACGCAGATGCGGACAAGAATAGGCATTTCTATGGGGGGTGCTGGCCGGGTGTGTTGCGGATCCGCAATTTGCAGATCCGCAACACACCACAGACTTGTGAATGGACCCTAATAGTTATAAAATGAATGCGTTGTTTATCTCACCATGTGAAGTGTAAATAAAACACTAACAATGCCAGAATAGCAGTTGTTGCACCCCAAAATTGTACCAATAAAAACTACAAGATGTTCCACAAAAAGAAAAGTGTTTTCAATGTTCGACATATAAAAACCATTATATCCATTTCATAAAATAGTGTTAAAGTGGTTGTCCACGGCGCTGCAGCCAAAGAAATACATCCCTGGTTGAACTGCCAGGAAGAGGATGGAGTGGCAGCACTGGATTGAAGGAAGCTAGCATATATGATACATAATCACCTGCATTTGCACCCTTTAAATACAACCTGTCACCAGAAAATGCAATGTAATATACAGGAAGAACATAGAGCAGAAAGAGCTGAGCAGACTGATATATAGTTGTGTGGGAAAACATTCAGTAAAACTTAAGGGTAGGTTCACTGCATAAACTATTACTGGCCCCTGATTAACCCATTCAGGACTTGCGTTCTACATATGTGACACAACTTGGGGCTTTAAAGATGCTACCTGCTCAGGAGCTGCGCGGGCACCAAAGCCTCCCTGTGAAGGGTGTTTTACACAGTAGATTCTGGAAAGCAGAGTCAGTGATCAGAATAAGGTTTCACATGATTGATATGGAATGAGTCAGGGTCTATTCAGGTAAAAGCTGATGGCTTTGCACGCATGTTTAATCAGCTTTGTTTGCAATTGCGCTAAGTCAGTGATTCAGCTTTTTCAGCACAGATGTAAGCAGTTTTTGATATATTTTTCACGCGCATTAAAAAAAACTGAAGAATAACAAGCAAAATTTCCCCGTACCCATCAGTGAAAAATGCATTGCATCTGGATGCCTTCCATCTTTCATGCAAGCCCTATTCACTTCTATTGAGCCAGACATAGATATAGAACAATATACTGCGATTTTTCCTGAAAGCAGAGGTGATCAGTGATAACGCTCATGTCCACGGACCCATTGAAATGAATGGGTCGGGATTCAGTCCGGATGCCATTCACAACAAGCATCACATCCTGACGAAAAACTTGCTTGTATGAAAAAGGCCTAAGTTCTATGGGATCAGACCATCGCATGTGAAAGTCCTATATATATATATATATATATATATATATATATATATATATATATATAGATAGAAGAAAGGCCAGTCGCATTCCAAAGTATTCCAAACGTGACAAGGTTTATTCACCCAGTGTCTGAGTAGCAAAACGTTTCAACCGCTTGTTGCAGTGATGATATATATATAGATGAAACTTGAAAAAAACTTGAAATATTAGAATACCGTGCAAAAGTCCATTTATTTCAGTAATGCAAATTAAAAGGAATTGCATTAATGCAACTTAAAATTAGAATATTGTGAAAAGGTTCACTATTCTAGGCTCTAGTCAGCTAATTAATCCATACCATCTGGGCAAAGGGTACCTGAGATTGTGACTTTGGGGTTTTCATAAGCTATAAGCCATAATCATCCAAATTATAACAAATAAAGGCTTGAAATGTAATGAGTCTATCTCATATATTAGTTTCACCTTTTAAGTTGCATTACTGAATTAAATGAACTTTGCACGACATTCTAGTTTTTCGAGTTTCACCTGTATATGGTGTGTATAAGTATGTGTGTGTGTATATATATATGTATATGTATATATATATATATATATATATATATATATATACTATCTATCTATCTATCTATCTATCTATTATCATGATATATTCTACACTTTGCTTATGTTATTAATGCGCAATAAAAAATAAAGGGGTTCTTTGTATGTTTCTAACCAAGCAAATGTAGTGAATTTTCAATTCACTTACTTCATGTACAGTGGGCTTCTTCTCCTAGGCCTCAGCTCCTAGCTGAGCGTCACATCACCTGTGATGTCAGCTTCTTTCCCTTCTCTGATTACGTTCCGTGCACAAGCCTGAGGGAGCAGGTCTGTGCTGGTTGGAGCGACAAGCTATGCCCCGCTGCACTGCCGTATCTGCTGGCTGAGCTGTCTGCCCTGTGTCTTCCCTCCCACTGGATTCTTCAGGAAAGTTAAACCCCTTCTACCATCAGCAGCACAGACTCAGGGTTGGAGGCTCTGCCTCAGGTGCTGAACAGCTGCAGGGTTTTCTCTTCTCCAGGTACTGAATAGACAAATGCTGTATACAGGATCTTCTGTCCCTCCTCAACCTGCAAACACAGAGCTGACAAAGACTGAGGAGTCCTCTCCTCTGTACTCTTCTGCTGGCTGTGAGGAAGTGTCTGCAGAGCATTGAACAAGAACAGGTAGAGGGAAGATCCTGTGTGTATCAGTAATGTCATTGTACTATACAGCTGGGACTTGTAGTCCCACATATACAACAATGATTATCTCAGCAGTCAGACTGCAGACAAGGCAGCAATTTTAATCATGCCCTTTGCAGAGCAGCGGGAGGGGAAAGGCAGTCTTTGTTGACACCCACAAATATTAATTGTTGTTACATGACCCCACAGCTCTGCAACTGCACATAAAAAAAAAGGGTCAGAACAGAACTAGGGAACTAGCTTAACTTATGTATATATTGCTAACCATCAAACTTACAGTGCTTTATTTTTTATATATCACCCCTTTAAATATTATCAGCATCGCCACAAAACCCATACTATCAAAAATATTAAAATATTTATCTGATACATTGAACGGCATAATGGGAAAAAAATTGAAAAAAAGACATACACACTAAAAAATTGTATCAATAAAAACTACAGATCGCCCAGCAAAAAATGAGCCCTTACATCTACATAGATGGAAATATAAGTTAAAGGGTTTCTGTCATCAGGTTTACACATTATAAGCTGTCTGACATTAGCTATGTGCTAATGTCAGAGCAGCTTGATAATGTGTTTTTTATGTAAATCCGAGTTATATTTATGCTAAAAAAACGTATTTTTATAATATGTAAATTAGCCTCTAGGAGCAGGGGGGCGTTCCCCTGCTCCTAGAGACTCCCGTGCGCCAACCTGCTGCCACGCCCCTTCTTTCCTTGATTGACAGTGCCGGGCAGCGATCCCCTGCTGCCTCCGGCACTGTCTCCTTGCGAAATCCCGAGCCTGCGACACCGCTCTGTATTCGGCGCAGGCGCGGCGAGTTGAGGACGCTGGTGCCTGCTGTCCTCAGCTCACCGCGACTGAGCCGAATACAGAGCGGCGGCGCAGGCGCAGGATTTCGCAAGGAGAAGGATCGCTGCCCGGCACTGTCAATCAAGGAAAGAAGGGGCGTGGCAGCAGGTTGGCGCACGGAGCCTCTAGGAGCAGGGCAACGCCCCCCCTGCTCCTAGAGGCTAATTTACATATTATAAAAATACATTTTTTTAGCATAAATATAACTCGGATTTGCATAAAAAACACATTATCAAGCTGCTCTGACATTAGCACATAGCTAATGTCAGACAGATTATAATGTGTAAACCTGATGACAGAAAACCTTTAAGGGGTCAGAATATGGAAAGCTAAAGAAAAATTAGTTTCTTTTTCACATTTTTTTTTTTAACGTTTTCATACAAACCTGAAATGAATTCAACACTTCAGTTTTACCGCATAGAAACTCTGTAAAAATGAAAAACAAACAACTATGTCGGAATTGTGTTTTCCAATTTCACCTGCTTTAGAATTTCTTTCCAGCTTTCCATTACACCGTGTGCCACTAAATGGTGCCACTAGAAGTACAACTTGTCCCACACATAAAAAGCTTTCAGTGTTCTTAACCCCTTCAATACCAACCCACTTTTCAACTTAAATCCCAGGCCGATTTTTGCAAACCTCACGTCATTTTATGTGGTAATAACTCTGGAACAGCAGCATAATGACTCCCATAGAAACTCCCAAAAAGTGACTGCGTTTTGGAAACTACAGGATAATGCAGGGCTGTGGAGTCGGTAGATAAATTGTCCGACTCCGACTCCTCAGATTTTGAAACTTCCGACTCCGACTCCTCGACTCCGACTCCTCTGTATTTAATATGCAAATACGAAGCTGTTCCACCAAGTTCTTCTAAACTCCTCTAGCACAGAGAGGTAGTTGAGCAGAAGCTGCTGCCTTCTCCTTTGTGTGCTGATCTTCTGCTGAAGATAGAGCAGTGGGAGGATCCAGGAAGGGGCAGGGAAGGGGCATTTATTTTAAAAACATGATTTTCCTAGTAGAATCCCATAGTCATGTTTAAAATTTAAGCTAACAATCTGAGTTTACATGTTTTATAGCCTTAGCTGAATGATAGCAGTTTTTCAAATGGTTTACAGCTTCAGTCTTGAACTATTGACTATCCATTCCCTTCACTTATACAAGTGTCTCCAGTCCTTAATCAGTTATCAGTGAGAGGCGAGGATAACCATGGGTTCCCTGTAACAGCAGACCACAAGACAATGGAAAGTGTAAGTATTGCCGCTCCTTAAAGGGACACTGACAGGCTGATTTTCCAGCTAAAGATATATATATACTGGTATTCATCAGAGAATTAGGAATAAAACTATACTAATGTTACCCCAGTTAAGCTGTACTTGTGTTTAAAAACATTTTAATCTGTATGCAAATTCACTATCTTTGTGCCCAATGGGGCAGCGCCTCCTGCGGCTTTGTGCCCAGCCGCGCCCGAGTACAGCTTCCCAGCGCTGTTCCCTCGTTATTATTCACTGCACTGGCCTTTTTTTCAGGCTAGCCGAACGCTGAATTCCTGCGCAGGCGCACGTGTAGAGTGCTGGCAGCAGCCTCGTCTGGCTATGCTGAGGCTGTGCCAGCTTTCTCTCTTCCTCCTCGCTACCTAGTCCTGTCTAGTGCTGCCAGTACTCTACATGTGCGCCTGCCCCTTGGGCACAAAGGTAGAGAATTTGCATATTGATTAAAACGTTTTTAAACACAAGTAAACCTCAACTGGGGGTAACAGTCGCCTAGTTGTATTCCTAATCCTCTGATGAATACCAGCAGATATATCAGCCTGTCAGTGTCCCTTTAACTGCATAGTAAAGCATATGAAAAGCATGCTTCTTCACGGTCACTTAACGCCTTTGTTTAGCGGTAACGTGACGCACTGCATGCATTGGCCTTTATTCTTACAGTAGAGAAGTAATTAATTATAACTTTATCTGAATTGGGACATTTAAACTTGCTTTTTTTTTATTCCAATTTTTTTTTATTCCAATTTAAATCTAGTAGGAGTCGGAGTCGGTCCATTTTTTGCCGACTCTGACTCCAGGTACCCAAAATTGCCTCCGACTCCGACTCCTCGACTCCGACTCCGACTCCACAGCCCTGGGATAATGTGACAGTTTTATTGGTACAATTTGGGGTACATATGATTTTTGATTGCTCAATATTACACTTTTTATTCACACAAAACTTTGTTTCAATACTGTACGGAGCGAGCGCTCCATACAGTATTAGAATGTATTGGCTCAGATGAGCAGAAGTTATTAATTCGCAAAGTCCACGAGACTTTGCATAATAACTTCATAAATTGATTTCTACTATAAAAAACCTTGGAACTGAACCCGAGTTCGGGAAATGTTTTTTTACAGTAGAGAGCAATTTATTAAGTTATTACGCAAAGTCTCGCGAGACTTTGCGAATTAATAACTTCAGCTCATCTGAGCCAATACATTCTAATACTGTACGGAGCGCTCACTCTGTACAGTATTGAAACAAAGTTTTATGCGAATTGACTTCGGATGTTTCATTTGAAGTTGATTCGCTCATACCTAAAGGTAACCAAAAAATGGCTGCTCTGTCAATCTACAGTATTTTTAATTTTTTATGGTATTCAACTGACAGGATAGATCATGTTGTTTTTATAGAGCAGGTTGTTACAGATACGACAATACCAAATGTCTTTTGTTTCTTTCCGTTTTATAAGTGCAAGATAATGCACCTGGGGCATAAAAACCCAAGAGCAGAATATAAAATCAGTGATACATACTAACCTCAGTATCTGAGGAAAGGGATTTAGGGGTCATTATATCAGACGACCTAAAGGTGGGCAGACAATGTCATAGAGCAGCAGGTAATGCCAGCAGAATGCTTGGGTGTATAGGGAGAGGCATTAACAGTAGAAAGAGGGAGGTGCTCGTGCCGCTCTACAGAGCACTAGGGAGACCTCATCTGGAGTATTGTGTGCAGTACTGGAGACCATATCTGCAGAAGGATATTGAAACTTTGGAGAGAGTTCAGAGAAGAGCTACTAAACTAGTACATGGATTGCAGGACAAAACTTACCAGGAAAGGTTAAAAGGACCTTAACATGTATAGCTTGGAAGTAAGAAGAGACAGAGGGGATATGATAGAAACTTTTAAATACATAAAGGGAATCAACACGGTAAAAGAGGAGAGAATATTTAAAAGAAGAAAAACTGCTACAAGAAGACATAGTTTTAAATTAGAGGGGCAAAGGTTTAAAAGTAATATCAGGAAGTATTACTTTACTGAGAGAGTAGTGGACGCATGGAATAGCCTTCCTGCAGAAGTGGTAGCTGCAAATACAGTGAAGGAGTTTAAGCATGCATGGGATAGGCATAAGGCCATCCTTCATATAAGATAGGGCCAGGGGCTATTCATAGTATTCAGTATATTGGGCAGACTAGATGGGCCAAATGGTTCTCATCTGCCGACACATTCTATGTTTCTATGTTTTCACATAACACAGCATTTAAAAAAAAATAATCATGTTTTTGTGTCTCCATTTTCTGAAATCCAAATTTTTTTTATTTTTGTGCCGACTATTGGCTAGGGGATTTTTTTTCGTGGGAAGAGTAGACGTTTTTATTGGTGCTATTTTTGTTTTGGCACAGTATTTATTTTTTACGGCATTCACTTGAGGGGTTAGATCATTTGATATTTTTATAGAGCAGGTCGATACGGACACAGTAATAGCTAATATATAAATTTTTTTATTTTAGTTTTCCAAAAAAACATCTTATATTTGTGTCTCCATCTTTTAAAAGCCAATTCTGCCGATCATCTTGTGTAGGTCCTCGTTTCTTGCAGGAAGAGTTGACGTCTAAGGGTGGGTTCACACTAGTGTTATGGTTTCCGTTATGGCCTTCCGTTATAACGTGGTTATAACGGAACATAACGGAATCCATAAGACGGAAGGACGGATCCGTTTTGCTGCCCACAGACTTCAATTATGACGGAATGCAAAACGGAAGCCTTTAAAAGGCATTCTGTCATAATACAAGTCTATGGGAAAGCATAACGGATCCGTCTGGTTCCCGTTATGCAAGACGGAAAACAAAGGCCTGTGGACAGGACTTTGTTTTCCGTCTTGCAAAACGGGACCCAGACGGATCCGTTATGCTTTTCCATAGACCTGTATTATGACGGAAAGCAAACGGAATGCCTTTTAAAGGCTTCCGTTTTGCATTCTGTCTGGGCAATCCGTTATAACCATGTTATAACGGAAAGCAATAACGGAATGCCTAACGCTAGTGTGAACCCACCCTCATCGGTACCATTTTTGGGTACATGTGATTTTTTTGATCGTTCAATATTACACTTTTTGGGGCAAGGTTAGCAAAAAATGGCTGTTTTGGCATAGTTTTTTTTTTTTTTTTTTTTTACTGCAAACACTTGTGGGGGTAGATAATGTGATGTTAGTATTTTTTTATTTTTGTTAAGTTTTACACAGTAAAAGCATTTTTGAAAAGAAAAATTATTATGTTGTCATTTTAGGAAAGTCATATTTTTTTTATTTTTCAGGAGATTTTAAGGGCTCATTTTTGGTGGAATGAGGTGACTGGTACTATTTTGGGGTAGATACGACTTTGCGATCCCTTGGTGTTACACTCTTTGTGGGGCAAGGTGATAAAAAAAAATATGCCTGTTTTAGCATAGTTTTTACTTCTTTTATACACCTGACGGGGTAGATCATGTCATATTTATGACGTTTCGCATGCAGCAATAACTGTCTGTTTTTATTTTATTTTCAATTTTTTACAATTAATGTCTTCATTGGGAAAGGGGCTTTTTTTTTTTACTTTAAACTTTTATTTTTCTATTATGAGAAACACTTTTTTTTTTACTTTTTCTTTTCTGAGGCACCTCAACTTTTTGGCGTCTGATCCCCTCTACAATGAAGTATAATATATTGTGTACATACACTGGCAGCCTGCCTGTAAGACCTAGCCAGGGGTCGGAGTCTCACAGGCTTCCGTAGGAGACAAGCCCTAATGCCTGTGTAAGGCGTTGGGCTGCTGTTTTAGCCATCAGGTCCCCATTACCGCAGTGCGAGGACCCGATGGGGTGGGGGAGGGTACCCGTACCCTCCACAAACCCCGTGCATGCCGTAGCCAGTGTTGACTGAAGCATGCGAGAGGTAAATATGCCACCATTGGTGTATTCACCGATGCTGGCGTATACATCATGGGCCTGGCTGGCAGGAATCAGCTGCCGCTGATCGGGTGAGCGCAGTTTCTGCATCTGCCCAATCAGAGCTCTGTGCATGTATGTCGCTTGTATCCTACGGAGTAACGACAACAACCAAACATTTACACAATAGGATTTTAGCAAAAGTGGTCTTGTATTTTGAAGTATTCAAAGTACGGCATTGTATACCATGGTCTTTTGTTATGGCTAATGCACATTATGATGGCCTTGCAATCTGCTACTGTAGTGTCACAGACCATAACTTGTTTCACGCTAGCTACTAAACAGCTTTCATATGGTAATAGAAGCAGTCATCCTTGATTGATGCCAGGATGAGCAAACTAAACTGCAACACTAAGCTCCGAAAACAAAGACATACTCATACAGCAAAGTCAAGACAATGAAGCAAGGCTAAACTTTCCTCCTTTGAAATTTAGACAGCATTGCTGTAAATTGCCTTCAGAGTTGAAAGCAAATAGACTATCTAACAGTAACATTATATAATATCCAACGACACATCATATACATAAACAACAATATTAACCATAGGACCAGGTGGTGCTTGCTGACAACAGTTTCCAGGTTGTAAAGAATTCACTCCATCAGTAACCCTTTAAACATGCAGCTTTCTATCAGATGAAGTAGCAGAAAATTTTCTCCTGAGAATCATCTTAGATACTCACATAGAACGTCACAAGAAGTAAATTCTTCACAGTCTGTGATTGCACAATGTCATTTTATAAAGAAGCATTGTGCACAATTTTAGATTTATAAAGAATCATTTTATTACTTAAACCAACACATGATAGGAAACAGGATCACACTATAAAACTTGTCTCCGCAAACATTTGTGTCCTGTATTTCCATCTTTAGAAATCAAATGACTGCTCTTTGTGAAATATTGGCAGGCACGGAGATTTGCAGATTCAGAGTAAAGAACAGCAGACAGTAGAAGACACTGTGCCTTGGGCAATGTTATGAATGTTACACAAGGGGCAAACGCTCTGAAAGAATGGGCAGAAATTCATATGCAGGCAATATAGATGAATGAGACATTAGTCTGATGCAACCCTTTCATACATATAACATGAGTGAGCGCATAAAGAGTATTTCTAAAATATAAAAAGTTGTATGGAGCTGTATGAAATTACAAAAAAAGGGTCTTTTGTTTCCCCCCTAAAGGTGGTGCACTTGTTCTCGGGTAGTGTATGGAATTGCAGCCCCACCTCATTCAACCCTTTCAGCCACGGAGAGTTTTTATTTTTCACTCCCTGCCCTTCTGAGGCCATAACTTTTATTATTTTCCCGTTCACATAGCCGTATGAGGGCTTAATTTCCGGGGACAAGTTGCACTTTCTAATTTCACCATTTAATATTGCATATGATGTAGTGGGGAGCTGGAAAAAAAATTCCAAATGGGGTGTTTGGAAAAAAGAAAATGCAATTCTGCTACAGTTTTATGGGTTTTGTTTTTACAGTATTCCCTATAAGGTAAAACTGGCCAATTACTTTCAGTCTCCAGGTCAATACAATTACAGTGATACCAGATATGTATAATTTTTCTTGCATTTTAATACTGGAAAAAAAAAATAAACTTTGAAAAAATAAAGGGAACTTTAACAAGCAATCATCATATTGCTTCTCTCATACACTCCAATGCATTAGCATTGAAGTGTATGAGGATTACAATGAATTCCTTTGGAGGACTGAAGCTGCCGCACAATGTATCAGGCTCCTCCTATCTCCGCCGGGGGGAAGCCAGAGCACACCTGGAAATGCGTGCTTCCGGGTTTTAGCACATTCAGATGCCGTGGTCACATCTGAACATGGCATCTGAAGGATTAAAATTCCACAATCGGCATTACCACCTATCTCGTAAACTGAGCCGGCAAAGTGAAGGATGGCGCATAGTGCATGCACAGCGACCCTCCATTCAATTCTATGGGGCCGCTGGCTTGGCTATTTCCGTCGGCCCAATAGAAATGAATAGGAGTGCAAAGTGCTTGCACACCCACCGCTTCAGTTCACTCCAAAAGGGCTGACGGAAATAGCTGAGCCAGCATTCGGATATTTTCGGCGGTCTCATAGAAATAAATGGAGGGCGGCCACGCATGCACCCTCCTTCACTTTGCCAGCTCAGTTTATGAGATAGCAGTGATATGCCCCCATTGTCTGAGATGGGAATACCCCTTTAACCTGTGCTTACCAGAGAAGTAAAATATTGTACATCTCTAGTCAGTTCTAGACAACAGCAACAAAAAAAGATGTATGTCCATCCAGTTCATCCCACCATCCTGCAAAGTTGATCCAGAGAAAGTAAAAAATCCCTATGCGTTAGAAAACAATTTTCTACATCCTATGGAAAAACATTCCTTCCTAAATCCAAATCTGGCAATCAGAATATCTCTCTAGATAAATGCCCCGTCCATAAATCTAGTAACAATAACATTCCATATTATACTCAAGAACGACATCCAAGCCCTTTTTTATCTCAATTTGTGAGTATTAGTGAGTTTACTATGACAATGTCCTCTGGCAGCGAGTTCCACCATCTTAATGCTCCTACAGTTAATCCCCTTCTGTGTTGGTATAGACATCTTCTTTCGTGTAGATGTAGAGAATGCCAGCTTGTTATAGATGCAAATGAAAATCTGTCACAGAAAATGTATTCTAGATAAAGAGATAGTCTGGAGAGGCTACACTGTATAACTTTTTTCAAAACATGAAGAGCCGTAAAGAAAAAGGGTAGAAAGAGGATTTTTCAGAATATAAAAAGAATTACTTTGTTAAAAAGCTCTTACAGCTTGCATCCACACTGAAACCAGTTGTTCTAGCTCCATCTTGGTCTGGTTAGACAATTCCAGAATGCGTTCTCTATTTTCATGGCTAGTATAAGCAGAGTCTGTGAAGTCCTCTGTATGCTCCAAAATTACTTCTAACATAGTGGAAAGATTCTCCTTCGAGAGGAAATATAGGTTATCTCTAAGTCCTTCAACTTTACCCTAGAAGGGAAAATATAAACAATCAATTATAGAGGAACCCTTCACAAAATGAGCTTTTTATTAAATGTACATTGAGCCATACTTAAAAAAAAATTTTTTATCTTGGCTACAACTTTTTTTAAGCAAAGTCAGAACCAGGCAAATGTATACCTTAACATTTTATAGCTTTAACACCTTAATGACCAGGCCTAATAAGGCCTTAAAGTGTACCTCGGTTTTAAAAAGAATGTTTGTATAATGGCTGTGCCTCTTTATACAATCATAACTCTGAAGTAGCAGTTATGTTTGGGCTTCCTTAAAGTCTCTTTCAGCCATATTATCCCATTTCAGCTGCATAGCTAGATGCATTTCTCTCCGTAGCACTACGCACTAAGTTTGTTTTCTTCTAGGGAGTTCAGAAAGCTGATAAGGAGGAATAAATCACACTTACAGAAAGGCAGGAGACTCCTGCTCCTTCAAATAAAATTTTTATGAATTAAAAATGCATTTTTAGTAGTAATTTTACATTTGCTACGTATGTCTGTTTTATTTATTAGTACTTGTGATTTATAAGGAATTGGCAATTTTAACATTTGAATAAGCTATGTAAGATCCACCCATATGCTAATAGGGGCGTTATTTAAGATCAAATAACATCGAAGATACTAAGGCCCTTGAAAAGCTTGGCAAAACCTCGGGTCGGGTTTGCCAGGACATCTGGTTTTATTACATGCGTGTTTTATATAATATCCTGTAAGTGTAATAAATAGCCTTGGCTGAACCTAGTGTTGCAGTACTTCACCATCTTGGATCTTCTCTGGTTTGTCTCTCAGGGATTACAGGAGAAGGAAACCAGGAGAGAGATAGGCAATGCGGCCAGCTTGCAGTGATTGTCTGTGTGCTTGTGTGGAGAGGAGGAACCTGGTCTTCCCAGCTGGTTTGGATTTTTGGTTCAGGATATCGGCAGGGCGGATCTAGATATCTGAACTTGTTTGCGGTGAAGGTGGCCTACTTCTATAAATCCTGCAGCGCCAAAAACAGTGGTCTCTGGACAATAAGGTCTTTTATTCTTTGAATTTGCACGGCTTTTCAGGCAGCTCAGCTCGCTATGACAGCGCAGAAGAGGAAGGGTCCTCCTCCACGTTACCACTACCATCTTGCACCCCCTATAGACAACGAGGATTGTAGATGTTTACACAACTCACTGACCTGGGGGCTCATCTGCTGTGTGGAGGGAGTAAATTATGTTGCGACATACAGATGCATTTTATGCACTACACGCCTCAGCACTCGGTGACCACGCTCGGTAACTTTACGTAGTCTACCACTTTGTGGCCGAGTTGCTGTGGATTCTAAAAACTTCCACTTTGCAATGATACCACTCACAGCTGATCATGAAATATCTAGGAGGGAAGACTTGTTACAACTGTGACATTCTATTACAGTATCACTCTTGAATTCAGTGAGCTCTTTAGAATGACCCACTCTTTCAGAAATGTTTGTAAAAACTTACTGCATGGCTAGGAGCTGGATTTTATACACCTGTGGCAATAGGACTAAATGAAACGCCTGAATCAATTAAGAAGTAAGAAGTATGTCCCAATTCAATTGTCCATGTAGTAAATATATGTAATGAACTTATTATCACACTAACTTGTCGAGCATGGGTTATTTAACAACTTTCAAGAAATCATACATTTTGAATGAGGATAGTTGGAATCCACAAACTCTATCAGGAAATAATTATTTGTAAAATTATGTTTTCTCACCTTGAATTCTCTAATTCCAATGTAGATACTGATTGGTGCAATTTCAGGCTCTCCATTAGGTCGTGAGTCAGTAACAATTTCAATTACCTGCTCTAATGCCACTCTCATTCTTTGGAAGACTCCTTCTTTATTAATACGTGCTGACTCACAATCAGGATGCCTAAGACAGGTCTAATGAGAAATACAAAAGTGCAAGTTAGATATATAGAAAAAATCCTAACTTGGTTCAAATTGTGATTTTTTTTTTTTATCATGAAGAAAATGTATTTTTTGTACATCTCATACATACAAAAAGATTTGAAAAATGGTTGCCCTATTACTAACTTAGAGCAGTTCTTTCCTGATCTAGCCAGTGATGAAATTGGAAAAATGTGATAGAATTTAACGAAGATGTCAAGATATCATGGGCGCTGCCATTTCACCAATCTTATTAGAAACTAAGGAGTAAAATACCTTCTATGCATCAGTTATCCTCAATTCAAAAGATGAAATCTCTCTTAAAAAGGTAATCCGGTAAATTATATTGATTGATCCCCAGGACCCCCACCCATCAGCTGATAGAAGAGGTCAGGTGCTCCCTGAGCGCCGCACCCTCCTCCTAGGCCAGGCATCAGCAACCTTCGGCTCCCAGCTGTTGTGAAACTACAATTCCCAGCATGCTCCATTCATTTCTATGTAAGTTCTTAGAAGAGCAGAGCAACTATGCATGCTGGGAGTTGTAGTTTCACAACAGCTGGGAGCCAAAGGTTGCCTACCCCTGTCCTAGGCCATATGATGTCACCGTACATCGGTCACATGGCCTAGTTGCAGCTTAGACCCATAGAAATGAATGGGGCTGAGCTGCAGTACTAAGCACAGCTGCTATACTCTGTGTGGTGCTATGTTTGGTAAGCTGCTTGGAGTCCACAATGCTCGGATGAATGAAGCAGCTCCCTGTAACAGTGATTGGCCGGAGTGCCGGGACTCAGACCCCTGCCGATGTGATAATGATAACATATCCTGAGGATAGGTTATCATTATCATTTCTGGATAACCCCTTTAAGAGAAGGACCAGCAGCTCATTAAAGGATCAGGTTACAGCAGCTGCTCACAAAAGTCTGTGGAGACGGGAAGGAAGAGTAGTGAGATGCTTTAGGAAGACAGAAGCACAGACATGCTTCTAGCTCTAGTAAATTTTCTCTCTTACCCCAGCACTGGATTCACAGATACACTGATCAGTACTGCTGTATAATGCCCTCCATGCTGCTACAGAGACATAGTGGAACCGTATCTACTCTTGTGTGGTAGAAAAATGGAAATGCAAAAACTGAAATTCACCGGGTCTTCTTATGGTTAACTTAATGACCACCAATGTCTCTTGATGCTTTAGAGGAGGGCAGTAAGCAAAATAAATTAGATAAAGTATACAGTAATTTATCTGTAAAAACCGCACTCAAATATATATATATATATATATATATATATATAGTCCTCATAATATGAAAAATGTCTGTATGCAAAAATGTAGAAGGGCAAAATAAAAATAATGTACCTGGTCATTAAGGTCCTTTGAGGGTGGGTCGATAAGAGGTACTTGGTCCTAGTTAAATGGCTTTTCCTACATTTTTCTATTGATAGGTTATTCACAGGCCACCATAAAAACTGATCAGCTGTTCAGTACTAGCTTCAATGTCCAAACTACACAATTCTGTCCATTTTCTAGAAGATGGAACTGGGTAATTTCAAAGCCAGAGTTACTCCTGAACAGCTGATCGGCAGGGGTGTAGGGTGTCGTACTCCCAAAAATCTGAGGATGGTCCATCAATATAGACATTTCAGAAGAGCCCTTTTAGCTTTCTGGAAAGTTTGCATCTATAGGGTCTCTCGCTGGGCATTTATATAAAAACAGTAAAATGGTGCTCAAATATGACGACCCACTTTACAGAAGGATTACCACTTGACAAGCACAGATCCAATGACAGTGTTACGATGAATGATTATCTGCTGAACTTTTGTTATGCATTAGACAATGTTTTCCAACTGAACAGTTATAGGTTATATTAAACGGAACTTGTCAGATCATTTTTGTCATATAAACTGTCGACAGTACCTTTGCAATATGCTCGAGTGGTGGGAGGAAAGGCGAGGACGTTCCCCCTTATAGTGAACCTCAATCAAGGTGCAGAAGGTTGGATTGATGTGGGGGGGAGCTTGATTTTGAGGAGGTAAGTGCTAGCCTCTGTGACTTGAAACCGATAATTTGCATATGGCAGGAGCTGGGATTTAAATTGATTCTCAGCACATTTACGTTGGAAGAAAAAAGGGGCAAGAAGAACATTTTGCAAAGATACTGTGGGCAGTTTAAATGACAAAAATGAGCTGTTAGTTTCCCTTCAAATAAGCCACCTCAGTCAATTGTCATGGAGAAGGTGGACGTAACAGCATTACATAGATGTGTTAGCTACACAATAATTCTAGATTGTACATGTTTCCCCCTGAACAGGAAATAAATCTGCCATGCACTTCTATATCTACAATATGTGACACCTCACCTCTCAGCAACTAAGCAGATAAATATAGTAATCTTACCTTGGAAGCTGTGAGCAGCATCATTGTACACTTCTCAAGCACAGCTCTAGCAGCAGCCATACTTGCTTTTTTCTTCTCGCTTTTTAAGTCCTTGGAAAAAAGTTATCGAGAGGATGATTTTTGTCTTCAGAATAAGTTAATAAACATTTTTTTTTTATAGTTGCAATTTAGAACTCTGTGTTCTGCCCCCACCGATCTGTTACAGATGACCTATCCTGAGGATAGGACATCAATATTAACCCCCTACTCTACCCCTGATCGATTAGAACCCACTGATCAGACATTCATGGTATTAGTGCACGCTGTGGGAGAACCTCTTTAAGGTGCCAATGAATATTTTTAATCCTATCAAGATAAAGGGAGAGGAGAAACGACACTGATCCTTGGCCTGGAAAGCAGGCTGCCAGTGGCACTAAGGCTCTAATATGGTCCACATTTAGTGGGAGAGTTGGCACGCCCGTTATCTTAGGGTGCATTTAACACTGCATTTGCACTGTACGTCAGAGATTTTCCAAACATATTTCGTATATATGCCACCATTTATGCATACATTGAAATATGTCATTCATGGGCTCCCATGTTGAACAAAAATGCATAACAAGCAGTATACACCTTTTTGCCTGGATGTCACTGTATAGTCAGTCTAATTCTATCAAATACATTATTCTATACAGCAATATAAATGGTATACTAACAAATACTGACCCATAGGGGGCCAAGAGGACACTCTTTCGGCTTATTAGGAGAATGGGGGGGAACATATGGATACTATGGAAGTAGTAACCCAGAAGGAAGTAGAGCACATCTACAGCAAAAGAAAACAGTAATGCGTAGTGCAGTTATAATAAACTTTTAGCATAACCGGCGTATGTTTCATTTTTATAACTTTTTTTGTGTGTAAAATAACCATAAACTGATGGTCATTAAACACAGTCCCAAATGAAGTGCAAACTATGTTATACATACATTTTGCCGATCTCCGGTAAGGTGGGCGAACTCCACCATTTCATTCCCAAACTGACTGAATATCTGAACAAACTCTTGAAAGCTGCTCACTTTCTCGAGATGCTCCATGGTTGAAAGAACCTGGAAGAAAACAATTGTATTCATTCATTAAATGTCTGCATTCCTTCTCCTTCTTATAATCCTATTTTCTGCTCACATACCGCCTTTCATATGAGCCATCATTTAAGAAGTGGTGACTTATCTGACAACTTCACTAGACAGCAATTGAACTATTCTACCCTTACCGCTAGGGAACAGAATCGCAAACTGCCGCCAGACATCAGTACTGATCTGTCGTATGATGTAGGTGTGACTGGGGGTGAACGAGTTCAATATGGTCTTGAATAAAAAAAGATCTGAACATAGAGCCCATGTCGTGCTTTTGCCATTGATCTTGATTGGGGGCAGTTCCTTGTTAAACACACGAAGCAAACTATAAAAATCTGGCTGAAGGGCTCAAACACACTATCGTATTTGAAATCCTTATCACATATATCTGCATTATTCACAGGGCGATTTATGCATCAACTACTAAAGAAAAGAAGTGCATATTACACACTGTGGTCTGTAAGACAGCTACCTATAAATATTATCTGCCGCAATATAGGGTGGGCCAGGTAGAATTGGGTTTTATTTCATCTGTTGTTGCCATCAGATTTCAAGAGCACAAGAGCAATGGAATTTTGTATGAAAATGACATCAAATACATGTATTGCTTCTAACTGTAATGGAAAATCTCACATACATAACCTATAATGCACATCAGATTATCAGGATGTAAAAGAACAGTTATACAATTTAACAGTTTTGTAGCAAAAATGCGAGGATATTTTTTGCCCTTAGGCTACTTTCACACTGGCGTTTTTGTTGGATCCAGCAGGGTTCAGCAAAACGCTTCCGTTACTGATAATACAACCATCTGCATCCGTTATGAACGGATCTGTTTGTATTATCTCCAACATACCCAAGACGGATCCATCATGAACTCCATTGAAAGTCAATGAGGGATTGATCCGTCCCTATTGACTTGCATTGTGGGTCATGACGGATCCATCTTGCTCCGCATCTCAGGACGGAAAGCAAACCGCAGCATTCTGTGGTTTGCTCTCTGGTGTGAGAACGGAACGGAATGCATTTTGGAGTATTTCGTTCTGTTCAGTTACGTTTTGTCCCCATTGACAATGAATGGGGACAAAACGGAAGCGTTTTTTTCCCGTTACTCTGACCCTATGATGGATCTCAAAAGTAGCCTTAGCTCCAGTGTACATTTTTACAGAACACAAGAGCTTCTAGGAGCAATGCTTTTATCATATGTTGTCATCCTTCAGGTCCTAATCGGGTGGCTTTTGTTGGTCTTTGGAGACTTTGTATAGTATGAGGGTCATAAGTACGAACCATCATTTAGAAAAAGCTGTATCTCTGTACTTTTGTTATGCATGAAAATTAATATGCAGATTACTGCTGGTTACTCACAAAGGGGATTTTCCAGAATCAAAATGTACCCCCTATCCCCAGGGAATAGCATTACTTGTGTTATCCTGGTTGAATGCATCGGCGGTCGGGCATGCCAGTGCTGCTCAGTTCCAAGTCTAAGGAACTGACAAAGATAAGGGTACTTTCACACTAGCGTTATTCTTTTCCGGCATAGAGGTCCGTCCTAGGGGCTCAATACCGGAAAAGAACGGATCAGTTTTATCCTAATGCATTCTGTGTAGAGAGAAATCCGTTCAGGATGCATCAGGATGTCTTCAGTTCAGTCTTTTTGACATTTCAGGACGGAGATAATACCGCAGCATGTTGCAGTTTTATCTCCGTCCAAAATTCCAGAACACTTGCCAGAATGTTGGATCCATCATTCTTTCCCATAGGAATGTATTAGTGCCGGATCCGGCATTCAAAATACTGCAATGCTGGATCCGTCCTACTCACTCTGTGCAAGTGTGAAAGCATCCTAACAGACCACTGTGTTTTATTGTCAATCCGTTCATTGGATGCCTATTTTTGTGAATGGTGGGCGTTCCACCAGTAGGATTAGCTAACAGACACATTTACCCTTATGTGGGTAAGGGATACATTGTGATTCTGGAAAACCCCTTTAAGTAATCAACAATTATGGATGTGAAGGACACTTGCAGAGTTCCTCTGGAATATTTAGGTTCTTCCCACAATGTAATACAATATTGCCCTACAATGCAGGTCCCTTCTCCAGCACTTTCTTCTATTAGCTATTGGACATTGATTACCATAAGCGCCTCTCTCTCAATGGAGGACCATGCATGTCCATTCCTTACATGGAACGCCCGATTGGCACTACGTGATGCATCATTTTTCCAGTGATGGCACTGTTGGACACAGGACATTCAGCAAAATATAAAGCTTCAGCTTATTTATGCTAAAGTAGTGATTAATCTGTTACAACCGCTTCAACAGATAATGGCAGTGTTGTCTTATTATTGGACAAGCAGACTCTGAATCAATGGAAGCCAGTAACAAAGTAGTTTCCAATCTAGAGGAACAAGCTTTCTATGATTCGTACTTCTATCCAGCGGCTACAATCAATAGTCCAGCTGGGTAATAGCTGTACTTTCAGTAGTCTATGAAACAGCTGAGGCGGCTATAGACATGTGAAGCCGCCGTATTAAACTGGGTTACAGTAAATGAAATCAAAGAAGAAAGGAGTCCTGCCGCATGCCACTCGATCCTGAGAACAGGTCATCAATAGTAAAAAGCGGACAACCCCTTTAAGAACTAACTGCCAGGTTGCCTAGTAGTGAGGTACCCTATGATCAGCCTTTTGTTAGAAGACTCTTTGAATAAAAATACATTATCCAAAATAAATAACCTTTTTACGTTTTATATCTTGGTGAATGAACTACTGTAGGTTATACTGTGAGAATTATAAAGACAAATTACATTACATTGAGGCATGAACTTAAAAACTGCAATGAAATACATTTCAGCGAATAGGCCAATATGTCACTATATTATGACATGTGAGCCTAGACACCTATCGGACATCAACCATCACTACTTTTTTTAATAACATTTTATTTGTTCACCAGATGAAGACAATACATAAAATAGCGTAGAAAAGCAAAACGAGAACATTGTATAAAACATCAGGACATTAAACAGTGAAAATTCTACCAACAAAGCCTCCCCTCCTTGGACGTCTGATCTAAACACCTCTAAGGTTCACATCAGTGCTCAGCCTTTCCATTCTGTTCCGTTATAGGAGCAGGAAAATGGAAAGGACGGATTCAGCACATAACTGAGCTGAACGGGAGCCTACGGGCCCCATAGACTATAATAGGGTCCGTTAGGTTTCGGCTCAGCGGAAGATTTTTGAAGCAGAGACAATAGTTGTGCTCGCAGGACTATTGTCTCTGCTCCAAAAATCTCTCTCAGAGCGGAAACCTAACGGACCCCATTATAGTCTATGGGGCCCGTGGGCTCCGTTCGGCTCAGTTATGTGCCGAATCCATCCTTTCAGTTCTTCAGCTCCTATAGCGGAACAGAATGGAAGGGCTGAACGTTCATGTGAACTAGAAATCACCGATTTCACTTTCAGGTTACCTAATGCGCTTCTGAGGTCTGCCTTTAGATACCAGTCTGTGTCCCGGACGCGAACATCATCTTTTGTATCTCATCTAAGTAAATTTCCATAGAAATAAATAGGCAGTTTCTGATTGACCCATTTATTTCTATGGCGGTGCCACATGTAAATAGTGAAACTTAACTATATCCGTGGTTTCTTAGAATGTAGCATTATGAGTGCTAACCTTTTACTCTGTGATACAACATAGTCACGTAAGGGTTAACATGTACAACACAACCACTTCTTATAGTGGCAATTTTTTCGTGATGTGCCACACTTTACAACATGGAAGCAGTAACACTTCGGAAAATATAAATGACTATTTGCCTGCAATGCTTGTTTACGGAGAGAAAAAATATAATCTGATGTCATCGATAAACTGCGAAAACACATTTCTCTTCTGTAAATGGATTGTGCCCATTAAAAGAAACCTAAGTACCTTGTTTCGGGAAGTGATAATTTGTTTAACGACGATCCTGTCTGCCAACACCAGCACCTTAGTAACTGAAGACAGCAGAAGTCTAGCAGCTTTTACCACTCCAGTTTTATCAGTAAAAATCAGAACGCGCCCATCAGGGTCAAGATGTTCCCCAATGTTCATACTTGTCAACTGTGCTATGGTTTCACCTGCAAACAGAAACGGCATATAAAATCTATGGATTCATGACTGCAAATACCAGAATTTTTATATTATATACACAGTGGAAATAAAAAATATCGGCATATAAAATGTACATAGGCATGCACACTGACACTTACCATTGTGTTCTATTACATATAGTACGATTTGTGCGTTATAACCATATATTTATGACATTTCAGTCTATATTTACAGCATTTGTTAAAATATTGTATGACAGTCATAGAGTGACTGCCACTGACCGCTGCTTCTGTCCTCCCTCTGTAATGTATACTGGGTTGGTTCCATTCACACGTCCCCAAAATGGGTCTGCATCCGTTCTACAATTTTGCGCAACGGGTGCGGACCCATTCATTTTCAATGGGGCCGGAATTGATGCGGACAGCACACTAAAAAAATGGATGTGGACAGCACACAAAAAAAATAGAACACGTCCTATTCTTGTCCGCAATAGCGGACAAGAATAGACATTTTCTATTATGGTGCAGGCCATGTGCACATGGCCGGGGTCCATGTTTTGCGGATCCGCAAAACACTTACTGAAGGGTGAATGGAACTTAAGTGCTGCAAAACTTTGCAGTTTTACAGCACAGGATGCTATGCTTCTCTGCTAACATCCTAAAATCCAATCACGGCTAGCAGTTTTGAGACTATTACAATTCAGTCCTATGGAAGTAAAATGACGTTACTTTAGAGTGCTAACACGTCTGTATGGAGCAAATCTATTCATTATCAATTTCTAAGGAACAATAGAAACCAAGACAGTTGAAAGAACTATGCAAAAGTCATTCATTCCACCAGACCCCATCCTCATACCAGCATACCTAAAGATGGCCACAGACATGCTCAAACCGGCTCTAGGATTACTGTTGGGTTTCTGTTGCTTTCATCTTTATCAAAAGCATAAAAAAAAAAAATCCTACCAGATTAATTACAAGTCACAGACAATATACCTGTTATTACTACTGTAATAACACAAGTCATGAGAGTCTAAACATGTTTCATTGCAGCCACCAGTCAACCCATCACCAGGTTTGGGGCCACTAAACCACAAGCATGCTGTTATGCAGCTGCGGATTAGGAAACCCAACCGTAACAAAGGCCTATAGCAAACCCACCCATTTCTGCAAAGGACGGTAAAAGAAAAATCAAACTTAGAAGAGTCCAGGACACTTCTCCAGAGTCACCGGGTGCAGGCCAAGAATGGCACACTGTGCAAGGCACCGCATATCGGGCACATGTGCAGTGAAGCAAGGTGTAGATTCTCTTGATGCTGCTGGTGTCTTAGTCTCTCCTCCCAGTAAGCTTGATTTTCATATCCTATTAGTTGTGAGAATGGATGGGTTTGCTATGGGCTTCGGGACTCCAAACCACAGCTGCTTAATGGCACGCTGGTGGTGTAATGTCCCCCAAATGCTTCATGCTTAAGGCCAAAAGCAAGCATATCAACACACCTGGGTACCATACGGTTACAGAGGTGTTCCTCTAGAACAGGCATCCTCAAACTGCGGCCCTCCAGCTGTTGCAAAACTACAACTCCCAGCATGCCTGAACAGCCTACAGGTATCAGCCTACAGCAGGGCATTGTGGGAGTTGTAGTTTTACAACAGCTGGAGGGCCGCAGTTTGAGGATGCCTGCTCTAGAATATGGTATGGAGTCATTCCTCCCATAACCATCTTTTGTTATTATTTGTACATAAACCAACAGAAAATAAAAACTTTTGGTATGACTGCGGTTTGTAGGTAGGTATCCTAGAAAAAGGCAAAATTCATAAACGGGGTCATTAATATGAGCTTCAGTGCATTTGTGCGGGGTGTAACACACTATACCTATGTATATTTTAATAGACATTTTTGACACGTTACGGTTTCCATAACTCATATATGATCCCCAGTGCCCCTCTTTTTTTTTGCCTTCTGTCTGAATGTAGTAGCGAGACAGTTACAAGTGTCAGGGGTGGGACCCCAGCTATCACACATTTGTTGCAGATCATCCCATAAAAGTCTATGATGGTCATAGCCCAACCGCTTTTACCATTTTGTGTGCCAAGATGCCAACTATACAAACGAATTGACCTAGTTCAGTGGCAATATTTTATCCACATAAAATCTTAAATGTAGATGTTTTGATTTCTATTGCTGATTGTATATTCCTATATTGTTCCTGGATGCTTCCCGTTCTGCAGTCTACAGTAAAAAGCTCTCTCTCTAGGAAGTCTCAGCCTATTAGCTTCCAGCAGAGTTGTGTGTATTAGACACTTCCTCACACACAGCAGCATGAAGAAATGCCGTTAGAAATCCCCGAGCACTCGTAGCGAAAACAGATTTCATTGTATAAGATGTTATGCCAGAAAATGAGCACTATGTACAACTTACTGCATCTCTTATTTTTATAATAAATGAAAGAGCAAAAGTCTCTCTACCATGAACATTTTCCAACTATTCAGTCTTTGTACGAACCCAGACCCCAAAACATGTTTCCAGCATTAGGCCCCATTCACATGGATATCTATATTACATCCACAAATATAGACCCAATAGCAGGTCTAATGATCCAAGTAGCATCTTAGATCTTTTACTATATGTAGAGTAATACAACATAGACTGTATTCCCATTTGCATTGTTTCAGAAGACAATAACCGTGTTATTTATGATCATACCCTAGTGACTGCGTAGTAGAGCCAGCTGACGACTGCGGTACTAAGCGGCATGGAGATACCTGGGCTTAGTAAAGGGTAGCTGGCGAAACATGTAGCGATGGCAAGGACTCAACAACACAAAAAAACACTATAAATATGGCGTCACAAATCCCTACTCGTCATCCTATCACAAAGAAAAAAAAGAGTCAAAACAATGTAATCCACAAAATATGACCGGCCCTGGCATGAAGCCTAGAAACACAATCCACCCTGAGGCCACTAAGGCAGGGGAGGCTTTGAAATAGCCCAGAAGAGGAAAAAGGGATTGTTACTGCATGAAATCCTGACTGACAGTCCGCTTGCTGTTTGACGAGAGAAAGGGAACACAAGCCAGAGAAATCAGCAGATCTCTCAGCTATTTAGGGAATGCGGCAGTCCGATTCCTGGACTTTTCTACATTATGAGAAATTGGGGTAAATACTCAGCTGTCACACTTCTGAAGTCCTGCCAGGAGGAGCTCAGGGGCCCCATGGGAACATTTAAATTACGACGATTCAGAAAACGTTGTGCTCAACTAGAGTTACATGTTCAGGAAAAAGTGTATCTCCTTTACTATAAACGAGCACCCAGACATCCAGCAGTTCATACAGCCATTGCTAATCATTGCCCTGAATACTCCTATACCAAACCTGTGGTCATATGTAAATGTAGTTCCTTATAAAACTGTGCATGTGGTCCTTTTATGGTGCATTTATACCCGCCGAGCAGCAGCAGATTGTCCGGAAGGTAGCGTTCCTTCCCGACAGTCAGCTGCTCGCTAAGTGGAGGTGAAACCCTGCATTTACATGCAGCAATCTCCTTCACAGTAGAAGGACGAGGGATTGCTATTGCCACTGCATTTAGACAGCACGTTCTGCTGCCCAGAAATGTGATTTAGGTGCCTGCATGAATGAGTTTCACCTGATGAATGAGCGTTTTTGCTCATTCCTCAGGTGCCCGATGAATCCACCTTTAGGTTTTAAACATAGACTCTGTTCATCGGATGAAACTGCAGTTCGTGCAGGCATCTAAATAGATCGTGTTGACTAAACGGTAATCTGCTGCCCAGAAACAATGTAGCTGTACGAGGAATGACGACTGCTCGTCCTCATACTGTGGAGGTGATAGCTTCAACTCCACTTAAAGAGCACCCGAATGTCAGGAACAAATGCTTCCTTCTCAACAATCTACTGCTCGTCAGCCCGTCTAAATCCACCTTTAGAGTCTTTAGGGCATGTACAGATGTGAATTTAGCACTAGATCCCATGGATAATGCAGTAACAAGATTAGGTCAATGACACACATCCGCAGGACTGCAGCCAAATGGATTAGAACTACAACAACGGTATTTGCCCTGGAGTTTCTTCTACTTGGGTCCTCTTCCTTTTTGACCCCACTATGGTCTAAATGAATGGTTATCTTACTCAGGAACTATGCTAAGCATTACATGTCTCTATTAAGTTGGCACTGCCCCTAGTATATTGGCACTATATAGCAGCATTATAAGGGTATTTTATCATAGTACAGCCAATGTGTGGCTATAGTTTGGTACACTGTTGCATTAGTAGTCTCCATTTTCACCCTTAAAGGGGTTGTCTCACTTCAGTAAGTTGCTTTTATCATGTAGAGGAAGTTAATAGAAGCCACTTACTAATGTATTATTGTCCATATTGCTTCCTTTGCTGGCTGGATTCATTTTTTCATCACATTATATACTGCTCGTTTCCATGGTTACAGAAAACCCTGCAATCCATCAGTGGTGGTCGTGCTGGCGCTCTCATGATTCCGGCCACCAGAGAGGCTGATGCTTTTTCCTATAGTGTGCAAGCACGACCACCACTGATGGATTGAAGGGTGGTCTGTAACCATGGTAACGAGCAGTGTATAATGTGATAGAAAAATGAATCCAGCCAGCAAAGGAAGCAATATGGATAATAACAATACATTAGCAAGTGTCTTGTATTAACTTCCTCTACATGATAAATGCAACTTACTGATGTGAGACAACCCCTTTAAGAAAATAAAATTGCAGACAGCCACAGATGTTACTAGACAAATGGTCATCCAGGCCTGAGAATAGGAAGTCTCTTATTTTCAACTGATCGGTTTTCTTTTAGAAGAAAAAAAAACAAAAATAACTCACGGAAATTCCCTTCAAATCCGATGGATAACTTTGCTGCATAAAAAAACATTTGCAACAGTTTTTTCGAAAAACAAAATTGCTGTGTTTGTCTTCTCATACTTTGCACGCTGTTCAGTCCTGCTGAGTGTGAAGTCTTTCTGATGGCTCACTCCGAGGGGGCTCTCTGATGGCTCACTCCGAGGGGGCTCTCTGATGGCTCACTCCGAGGGGGCTCTCTGATGGCTCACTCCGAGGGGGCTCTCTGATGGCTCACTCCGAGGGGCTCTCTGATGGCTCACTCCGAGGGGGCTCTCTGATGGCTCACTCCGAGGGGGCTCTCTGATGGCTCACTCCGAGGGGGCTCTCTGATGGCTCACTCCGAGGGGGCTCTCTGATGGCTCACTCCGAGGGGGCTCTCTGATGGCTCACTCCGAGGGGGCTCTCTGATGGCTCACTCCGAGGGGGCTCTCTGATGGCTCACTCCGAGGGGGCTCTCTGATGGCTCACTCCGAGGGGCTCTCTGATGGCTCACTCCGAGGGGCTCTCTGATGGCTCACCCGAGGGGGCTCTCTGATGGCTCACTCCGAGGGGGCTCTCTGATGGCTCACTCCGAGGGGGCTCTCTGATGGCTCACTCCGAGGGGGCTCTCTGATGGCTCACTCCGAGGGGGCTCTCTGATGGCTCACTCCGAGGGGCTCTCTGATGGCTCACTCCGAGGGGGCTCTCTGATGGCTCACTCCGAGGGGGCTCTCTGATGGCTCACTCCGAGGGGGCTCTCTGATGGCTCACTCCGAGGGGCTCTCTGATGGCTCACTCCGAGGGGGCTCTCTGATGGCTCACTCCGAGGGGCTCTCTGATGGCTCACTCCGAGGGGGCTCTCTGATGGCTCACTCCGAGGGGGCTCTCTGATGGCTCACTCCGAGGGGGCTCTCTGATGGCTCACTCCGAGGAGCTCTCTGATGGCTCACTCTGTTGCCATTTTCTATGCTAGCACTAACACTAATCTAAAGCTGGCCATACATTTTAGGTGGTTGTTGGCTAATTGACCTCTAATTCATGCATGCTCACCTTAGCTAAGTGTGAATGTCTTCTGAATGTGGAGAGGGGTGTAAACCACTCCCAGAATCCTCTCACAGTGGCTTATCTTCCAGAGAACAATTTGATCCTTCTGTCCACTTTCATCTGCTGTGCAGGTCTTTTTCTTTTTTTTTTTGACTCCCCTGACCCGTTTTAACCAAGTAAACCAATCACTCCTGTATGTGGCATTTTCGGTTACTGTATCCAACCAGACCCACCTCTGTCACAGCTCTAGCACCACCCCTAACACCCCCCAGCTGTATATAGCTACTCCCGCTCAGCTAGTTATAAAGACGCTCCCCCATCACTGCCCCTGTTCCTGCTTTGACATATGCCCATGGACATAACATCAATGGAAATAAAGAGCTGCATGGACTTGGCATGTGATCACAGTCTAGAATGGAAGATAGAAACAATAAAGGGAAAATAAATATATTACAAAATTACAGCTACCTTCACAAATGATTATTTTAAATAATGTTGATACAAATTGGAAAACCCAGTTTAAATGACATAATTTCAGTGACCACATACCACATAATAAAGTAAGAAAAAATGGGCATTGTGGGTGATGAATACAGGTCCTTCTCAAAAAATTAGCATATTGTGATAAAGTTCATTATTTTCTGTAATGTACTGATAAACATTAGACTTTCATATATTTTAGATTCATTACACACACCTGAAGTAGTTTAAGCCTTTTATTGTTTTAATATTGATGATTTTGGAATACAGCTCATGAAAACCCAAAATTCCTATCTCAAAAAATTAGCATATCATGAAAAGGTTCTCTAAACGAGCTATTAACCTAATCATCTGAATCAACTAATTAACTCTAAACACCTGCAAAAGATTCCTGAGGCTTTTAAAAACTCCCAGCCTGGTTCATTACTCAAAACCGCAATCATGGGTAAGACTGCCGACCTGACTGCTGTCCAGAAGGCCATCATTGACACCCTCAAGCAAGAGGGTAAGACACAGAAAGAAATTTCTGAACGAATAGGCTGTTCCCAGAGTGCTGTATCAAGGCACCTCAATGGGAAGTCTGTGGGAAGGAAAAAATGTGGCAGAAAACGCTGCACAACGAGAAGAGGTGACCGGACCCTGAGGAAGATTGTGGAGAAGGACCGATTCCAGACCTTGGGGGACATGCGGAAGCAGTGGACTGAGTCTGGAGTAGAAACATCCAGAGCCACCGTGTACAGGCGTGTGCAGGAAATGGGCTACAGGTGCCGCATTCCCCAGGTCAAGCCACTTTTGAACCAGAAACAGCGGCAGAAGCGCCTGACCTGGGCTACAGAGAAGCAGCACTGGACTGTTGCTCAGTGGTCCAAAGTACTTTTTTCGGATGAAAGCAAATTTTGCATGTCATTCGGAAATAAAGGTGCCAGAGTCTGGAGGAAGACTGGGGAGAGGGAAATGCCAAAATGCCTGAAGTCCAGTGTCAAGTACCCGCAGTCAGTGATGATGTGGGGTGCCATGTCAGCTGCTGGTGTTGGCCCACTGTGTTTTATCAAGGGCAGGGTCAATGCAGCTAGCTATCAGGAGATTTTGGAACACTTCATGCTTCCATCTGCTGAAAAGTTTTATGGAGATGAAGATTTAATTTTTCAGCACGACCTGGCACCTGCTCACAGTGCCAAAACCACTGGTAAATGGTTTATGGACTATGGTATTACTGTGCTCAATTGGCCTGCCAACTCTCCGGACCTGAACCCCATAGAGAATCTGTGGGATATTGGGAAGAGAAAGTTGAGAGACACAAGACCCAACACTCTGGATGAGCTTAAGGCCGCTATCGAAGCATCCTGGGCCTCCATAACACCTCAGTAGTGCCACAGGCTGATTGCCTCCATGCCACGCCGCATTAAAGCAGTCATTTCTGCAAAAGGATTCCCGACCAAGTATTGAGTGCATAACTGAACATAATTATTTGAAGGTTGACTTTTTTTGTATTAAAAACACTTTTCTTTTATTGGTCAGATGAAATATGCTAATTTTTTGAGATAGGAATTTGGGGTTTTCATGAGCTGTATGCCAAAATCATACAGGCCTAATATTAAAACAATAAAAGGCTTGAACTACTTCAGTTGTGGGTAATGAATCTAAAATATATGAAAGTCTAATGTTTATCAGTACATTACAGAAAATAATGAACTTTATCACAATATGCTAATTTTTTGAGAAGGACCTATAGTCTTTTTACTAAAATGTATGGCAAGTAGAACAAGTATTTCCCACATGTGTGGTACATGGTACTATTATTGATGTATTTCTCCCATTTTTTAGTTGTTTCCTTTAGGTTGTGCATCAGTACATATCAGTGACACCAGGATAGGACTAAGTCCCAGGTGTACTGTACAAAGTTACACACCTTTGGGTGGATGTTTTCTATTTGTGGCAACCATTTTATTATCATATACATTTGTGTATGCTGTTTTGATATTTTGTACTTTGTTATATCCATGCATCTCGAGCCACTCATTATGCATTTCTTTTTTCAGTTGTTGAACTAAGGTACTCAGTTTAGTGAGACACGATGGGATAACGGGTAGGTATAGCCCTATTTTTTTTTGACTCTGTATATATTTCCTCACTCCTCCAAAGAAACTGGGCAATTTAAATGCCGTATGACCGCCCTATATAGCTAAACCACCCCAACAAGATTAGGCCATACGAGAAAGTGTAATAAAATAAATCTTTATTAGTATGTCATTAAAAATTGATAAGAGACATCAAATACATAAAATAGGACGAAGACTATCTAAACAGTGAAGGGGCGTGTCCCCCCTACTGGTGAGGATCTCTCCCACATAAAACCAAAATTGGTTACAAAAAAGGCATCATCCAAAATCAGTTATGCTGGTATCATGATCACCCCCAATCCTACAGGTATCCCTAAAGGGTCGTGTTCGTCAGAAAGTATTCTGACCGAACAAATAACCGGAGTACAAGGTGGAGGGTCAGAAGCCAGCATATAAGTCCTAAGCTCCCCACGAATGGGAAGCTGTATAGTATATAACAGATGGAAAACCAAGCCGACAGAATCATATTGGAAATACTACATAAAAAGCAAAAGTGCACATAAGGAGAGATACAAACCAAGTAGGGGTGAGCGCCGTCCTCACAACCCCAACGCGCGTTTCGCTTCCTGCTTTTCACAGGGGCATGTGACACATTAAACATCGCGGGTATATAAAGGGCGTGACCACGCCTCCCATCGTCTCCGATTGGTGCGCGTCAATATGTCGCGACCATCGCGAGATTTCGGCATAGGCTACTTACATTATACATATATAATATAATATAATAGTGATCTAACATCGTAGGAATCCCCAAGTCATACATCTCATACACCATAGAAACATTGAGAAACAGTACCTATTTGTATTACTGATTTATTACCGAGAGGCCAGGAACCGGAAGTGCAATAGTCGCCATTTTGGGACAGGGCAACTCCAGTAAACCTGATCACTTTTCAGTATACATATAGGAATATAAAAGGTATATAAACCAGCATTGTATGCTTCTTTATGAGTGGTCCACATCAAAGCCAATGGCCTAAATTAGACATTTGGAGTCTCATATCTCTCGGATATGTCCGGATCCGAGTTACCGAAACCGGAAATACCCCCATCGCCATTTTGGATACTGGAGGGCAATGTGCACCACTCAATTTAGAAAATCTCATATATTATCAAAAACCCATATCGCCACAGTTATAGTAAATTAGACACCATATCGTATATCCTGGCGTATATTTCGCCAAATGCCTCCCAGGTCGGAAATACCGGAACCGGAAGTACACATAACGCCATTTTGGATGATGGAACCACACTGCCCTCAGTGCCCCACTAATTTCACAACACCATATGCAAATCCCTTTATGTGAAAAATTAAACAGCACATAAAAATATTCCCAAAAAGATGGGGGAAAAAGGACCCCTGTACATATTTTACTCCAGTGCATATCGAAACAGTGCTACATATATGATAAAAAAATATATAACTTATCAGGTACATTGTTATTATTATAATTATTAATATTGTTGATACAAATGTGACAACGGTGATCGTGAGAGGCGGTGAAAATGAATAAAAGTAAGTTCTTGCTGGAGCTCCTGGATTTTGTGTTGACACACAATTTCTTTATGTTCAAGGGTGCGTTTTTCCTACAGCTCCAGGGGACAGCAATGGGGGCGTCTTGTGCGCCCTCATATGCAAATCTGTTCCTGGGGCTGTGGGAGAGACGCATCTTCCTCACGGACCCCCAGCCAATGATAGAGCGTGTCCTTTTTTGGGGCCGCTACATAGATGACATCTTGATCATTTGGCGGGGGTCCGTGGGCGAATTTGAACAATTTGTGGAGTCACTTAATGCGAATGAGCTCAATATCAAATTGACTTCCAGGGCCAGTACGACAAAAATCGACTTCCTGGACATCCGCCTGACGGTAGGAGATGGAGGTTGGATCACGACTGATCTCTTCAGGAAAGAAACTGCGGTGAATTCGCTACTACACGCGAAATCAGCCCATCCCAAACGGCTTATTGGAAATATTCCGGTGGGCCAATTCTTGCGACTGAGGAGAATCTGCTCTACAGAGGAATCGTTTGACAATCAAGCCCAAAATCTGGGCCAACGTTTTCGGGAACGAGAATATGGAGAGAGAGACATCAGAAAGGCTTACGGGAGGGCCAAAGAGAGTAAACGGGACACTCTGTTACATTCACAATCAAGGAACCTACGCCAGAAGACACCTGATGACCAAGTCAGATTCATCACGGACTACACCAAGGGTGCGGAAGAGGTAAGAAAAGTGTTGTCAAAGTACTGGGAGGTGTTGAGAGGCGATCGGTTCCTGAACGTAGGACCGTATCTGTCAATGACGTTCAGAAGAACTAAAAACCTGAAGGACATGCTAGTCAGGAGCCACTACCAAGGACCCATCCAGGGCCGTTTGTTCGGCTCGAGAGGAGAAAAATGGGGTTGTAAACCCTGTGGCTCCTGTGTAGCATGCTGTAATGTCGACCGTACGGACAAATTTTGGGACATGGGACGAATAAGGGAATATCAAATTTTTCACACCATTTCCTGCTCCACAGCAGGAGTTGTATATTGGGCCATTTGCCCCTGCAATAAAATCTATGTGGGCATGACATCACGTCCTTTTAGGAGACGAGTACGGGAACATGTTCTAGCAATTGAAGCCTCTAGTGAGACATCGGACCTGGACTCACTTCAACCAATAGCGAGACACTTTCGGAGTTCCATCAATCGAATTCCCACCTTCTCAGGTTCCGGGAATTGACAGAGTGTTAATTTCACCAAGGGAGGTGATTGGAAGCGTATCCTCGCCCAACGTGAAACTAAATGGATACATTGTTTGAAAACATTGGTCCCTCAAGGCCTTAATGAGATGAATAGTTTTGTTCCATTTTTGTAGTTTGTTTGTTGCTCTTTTTGCTTTTCTGTTTTTTCTGTTGGTCCCGAGATCCTGGTTAGTCGTCCATCTCTGATGTTTTTATAATTTTAGTTTTATGTTTTATATATTATATCGCGATGTGGGTATAGAAGAGAAGGCCGTAAAAAGTATAGGCATTGGATAATCTCTGTGACCAGTACACCATGTGAATCCCTCAGTACTAACCTTTTTTGTTTTTTATCTCTTATTTTATCCCTCGCTGCTTTAGGCACCTCTCGAGAGACAACATGAAGGATTTTTGGACCCTTGTGGAACCAGCTTACCTCAACCCCCCTTTTTTTCTTTTGGGCACGCATGTCACATCACGAGCACCATTTAGTTTATATTTTTATTCATTTTCACCGCCTCTCACGATCACCGCTGTCACATTTGTATCAACAATATTAATAATTATAATAATAACAATGTACCTCGATAAGTTATATTTTTATCATATATGTAGCACTGTTTCGATATGCACTGGAGCAAAATATGTATAGGGGTCCTTTTTCCCCCATCTTTTTGGGAATATTCTTATGTGCTGTTAAATTTTCCACATAAAGGGATTTGCATATGGTGTTGTGAAATTAGGGGGGCACTGAGGTGCAGTGTGGTCCCATCATCCAGAATGGCGTTATGTGTACTTCCGGTTCCGGTATTTCCGACCCGGGAGGCACTTGGCGAAATATACGCCAGGATATACGATATGGTGTCTAATTTACCATAACTGTGGCGATATGGGTTTTTGATAATATATGAGATTTTCTAAATTGAGTGGTGCACATTGCCCTCCAGTATCCAAAATGGCGATGGGGGTATTTCCGGTTTCGGTAACTCGGATCCGGACATATCCGAGAGATATGAGACTCCAAATGTCTAATTTAGGCCATTGGTTTTGATGTGGACCACTCATAAAGAAGCATACAATGCTGGTTTATATACCTTTTATATTCCTATATGTATACTGAAAAGTGATCAGGTTTACTGGAGTTGCCCTGTCCCAAAATGGCGACTATTGCACTTCCGGTTCCTGGCCTCTCGGTAATAAATCAGTAATACAAATAGGTACTGTTTCTCAATGTTTCTATGGTGTATGAGATGTATGACTTGGGGATTCTTACGATGTTAGATCACTATTATATTATATTATATGTATAATGTAAGTAGCCTATGCCGAAATCTCGCGATGGTCGCGACATATTGACGCGCACCAATCGGAGACGATGGGCGGCGTGGCCACGCCCTTTATATACCCGCGATGTTTAATGTGTCACATGCCCCTGTGAAAAAGCAGGAAGCGAAACGCGCGTTGGGGTTGTGAGGACGGCGTTCACCCCTACTTGGTTTGTATCTCTCCTTATGTGCACTTTTGCTTTTTATGTAGTATTTCCAATATGATTCTGTCGGCTTGGTTTTCCATCTGTTATATACTATACAGCTTCCCATTCGTGGGGAGCTTAGACTTATATGCTGGCTTCTGACCCTCCACCTTGTACCCGGTTATGTGTTCGGTCAGAATACTTTCTGACGAACACGACCCTTTAGGGATACCTGTAGGATTGGGGGTGATCATGATACCAGCATAACTGATTTTGGATGATGCCTTTTTTGTAACCAATTTTGGTTTTATGTGGGAGAGATCCTCACCAGTAGGGGGGACACGCCCCTTCACTGTTTAGATAGTCTTCGTCCTATTTTATGTATTTGATGTCTCTTATCAATTTTTAATGACATACTAATAAAGATTTATTTTATTACACTTTCTCTCTGTATATATTTCTTAACTGCATTACAGCAATAGTATTCACTCTCTAGTGGCGTGGCAGTGATTTCTACAGTGGGAACCGCAGAGAGCCATACAAGCTACAGTGGATATAAAAAGTCTACACACCCCTTTTAAAATGTCAGGTCTCTGTGCTGTAAAAATATGAGACAAATATAAATCATTTCATAACTTTTTCCACCTTTAATGTGACCTATAAACTGTACCACTCAATTGAAAAACAAACTGAAATCTTTTAGGTGGAGGGAAGAAAACAAAAAAAATTTAAATAATATGGTAGCATAAGTGTGCACACCCTCTTATAACTGGGGATGTAGCTGTGTTCAGAATTAAGCAATCACATTCAAAATCATGTAAAATAGGAGTCTGCATACACCTGCCATCATTTACAGTGCCTCTGATTAACCCCAAATAAAGTTCAGCAGCTCCACAGAGAGCTTCCAAAGCATCAGAGGGATCTCATTGTTAAAAGGTATCAGTCAGGAGAAGGGTACAAAAGAATTTCCAAGGCATTAGATATACCATGGAACACAGTGAAGACAGTCATCAAGTGGAGAAAATATGGCACAACAGTGACATTACCAAGAACTGGACGTCCCTCCAAAATTATGAACAGTTCCAAATACCAGTCAATATTGGCACAAAACCTTCAGGCTTCTGCTAGAAAGCTTAAAATGAAGAGGAACTTCATCTTTCAGCATGACAACGACCCAAAGCATACATCCAAATCAACAAAGGAATAGCTTCACCAGGAGAAGATTAAAGTTTTGGAATGGGCCAGCCAGAGCCCAGACCTGAATCCGATTGAAAATCTGTAGGGTGATCTGAAGAGGGCTGTGCACAGGAGATGCCCTTGCAATCTGACAGATTTGGAGTGTTTTTGCAAAGAAGAGTGGGCAAATCTTGGCAAGTCAAATGTGCCATGCTGATAGACTCATAACCAAAAAGACTGAGTGCTGTAAAAAAATCAAAAGGTGCTTCAACAAAGTATTACCGTATTTTCCGGCGTATAAGACGACTGGGCATATAAGACGACCCCCTACTTTTCCTGTTAAAATATGGGGTTTGGGCTATACTCGCCATATAAGACTACCCCTCCTACACACACCAAATAAAAATTAAACAGACGATCCGAGCATGAGAAAACCACTTAGAGCAGGAAGATGCCGGGATGCAGCGCACGGTGGCTCAGCTAGAGGGCGCCTGTCCCTGAAGCTGGAGAAAGACAGCTTCTCCAGTCCGGCTAGGAAGTAAAGAGGACCTTTCACCGGTCCAACAACTGTTAGATAATGATGTATACCGTATGTGTACAGCGGCGCCCAGGGATAATAGTAAGTGCTCTACACATGCATATCATTATCGAACAATAGTTGGACCAGTAAAAGATCCTCTTAAGTGTCAGCACGCCGTATACCGGCTTATAAGACAACCCCTGACTTTTGAGATTTTCATGTGTTAAAAAGTAGTCCTATACCCCAGAAAATACAGTAGTTTAAGGGTGCGCACACTTATGCAACCATATTGTTTTATTTTTTATATTTTTTCTTTCCTCTACCTAAAATATTTCAGTTTGTTTTTCAATTGAGTTGTACAGTGTATAGGTCACATTAAAGGTGGAAAAAGTTCTGAAATGATTTATCTTTTCTAATTTTTTTTACAGCACAGAAACCTGACATTTTAACAGGGGTGTGTAGACTTTTTATATCCACTGTAGGTTATCCCTATCAGGACAGCCATTCTGCCTTTAGGCAGTATATATCCAGAGTAAATTAAGGGCTGTATTTTCTCTCCACCCACACCTCCCTTTTCCTGTGTTTTGGTTAACTGTTAAGTTATTTATAATGAGTGATGCAAAGATAGGAGTGTGATGTTAATCAACATATTAAGGGTTACGTTTAAATGGAAATTTGGTATAGATTCAAAGTCAAGTACGGTTTAGAATCAGAGATGCACCAAAATTAAGTGGCATGTGCCTCTTAAAAAGAATGTGTCACCTAAATTTTCTTTTATTTTCCAATTGTAGATTTTTAAATTCTGTTTCTTGTACATGATTTTAGGGGCAGCCATCTTGCATGAGCGGTTATTAACAGCATTTAGTGACATGCTTTACAGCAGCCATAAAAAAAATTCAGAGCTGCGCTGCATAGACACAATTGACTGGAGGGGACGCGTTGACTTCTACAGTAGAGATTTCTAGGCATGCTCTGTGACCTGTGCAGAGGTAATTGTACATTGAAGGAATAGATATGCTGTGACAATCACCTATCGTAAATTGTCGGTCCATAGTTATCTATATATAGGGGATATCTGCCAACGTAATTCTGCTTGTGATGAGAAGATGACTGCTGAAAAGTTATCTGTTCAGACCAAGAACTGGTGCCTTTTATTAGGCTTAGCGGTCAGTGGAAAAATTTAGGATTTTAGGATTTTTTTTTATATATATATATATATATATAACGAAAATACATTTGACCTAAAAAAAATGTTTTATACAATGGGTCATTTTCTAATGACACATTCCCTTTAAAAAATTTGGCACATCTCAAACGGGGGAATCTGATTACTAACACTGGCTTGTGAAATGCGAGCCTTGGTAAATCAGGGCCTAAGTGCTATTGTAAATGTGGTTGTGTCATCAACTTCAGTAACTTCAGAAAACAATCGGATTTCCACTTTGGCAAGATAACTTGACTCTGCAGCGCAGCTCTGAATTTTCATAGTCCTCAGGTCACAGATAAAAGGCCAGCCCTTCCATCCCACCATTGATTTTCTATAAGCAAGAAATGCTGAAATGTAATTCATGCAGAATACAGAAGCTGTTTGTCTTGGAATTATCAGCAAAGCCACATCTTAGCAGTTGTGTTAGTAATGAATGATGTACAAGGAATAAATATTGGCGCAGACACAACTGTTTGCCGTGGCCGGGAATCTATTTACACAGGTAATGAAGGAAAGACTCTCTAATAAAGTGATACAAAACAAGTTCTCTACTTTGACAAATGTTTAGTAAGGACACGACGAATAAAAGATTACAAGGGCATTTCTCATCAATGTGCAAAGACAACAGTATAAAAAGAATAAAGAGGACGACCAGTCATCTTCAGCAACTACTACAGGAAGACCCAGGAGGGGAAATACTTCACAGACATTTTACATTGAGCATTCAGATATACAGACACTGTATATATAGTTACATACATTGTTGATGTCCATAGTAACCAATCACAGTGCAGCGTTCATTTTTTAAGAGCACTATAAGAAATGAAAGCTGCGTTGTAACTGGTTGCTATGAGCAAGAAAACCTTTTGTTAACCCGGTTTCATAAAGGTCTCCCCAGTTTATCAGCTTCTGAAAGGGAATGTGTCACTTTGTTACCAATGCAAACCAGAAGCTGTACCATTCTTTTTTCTCTTTGCATCATTCCATACTTTCTATTGTCTTTACATGATTATGAGTGCAGTCTTTTTACCCGAAACACTGCAGAAAACAGCAGTTAGAGGTTGGCTTTCCAGCAATCACATGCACAAAGAAATCCTTAAAGGTGTTGTCCAAGTTCGTATTATTGATGAACTATCCTCAGGATAGAGAAGATATTCACGGCACTTAGTTTAGGGCATTCAAATTAAAGTATAAGTTTATTGTACAAGGAAGCATCCACAGATTCAGATCCAGGTATGTATAACAATAGCTCAGCTGTAATGTAACCACACTGTTTTCCATAAACCGGACGTTTCGGTCCTATTGGACCTTCATCAGCAGTATTTATCTGCTATGTGGCAGTTTTCTGTGTGAAATCTGCGATCCATGAAATCTATAGATGCCTTCTTGCACAATAAACTTATACTTTCAGGATAGGTCATCAATATCAGATCGGCGGGGGTCTGACACCCCTGCCGCTCAGCTGGTTGAAGAAAAGGCTCTCTGTGCCAAAGCAGCCTTCTCTCCATTGTTTACCTGCTCGCTGTCGCAGAAAGCAGCGGTGAGCATGTGTAATTACAAGAAGCCGTCCCATTCACTTCAATTGGATGGCTCGTTCCTATACACTTGAATAGGAATGAGCCGTCCCATTGAAATGAATGGGACGGCTTCTTGTAATTGATAACCTAACCTGACTTATTGATAACCTAACCTGACGATAGGTCATCAGTAATACTACTTTGGACAACCTCTTTAAATCAGAAAATTTCATACTGACTTCCATGGGAGAGTCTTGTGGTTATGCTCTGTGACCTATACATTGTGGAGGAAAGATGAATAGGTGAGCTGTGATCATCACATACGGTCTGCCTATGTTGGGTTCCTATGTTATCAGCCTCCAGCTTTATAACTGAGATGTTAATGAGAGGACTACTGAAAAGTGATCTCTGAGGCCTGGAATATAATGGAATTTTATGACGGAATGCAAAACGGAAGCCTTTAAGAGGCCGTTATAATACTTGTCTATGGGCAGCATAACAGATCAGTCTGGATTCCGTTATGCAGGACAGGAGTTTGTTTTCAGTCCTGCATTACGGAAACCAGACGGATCCCTTATGCTTGCCCATACACTTTTATTATGATGGAATACAAAACGGAATGCCTCTTAAAGGCTTCCGTTTTGCCTTTCATCATAAAATTCCGTTATTTTCCGTGCCAACGGAATTCCTACACAGCCTGAACGCCGAACCCGAATACGTTAGGTTCGCTCATCACTAAAAGTAACACTTCGATTACAAACCTGAAGGCAGATAATGCAGGTTCCACCAATCACAATAGGTGATGGTCACAACTCGCCTCCTCCTCCCCAGCCAAATATTTTGCTCATAAAACTCTCCCATAGAATTCAATAAGCCATATCCAGAGAAGAGCAGCAGCTCAGGCAAGAACAGAAACAGTTTAGAAAAAAGAAATCTATGATTCAGTACCTGATCTTATATATATACATATACACACACTTTTTTTAAATATCATCATACACTTGCTTTAAGGTTGTTGACAAGGGTGCCCATAAAGGGTGCCCATAAACATCTGGGCAGTTATGACTGCCTTTGTCATGCTGCCTCCTTAATGACTCACTGTTCCCAAGTAGAAAAACATAGAGGGTAGGACAGATAGCATAAGTATGTAATAATTCAGCAGGTCTTTAATGATATGTGGAAAACATAGGTATAAGGGCTACTTACCAGCTCGCTTTGCCTCACTGCAGGCTATACACATTTCTTCTTTTAGTTCTCGGTTCTCGTTCGCTATGGTTTCGCCTACAGTCACAAACCTCCCAACTGCTTGGTTCACGGCCTGGCCCACTCGTTGGATGGCCTGCAGAGTCTTCTCGGATTTCTTTGGTTTTTCTTTGTGGTTAATGAGCGTTGTTATCTAAGAAGAGACAACATTATATGATTGACAGCAGATGAAATGTCTTTTTCACTACAGTTTATCCCCATCACAATAAGCTTTATTTATATAGCGCCACCATATTCTGCAGCGCTTTACATATCAGAAGGTTCCATCACAAAAGTTACTGGCTAATATACAAGGACAGTGTGTACAAAAAAAAATAAAAAAGAAAGAAAGGGATAAAGAAAAGAACTAACGAGACGGTAGTAGAAGTCTGTTTGCCTGGGGGTAGCAGCAAAGTCAGCCAGTTCACCAAACAAGTTGTCCTTCAAAGAAATGACAACTTGATACAGCACCACATACACCTTAAGGTCTGCAGCTGCCCCCACAAGCCCCCTGCCTGAGAAGTCAGAACCGAGGTGAGTGTGTATGCCAATTCCCGTTTACAACCAACTTTTTTAAGGTCAGTGCTTGGCTCAGAATCTGTCCAATAAGATACATTTTCCTGTGGGCATCATAGCAACTTCATGCCACTTTCATCCAACCCAGTCTTAATGTTCCGCCCATGTGAATATCCAACATGGAGGGGTTAGGGACATTACAGGGTGTGTTCTTTAATTACCCCCTGATTGAGGCTATGTTCACACAGGTGATGCCGGTGGGTGGCCCAATTGCAATCCTGAGCAGCACACAAGCAAGTTATAAATTAGGTCCAGCATTTCTCCATCGGTATGGTGTTTGATACATGACCCCCTACTGCAGGTTATGGTATCCTCTACCTGACCTTTCATATGGTTTTACAAAGACCAGGGCTCTGAGGACATCTCAAAGGCTATAAAAAGGTTTATGATGGGTAACATGTTTCTGAAGTGAAGTTGTTCTGCTACCCTGGTTTTGTTTAGACAGCATTTGTGTTCTAGCTTTGAGAAAAAAGCATTAATGATTTTATGGCCAGCCACAAGAATGTCGGGGTGTGGGGGGTAGTCCTTTTCTCTGATATCTACAAATAATTTTGCCATCTATACCACCATACTCTGTTGCTTAAAAAAAACACGGACAACGCAAAATCACAATTCGGAGGTGTTCATAGCATTAAAACTCTGGAATTCAAACCAGATTAAATAGAAAGTGTTGATACCAGATATCTTCTGTAATGTGCGAGGGCAGAACTAATGCTCAAAGGTTAACACAATTTTGTTAGCCATAGAGAATAGCTAAATAATTCTATCAAGCAGTATTGCAATAAAAATAAAGTTGTCAGTTTTTAGTTCAATCGGCTATGAGAAAATCCAGTATGCTTCCCGACAAAGTAGCATTTCTTCCAATCTGATGTTGATGAAGAAATGAAGTAAGAAGATTGCGACGGTTGCTTGATCCTCCACTCTTCTGAAACTACTCTGTGCGCTTAATAAAACAGGACTAAAACTGGTTAATATTTCTAACATGGATGTATTAAATAAGGAAATGTGTATGTTTTAACCTCTAGTATATTTGTTGCTATTAATCTAAGATTTACTTGTAGTAACTGGCAAGTGCTTTTTCATGCTTCATTAAAAAGAGCCGAGCCAATGAAACTCCTCTAATATGGACATACGCAAGATGCTCTTAAAGGTCTGCCAGTACTAAACACCCTATAGCTGTGCTTGTAATTGCACAGTTTAGGCAGACGCCGTATTTCAGCTTCTTTTATACTTGATTCTAATCAACTCTGTGCAGTGAAGGCAACATTCTCATTTTTATTCTTTATAACCTTGTTTTCTTTACTTGCATTTTTCTTATATAAAACTATGAACAATAAAGGTCTTTTTCATACTTTATTTAAAAGCACACCAACATCGATATTCTGTTATATCACCAGAGATAAAGAATAAAGAAAGAATTCAACCAAAACGGTATGATCTATCAACCAATGTGAACGAATGGGACAATTAGTGAGAGCACAAAAGTGGCAACAGATAGACACAAGGGAGCAAAATAAGAAAATAACAAGAATATCCAAGAAATGTTATCTAGGTAATGTTCTGAATCATAATTTAGCGCTAGATTAATAACACTTTGCACAGCGTGTTTCACAGACTGAAAGCTATGACATCTAGCACAGCCCTTCATAAATTCCCCTATCTGTGCTGTGGGACAGCACCAAACCCCACCTAAGGCATAACAGTGTTCTAATTTCTTCAGTTGCTTTTTTTCAAAGCTGATAGGATAAAATCAACAAACACAAAAGAAACACACACACAAAATGGCATTTTTGAATAAAAATAAATAAATAAATACTGCAAACCTAAAGCTGCATGATTTCAGAAAGCAAGCTTCCTAGCTTTGCATATAATATTTTAACACCTAATAAAACAGATTTGGTAAAAATGTGAGAGGTTATCTTTCCTGCATATAGGGTATGAAGATGATTCCCAATCATGGTCATTGTGTACACATTAGAAAATCATCCAATGCAAATTTGGGCTGATTGTGATGCAAGCACTTGCAAGACTTTGCATATTGGGGTACTTTAGTCCCCTGTCACACGAGCGAGTTTTCCACGCGGGTGCAATGCATGACGTAGACGCGCACTGAACCGGACCCATTCATTTCAATGGGTCTGTGTACATGAGCGTTTTTTTCACGCATCAGTTCACTGAATGCACCTCGAACGCATCAGGACCTAATCTGTTGCGCTCGTGTGAAAGAGGCTTTATGGGAATTTAAATAACAAATTGAATAATTTCTCATGAGCAGATCCAAAACTTTTAAAGGTAGGATCACACGCACTGGTAGAAATACTAAGGTAACTGTGACTTATGGTACATAAAAATAAGAAAGCTTTTTATTTAAAAAAATGTAAACATAAAAACTTTTTCTTTGCCCAAAATATGTAAATTGAGTTTTTCTAAAGCTTAAACACTGCACTTAATCTGGGTCTTGTGGTAAATTACTGCAGCAGCCAAACCACAGAAGAGATGTAATGTAGCCTTACCCGGCAGCAAAAAAACTGTAATTACTAGAATATCTGGGACTTTTTCTATACACATAATTTATATTAAAGACCACTCGCTGAAAGTACTTTACTGAACACGGTGCATTACTAGGAGTTAGGCTAGTTTCCCACTAGCATTCGGGAGATCCAGCAGGAAACAGCCTGTCAGGTCTCTCTGTATCCGCCATTGCTACATGAATGCTGTCCAGCCCCATTAACATCAACGGGGACCGGCGGAAATCTGGGAGCAACCCGGCAAACATGCAGAGAATCAGCCAGACTACTTCTAAGTGGTGGCATTCATGTAGCTTCTGTAAATGCCGGATCCAGGGAGACCAGGCAGGCTGTTCCTGGCTGGAACAGCCTGCGGGATCTCCACATCGCTAGTGTGAAACTAGCCTTAAAAGGGGTTGTCTAGTTTTTCTATATTGATGACCTACCCTTAGCACAGGTGTTTGAAGAGAACGCAGCGCTCCTACGATTACTGCATTCTCTTCTCTGTTCACCTGCTCGCCATCAACATTACAACGGTGAGCAAGTGTAATTACAGGTCTTCCATCCCATTCATTTGAAGTTAGTAAAATAAATGGGAGAGCAGCTGTAGATACAGTGGCAAAACGGTGAAGAGAAAGAAGCGCTCGCAGGAGCTCTGCGTTCTCTTCAAACAGTTGATAGGAAGAGGTGCCGAGAGTCGGACCCCCACCAACCTGATATTGATGACCTATCTCGAGAATAAAATATAATAAAAATAAAATATATCCTATCCGTCAAAAGCATAGGTTGCAGTAACATTTAGGCTGGGGCTGCACAGTGATCCTTAAAAGGGTTTTCCAAGATTTTAGAACTGACGACCTTATCCTCCGGATAGGTCATCAGTATCTGATCGGTGGGGGTCCACTACTGCGAGCGCCACTGCCTTCTCAAACACCTGATCGACCGGGGTCCTGGGTGTCAGACTCCCACTGTTCAGATACTGATGACCTACCCTGAGAATAGGTCATCAGTTCTAAAGTGTCTGAAAATCCTTTTAATTTAGCGATCTTTTACTTCATTGTGGAGAAAAAGTAATTTTATTTCACATGCAAATGATCCGTTAAGCCACTCAGTGCATCCATGCTCTTCTGGCTTCTTCTGACAGCCCCTTTTTTCCTTAAATGAGAGATCAAGGTACCTGCTTAGTCATCTTACCTGACCATGTCAATCAAAAAGGAACAGGAGGGGCTAGAAGAGGAAGCAGGAGGAGCAAGGGTGCACAAAGAGGCTTGGGCCCAACCTTCACTGCTCATTTGCATATTGATTTAAAAGTACCTTTTCTATGGAATAAAACAGACTAAGTAAAAGGAACCATTACATTCAGATGAATTAGCCCTACAAGGCATTGTAACGGTGAATTTAATACTAAAACCTTGACATCAAACTGCAGACCCTCTATCTACATCAGCTAAAAGTTGTTCAAGGACCATGCAACCCATGATATTTTTTCTTTTCCATTACAGCATTGTCTCACTATGAGCCTACATATTCTGCACGCACAACATGTAGTTTGACAGTTACAAAAATGTCAAGAATTTTAATGCCATGAGGAAAGGTGTGTGCCGTCTTTACTGCATACCTATGCATGATTCAACCTATTTACACTGTGGAATTCCAGAACTGCACAAAAGGAAAATAATGTGAATGTATACCATATGGCATCCATACATCTTACTGATCAGATTTCAGTGTTTCCATCCAAGAGAACAGTGGGAGAGATTTAACAAATTAGTGACCCACACCCTTTATAGCATTTCATTTTTTACAATAAACTGCTTTTAAATGATCCTATGTTTCACACAAATACTCTGCTTTCTCATTACGACGCCAAAATATCATATCGCTGAACTGGCCCTAAATCTTGTATGTGTGTGTGTCTATACAAAGGATATCTTAGAAAGAGGAATATGAATTTCGCAGAATGTATCCCCATGTCAACAATGATTTTTAGAACCCCAATAAAATTGATAATACGTATGTGAGTCATCAAATGGCATAAGAAAATGTGAGAGTTGTGCCACATTTATTATTGCTAAGTGTACCACTGTGATAGATTTGATGCAATTTACCCTATTTTCTTCAATTCTTACAGTACATTCATGCATCTTAAAACAGGATTATGCTTTCATGGTTGTCTTTTCAACCACTGACTAATGGCAGAGATATGAATGAATATTACATGTTGTGTGCAAGAGAGATTTCTATGTTCTGACGAAAGTAGCCTCTGAAAGCCAGTAATATGGTGTGCTGTGTAGACTGAGGCAGAGTCCTCAGAGACACAGTGGTCATGTGCTGCTAAGGCCAGTGAACAGTACATCACACATTTGGTCCACCAAAGACCTGAAGGACTGGGGGATGGGAGCCTCAGATCTGGAATGGAGAGGCAGGGTACTGGTGAGTGCTTTTATTTCTTCCCTGTCATAACAAAAATTGTTTTTTTTTAGTTCCGACAACCCTTTTGACAAAACTACAATTAAATACACAACAAAATCTCTAATTAATTTCTTAAAATTAGAAGCAATCTTGTTCTTGGATATGATGCCTATTGGAAAATGCAAAAAAACACTAATTATGGCACCAATTTACATAAGGCTAGAAATTTTATATACAGTAGATATGACTTTACAGCAGATACCCATGGGCACAGCTTAATGGGTTTGTTTGGGTGTTTAATATTGAAAACCTATCCTCAGAACAGGTCATCAATAGCAGATCGGTGGGGGACCAACTCCTGGCAACCCACCAATGAACTGTTTAAAGAGACTGCGGCGCTCTGTGAGCCCCGTGGCCTCTTCCTCAGTCACCGACATCCCATTCATCGGTCATGTGGCCTAGGCGTAGCTTAGTCCCATCCAAGTGGATGGGGCCAAGCTGCATTACGAGCGGACAGTGCTGTGCTTGAAAAGCTACAGCACTCACCGGAGCCTCTTCAAACAGCTGATCGGTGGGGGTGCTGGGTATCAGACCCCCACCAATCAAGTATTTATGACCTATCCTGAGGATAGGTCATACGTATTAAACATCCGGAACCCCCTTTAAAGAGGGCCTATCCACATTCCTGACGTGTCTGTTTTAGTTTAAAAAAAATGTATTCACTTAAAAATAACAATGGGGGTGATTAAGATACACTGTAAGTTGATTTCATGGCACAACGGTCTGCTATAAATGTCCTATGTAGTGGATCTGCTATAATAATGACAGATTTGAGAGTGAGCTCCATTTTCTCAATAATAAGCATTATAAACTATTAGAGAGTGGGTGTGTGTAGGAGTGTGTGTATCCAGACAGTTAGTCATCTGTAGGCACAATAGGGCCATTGTTGTGTCATTTGTACTGGAGGTATACAGTGGATTCCAGTTATTCATTCCTTCTTAACGGTGGGCAAATGAATATTTCTTTAAGTCGCTGTAAGATTGCCATAATATGACTAATATGACTGTATAAGTTCTTGCCAAAAATTGGGTTGGATTCTTGCAGAACAAGGCAGAGAAAATGGTATTTGGCACCAAATGTGTCACCGGCCAGTTAAAAATCAGATAGTAACGCATCTCCTTTTTTTCCTAATTTGTTTTTATTTTCTGATTAAAGAGGCCTGAGCTGTTCTTAACAGTATTTAGAAAGCGTTAAGCAAATTGCTTTACGGCAGCCCCATGGGCCATAGACACAATGGTCAGGACTTCTATGGGACAGTTTCCTAGGCATGCTCTGTGACCTGTGCAGAGGTCATTGTACAAGGAAAGAATAGATGAGGTCGAGTTCACATCAGCATTCAGCCTTTCCGTTTGATCTCTGATAAAAAAATTCTCCTCCGAGCGGAAATCTAACTGACCCCATTATAGTCTATGGGATCCGTCGGCTCAGTTGTGTGCCAAAGCCATCCTTTCCGTTCTCCTGCTCCTATAACAGAAAGGCTGAACGCCAATGTGAACTCCGCCTAAGCTCTGACAATCACCTATTGTGAATGGCGGATCCTTTCTTATCTGTACACAGAGGTGATATCATTACAGGCAGTTAACTGCAGTAAAGTTATCTGTATAAACCAAGAAGTGTCGCCAATTATTAGACATAGTGGCCAGTGTAAAAACTGCAAGATTTTAACCTTTTTGTTTGAATATATAGAACACATAGAAAATTAAAAATAACAATCAAACAGTCTTTAAAATATAAAGCAATTAAAACAGCAGGTCATTTTCCAAGGACACATTCAGTCAGCCCTGCAGAACTGAACTTTGTACCAGCACAATATCAGGACCACGTGGGATTTTCCCACTTAAAGTGTAACTGCCCTCTCACTACCAAAAATGAAATTCCTAACATATGTGATGCTGAAGGGAAGGTAATCATGAAGCTTTATTTTTCAGTTAATTTTACCTTTCTGATGTCTGTATTCAGCCCATAGCAACCCTATTTCTCTGTGCAGCATCTTCCTAAGATGGCCCCTGCTGCACTTCCTGTGGTGATCTCTGCCATGTCCTTGAGGCCATCCTGTATTTCTCTCACTTCCCATAAGCCCTTGCTCTCCTCACATGAACTAGCAGGACCAATCAGAATGCAGATAACCTCCTCCACTACCACAGAGCAGTGTGTATCCTCTCACATACAGCTAACCAGAGACAGACAAAACCAATCAGAATGCAGATAACTTCCCCCACTACCCCAGAGCAGTGTGTATCCTCTCACATACAGCTAAGCAGAGACAGACAAGACCAATCAGAATGCAGATAACTTCCCCCACTACCCCAGAGCAGTGTGTATCCTCTCACATACAGCTAACCAGAGACAAGCCCTGCAATTACATGAAATCATAAGCATTTGTTTTAGCCTCTTAATAGTCACCTGTCAGCACTGCAGCTGCTCCCTCATTCTTCTCCACGCTGCTTTAGCTGCTCATAATCTCTGGTTTGGTACCAGCTAGAGATACGGGCTTTGTATTGTTTGAAAGCTGACATTTCAAGCTTTCAGATAGTACCAGAACAGCAATATGTTCAGAAACCGGGATGCTGTGAATGAAGCTGAAAGCAAAACTAAAAGCAGATTTTACCTGCCAATATTCCAGACTCAATTTGTAACAGTTATTTCTCCTCTGTTGCTTGGACTTTAGCTCTTGGAATGTCAGCTTTCAAACACGACTAGTTGCACGTTTCTAGCTGCTACCATTCAGGAGATATTACCATCTAAAGCAGCCCTCCCCCCTCCGCTTTCTGCCTGAGCTCAGCTCCCAGGGCTGTGCTCCTTCTCCCAGTGCTCTCCAGTCTCTATAATACAGAGGCGACGACTGCACATGACAACGCTGTGAGAAGAGGGCCGCAGAACAGGAAAGTAGCAGACATTTTTGGGAGTTATTATCAGGTAAAACTGAAAATGATTAAATGTTAAAGACCAAAGCATTTATACAGCAGGGTGTTATACTATTGGGGTATACAAAATGAAACGGCAGTTACACTTTAAGGCTGGGAACACACCTAGGCGTTTCTGAATCGCGCGTATGACGCGCGTTTTAGGATGCGCGTTTTTGTAACTAAGAAACGCGCGTCATACGCGCGATTCAGTGATTCTCCCCTATGGCATCATTGTCCATAGGCGCGGTAAAACGCCCCAAAGAAGCTCATGTACTTGTTTGGGCGTGGGGCGTTTTACAGCGCGTTCAAACGCGCTGTAAAACGCCCAAATGTGAACCATGCCCATAGGGAAGCATGGCTTTTCACATGTTGTGCGTTTTACAGCGCGTTTGAACGGTGTGTACCTAGGGAAAATGTTCAGTTTGAAAATATAATTCGATTTTATTTGTAACCTTTAACCCTAGGTACACATCTAAGCGTTTTACAGCGCGTTCAAACGCGCTGTAAAACGCACAACATGTGAAAAGCCATGCTTCCCTATGGGCATGGTTCACATTTGGGCGTTTTACAGCGCGTTTGAACGCGCTGTAAAACGGCCAACGCCCAAACAAGTACATAAGCTTCTTTGGGGCGTTTTAACGCGCCTATGGACAATAATGCCATAGGGGAGAGTCACTCAATCGCGCGTATGACGCACCTTTGTAAGTTAACAAAACGCGCATCCTAAAACGCGCGTAAAACGCGTGTCATACGCGCGATTCAGAAACGCTTAGGTGTGTTCCCAGCCTAAGAGGGGTTATCCGGGACTGAGGCATTGTTGAGCGGTCTTTAAGATAGGTCTCCAAGATCAGACCAGCAGGGTCCAACTCCTGGGACATCCGCTGTTTTGCAGTAGCTCCAGTGCTGGAAACAGTTACTAGAACTGCTCCGTCCACTGTGTATTTTCAGTATCTGTTGTCGGCACCGAGCTACTGCAAAACAGACGATTATCAGGGTACTGGGAGTCAGACCACAGATTATCTGAAACTGGTGGTGACTAATCCAAAGGATAGTTAAAAATACCTTAGTCTCAGAAAACACTGGTAAAGGGGTTGTTGGGCTTTTACTACTAATGACCTATCCTCAGTATAAAGCAAAAGCATTTGCTACTAGCAATATTTTATTCCCATTGATCACCTTAGTAAATTATTAGGTATTCATGGTGGTACCCATTCAAAAATCTTATTGAGATTTCATAATTGTTATTTTGCAATTCCCTAGTCAATGAAGTGATCAAATGCTCTCAGATAAACTGGAAGTTGTTTTCAGAGTACAATTCTGAAATGACTAGTCATCCAAAATAGACAAAAAGCTCTCTCCAAGAGTGTAGCGATCCCATGTCTCCAAACAGCTGCTTCCACTCTAAATCGTAATAGTAAGTACATGGTCAACATCTGCTCCATCTTCTCCAACCACCAGAACACACACCTGCCGTGTACAGGGTACTTGAATGCTAAATGAGGGACGGCAGAGCAGTGTCTAGGGTGCACGTCCTGACAAGAGTTCTTGTAGGCTCATTCATCACTGAACAGAGATGAGTAAAGTGGCAGTACTTCTTCCTTTTACGTTGTCAAATATGCTAGAACAGATAATATTTCTCTTCTTATCTACCAGTAATCTGTATAAGAGAGGAACTGGCAGACACCCTTTGTGCCCCTTCTTACAGCAGGCTCTGCTGACATTTATCCGAGTAGTCCCATCAATGATATAATTAAAGGGGTATTCCAGGCACACGTTCCTATAACCCCCATTGTAGAGCAACAAGATGCTTGCTCTGCTGTCCCGCTCAAACTGCTCTCTAAGGGGCTGCTTAATGAAAGTGTATCACCTCTTTAGTGGATAGAAATGTTTGTAGCTGGAGCGTTCTTTTATGTCATTTACGGAGAAATGAAGCTACAAAAGGTGCATTACGTATGACCAGTACTGACGGAACAATAATGGATAAAATCCACATCAAATCCGCAGGTAAATCCGAAACATACTAGTCAAGTTACGCAACTAAAGTTAATGAAATAAATTCGCAAAGTAGGTGCTGCAATGTAATGGGCATACTGCAGAATCCGTAAATTAGACCTTCTACCCACACATCTGTCTGTAGATGGGGGCTGGAAAATCCCACAGAATTGTATTGTACTGTACTTTGTGGATTTCACATTGCAAATCTGCAGCAATGTATGAACTTAGTCTAACATATACAAGTCTTACTGTATCTACATGCAAAACTCATAGTGGAATTCAGGTGCTGCACCAGTCTGCTCCTCCTGCAGTCTCAATCCCCTTCACGGTCCTAGAAGTGTGTCCATACTGACCTCACACATTTCCCAACAAAAGGGAAAGACTCAGGAGGATTATCGAAGCAAACTGCTATACTTATAGGGAATTTACATTGTGAGCTCCACTAGGAACAGCTAGTGATGATAAATGTCTGTAAAGCACGGTGGAATGTGTCAGCGCTATACAGGTCAAATAAATAATAAACTGTTATACAGCTATCGACTATCAGTACATTAGATGATCCATAAGGGAGAGAGAAGGGCATCATATGGAGAAAAAAAATAGACCAAAGGTTCCCCCAAGACAGTAAAGTTTAGTGAGGAGGTTTAGCAACAGAAACGTTTTTGCAGAGACCTAAAACAAAAAAGAAAATCACAGCTCAGTGATGTAAGGCTAGACTAGAAAGAACTGCAGACGTCAAAAGCAAACAGAAAGTCTCTTTGAAACAAACCCTGGCATGCCTTTCACTTGTCCTTCCACTAATGTTATCACCAACAGTTATGAAGTGGATTTCTGTAAAATGAAGTTTAGAAATCTCTGCGGAGCAGCATCCCCTCTGCTATGTGTTCAGGCGCATACATCATTATACTTGTTGTCAGCAGCTTCTAATAAGAAGAGACGCGCCTGCAGAAGAACAGCTTGTCAGTAAAAAGAGCAGTGTGTGACCCGGCAGGTAATGTAATGAAACCTGGCACTTGTTACAACTGGAACATATCCACACACTGACTGGTCAGGGAGTTAACCACGTCGTGTTCACATCAGGGCTCCGACGGATAGGGGAGTTCTACATGTGGAAATGTCTAACACAAGTCATATGGAAAAACGTAGTATATCTATCAGATTACTCCATGACTACACAATTATAACAAATACTGACAAGTACAGGGTACGGGTACTGGCAAACGAAGCCCCTCTACAGGATTTCTACAAGGCTGCTTGTGTCAGGTTTATGCAAACCGTGAGGACAACTATATTTTGCTCACTTTTAGCATTCATTTCTAGGTTGGTTTTCCTTTAAGGGCTGTTTATACTAAAACGGAGGGGGGAAGCAGTCCTCTAAATATTACAATGTATGCCTCAGTAACTCTGGTCTAGGAGAATGATGCAGAAACCTACATCTGTCGCTAGGCCTGGCTAAGTGTCTATTACAAGTCTCATGAGTGTACATCATTTCCTATCACACTGCCGACTGCCTAGGACCAGAGCATCTGTTCTACAAGGCACAGTCCATGTCAGAAGCATTTGGAAACGACTGCTTGTTACAGGTGAAATGATTGGCCAAGTCGCACGCCAACCATGGCAATTGTTTGCCTGGTTCCTTCAGTCATTTGGGCTCCATCAGGACAGTTAAAGTCAAAGCATCCAGATCTACGACTAATGTAGATTTACTAATAGTCAGTAATATTGCACAGATTATATCTCTCAAGAGAAGAATCAACAGAAAGCTTAATCTGGATGACAGCTCCACCTAATTATTCCACGCAGTCTACAGAGACCTTAAACCAACCAGATTTATTCTAAGTAAATTATAACCTGACAAGCCAAGCACTGCTACATGTGTACTTAGGTAGGTGAAAAGTGGTCCCTGTTAGTAATGAGCCGATCCTTTCTAATACAGTATTAGGGTCATGGACACCACCATATGTATAAATCACAGAACCACAAAAAATACGGATGACGTCCGTATGATATCCGTACTGCATCAGTTTTTTTCTTTTGCAGATTGACTGCAACACTGTGTATCCTTGTCTGTAAAACGGACAAGAATAGGACATGTTCTATCTTTTTTGAGGGGCTATGGAATGGAGATACGGAGGAGGACAACACACAGCGTTATTCTGTCCACGATGGGGACGCAATCAAACGGAGCGGAATGTATTCTGATGCACTCCCTTTCATTCACTTCAGTTTTGTCCTGTTGACAATGAATGGGGACAAAACTGAAGCGTTTTCCCCCGCTATTGTGATCCTACGACAGATCTCGGTAGCAGAAAGGGAAAGCGCAGATGTGAAAGTAGCCTAACACTTCGTCAATGGCTTACGTAGGAACCTATTTAGGCATACCACTACAGTACAATTCACAACACGTATGCAAAACGTATAACTTCACCCAGTGTGCTCATAACCTAATCATAACGGACAACTCGCCCAATATTTTCCAAATAATTACTACAAGAAGAAGAAGGGAGGGTATACTTTTGGCATCTGGTACCAGGTGATTCAGAATTAATATACATATTGTTAAATATTAGTTCTAAAATCTTACCACTGCACTCTTAGGCTACATTCACACGTCCGCAAGTGTTTTGCGGATCCACGGAGCCGCGGATCCGCAAAACACGGACACACCGGCAATGTGCATTCCGCATTTTTGCGGACCGCACATTGCCCGAACTCCATAGAAAATGCCTCTTCTTGTCCGCAATTGCGGACAAGAATAGGACATGCTCTATTTTTTTTGCGGAGCCGCGGACCGGAAGATCGGCGGCGCGCTCCGCAAAATCGGATGCGGAGAGTACAGTGTGTGCTCTCCGCATCGTTCCCGGCCCCATTCACAGTCAATGGGTCCGCATGTATTCCGCAAAATTGCGGAATACATGCGGACTACATTGCGGACGTGTGAATAGGGCCTTATAGGGATAACGTATGGACCTTGCATCTCACAAAAAGATGGAATTTACACAGCGAGACTGAAAGGCAAAGGGCATTTTATCACAAAATGTTCCAATGTAACAGGGACATAGGCAAGCTCCGAAGCCAGAGTTCATTTGTTGCAGTTCTTCATTTAATGATCTCTTTATTAGTGCTCTTTGTGATCATTTATTCATACTTTAGCCCCTGGGGAGCTAAGTGTCTCCTAACCAGTTTAAAGCCATCTGTTGGCTGCACTAAACGTAGTAACAAGAAAATGAGCAGAGATGTATTACTAGGCAAGCACAAAGGCTCTACTGCACCAGCTGATGTATTCACGTGTATGAAGAGTATTTCAAGGGGTATTCCACTTGTGAGAAGTTAACCCTATCCATAGAATATGGAATAAATATTAGATTGGTGAAGATCCAACCACTGGGACCACCACCGATCATGAGATAAGTAATCCCCCCAAATGAAAGGAACAGCAGGTCGACCATGCGCACCGCCGCACTATTCATCAGCAGGGTACAGCGCTAGTTCCGGAACGCTCATAGGGATGAATGCATAGGCATTTCACATGTCTAATCTGCAACTCCATTCACTTCAGGTAGCCCTAAGGGGTACAGGGTCCACGTCCTAGTGATCGGTGGGGTGCCAGTGGACAGAGGATAACTTCTCACAACCGGAATACTCCATTAAAAGGGGCTGTTCCACAAAAAATATTCTACACTTTTGTAACTGCATGTAATTAATTTTGTATAGCTACTTAGTCAATAAAATGTATTTGTATAGCGCCACTTTGACCGGCTCATTAAGAAGGCCACACATGTTCAGTTTCATCTTTCAACTGCCTGCTGAACTGTGATAGGCAGAGAGCTGCAGTGGAATGGACACGCCCCCTGAGCTGCAGCAGATAAGACACTCCCCTTGAGCTGACAGCTTGATACATATCTAGCAGAGCAATGAATGTGGAGATCTTTGGATCCATGTGAGGTACAGGGCTGGGTCTAGCTTTGTTATGAAGGTATTGTCATGGACTATATGATGTCTGATTTTCATTTTTTTGATTATTCATGGGATAAACCCTTTAAGTGGAAGGCTTACCTCCACAATCAATTTTTGCACCAAAACATTTTGTGTTTCTCTGTTATTTCTCCTGGAAATTTATGAATAAAATTGCAGCCGGGTGTTGCCATTTGGGGACACATTTCTACCAGAGGTCGCACATACAATTCAATCATAAACCTCTAGAAGGAATAATAGAGGAATGTGACAACCAGAAGTTTTGTCCAACAGACTAAAAATAATCCTCTTAGCATTTCTGAAGATTATTTTTAGCCAAGGAAGAGTCCCAAGTAAGGCGCTGGATGGCGTTTTTTTGTTTTCTGGCCAAAACATTTTTTTATATATATTTTTTTTTTTTATCATTGTAGCAGTATGACAACTTTTAGTAGGACAACCTGTATTTTTTGGTGACACCATTTTGGGATACATATAGCATCAATTAAGGGAGTTGTCTTATCTCAGTCAATGGGGGCATATCGAAAAGTGGTGGCTGGAGGACTCCGGTCCGGCCACCACCAAGCGCTCTTCCCATAGAAATGAATGGGAGTGCACAGCGCATGACCGGCCACAGCTCCCATTCACTTCTATGTGCTGAACGGAAATAGCCGAGCCAGCGCTCCGCTATTTTCGACAGCCCCGTAGAAATGCATGGAGGGTGGCTGCACATGTGCAGTGCACCCTCCACCACTTAAAGGGCTCCGTTCTCGATATAGGTGCAGGGAGCCTCACCTATAAGACAATGGGGGCATATCCTTGTGCCCTTAAACATAATACGGTACATGTACAGCATTATGCGCTAACAATTGTGTGCAGCAGGCTGCTACATTGAGCCAGCTCCATACGCGGCAGATGTCTGTTGTATAATACAGCAGACACTCCGCTGCAATGATGGGGAAAGCCAATCGCATCAAACCTCGTCATTTAACCCCTCAGATGCCGTGATTTACAGTGATTGCAGCATCTGTAAAGTAAGGCAGAGGAATATAAACAATAAAAAATATATTAGGTATTGCCACATCTGAAAATATCTGAACTATTGAAATATAAATTTTAAAATAAATTTTTTAGTCACCTTGCCCCCCCCCCCCCCAATAATTTTTTAGAACAATTATCAAAAAGTCATAAAAACCACAAAAACTGTACCAATACTAAAAATTGTGCCTATTTTAATTTTTTGTCCCAGGAGTAGGACCGCCACTGTGGATCGGGGATAATTTTCTGTAACCGGCATACCCCTTTAACTTTTTCAGTCAGACCAACACTGCAACTAAAGAAAGCCCCAAATAGCTCAATTACAACACCACATACAGTGCCTTGCAAAAGTATTCACTTTTTTCGTGTTTTGTTACATTACAGTCTTAAGTTCAATGTTTTGTTAATCTGAATTGTATGTGATGGATCAGAACACAATAGTCTAAGTTGGTGAAGTGAAATGAGAAAAATATATAAATAAAACTATTGTTTAGAAATAGAAAACAGAAAATTGGATTGTGCGTATGTATTCACCCCCTTTGTTAGGAAGCCCATAAAAAGCTCTGGTGCAACCAATAACCTTCAGAAGTCACAGAATTAGTGAAATGATGTCCACCTGTGTGCAATCTAAGTGTCACATGATCTGTCATTACATATACACACCTTTTTTGAAAGGACCCAGAGGCTGCAACACCTAAAGCAAGAGGCATCACTAACCAAACACTGCCATGAAGACCAAGGAACTCTCCAAACAAGTAAGGGACAATGTTGTTGAGAAGTACAAGTCAGGGTTAGGTTATAGAAAAATATTCAAATATTTGATGATCCCCAGGAGCACCATCAAATCTATCATAACCAAATGGAAAGAACATGGCACAACAGCAAACCTGCCAAGAGACGGCCGCCCACCAAAACTCACGGACCGGGCAAGAAGGGCATTAATCAGAGAGGCAGCACAAAGACCTAAGGTAACCCTGGTGGTGGCAGCATCATGCTTTGGGGATGTTTTTCAGCAGCCGGGACTGGGAAACTGGTCAGAGTTGAGGGAAAGATGGATGGTGCTAAATACAGGGATATTCTTAAGCAAAACCTGTACCACTCTGTGTGTGATTTGAGGCTAGGACGGAGGTTCACCTTCCAGCAGGACAATGACCCCAAACACACTGCTACAGCAACACTTGAGTGGTTTAAGGGGAAACATGTAAATGTGTTGGAATGGCCTAGTCAAAGCCCAGATCTCAATCCAATAGAAAATCTGTGGTCAGACTTAGGCTAGGTTCACACGATGACATTTTTTACGCGACAAACAGGGCACAACTTCACTGCAACATTTGTCGTGCGACATTTTGTCGCACTATTGTCGCGTGACAATTTTTATAATGGGAGTCTATGGTGTCGCATTGCGACATGCTGCGACTGCGACAGTCACAGAAAAACCAATCTTAAATGGATTTTTTGCGACTGTGACGCAATGCGACACCATAGACTCCCATTATAAAAATTGTCGTGCGACAATAGTGCGACTTTTTGTTGCGCGACAAATGTCTTTGTGTCAACCTAGCCCAAATGATTGCTGTTCAAAAGCGCAAACCATCCAACTTGGAGTGGAGCAGTTTTACAAGAAAGAAAAAAGGTGGCTCTACAAGGTATTGACTTTGGGGGGTGAATAGTTATGCATATTGGCTTTTTCTGTTATTTTGTCCTATTTGTTATTTGCTTAACAATAAAACAAACATCTTTAAAGTTGTGGGCACGTTCTGTAAATTAAATGATGCAAATCCTCAAACAATCTATGTTAATTCGAGGTTGTGAGGCACCAAAACACAAAAAAGTCAAGGGGGTGAATACTTTTGCAAGGTACTGTACTACACTAAATCAATGCAATACTCTCCTGTGGGCATTTTTTTCTAGTGCTATCAAGAGAACAATAGATCTGTCATACTGTTATCCAAAGTCTACACTTACTATTATTATGAGGATTACCATGCAGAAAAGAATCTTCTCATAGCAGAAAACTTACAAGGGATTACCTATCTATATAGGAGGTCTTTGTGTTGACTGCTACAGGAGGACAAGATTTTGGATTTCACTTTCAATGGGATGTACTGCTGAAACGAAAAAGAAAAACAACCAAAATGCTAAAAGAAAAAAAAAAAAAAAAAAAAGTTTTCTCTAGTGTCTTACACACCTGTAGGCATTCTAGGTGCTGCCATATCTTTCCCCTGCAAGGCACGTTACTCCCCTACAAGCAACTCCAAGACTACGCAGTCACAGATTCCTATTTTTCAGCAGCACCCTACTTTTAACCTTTGCAATGTAATTCCTTTTTTTTTTTACCAATTTTTATTCTGGGTAAGATTTCTGGAAGCCAGCTGTTGAAATTAGCATTGATTGTGTTATGTTAATTTGGGGGGGGGAGCAATAACAGCATTGGTGGATTACAGGTTTGATTAAACAAATCAATTCTAGACTAAACTGAAGAAGCCACGGTCAGCCGAGGGCAATCTATGTCTTCCTGGAATGCCAGGCAAATTTAATTTCATGCACTTTGCAGATACAGGCCCTGTGTACACAGTTTTTCTATCACGTGTGTCAATCACACTGCATTCTTCAAGCAGGTTACAGGACGACTTGCATTGTCCGCTCTACAACTACTTGTCAATTTCAGGTTAATGTACAATCACTGTCAACAAGGAAACCCAGCAACAGGTCTGCAGCTTGGAAAATATTTATTGCATTAGTCGGAGCAGATGGCTCCTGCTGGTACAAAGAGGGAAGAAACAGAAGAACATGGAGAACAGGAATCAAACACAAAGCACCTTGCAGCCTGAGCCATCCAACAACTGCTTCCCAGAAGGAAAGGAAAATGAATATTGATATTTAATAACAGCTGACGACTTGTAAGAAAGATCAGTGCCACCGCCAACACTGAATACACTGCATTACGAAGGAATGAACAACTTAGAAAATATTGCCGATCAATAAGCTTCGATCCTCTAGTTAAAACGCTGAAAAATGTTTCCAAATTTCTCAAGCCGACAAGAGGAACACAAGCCTCCAAAAGTAGCAAGGACCTTTCAGAGGAAGTCACTGGAACGGTCAGTAAAGGCCTATTCCACATCACTACTTCAGTGCAATCCATAAAAGTACAATATTCTAGTATGATGCCGTATTCCCACGGGAATTATCAAAAAGCACTCTGAACGCAACCAAGTCGGATTTACTATGATTTAATCCAGAAAATGGCATAAATTGCAGCTGAAGTATAAACCAGCTCCTAACTGGCATAGATTTCAGTTTCTGGATCAGGGAAAGCCAAAAGATGTCCAAATTTATTAGGCGGCCTGCGCCTGTGAAAAAAATTAGCTGCATCTTACTTTTCCAAAGACTGTCATAGGAAATGCCAGTATTAGTAGATTTCCCCCTTTGTTGTTTTTCACCATAAACGCTAAACATTTACATTTAACTTTTTGGTATGGTTAAAAAATAAATAAAATAAAAAAACTTCAATCATATTTTCAAATTAGCCCTGATTCATATAAAAAATAGTCTTCAATGGTCTTCAGGGCCGTGAGAACTGGACCAAAGGAGTGCCAAAGGAGATTCTCCATACAGACCCTCGGTCTGTGCAGAAAAATGGACAACAATACGGTCATCGGAATCAGGCCTAATTCTGATATAGCCCTCAGGTAGTAGATCTATCTTCACAAGCTTACAGCGGCTTCCCAGTATCACACAGACACTGGAGAAGATTTACTACTGAAAATGCACCACAATTCTGGCTTAAATATTTTAAATATCCAGGAGATGATCGTCTTCGAATGGCTAAAACTAACACTCGTTATATTTCACCAGTATGATTGTTAACGGTCGCGTGGTAAACCGTTATTTAGGCACGGAACCACTCAACCATTACAAATCCAACTGCTTTTAGCAGCAAGAAATGTGAAAATGTATAGGTAGGTTCCGTTCTGGCCCCATGATGGTTACAACTTAAGAATCTGGCCAACAAACATATAACAAAGTCCCAATAAATATTGTCTTTATGATTTTCCTTTCTTCTTCATTAGGGGATCACAATTAAGCTTTTGCTATTATCTGGACTGACAGCAATAAGAACCTATTGCTCCAGTGAGCAGCACATTATTTCATGACTAGTAAGTGGAAATCCGATGTTGCAGCAAGGGACTGGAGTGCTTGATCTAGAAACTGCAGCAACTCATTAAAGAATACTTTGAAAACGTAAAAAGGGTTACATCATTCCCTAGGCCCTGAAGCAGAATAAATATGAATATAGAGTAGAGAAGACACCAGAACCCCAGCAGGGGGATAGCAGAGAGAACCAGATGGCCAAACACATTTTATTTCTACAGATTAAAGGGTTATTCCCATCATGGCCATTGGGGGCATAATGCTACAATATGCCCACTGCTACAATATGCCCCCAATGTCGATAGGTGGAGGTCCCTCTTCTGCGACCCGCACCTATCCTTAGAACAGAGCCCGCAAAGTACCAAGGGGAACCTCGCATGCATATATACCCTCCATTCATTGCTATGGGAGTGCCGTAAATAACCGAGTGGCATGCTCTGCTCTTTTCGGAAATCCCATTAAAATTAATGGGAAGCGCATCGCGCAAGCACAGCCTCCATTCCATTCGCTGTTATGGGGCTTTCGGAAAAAGTTGAGCTAGGGCTTGGTTATTTGCGTCACTCCCAAAGGAATGAATGTAGGGCAACCGCTCATGTGCGGTGAGCCATCCAGCAATTTACGGGCTCCGTTCTAAGTTTAGGTGCAGGTCTCAGCGGTGAGTCTCGCACCTATCAGACATTGGGGGGCATATTCTAGCGATATGCCCCCAATGTCTAAGATGGGAATACCCGCCTAAGGCCTCCTGCACACGACCGTATCAGCTTTGTGGTCTGAAAATCGCAGCTACACAAAATACAGATGCGCATCAGACAGGGACCAAAAATAAGTTGTGTGCATGGTGCCTTATAAGTACAGGTGGATTCACCTGTATAGGGCATATCCAGCTTCAGGACTGTGACTGAATAAGCCAACTTTGGCATGAACCATGAAACGTAAGACAAGAAAAAAAGACAGGAGGCAGCGCCTCATGTGCAGTGTCGCCTGGATGTATGGATAAATTACTGTGCTTACCAGATCCTATTGCGAGTAGTCACAACAGCTGTACTTGCTGGTTTCTGTCCGACCAGCAAACGGAGGTCCTAGACCGCTGCCCCGATCCTGAGTCCCACACTGCAAGTACGATGTACAGGAACCGTAAGTGAATAAGCGTGAAAACCAGAGATAGAACTGTTGGATCGGCGCTGTCAGCAGGAATAAAAAAGGTATACTTGGTGATGAAGAACGTTACTTTTATTTCTTTGTCTACGCTTTCAAGAAAAAAAAGTAACATTCATCACCACCAAGTATACCTTCTTGATTCCTGCTGACAGGGCCGATCCAACGGTTCTATCTCTGGTTTTCACACTTATTTATGGACCATGAAATGCACAGCACGGCATTAACACACTGCGCACAAAACTACAAAGAGGCACACGCATTATGGACGTCCCGTAAAACTAAAACTGAAAGCTCACATTACTATACAGCAGTCATCCAAAAATTGTTTTCACCCCAAAAAGTGTCAAAACAGCAGTAAACCCCAGTAAGGAGCTCTTATCCGTCAGCAGCCACAGTGTGAGACCCAAATGTTTTTTTGTTTTTTTAAAAGAGGGTCAAGTACAACACAGGTCGGTAATACAGCACTTGAGGCCATATCGTGCAGCTTGCTTCTAGGGCAGAATACAGTATCACAGAAACACCATATGGTGGAACAAGTAGTATCTAAGAGCCTATAATACAGACCCCATAGGAAGTCCATAATTCATAACAGATGAGCCATATAAAGATTCTTAAAACTGTTTTCCAAGTCTTTTATCCTGATGACCTCTCTCTTCACCATGGTAATTATTCTGCGATCATCCACCAATGTTGTCTTCCGTGGGCGTCCAGGTCTTTTTGCATTGTTGAGGTCACCAGTGCTTTCTTTCTCTCTCAGGATGTATGAAGTATGAAATTTTCTAAATTATTATTTAAGATTCTTATTTCTAAGATTCTATTCTTATGTGATAAATTTGATAGATGTTAGGGCAAAGGTATAACTTGGATGTAGCCGCAATTGGGGGCTCAATCTGGTCCTTCTCTAGGAAAAAAATAAATTTCCCTTTGCAAAGGAAGATTTGTCTGGTTGCACATTTCCCCTGAAGCTGTGTCAATATAATAAATGAACAGACCAGTCACAATGGGACCTGCTCTTACTTCGAGGTGAAGCAACAGGAGTCTCTGGTCGCTTCATGTTCACCTATTTACTAATTTTGTGTGTGCAACTGCCTTGCATCTGGGTATAGTTATTGCCTTGCTTTGCCTGGTTGATTAGGCTGGAGTTGCTGGTTGTCTAGCCTTTATATATTCAGGACTTACTCCAATCTGGTTGTCGGTATAAAGGTATGACATGTTCAGTTCCATCTAGATTCCGTTATTCTGATAATATTCTTGGTTAGTATATTTTCTGTGTATTCTGGGAACTGTAATTCCACAGAGTTTAGCTGTTTGCTGCTGTGCTGTTGTACTGTCATGGCAAACCTGTTAGGTTAAATTTGGATATTGTCAGTTTAGTGCTCATTCTTAGTTTTCTGTCATGCATCCACTATATCTACATAGTAATATAGTTTGTAAGGCTGAAAAAAAGGTCATAAGTCCATACAGTTCAGCCTGGTATCCTGGTATCAACCAGAGGAAAACTTCCCCGATAGTTTTAGGCCTCTCTCACACAGTCAGTATTTTGCATCAGCATTTGTAAGCCAAAACTTACGGTGGAACCAATAAAGACATAATAAAAATGTGTGACTGTTCTGGGATTTGGACCCAATCCTGGTTTTGGTTTACAAACACTGACCAAATAATGATGTAAAATACTGATACTACTGATTACAAATACTGACCGTGTGAAAGAGGCCTAATACAGTGTTTCCCAACCAGTGTGCCTCCAGCCTTTGGCTGTGCAGGCATGCTGGGAGTTGTAGTTTCGCAACAGCTGGAGGCACACTGGTTGGGAAACACAGGCCTAATATACAATTATTAGATTACCCCTCAGATGTCTTTTCTAAACTAAATAACCTGAAATTTGATCATCTTTCTGTGTTCCATTAATAACCACCCTCTGTTTTCCATCACTGAGCCAGTTACTTACCCACATACAGACATTTCCCCCCAGTCCAAGCATTCTCATTTTATATAGCAACCTTTTATGTGGTACAGTATCAAATGCTTTGGAGAAGTCCAGATATAAGACATCCATTGATTCGCCGCGGTCAAGTCTAGAACTTAGCACCTCATAGAAACTGATTAAATTAGGCTGATATGACCGATCCCTCATGAAGCCATGCTGATACGGTGTAAAAAAATAACTAAACTTTTTTTACAATTATCTTTTAAACTGTTCTAAATAGCCCCAAAATCATTTGTAATATATTTTATTAATTAATTATGCTGTTTTTCATCTTAAAAAAGGACCCAAAGTCCTGGATTGTACCACTTCTTAAAATCATCATTCTGGTACAGTTCTGGCTTGTCAGAACTGTACTCATGTACGGATTTCTGGCTGGCGTGGAGAACGCTGCACAGGACAAAGCACAAATTGCTGCTCCTGCCTATGCTTCCCCCAAGCTAATTCTGGCACAGCACATGGGTACCCTGTACCAATGTGTTCTGCCAGGATTTAGCAGGCTCCTGCCTATGCCCACTCCTCTCAGCTCAAGACTTTCTATAGCACATATTTACAGAAGCGGAGTACAGAGAGGAGTACAGCCCGCTCCACTAAATCCGGGTAGTTCAGGTCCCCTTTTAGGCTCAGACTGGTCCACAGGGGTGCAATTGAATCCCCCGATGGGCCCCTGAGCAAGGTGGGACCCTAGTCTCCCACCCCCTTCACAAGTAGCACATAACACAGTAGACTTACTGAACTACATACACATATTCAATGTACAACACCTCAACCAGCCTATGTTCCATATAAAAAACCTGATAGATTATTAAAGAAACTACCCACACAAACGTATTTTCTTTCAGTGTCCGTTCCGTTTTTTCGCGACTGTATGCGGTGCCATTCATTTCAATGGGTCCACAAAAAAATAAATAAATCTTTGTGCATTCCATTTCCGTAGGTCCGTATTTCCGCTCCGCAAAAAAATAGAACATGTCCTATTACTGTACGCATTACAGAAAAGAATAGGACTGTTCTATTAGGGGTCAGCAGTTCTATCCCACAAAATACGGAATGCACACAGACGTCAGTGTTTTTTGCGGACCGCAAAATACATACGGCCGTGTGCATGAGCCCTTAGTAGTATATTTTATGTTGACTCTTGTATTTTAGGTGGCTTATAATAACCTTCTATCAGTATTTTATTATTGTTTTTCCCTCCATGTCCATTTCTACCCACAGTGACCCACATGTTCATGTCCCTCACCACTTCTATTTTCCCGCAGTGTAGGCTTTAGAGACAGGACTTTACATAAAGGCAAACCCCTGGACCCCCCCCCCCTTCCTCTCTCTGGTGTTTACAAGCTTTCTAAACAGACTGTACCCCTGTACGTTAACCACCCAGTCATAGCTATCATCCAGCCAAGTCTCTGTTATTCCCACTATGTCATAGTCGTCCACACACATCACTAATTCCAGTTCACCAGTTTTATTGGTCAGGCGTCTGGCATACATACAATTAAGAGAAAGTGTCCGGCTGCAGCTCTGCAATCAATGAACTGACATCCCCCTCATCTGCAAAGCTTCAAAACTTGTTGGAGTGTGTCATATTAGGGCTAGCCTTTCTAGCCTGCTTTCTGTTATCCAGCTACCTACCTCACTTTCCTGCAGGGGCGGATTGGCCAAAGACCTTACAGGTAAGAACTTCCCGGTGGGCCGATGCCCAGGGGGCTGTCTGAGCCCTGCTCATGTTCAGCCAGTGGAAGTTTTTGGGGATGTATTTTGTGTTGCTGGCAGTATTTTGTGATGGACTGTGGTATTTGGTTCTGTTGAGGTGGTATAGTATGCCACAATATGGTACTGCTGGCATTTTGGACACAACTACAAAACAGGGCCACTTCTAGTATTTTTTCCAGGACCCCTGCTTTCCTGATCCTCCATACTACCACCTCCTCCTCAGTGAGCAGCAAACTCTTTTCCCTATTGCCAAGGTATCTCAGTGTTGAAATTCGCTCATTTAGATACAGGATCTGGGATTCCAAAAGTGCAATTTGCTCACATTTTGCACAAAAAATATGCACCCTCAAACTCCAGCTCCAGGACTGCATACATTTGACAAGATGTACACTGGACTGCCTGGTTAATTTTGGAGTACATACGTGCTAATTGGGATTACACCAGAAAGGAGAAAAAAATACAATACAGTGCAATAATAATGATAAAAAAATGAATTAATGTAGTCCCCTCCTAAAGGCTATGAATCTAAAGTCACTTATCTTAAGTCACACACTTAAAGCGAACCCGTCACCTGCATTTCACTTAATAAACTATTAAAAGTACCTTATAGTTCATCCTCAGTGTGTTTTCATACAGTCTTTTCCTGCTTTTCTGCCATCTATATTCATGAAAAAATCGCCTTCTAAAGATCTGTTCTCCAGCTTCCCAAGTCACGATAGAAGTCAAGGGGGCGGCCCTTCCCTGACTCCAGGCTGTGCCTCCCCTGCCCTAACCCCGCCTCTCTGCAGTATAATTGACACCCGGCTCAGTCGCCGGGACCGCGCTTGTACAGGCGGCGCATGTGCCGTCGGCCTCAGTAGCAGCGAGATCCCGTCTATCACGCGGACTCAAGCGCGATCCTGTAACTGATTCGCGCATGCTCTGTCCCCGATGCCGTCCTGTGTTCTCTTCCTCGAGAGGCGGGGTTAGGGCAGGGGAGGCACAGCCTGGAGTCAGGGAAGGGCCGCCCCCTTGACTTCTATCGTGACTTGGGAAGCTGGAGAACAGATCTTTATAAGGCGATTTTTTCATGAATATAGATGGCAAAAAGCGGGAAAAGACTGTATGAAAACACATCTCCGCCATCTGAGACCCTTCTTATTTGTTTCTGGTCACCAATCGATGAGTGAATTTTAGCACACATATTAAACTATATCTATTACATGTATTTTTTAGATGATAAAATTGTAGATGGTTTTCTGGATATCTATATTACTACATGTAATAGTGTTTGCAGGTCGGCACTGCTACTAGAATCGCGGTGCATGTGTCTGTGGGATGGCGTTCCCGATGAAATACTGTAGAAAAGACCGGCACTCGCTGTAGATGATGTAGTGACGCAGCGTTTCGGTGCCATCACACCTTGGTGTGATAGTAGTGACGCGGCGTTTCGGTGCTAACTGTATATGTGACAATAAAACAGAAGAATAATCATCTACAGCGAGTGCCGGTCTTTTCTTCAGTATATTACTACATGTATAGCAGACATTTCCAGGTAAATCTCTTAGTCAGAACATCACTGTGGCCAGAGAGAGCCCCTCCTCTGTAGTGACTCAATTAGAGCAACAACCGTTACACTAATCAATGCAATGTTCATCCATAGGCATCTTTATCTAGGCCTGTCAGAGAATAATAGAGTTGCCATATGGTCATCTCAATTCTACACCTATTATCATAGTTTCCCTTGCAGATAACACCTTTCCCTCACAGCAGCAGTAAACAGAAAACTGATCTATCTATATTAGAGGCTTTCTTATTTGTGTTATTTGCTACAGAAAAAAAATTGTTAAAAAAAAACTGCTTTCTATTAATATTGATTTAAAAAAAAAAAAAATTTCTGATGGAGGTGTCCCGTCGAGCTGGCCATTCACAAAAGCTTGAGAAGTCCTAATATGAGTGATCAATTGTGGGATTGTTCAGATGAATGATCACATCAGCAACGTGCCAGATCAACAACGCAGAATGAAAACATGACAATATGCTTGAATATAGTAGCAAATGATCAGCTTAATTTGGACAATGATGCAATACACATGTAGTTTTGGCCGACCCCAGACAATATTTTCCAACGTGAAAGGTTACATTTTTGACAGAAATTTGCCATCTGCCATAGTGAATGACCATTTATGTTACATTTTTCAATGAATGGTCAACATTGTCTATTTTGACTAATTTTGGTGGAGCTTAGTAGTATCAGCAAAACCCTGTACTGTATCTACATAAAAAGTATACTTGTGGCATTGTAAGGATATAGACTTTTCTCCAACATGCACTCTCATCCAATTTTACATGGACCAAGTCTACAGTCTACAGGTCAGTGAAAACCACAGACACAACACGGATGCAATCAGAGAGACAGTCAGATACCCTCACGTGCCGCCAGTCTCTCAGATCTTCTCACCTCTGTCATGGGAGGGACTGTGACACTACAATGCTTGCCCTAGTGCCCCAGCCCATTCAAAACCATTGGTGAGGGTGCTAACAAATGGACTCCCACAAATCTAACAGTGATAGCATTTAGTATTAAAAGGCTGGATGCAGTAGATGAATGTAGTCGTTTTACAGAGCTTACTTTGCACTGATCTGAGCGGTAAAGCATTATAATTTGCAGTGAAAGGGTACACCCAAGAGACCTGCTTGAGGTCATTAGGATTATTGCTGCATTCATTCTAAAACATATCAATGCAAAACTGGTTGAAAAGCATCATTAACTAAATCAATTAGCTAAATGGGAAAGAAAACATTTTTTGGAACGGTTCTCCAACAGCTTTTTAATGCATAATTTGAATGAGGACAACTTAAATTACTAGCTATAGAACTCAGCTTATCTTTCGCCGACATTTCTGAGAGCAGGGTATGTGTAACTTCCATTAAATAAGACTTTATTCCATATATAACGTGCAACAGGAACAATCTGCCATATACTACTGTTCATGGAATCTTGGTGCCTTAAAGCCGCCTGCAGTTCAGTTACATATGGAAAATATTGGTGTATAATCCTGTATATGGTGCTATGCAAAGATTATTTTATGCACCGTCTGCACAGTTTTCAGGGGCTCTAGAAGAAAAGCCGGTTTGAGAAACAGGACCCCACAAGGAGCATGCTGTGCAATATGGTTCCCTAGAACTTACTTTAGGTCACATTGAAAGTGTTGTGGCTGCAGCATAAGGGCTCGTGCAGACAAACATGTATGCCCCCTGCCCGTGCTGTGGAGCGCAAATAGCAGTCCGCAATGCACAGGTACCAGCTGACTGCACGCCCTTTGTGGATGTGGGCCCATTGACTTATATGGGTCCGCGATCTGCAATGTACGTTCCACACTGCTAAAATATAGAACACGTTCTATTTTTTTGTTGTGCGAAGGCACGGACAGACAACCCACAGAAGCACTTCCAATCCATGCCTCCGCTCCATATCTTGCAAATTGCAGACCCATTCAAGTCAATGGGTCCCTATCCGTGATACGGAGTGAACACGGCCGGTGCCCATACATTGCAGACCACAATACAGACACAGGGCACACATGCTCGTGTGCATGAGCCCTAAGAGACGTAATACTATCACACAGAAGGTCAGCTGTCGCACCTACAATACCACGGAGCACTGAAAAATCCGCCTTGCTCCTTATGTTTTTGCAGACCCTCTCACATTGGCCAGGATGTGAAGATGTTTTAGATTTTAAATAAAATTACGGTAAATAAAGCACATATTCTATACACAGTATTTATGTGAAAATTCTATTACGACTATGGGACACATATATTAAGACCAGCGTTTTAGACTCCGGTCTTAAGGCCCTGGGCTGGATCGCTACATAACTTTGGCGTATCCAGCGCTGCTTTAAAATGTAAGACAGCTTCTTTAGATCGTTTTCTATGTCTAAAACAGGCGTCAAAAATGATGACTGAGACGGGCCTGCCAGCCTGTTCCCGTCCCTGCCCACACCATGTCCCCTTTTTGACCAGGCGTGAGCGGGGAAGTAGTCGCAGATTCTGCTGCAACATGAGATGCGACAGGATCTACACCATATATACCCCACAAAAGTGGCTTATATCTTTTTATAAATGACCCCCAATTTTTTATAGTACAATCTGTGATCCTGCCACACTGAAAACGCTGCAAGTTTTGATTATATGAAACAGTATACAATAATACATGATGTATAATATCCCATTACATTTAATAAAGCCTTTGCAGCTGATGAGCCTGACCAGCTCCAATCAATGACCGTTCTGCCGTAGGCCCCAGGAGCATCACAATTCACTCCTATTCCTAGGGCTACACCGAGCAAAGTCCTGTGTGTAGCTCCAGCCAAAATCAGGGCATAGCCACAGCACACATCTGTGAGAACGCTATTTCTTAGACCTCGTGGGTTTTGTTTTTTTCATAAAACGGACAGAAGTACCACTTAATTGTTGAACATTTTCTAAAACAATAGAAAACCTCCTTGCTCAATATTGATCTCCTCTTACTAGAAAGCAAGCTTGCTGGCTACACACATTGGAATTATCCACCTGTCACATAAGGCGAAAGAGGCAAAAAATGACACGGGGTATGGAGACCTAAGCAGTGATCAATAAAGCCTTGAAAGGCACATCCTACTACTACAGTGCGGATAGAGATGAATTGTGGTACTTTATGTAATCACTATGACATTTAAGATGGTCCAATTTTCTGGTCTAAGTCTGTGTTCACATTTTCATTGTGGCTTCTGTTTGTTACAAAGGCGGATTTGTAGAGCGAGACCAGACATGGTGGAACCTACTGACTTAAAATGGCAGACACCCTGGCAGAACCAGATGATCCCATTATGATGGAAAAAACGTATTGTGCTGTTTCTCCCATTAAAATAGATAATAGAATTTGCAGCGGCAGCTCCCAGCCACTTATGTGGTTGGGAACAGAACTAACAGAACAGCTCTTTGTTGCCTATGAATAAAGAGATACCGGGTTGGCACTACTCACATGTCCATACGAACTGACTCTGGTATAAGCACTGGTCATCCTGGTTTGCACCTCAGCAATAAAGACACCAGATGAAAATCACCAATAAGGATTAGAAATCCTGTAGCACACTTTAGACGCCGGTCTTAGTCCCTCTGTGCTGCCAGTGGATGTGCCAAAGTTATGTGGAGGTTCAGGCCTCTACATAACATTGGTGCTTCCTCCAGCATGCTGTGCGGCATACTAAAATCTACGGTAGCGAGGTTTGAGTCATTTTCCTCACCAAAAACTGGAATGGAAAGTGACAATTGAGATGGGCCTGTTCTCTTCCCGGCTTATGCCATGCCCCCTTTTCTCGCCACTCCGTTAAAGTGGCGTGAGCAGCAAAAAGTCACAGGTGTGGCAGCAAAAAACCATTACGACAAATACGTCAAAAAGTGGCATATAATTCATAATAAATGTCCCCCTTGAATTTTATTTGGCTTTGGCCACATGCAGTTTCTGTGTGCATCGCATGTGTTAAATAAACTACGTTTTTACCAGAGTGCCACAGGATTTCTTCTCTTTATTGGTATTTCTTGCCTATAACAACCAATGACAGCAAAGCAGCCAGAGGTCACACTACAATTTTTCCAGAAGAGTAAAAATACTAAATTATTGAGGAGGAATTTTAGAGGAGGAGGGGTACAAAAGTTGCATTAATTCAGATACATTATACGTAGGCCTACACTTGTTCACATATGCGTTGGAGGCTCTGTTGCAGATTCGGTCAAAAAGACCAGACAAAAAAGCCTTGCATGCAGGACCTTTTTGTCTGGTAAAAAGACAGGAACACAAATGGAAACTGAACGGACTCCATCACAGTCAATGGCGTCTGTTCGGCTCTGTTCCTAGATACCTGTTCAGACAATTTACTCTTCAAAAATGATAAGAGGAGTATTTTCACTCTGCTGGAAAAATGTAGTGCGACCTCTGGTTGTTGTGCTGTGATTGGTCGTTAGAGGCAAGAAAGACCAATAAAGAGAAGAAATCTTGGGGGGGGGGGTCATTTATTAATTTTAAATACGTCTAAATTAGGCCAGTCTTATTCATCATTTTCTATGCCCGTTTTACAGTAGACGTAGAAAATGGTCTAAATGTAAGACAGCTTGGAAACTGTCATACATTTAGAACTGGCGCTGGATGTGCCAAAGTTGTGGAGAGACCTGCGCTATGGGCCTTTATTAAGACCGGCGTCTAAAACGCCAAATGAACTTCAAGGGGGACATTTCTTATGAACTATACGCCACTTTTTGGCGTATTAATGTCGCAGATTTTGTGCGGCAATATCTGACTTTTTGCCGCTCGCGCCACTTTTCCCAAGTGGTGAGAAAAGGAGGCATGGCGTGAGCGAATAAGATAGCGGGCCAATCATTTTCCACATTCGTTTTTGGCATGGAAAATGACTTCAACCTTGTTGGTGTAAATTTTAGTATGTTGCACAGCCTCCTAGAGGAAGCACCAAAGTTATGTAGAGGCCTGAACCTCCAGGTAACTTTGGCACATTCACTGGCAGCACAAAGGGACTAAGACCAGCGTCTAAATCGCCAGTTTTAATAAATGTCCCCCAAGTATTTACCGGAGTGTGCTACTGGATTTCTTCTCTTCATTGGTGATTTGCATCTGGTGTCTTTATTGCTAAGCATCTCCTGAGCACAGCCCCAGCCCCACATCCTGTTACACAGCACAGGTAGCAGCCACTTACATATAGGCTGCTAGAACTTGCAAGTAACTTGGTAGTAAGATTTCATTCCAATCCACAACATGGTGAGTCTTACAGTATGCTAAAACCTGTAATCAGCAGATCTATTTCTCACTTTCCATTCTGTAGAAAGTCCATTATTTGGAGACACAATAGATATTTCTGCTGGTCACTTTAGTGCAGCGATCTACAGTCAGAACCATGGTGTTATAAGCAGGATATAGATCTCATTACTGACAGCTCTCACTACCAGCACTCTCTTCCGAATACAGTATTGTGTGCAGTCTCTTCTGAACACAGTATTGTGTGCAGTCTTGCACAGTGAGCGGTCACTTTTCCCACAAAGATTAGTACAGTGTGACGACATACACATATAAGTACCCAGTGGGGGAGATTTATCAAAACTGGTGTAAAGTAGAACAGGCTTAGTTGCCCATAGCAACCAGATTCCTCCTTTCATTTTCCAATGAAGCTGTGAAAAATGAAAGGTGGAATCTTATATATAAATATATATATATATATATATATATATATATATATATATCTATATATATATATATATATATATATATATATATATATTAGGGCTGCACGATATGGGAATTTTGTACGATTGCGATTAGGGCCTAAAAATTGCGATAACGATATGCGATGCGATATTTTAAGGGAATTGTGCTAGAGGTCTATCTGCTTGGATTTTCAAGGTAAAAGCACACACAGATGACTGATGATGTGAAATGTAGTTATGCTGAACTCAAGAACTGAAAAATAAAATACATATTTGCATTACTGCAAAAGTACAAAATACAAAACTTGCTATTTTCTTTGATAGCGCTGCAAAGAACAGATAAATAAAATAGATAAAAGAACATGTGTTCATTAAAGAGGACCTTTCACTGGTCCACAGTTTATTAGGCAAAGCTATGTACATGGAGAGCGGCACCCAGGGATGTCCCTGCACTTACTTGTATCCCTGGGTGCCGCTCCGTTCGTCCTCTGTAGCCCCGGTATCATATCCTGAATATGAGCTGAGCGCTGCGATTGGCCAGTGCTCCAGCCCTGGGAGAAGGAGACGCCAGGGCAAAAGAAGAAGTCTCCGCCCCAGGCAAAATTGGAGAAGCACGAGCACCGTTACCGGGGGCTACAGCAGACGAACGGAGCGGCACCCAGGGATACAAGTAAGTGCAGGGACATCCCTGGGTGCCGCTCTCCATGTACATACCTTTGCCTAATAAACTGTGGACCAGTGAAAGGTCCTCTTTAAAATAACGACTTTCCAGCAGCCCCTCCCCTCCCCGCACTGTTAACTGATGTATCGCTGGCCACGCTGTACAGCATAGCGGCCGGAGATACAGTGTCAGTGTCACGTAGAAAGTCAACCATCGCTTTATAAGACGCACTGCCATTCCCCCCCACACCTTTGGGGGAAAAAGTGTGTCTTATAAAGCGAAAAATACGGCAATATAATTGCAGCATTTTTGGGTCAGCAAATTGCGATTGCGATATGGCGATTAATTGCGATTACGATTGCTTTCGCGATATATTGTGCAGGCCTAATATATATATATATATATATATATATATATATATATATACACACACACACACACACATACACATGAAACAGGGCAGCAACTCATTGTATATAGCAATCCAGGTGCTAGAGTTCAACCCTTGATCCTGGTTACGTATATATACAAAAAATTTCATGGCACACCTCTGTAGATGGTGAAAAAAAAAAAAGTATTTATTCACACATATCTCACAGCGACGTTTCAGTCCCCAGACATATATATAAAATGTCTGCACTCTCAAACACTTTATTCACCCTTGTGGTCGCAATGTTTTCAACTCATTCACAGAGTCTCTTTTCAAGCTATGAGCTAAAGTGTTGCGACTAGTGTTGAGTGAACTTGTGTTTCAAGTTTGGCGTACAAGGTTCAGGTTATCTAAGAACTCTGTTATGGAATCCGCTACCACGGACCATAAGGGTCCATTCACACATCCACAAATTGCGTATCTGCAAAACACGGACACCGGCCATGTGCGCATATGGCCTGCACTATGATAAAAATGCCTATTCTTGTCTGGCTGTTGACAAGAATAGGACACACTCTTTTTTAAAATTGAATGGGTCTGCACCGCTTCTGGAAAATTGTGGAACGGACATGGACCCATTATGCGGACGTATGAACAGACCCTTAGTTATGATGCGCTGTAGCAGAATCCATAAGATTCTTACATAACCTGAACCTTGTACGCCAAACTTGAAACACAAGTTCGCTCATCCCTAGTTGCAACCACAGGGGTGAATAAATTGTTTTTCTTTTCACTCATTTTTTGTGAGAGTGCTGCCATTTTTTTTTATTCTTATATTGTCCTGGATTTTTTGCTGAATCCATTGGCCTGCACCTCCATATTATACATACACACACACACACACATTACTCTTTTTGTGAGGCAAGATAACTAAAAAATGGCTGTTCTGGTGTTCTGGCACAGGTTTTTATTTTTAGTTTTTTACAATGTTCACCTGACAGAGTAGATAATGTTATATTTTTGAAGAGCAGGTTGTAAACGACGCGGCGATACCTAATGTCTATATTTTTATTTTATTATTTTGGATTTACACAAAAAAATTTTTTTAAAAACATGTTTTTGTGTTTCCATTTTCTGAAAGCAATATATTTTTTTTTTGGGCGATTGTCTTAGTTAGGGTCTCATTTATTGCGGGATGAGATGATGTTTTGATTGGTACCCTTTTGGGGTGCATATGACTTTTTGATCGCTTTTTGTAATGTAAGGCTTTTTTAGCACATTTTTTATTTTATTTTTTTGCGGTGTTCACCAGGCGGGTTAGCGCATGTGATATTTTTAAAGAGCAGGTTGTTACAGAAACAGAGATACTTAATATGTCTTTTTTTTTTATATATTTTGGTTTTACACATAAAAAGTATTTTGTGAAACAAAAAAAATCATGCTTTAGTGTCTCCATTTTCTGAAAGCCATATCTTTTTTATTTTTTGGGCAATTGTCTTAGGTAGGGTCTCATTTTTTGCGGGATGAGATGATTGGTACTATTTTGGGGTACATATGACTCTTGATCACTTTTTGTACCATTTTATGGTAAGTGCAGTGGGCAAAATTGCAATTCCATCATAGTTTCTCTTTTTTCTTTTATGGCGTTCACCATGCGGTAAAAGTATGAGATCCTTTTATAGATCAGGTCATTACGGATGCGGCAATACAAACATGTTTAGTGTTTATTTTTTACATTTTTAACCAATTAAATGTGCGGATATAGGAAGAAGTTACATAATTTTTTTTTTACATTTTTTTTTTTTTTTTTTTAACTCAGGCCCACTTGGTTCTTGAAGATCCAGTGGGTCTGACGCCTCTACAATACACTGCAGTACACTGTATAGTGTACTGCAGTGTATTGTCATTCACAGTAAGCCTGATCAGGCTCAGGTATACCATGGCAATCCGGATGCCTGTGAAGGCGTCCGAATACCATAGGAACGCTGCCACAGCAGCGAAGTGGCCCGATGGGGGAGGGAGCTCCCTCTCTCAGTTTACCCATCAAGCATTGGGCCGCTGCCACAGCAGAGCAGCGGCCTGATGGTTATCCTCTCCATGCAGCGGTCCCTAAGGGCCGCGGCATGAAACGGGTTAAACGGCCACCATCGGTGCCAGCACCGATATCGGCTGTTTCAAGCAGAGTGTCAGCTGTAGGTTACAGCTAACATTCTGCCCTGCTGCCGCTCTGCAAACCTTGACTTGGGGGGGCTTGTTGCGTCGCCGGCCATCCTGAAGGGAGGGGTGGGCCGACGGGGATTGTTGCAGTGTCGGCCATCCTGAAGGGGGGGGGCGGGGTGGGCTTGTTGCCTCGCAGGCCATTCTGGAGGGGAGGGGGGTGATGGCTTGTATGAAGGGGAGGATGGCCATCCTACATGGCAGGGGAACGGGGGGGGGGGGAGAGAGAGAGAGAGAGACGTGCAGCAGAGCAGCGGCCCAATGTTTAGCCCCTTCCATACAGCAGTCCCTAAGGACCATGGCATGGAGGGGTTATGTCTGCAGTTTGAAGCAGACTGTCAGCTGTATGTTACAGCTGACAGCAGAGGTTGCACTACATTTTTTCCAGAAGAGTAAAAATACTACTCCTAACAATTTTGAGGAGTATTTTTAGTCGAGGAGGAGTACAAATTATGCGGTAATTCCCATATATAATGCATAGGCCCACATTATGAGGCTGATATTTCTACAGGGAAACTATTGCTAGTCTCCCATGCAGAAATAAATGTACACAATTTTACAGTTATCCAACATCATACACAAAAAAAAAAAAAAAAAGACCACTGCTGCCATACATGGCGCCCACCTGACGCTGCCATACACTGGGCCTACCTGACACCAATATATACATATTACATACACAGCGCTACCACATGTCCATAACACAGATCGTTTACTATACAGTGATCCCTCAAGATACAATGGCCTCAGGATACAACATTTTCAACATACAATGACCCATTGTAAGTTAAAACCAGACTCAACATACAATGCTTCAGACTCAGATTCAACCTATCAAGGTCACTTCTCTGGTAAAATATGTAATGACTTGTTTATTCTGTCTTAATTATCTGCTTATTTTTCTTAAATCTTCATTTTGTTTAATCTTGGATGACATTTTGGGGTTTTGGAACCGAGTATTCAACTTAGGGTAATTTCACACTTGCGTTGTGAGGATCCAGCAGGCAGTTCCATCGCCGGAACTGCCTGCCAGTACAGAAATCCGTCTGCAATCGGAAAGCATTTGTAGGCGGCTCTGGATCAGTATCTCCGGTGTCATCCGGAAAAACTAATCAGATATATATATTTTTTTGCACTTTTAAAGGTCTGCGCGTGTGCAGACCAGAAAACCAGATCTGTTTTGTCGGAACACTTGGTGCCGGATCTGGCATTATTGTATTTCATCTGGAAACAATGCAGGATCCGTGTAAATAAAAATAAAAAAAGTGCCAAAACAGCTATTTTTTGTTACCTTGCCTCACAAAAAGTGTAATATAGAGCAACCAAAAATCATATGTACCCTAAAATAGTACCAACAAAACTTCAACCTTATGCCGTAGTTTCCAAAATGGGGTCACTTTTTTGGAGTTTCTACTCCAGGGGTGCATCAGGGGGGCTTCAAATGTGAGGTGGCAACTTCAAATTATCCCAGTAAAATCTGCCCTCCAAAATCCATACGGCGTTCCTTTCCTTCTGCGCCCTGCCGTGTGCACGTACAGCAGTTTACGATCACAAATGGGGTGTTTCTGTAAATTGCAGACTAAGAGTACTAAATATAGAGTTTTGTTTGGCTGTTAACCCTTTATTTATTACCAGGAAAACATTGATTAATAAGGAAACTGCCAAAAAAGTGAAATTCTGAAATTCCATCTACATTTTCCTTTAATTCTTGTGGAACACCTAAAGGGTTAAAGTTTGTAAAATCAGTTTTGAATACCTTGAGGGGTGTTGTTTCTAAATTAGGGCCATTTATGGGTATTTTCTATTATGTAAGCCCCACAAAGTGGCTTCAGAGGTGAACTGGTCCTTAAAAAGCTGGTTTTGGAAATTTTCTGAATAATTTCAAGATTAAGCCTTCTAACATCCCCCAAAAATATAATGGCATTCACAAAATAATCCAAACACAAAGTAAAGTAGACATATGGGAAATGTAAAGTAATAACTAACTATTATATGAGGTATCACTATCTGTGTCGAAAACAGAGAAATTGAAACTTGGAAAGTTGCAAATTATTCGAATTTTTTGGTAAATTTGGGATTTTTTTAAAATGAAAAATGAAAAATATTGACCGAAATTTAACACTATCCTGAAGTACAATGTGTCACGAAAAAAGTCTCAGAATGGCTTGGATAAGTAAAAGCGTTACAAAGTTATTACCACATAAAGTGACAAGTCAAATTTCCAGAAAATGGCAAGGTCCTTAAAAGATAACGGTCACATTTAAATTTCAATGTTCATATATGTAGTTACTAATAACATGATATTCCAGAATCAATAACTTTTAGACTTACTCACCCCATATTTCATAAGATCCAGCCCTTAGCAAACAGTCTGCACAAAACAAAAAATTTCTTTATTCAGTTAAGATGGCCACCGATAACTCATCCTGAAGCTAATCCAGCCTGCCCTCACTACCCACAATGCATTGAGTTTCTCTCATGCACTAGCTTCTGCACCTCAACAAATAGGTGCTCTCCACACTTAAACACACCCCCTCCTGCCATCACATACACAAGTGGTAGAACTGTGTGAAGATTCTCTGTAGATTGGACAAAGAAAACTAATGGTAAGCTAGTTTTTATAATATAATAGCACTGCCTTACACTATATCTTTTCTTTATTATTCATGTTATATGTTTGTGGTGGTCAGGCATGGTTGTATCCCCTACATGCTTCAGCACCACACTCAGCCTTTGCTGCACACGCTCTGCTTTTACAGTGTCTCTATCTAAAAAGCACTACATGCAGTGTGAGTTCATTTCCATTACAGCATGGGCAGCAGATATGTGATCTGCTTGTAACTAACCACCTTAGATCTACTGTGATAGTGACACATATACACTCACCTAAAGAATTATTAGGAACACCATACTAATACGGTGTTGGACCCACTTTTGCCTTCAGAACTGCCTTAATTCTACGTGGCATTGATTCAACAAGGTGCTAATAGCATTCTTTAGAAATGTTGGCCCATATTGATAGGTTAGCATCTTGCAGTTGATAGAGATTTGGGGGATGCACATCCAGGGCACGAAGCTCCCGTTCCACCACATCCCAAAGATGCTCTATTGGGTTAAGATCTGGTGACTGTGGGGGCCATTTTAGTACAGTGAACTCATTGTCATGTTCAAGAAACCAATTTGAAATGATTCGAGCGTTGTGACATGGTGCATTATCCTGCTGGAAGTAGCCATCAGAGCATGGATAGATGGTGGTCATGAAGGGATGGACATGGTCAGAAACAATGCTCAGGTAGCCCGTGGCATTTAAACGATGGCCAATTGGTACTAAGGGGCCTAAAGTGTGCCCAGAAAACATCCCCTACACCATTACACCACCACCAGCCTGCACAGTGGTAACAAGGCATGATGGATACATGTTCTCAATCTGTTTACGCCAAATTCGGACTCTACCATTTGAATGTCTCAACAGAAATCGAGACTCATCAGACCAGGCAACATTTTTCCAGTGTTCAACACTCCAATTTTAGTGAGCTCGTGCAAATTGTAGCCTCTTTTTTATATTTGTAGTGGAGATGAGTGGTACCCGGTGGGGTCTTCTGCTGTTGTAGCCCATTCACCACCGCCACAGTGTTTGGGGTCTGGAGCAGTCCCACCCATTTAGGCCACGTTTATTTTTGTGATTCTTGTTTTATATGTATTGAATGTGCCATTGCATATGGCTGGTAAACATTCTGTTGCACCTGGAAGCCGGTGTCACATGGTCTGTTGTAGGTGTAGCTTGCGGCCTCATGTGTTCCCCATTGCATTGTTGGTCCTGCAGTGCAGGTGAGTGGGATGGGGCTGTAGGCTACTTAATACCTGTTCAGACCTTGTTCACACACCATAGGTAGTCTAGTGGTAGGACCCCATGTCATGCTGAGATACCGTGAAGTGGTGCCTAAAGGGGCTCCGATATGTTCCTGATTGGAAACATTGGCGAATCTCTCAGCTTTTAACACCAGAGTGAGGGATTAGCCAGTGTTGTCAGGTGCTTATCCATGTGGTGCATCTTTTTTCTGTGAGTTTTGTGCGTGTTGTGGCTTCACAAATGCTTTGCTGAATACCTCGGTTGTAACGAGTGGTTATTTCAGTCAACATTGCTCTTCTATCAGCTTGAATCAGTTGGCCCATTCTCCTCTGACCTCTAGCATCAACAAGGCATTTTCGCCCACAGGACTGCCGCATACTGGATGTTTTTCCCTTTTCACACCATTCTTTGTAAACCCTAGAAATGGTTGTGCATATAAATCCCAGTAATGGAGCAGATTGTGAAATACTCAGACCGGCCCGTCTGGCACCAAGAACCATGCCATGCTCAAAATTGCTTAAATGACCTTTCTTTCCCATTTTGACATTCAGTTTGGAGTTCAGGAGATTGTCTTGACCAGGACCACACCCCTAAATGCATTGAAGCAACTGCCATGTGATTGGTTGACTAGATAATTGCATTAATGAGAAATAGAACAGGTGTTCCTAATAATTCTTTAGGTGAGTGTATATGTGCTGAATGACTAGTGTGATAGGGGGACATACATGGGCTACAGAATTACTGTCATGGGGACACATTGAGGGCAAACAGCCAAACAAAACTCAATTTTTATTGCCCTGATTCTGCGGTTTACAGGAACACCCCACATGTGGTCGTAAACTGATGTAAGGGCGGACGGCAAGGCACAGAAGGAAAGGAGCGCCATATGGTTTTTGGAAGGCAGATTTTCCTGGACTGATTTTTAGATGCCGTGCCCCATTTGAAGCCCCCTAATGCACTTTTACAGTAGAAACTCCCAAAAATGTACCCCATTTTGGAAACTAGGGGATATGGTGCCAGTTTTATTAGTAGTTTATTAGTACTAGTTTGTGGTAAATATGATTTTTAATTGCTCTATATTACGTTTTTTGTGAGGCAAGGTAACCAAAAAAGGGCTGTTTTGGCACGGTTTTTATTTTTTACAAGATTCATTTGACAGGGTAGACCATGTGTTATTTTTATAGAGCAGATCATTACTGACGTGGCAATACACAATATGTATACTTTTTCTTATTTATTTAAGTTTTACACAATAATAGCATTTTTTAAACAAAAAAATGATGTTTTAGTGTCTCCACATTCTGAGAGCTATAGCTTTTTTATTTTTTGACTGATTGTCTTAGTTATGGTCTTATTTTTTGCGGGAGGGCAATACGCCTTTTTGATCTCTTGGTGTTGCAATTTTTGTGACGTAAGTTGACAAAAATGGCTTTTTTGGCACTGTTTATTTTTTACGGTGTTCAGCTGAGGGGTTAGGTCATATAATAATTTTATAGAGCAGGTCCTTACGGATGCGGCGATACTTAATATGTATACCTTTTTTTTATTTATTTAGGTTTTACACAATATAATTTTTGAAACAAAAAAAAAATCATGTTTTAGTGTCTCCATAGTCTGAGAGCCATAGTTTTTTCAGTTTTTAGGCGATGGTCTCAGGTTGGGTATCATTTTTGCGGGATGAAGTGACGGTTAGATTGGTACTATTTTGGGGGTCATATGACTTTTTGATTGCTTGCCATTATACTTTTTGTGATGTAAGGTGACAAAAAAATGGCTTTTTGACAAAGCTTTTATTTAATTTTTTTTTTATATTTTTTTTTTTACAGTGTTCACTTGAGGGGTTAGGTCATGTGGTATTTTTATAGAGCATGTCTATTGTCTAGCATGTTTATGTCTACTAATTATTTTTTTCATTTAACACAAAAAAGCATTTTTGAAACAAAGAAAAAGTCTCAGAGCCATAGTTTTTTTTATTTTTTGGGTGATTGTTTTTGGTAGAGGCTCATTTTTTACAGGATGAGACGACAGGTTTATTGGTACTATTTTGGGGGGGGGGGCGTACGCCTTTTTGATCGCTTTGTGTAGGAATTTTTGTCATAAAAGGTGACAAAAAATGGCTTTTTTGACATGGTTTTTATTTTTTACGGTGTTCACCTAAGGGGTTAGGTCATGTGATATTTTTATAGAGCTGTTTTTTACAGAAGTGGCAATACCAATTATGTATATATTTTATTTTCATTTAAATTTGTATTTATTTTTCAAATTATTATTTTTTCTTTTTACTTATTAAGACCCATCTTGATCCTGAAGATCCAGTGCGCCTGATCACTATATAGTGCATTGCAATAGTTATCTAATGTAATGCACTGTATAGTCAGTGCTATATTTACACTAAGGCTGATAACTTGGCAGCCTGTTACCTGGCGTCCGGTTACCATGGCAACCATCGCGTCGCTGAGATCGCAGTAGCGCGATGGAAGAGAGAGGGAGCTCCCTCCCTCTTAACCCCATGGATGCGGCAGGCGGCTGCTAACCGTGGCATCTATGGGGTTAAACGCCCCAGATCGGTGTCAGCACCGATCTGGGGTGTAGCAGCAGAGTGTTAGCTGTAAGTCACAGCTAACACTCACTGCTGATGGCAGAGGCTCCATACCTGAGCCCTGCCATTACAGCAGTAGCAAAAGCAGGAGGAGGAGGCTTGGAGGCTTCGGGGGCCATTGGGGACAATGATGGCCACATGTGGGGGCCAGGGGGTGGGCATTTATTTATAAAAAGGCTCTGGGGGCACGGCAGCACACAGGGGCACTTACCCGATTTCAGGCTGCGGTCTCCAGAGTGGAGATCGTAGCCTGAAACCGGCATTTTAACACTAGAGAACTCTCACTTCCAGGAATGGATGTGAGCGCGCACGCACGTAGCAGGGCAGCCTGCTCGTGTGTCTCCTGTGCTCCAGCGCAGCCAACAGATAGACGGACCTCTCCTAGCAACGCAGTTTTAGTGTAAGGTGAGAATAGGCGCTATGGGGGACAAATTTAATTATTTTAAGGGTTTAGGAAGAATGAATATAAAATTTGAAGATGGCCATTAAGGTAATACTAATGACCTTTATCAAAATATGGAAAAAAAATAAAAATATGACAGTTATCCTTTAAAGGATTTGGAACCTTTGTAAAAATAAAATAAAAGTAATTTTTGTGAGGTCTGACACACATGAAGCCCGGCCTCTCTCCCAAGAAGCCCTGTCCCTCACGGACATCTCTCTCACGAGAAGCAGCTTTAGAGTCTGGACTAAACACTACATTGTGGTTACAGGACCTGTGGTAATGTCGCAGTCATATTCTCCACCAGCACAGTCCTACACGGAGCCGGTGTTCCCCTAACATCTCCCACACACATGGCTGATCACATGACCTTCTAGGACAGCGCTATAGACCCCCCCCCCCCCAATTTGTGGCAATGACGTCACCGGGCTCACCAATAGGCGGAAGTCTCAGCCTAGCATAGTGAGGAGAAAGCCGGTACGTCACCAGCAGTAAACAAACATACAGTACCTTGCCCTGCGCAATCCTCTGATGCTCTACTCATACATAGTAAATGAGTAAAAAAGTGGTTATATTAGCTCTGAACCTGGACATCCCCTCTTTTTCAGCAATTTGTTCTACTCTAGCTCCCCTGTGGAATCAGACAGATTAGTCTTCACTCACCATGTGCATCAATGAGCTTTGGGTACTCATGACCCTGTGGATATTTCTCTGGTCGACTTTCATTGGACAGCGTTTAGTAGGTATTAACCAATGCATACTGGGAATACCCCTCAAGACGCTCACCCAGTCATCTCACCGCTACAATCTGCTGACACATATCTATAGGTGCCATTGTAATGACAAAGTTTTAATGTTCTGGTTTATCAGTGTTTGCATGTATGTACTACGCGGTGCCTGAGTAAACAATAATATGGTGCCAGCCTCCCCTGCTCCTTCATTAAGCTGGATAGACCACCAATATTACATTCTTAGGCCTCTTGCACACGACCGTGGTTTGGTTCCGCATCCGAGACGCATTTTTGCGGCTCGGGTGAAGACCCATTCACTTTAATGGGGCCGCAAAAGATGCGGACAGCACTCCGTGTGCTGTCTGCATCCGTTGCTCCGTTCCATGGCCGGCAACAATAATAGATCATGTCTAGTGTTGAGTGAACTTGTTTTTTTAAGTTCGGCGTCCAAGGTTCGGGTTCATCGAAGAATCCAGTTACAGATTCCATATTACGTTATGGTCCGTGGTAGCGGAATCCATAACGAGATTCTTCAATAACCCGAACCTTGGTCGCAAAACTTAAAACACAAGTTCGCTCAACCCTAATCATGTCCTATTCTTGTCCGTTTTGCTGCCAAGAATAGGCATTTCTATAAATGGGCCGTTTGTTCTGTTCCGCAAAATGCGGAAGGGACACAGGCGGCATCAGTGTTTTGCGGATCTGCAATTTGCGGACCGCAAAACACTGCACATTCGTGCGCAAGAGGCCAAAGAAAAATCCTTTAAGTTCTTCCCACAGATAAGCATGAAAAAAATGTAAGTTACTGTTTGAGGTGGACCCAACATTTCTCCTAGAGCATGTGCCCTGAAAAAAGGAGACCGATTCTCTTCAAGGCTAATCTTCTGCAGCATGGTCCCATCTCTTCCTGGGGATATTCCATCATCTATGTGATGTACTGTTAGAATTGCTTTCATGTTGTGTACAGCACAGCACATATGGTTCCACCCTTTGTAACAGTTCCTAAACCATGCCTTGCTCACCTTCTCACTTTCAACATTCTGGTTTCCTGCTGAAGTCATTTCTTTCCGCTGCTCCCTGCCTATAATATGGCACATCAGTGGAAAATTATTTCACGCACAATGAGACAATTTATTTTTACAGAGTGGCAATAGATTGCTGGTAGAGCGTTTGACGTCGGTGTAAGGCTTGCTTGGCTGTTAAGACAAGCTACACAAGAATGACAAATCACTACCATTTTGGCCCCGGCAGCTTTATTCCTGAAACTGCACTCAGCAGTGTTAGGTTTATCTAGAATGATCACTGCCGTGTAAAAGCTCACATTTTCTGAATGTATCTGAACTGCTGTAAATACCTCTCCAAAATGAACCCTTATGTTAACAAGAGCAAGATGGAGACTCCGACTTTATTACATGTACAGCGACTGCTTAAAGCTTAGAAAACAATCACTGTAACACTCTAGGCCTGTGGGCACGTAGGCCACCTCATGTCTTAACACCCCGGTTCAGTGTCTCCGCCTGGATCCATCAATAAAGAGCGGGCGCTGGTGGCGCAGCGGTGACATGATGACCGCCGTGGACACATCTTCTTCTGCGCTTGTGTTGAAGGCATTCAGCAAATGCACAGATAAAGCAGATTACATGGGTAAATTGTGGGACTGGCGCCATCTTGAGTGCAATGGTCACAGTGTCTGCTGTTCACAGATTGCATCCATAGGCAGTGAGGAATGCTGAACCCGAGATGCTAAGGAGGGTTGCACCGGGTATCGCGTTATCGATACCCAATCAATACTTTTGTACCAGTATCGATTCAATACCGGGATTTGCCATTTACCGATACTAGGCTGCGCTACTAAGTAGTAAATCATTGGTGGCAGTGGCCACAGGGTCCCCTCCCCCCTCTTCATTGGTGGTGCAGTGGTAGTTGTGATCAGAGCCCCAGCAGTGTAATCCTGGGGCTCAGATCGGTTACCATGGCAGCCAGGTTGCTACTGAAGCCCTGGCTGCCATGGTCAGCTCCCTGCTGCTGTGTGCACTATGCACAGGGCAGCAGGGGGAGTGTGAAGTCCTATTCACCCTGACAGATATCTATTCGTGTGAATAGGACAAGTGATTAAAAGACCCCAGGTCCTTGCCTTTAAGGGGGAAATGGTAATTAAATAAATAGTAAAAAGAAAAAAAAAAGTAAAAAAAAAAACACCATAATATTAAGTATAAATTACCCCCTTTCCCAATTTTACAAATAAAATATAAAAGTCTAAAATAAATATATATATATATATATATATATATATATATATATAATAAAAATTGCACGATTCGCCATTTTTCTGTCACCTTTTCCCCCCAAAAAATACGATAGGGCTGTTCGATTATGGGCCGGATGTTCCATCAAATGTGGAATGCACGCAGCGTCTTTGGTGTTTTATTTTTTTCACATGGTATCGTTTATCGCAAAACTTTTTTATGGTATCAAAATTTTGGTATAGTGACAACCCTAGTGCTAAGACAAGACATGAGGGGAGCTTTCCTAGGCAACTACCCACAAGGTTAGAAACTTTTTTTTTAAAATAATGTAGCCAACCCCCTTAAAGGGGTAATCTCACCTCTCTAGCTGCTGGGGGCAGAGCTGAACGCTCAGATACAAAGCACAGCAAGCCTGGCAGGGAGGAAGTATCCCGACCCCTTGTCTGTGCGTGCTCGGAGGCGGTCAGAGAAGGAGATTTAGTATCAGCCTATGGGAGAGCAGTAGAGCAGATCGTGACATCCAGTCTTATGTTACTTGTCACAATCTGTTCTGTGCTGTATAGAAGTTCCCCTCCTGTCATCAACACACAGTTTACACTGCCCAGTAATGCCTGTAAACTATTTTCACCAACAAACATCCTTTTGCTCTAGTATTGTAATCTCTTCTATATATTACTTTCAATTCCATCATTCCTTCTGGTGCATTATTATTTTTTGTCAATGAATGTGTATATTATGAAAGGCCTCAACGGTTCAAATGTTTGTATGTTATTAATGTAGTTAAATTATTTTTGTCTGTAATTGTAACAATCACTCTACATTTTTAGTACTCAGTGCATGAAATCCAGGTAATTCAAAGCGTTCTTTTACTTTTTCTTGCAACAATAGATATAACATAATCTTGTGTATAGGAGTATTACCTAGTGGGGCACAACCTGTAATTATACACCATATTTTTTCAGATACTCGGATCAAATGCTCTTTTTCTGCTTGATCTTGTGATGCCATCTTTAGGTTCGTCTAATCCTGGCATTAGAAGCAGGAGTCTCTGACAGGTCCTGGCACTAGAAGCAGGAGTCTCTGACAGGTCCTGGCACTAGAAGCAGGAGCCTCTGACAGGTCCTGGCACTAGAAGCAGGAGCCTCTGACAGGTCCTGGCACTAGAAGCAGGAGCCTCTGACAGGTCCCGGCACTAGAAGCAGGAGCCTCTGACAGGTCCCGGCACTAGAAGCAGGAGCCTCTGACAGGTCCCGGCACTAGAAGCAGGAGCCTCTGACAGGTCCTGGCACTAGAAGCAGGAGCCTCTGACAGGTCCTGGCACTAGAAGCAGGAGCCTCTGACAGGTCCTGGCACTAGAAGCAGGAGCCTCTGACAGGTCCTGGCACTAGAAGCAGGAGCCTCTGACAGGTCCTGGCACTAGAAGCAGGAGCCTCTGACAGGTCCTGGCACTAGAAGCAGGAGCCTCTGACAGGTCCTGGCACTAGAAGCAGGAGCCTCTGACAGGTCCTGGCACTAGAAGCAGGAGCCTCTGACAGGTCCTGGCACTAGAAGCAGGAGCCTCTGACAGGTCCTGGCACTAGAAGCAGGAGCCTCTGACAGGTCCTGGCACTAGAAGCAGGAGCCTCTGACAGGTCCTGGCACTAGAAGCAGGAGCCTCTGACAGGTCCTGGCACTAGAAGCAGGAGCCTCTGACAGGTCCTGGCACTAGAAGCAGGAGCCTCTGACAGGTCCTGGCACTAGAAGCAGGAGACTCTGACAGGTCCTGGCACTAGAAGCAGGAGCCTCTGACAGGTCCCGGCACTAGAAGCAGGAGCCTCTGACAGGTCCTGGCACTAGAAGCAGGAGCCTCTGACAAGTCCCGGCACTAGAAGCAGGAGACTCTGACAGGTCCCGGCACTAGAAGCAGGAGCCTCTGACAGGTCCCGGCACTAGAAGCCAGGACCTGTCAGAGGCTCCTGCTTCTAGTGCCGGGACCTGTCAGAGGCTCCTGCTTCTAGTGCCAGGACCTGTCAGAGGCTCCTGCTTCTAGTGCCGGGACCTGTCAGAGGCTCCTGCTTCTAGTGCCGGGACCTGTCAGAGTCTCCTGCTTCTAGTGCCGGGACTTGTCAGAGGCTCCTGCTTCTAGTGCCAGGACCTGTCAGAGGCTCCTGCTTCTAGTGCCGGGACCTGTCAGAGGCTCCTGCTTCTAGTGCCAGGACCTGTCAGAGGCTCCTGCTTCTAGTGCCAGGACCTGTCAGAGACTCCTGCTTCTAATGCCAGGATTAGACGAACCTAAAGATGGCATCACAAGATCAAGCAGAAAAAGAGCATTTGATCCGAGTATCTGAAAAAATATGGTGTATAATTACAGGTTGTGCCCCACTAGGTAATACTCCTATACACAAGATTATGTTATATCTATTGTTGCAAGAAAAAGTAAAAGAACGCTTTGGAATTACCTGGATTTCCGCACTGAGTACTAAAAAATGTAGAGTGATTGTTACAATTACAGACAAAAATAATTTAACTACATTAATAACATACAAACATTTGAACCGTTGAGGCCTTTCATAATATACACATTCATTGACAAAAAATAATAATGCACCAGAAGGAATGATGGAATTGAAAGTAATATATAGAAGAGATTACAATACTAGAGCAAAAGGATGTTTGTTGGTGAAAAAACTGTACAATTGAAAAGAGGCTCTAGTACCCTGTACTAGCCTGGATTCAAGATGATATCCGCTTGGTATGGAGGCATATATTTTCTGTATGGTATCCTGCAGCACAGCACATTTGCCCACAGATGTTGCAGCTGAACCAGTAGATCCAGCGCAGTCGTAGCTTACCGATGCTGGAGTCCCAGCTGGTCCCATAAATCCTTGATTGATGATAAATCTGGCCAGGGTGGATTTGATTTAAATCATAGTTTTCTACATAAAGACTAATTCTTGCTGGTATAGCTTATAATATGCAAGTAGATGAAGATTTTTAGAATAACAACTATTTATATTAGTTGTCTGTTGTACTTAGGAGGAAGGAGAAAAAATATTGTTTTTAAACTTAGCAGTGAAGGGGTTGATTCTGGATTCATAGGTTTGTAAAAGTTAGGATTAAGGTCTTTTTCTCAACTCTGTTCATGTTATAACATTTTTGCTGTGAAAAAGAGGGATATCATCTCTTCTGAGAACTGCAAAAGTAACCCAAGCATCTGTGATAATATCTTGTAGGCAGAGAAACTGCCCAACAGGCCTTATGCACACGACCGTTGTTTGATTCCGTGTCCATTGAGCTGTTTTTCGTGCTTTTCTGCGGACCCAGTGGTTTTCAATGGGTCTGTGGAAAACTCGTCAAATGCACCGTTTGTCCTCCACGTCCGTGGTCCGTGATTACTGTCAGTCAAAAAAATATAACCTGTCCTATTCTTGTCCGTGAAAAACAGTTCACAGACCCATTCAGGTCAATGGGACTATGAAAAAATGCAGAGGCTCATCTCACTGTCATCTGTGTCCGTGACCTGCATATATATTCCATTATCCTGGGTGGATATATTAAAATTACACTTTTTTTTTTCCTTCCTTTTTTTCTAGCGGACCACGGAAACACAACGGAACCAAAAACGGACACGGAACGACGGAACCCCATTTTGGGGACCGCTAAAAACAACTGTCGTGTGCATGAGGCCATAATCTTCCAAAAACCTCTGAAAGAGCATGACATTGTGAATGGATTAAACATATACAGCCTTATTCTATATGATTAAAAAACTAATCTTTATTTCATGATGGAATAACCTTTGGATGGTAATATATTTTCCTCAAAAAGCATTTTATACAAAAAAAAAAAAATCAGATTTAAATAAAAAAAAAAAATCTGATTTAAAAAAAAATAATAATCTTTGATTTTTATCCACCCTGCATATGGCGAATGGGAAGTACAAGGAAATGTTGCAATCTGGTGGAGACATTTTTGGGAAACCTTTGTTGTGTGCGGGCGAGCATTATCCTGCTGAAACATGCTAGTTGGAAGCCCTGCCATGAGAGGCAACACATGTAGCCGCAGACTGTCCTGGACATGTCAGCGAACGGTTAGTGTCCCCCATATCACTAATATACGATGGCTCCCCAGATCATCACACTATCAGTTGGGGCAGTGTGTCCCTCCACAGCAAAAGCTCTGTCCGGGGCACCTGAGGGGTTAACTGCCGCGGATCGCAGCTACCTCTCATAGAGGTCGGGTGCCGGCTATGTGATTCTGCCGCCCCCCTTCCTCCAGTATTAAAAACACTGGTGGCGCACTGGTCATTAGACCAGTCATTGTGACTCTGCATGAAGAACACAGGCCTAATTTCATCTTCATGGACGACAATGCGCCAAATCATCGAGACTGCATCATTGGGGAGCGGCTGCTGGAGATTTGGGGACCTAAAATGCAGTGGCCTGCACTTTGTCCAGACCTGAATCCTATTGAAAACCTATGGGATCAGGCGAGTCGCTGTGTAGAAGCACGTAACTCTGTACCCCAGAACCTCAATAACCTGAGTACTGCCCTTCAAGAAGGGTGGGATGCCATGCCTCAGCAGACAATAAGTCGACTTGTGAACTGCATCAGATGTAGTTGTCAAGCTGTAATTGATGCTCAAGGCCACATGACAAGTTATTGACGCCTAGTAGAATAAGAGCTTCTATATTTTCCATGTATAGTAGGTATAGTCCCTTTTCCCCAGTGCTTGTATGAGTAATGTTGTGCTGCACCTTTTTTTCTTTGTTTTCTGCATGTGCCCCTGCCACTATGAATGTGCTTGTCTACATATTCTTGTAATTTATTGACATTTTTGTGGGGTATACCCACCACTGTGGTTGGCTTTTGTTTCTATAATTAGTTCGAGATGAGGAAACCATTGCATGCTTCTACTTAAATGCCCTACTTTCATCACTGTAGCGTGAACTTTTTACATTTTCCCTAAATTTCACCCAAAAGCCAAATATTGCTAACTTTTTGTGACTAGTGTATGTGTGTGTACAACCCCTTTAACAATCGTACTGCCAAAGACACACATGGTAGAGACCCTGTTACTAAAGGGTTCAATATGACATACAGTACACTTTACCCATAGACAGGACCTTCCAGCATTTGTAGAAACAATGTTATATTTCGTCAGCAGTGTACAATCAGTGCTCATCATTCCCCGAATCTACAGCTAATGAGCCACATTATGAAAGCCCTGTGGGGAGAGTCACTTCATCCTCGTCCTAATGCGCTGTAAAAATGGGCTCCCTTTTACTAATCAGCCTTTTGTGGTTCATGTCAGTTATAATTCCATGACCGCAGCATCTTCCTGTGTAGTCAACAAATGTTAATGTGCATTTAGTTCACATCGGCTCTGGCTGCATACTGCTGGAGGATTTATTGCACGCAGTATATTTTGCAGTGTATTTTTAAAGCTTCACATTCCATGTTATTAATACATACCGGTATGTACAAAGGTTCTGTGTATCACACAGTATTAGTGAACTGCACATACTACTCATAAAAACAAAGCGGGACCATAAAGTGTGCCTCCAGCTAAAACTGAGAACAGTGCTCCTCAAACGTTATGGGGCAGATTTACTAATCAGGTCTCGTTTTTAGGCACTGTAAACTAGGACTAGATAGTCCTAAACTCTGCCAGATTACACTGCCAGATTCTGGATGACTTAAAGGGGTTGTCTCACTTCAGTAAGTTGCTTTTATCATGTAGAGAAAGTTAAAACAAGCCACTTACTAATGTATTGTGATTGTCCATATTGCTTCCTTTGCTGGCTGGATTCATTTTCCATCACATTATGCACTGCTCGTTTCCATGGTTACAGACCACCCTGCAATCCATCAGTGGTGGTCGATGCGTGCACACTATAGGAAAAAGCATCAGTCTCTCTCTGGTGGCCGGGACCGTGGGAAAGCACATAGACTGGGGCTTTTCCTATAGTGTGCAAGCACGGCCACCACTGATGGATTGCAGGGCAACCATGGAAGCGAGCAGTGTATAATGTGATGGAAAAATGAATCCAGCAAAGGCATTTGTCAGCCTGTTTGCAAAGGTGGCCGGGCACAGGGTCGGCGCGTCCTAGAGCATCAGGCCCCATCAGGCTGCAGCCACCCGAGCTCTATAGAGAGCCTCAGGCGGCTGCAGCACTGCCCAGGCTGGCGCGTCCATGAGGGCGCACCGCCCGGGACAGCAAGAGGAGAGGAGCTGACAGGAGGGAAGCGCTCAGCACTCCCTCCTGTCACTCCATTGTAGCGTGGCCGAGCCCTGTATGGTCCGCGGGTACAGGGAGCATCTGTCTCCTGTACCCGGCCGGACTGACAGGAGGTGCGCACACAGTGTGCACTTCCTGTCAGTTCGCCCGGTACAGGAAACTAAAGCTCCTGTACCCGTGGGACCATACAGAGCTCGCCACGCTACACCAGAGGCGGAGGAGGGAGGGGGAGATAATGACAAGGGGGGAGAATGACAAGAGGGGAAGAGAATGACAAGAGGGGGAAGAGAGAATGACAAGAGGGGGAAAGAGAATGACAAGAGGGGAAAGAGAATGACAAGAGGGGGAAAGAGAATGACAAGAGGGGGAGAAGAGAATGACAAGAGGGGGAAGGAGAATGACAAGAGGGGGAAAGGAGAATGACAAGAGGGGAAAGAGAATGACAAGAGGGGGAAAGAGAATGACAAGAGGGGAAAGAGAATGACAAGAGGGGGAAAGAGAATGACAAGAGGGGGAAAGAGAATGACAAGAGGGGGAAAGAGAATCATTTTCCCTAAATTTCACCCAAAAGCCAAATATTGCTAACTTTTTGTGACTAGTGTATGTGTGTGTACAACCCCTTTAACAATCGTACTGCCAAAGACACACATGGTAGAGACCCTGTTACTAAAGGGTTCAATATGACATACAGTACACTTTACCCATAGACAGGACCTTCCAGCATTTGTAGAAACAATGTTATATTTCGTCAGCAGTGTACAATCAGTGCTCATCATTCCCCGAATCTACAGCTAATGAGCCACATTATGAAAGCCCTGTGGGGAGAGTCACTTCATCCTCGTCCTAATGCGCTGTAAAAATGGGCTCCCTTTTACTAATCAGCCTTTTTGTGGTTCATGTCAGTTATAATTCCATGACCGCAGCATCTTCCTGTGTAGTCAACAAATGTTAATGTGCATTTAGTTCACATCGGCTCTGGCTGCATACTGCTGGAGGATTTATTGCACGCAGTATATTTTGCAGTGTATTTTTAAAGCTTCACATTCCATGTTATTAATACATACCGGTATGTACAAAGGTTCTGTGTATCACACAGTATTAGTGAACTGCACATACTACTCATAAAAACAAAGCGGGACCATAAAGTGTGCCTCCAGCTAAAACTGAGAACAGTGCTCCTCAAACGTTATGGGGCAGATTTACTAATCAGGTCTCGTTTTTAGGCACTGTAAACTAGGACTAGATAGTCCTAAACTCTGCCAGATTACACTGCCAGATTCTGGATGACTTAAAGGGGTTGTCTCACTTCAGTAAGTTGCTTTTATCATGTAGAGAAAGTTAAAACAAGCCACTTACTAATGTATTGTGATTGTCCATATTGCTTCCTTTGCTGGCTGGATTCATTTTTCCATCACATTATGCACTGCTCGTTTCCATGGTTACAGACCACCCTGCAATCCATCAGTGGTGGTCGTGCGTGCACACTATAGGAAAAAGCATCAGTCTCTCTCTGGTGGCCGGGACCGTGGGAAAGCACATAGACTGGGGCTTTTTCCTATAGTGTGCAAGCACGGCCACCACTGATGGATTGCAGGGTAACCATGGAAACGAGCAGTGTATAATGTGATGGAAAAATGAATCCAGCAAAGGCATTTGTCAGCCTGTTTGCAAAGGTGGCCGGGCACAGGGTCGGCGCGTCCTAGGAGCATCAGGCCCCATCAGGCTGCAGCCACCCGAGCGCTCTATAGAGAGCCTCAGGCGGCTGCAGCACTGCCCGGGCTGGCGCGTCCATGAGGGCGCACCGCCCGGGACAGCAAGAGGAGAGGAGCTGACAGGAGGGAAGCGCTCAGCACTCCCTCCTGTCACTCCATTGTAGCGTGGCCGAGCCCTGTATGGTCCGCGGGTACAGGGAGCATCTGTCTCCTGTACCCGGCCGGACTGACAGGAGGTGCGCACACAGTGTGCACTTCCTGTCAGTTCGCCCGGGTACAGGAAACTAAAGCTCCTGTACCCGTGGGACCACTACAGAGCTCGACCACGCTACACCAGAGGCGAGGAGGAGAGGAGAGGGAGATAATGACAAGAGGGGAGAGAATGACAAGAGGGAAAGAGAATGACAAGAGTGGGAAAGAGTAATGACAAGAGGGAGAAAGAGAATGACAAGAGGGGAAAGAGAATGACAAGAGGGGGAAAGAGAATGACAAGAGGGGAAAGAGAATGACAAGAGGGGAAGAGAGAATGACAAGAGGGGAAAGAGAATGACAAGAGGGAAAAGAGAATGACAAGAGGGGGGAAAGAGAATGACAAGAGGGGGGAAAGAGAATGACGGGGGGGGAGAGAGAATGACAAGAGGGGGAAAGAGAATGACAAGAGGGGGAAAGAGAATGACAAGAGGGGGAAAGAGAATGACAAGAGGGGGAAAAAGCTGGGCGTTGTAATGATGCGGGGACTGCAGAGGCTGAGCGCCAGCTGGGGGTTGTAGTGCTCAGTAAAATGTCCTGTGTTTGTGCCCTCGGGACCCCTCTGCCCTCTCCTCCGGACCCATCTGCCCTCCCCTCCGGAACCTGTAATCCTTGTAAGGGTTTCCACATGTCATGGCGCTGCAAGTGGTGATCACTTGGACGCTGGCAGCATTATGGGGGGCCCTATATACTCGCACATTATGGGGGACACTATGGAGAAGAGGGGAAGGAGCACTACGGGGGCATCTACTGGGGGCCCTATCTACTGGCATGCATTATTGGAGGGCTCTATGGAGAAGTGGGAGGGGGGAGGAGCACTATGGGGGCATCTATTGAGGGCTTGATGACGCGTCCGTCTGGCTCCTAACTTTTTTAGCTAGCTCCTAGATTCCAAGGAAATTTGTCAAGCCCTGCTTTAAGGACTGTCTATTACACAGGCTGATGTAAAATAAATTTCTGCTGATAATCAGTTCCATATAGGTACGTGGGGTTATTTCTGCAAAAAGTGCATGAATTTCTACAAACCACATTCCGATGAATCGGCTACAACAGCAGCAGCTCTCCCAGCCATTTTGTGCCATGTCGTGACAGTAGTGATCAGTGAAAACATAGAAATCCAACAGATTTCTTTCCTATTGCAATATATTTTATCACTACCAAAAACAGCTAAATGGATAAAAAAATAAAAATACTTGAAAGCGAAATACTGGTGAAACATTGTCGCCATCTCTGCAGCTGTGCATCAGTTCAAGTTTTCCAGATCCAACAAGGTGACGTAAATAAAGGGAACCAGCGAGGCAGTAACATGAAATATACATACATTCCAGGCACCTGAGCTGGTTATGACAGGGCCAGAGATGCAGAAAATAATGTGATACTCCGTATTAGGGTCCATTCACACGTCAGTATTTTTACCTTTCCAGATAAACGTTCAGTTTTTTTGCGGATCCGTTTTTCTGTACAACCTTCCGTTTTTGTACTAAAGTGCATCCGAATCCGTTCCGTGTTTCCGTTTTTCCGTCTCAAAACAGAAAGCACATGGCACAGAGGGCTGGGTTCAATTTTTTTTTTGTTTCCTGTAAACGGATCCGCAAAATCAGATGACATTTGGATGGTTTTGTGCATGTCATCCGCATTTTTGCGGATCCATTGACTTGAATGGACAACGGACCCGAAAAACGGACAGAAAGTAGGACAAGCTTATTTTTTTTTCAGGATCCGCATCCTGGAAAAAACGGAAACGGAACGGATTCCGTGATTCGGACAGCACCATGATTGGTGTCCGCATTTTTGCGGAGGCAATTGAAATTAATGGATCCAGAAAAACGTTCCGATTTAATTCGGAACGGAAACGGAGAGTAAAAACGGATGTGTGAATGGACCCTTAAACTAATTTCCCATTCTTTCCGAGTCTGATGGCTGATGCAAGGAACACACAGCACCGCAGTCAAGATCTGAACACAATGTAATCACAATAACTATTCTGCCATTAAAAGGCGATAGTGTAAGGTAAAGGTGGAGAAGACAATAATGCTCAATGGCATTGGCTACACACTGGGTGTACTATGTTTCTTAAAGGGGTTCTCCAGGATTTTGTTTCTAGGTCATGAGTATCAGATCGGTAGGGGTCCGACTCCCGACACCCCCAGGATCAGCTGTATAAAGAGGATGTGCACTGTGAGCGCCGAGGCTTCTTCCTATACCATGTGACGTCACGTTTGTTGGTCACATGGTCATTCATATTCAAGGGAATGGGGCTGAGCTGCAATCCAATGGTCAGCGCTGTGATTGGTAAGCTGTGAGGGGGCCGTGGCACTCACTGGAGAATACCCTGGGAATAGGCCATTTAAAGGGCTTCTGTCACCCCCCAAAAGCCTTTTTTTTTTTTTGCCTCACTAAAAAGCTTATAGGGTGATTATTCTAAACATATTCTTGTTAACCGTTTTTGTAGGTTAATTTTGCTATAAAACGTTATTTTATAATATGCAAATTACCTTGCTACCAGCAAGTAGGGCGTTTACTTGCTGGTAGCCGCTGCATCCCGCTTGTAAAAAAACGCCCCTCCTGTGGTTGATTGACAGGGCCAGCGAGCGCTCTCCTCCTCCAGCTGGCCCTGTCTCCGTTTAAAATCTCGCGCCTGCGCCATACCGTTCTTCAGTCGGCGCAGGCGCACTGAGAGGAGTACTCTCGCTCAGCCGCTCCTTCCTCAGTGCGCCAATGGCGTCACAGCTGCACCCGGAAGACAAGACGCATGCGCACTGAGGAAGGAGCGGCCGAGCAGAGTACTCCTCTCAGTGCGCCTGCGCTGACTGAAGAACGGTATGGCGCAGGCGCGAGATTTAAACAGAGACAGGGCCAGCTGGAGGAGAGCGCGCTGGCCCTGTCAATCAACCACAGGAGGGCGTTTTACAGCGGATGCAGCGGCTACCAGCAAGTAAACGCCCTACTTGCTGGTAGCAAGGTAATTTGCATATTGTAAAATAACGTTTTATAGCAAAATTAACCCACAAAAACGGTTAACAAGAATATGTTTAGAATAATCGCCCTATAAGCTTTTTAGTGAGGCAAAAAAAAAAAAAGGCTTTTGGGGGGTGACAGAAGCCCTTTAAGTCCTCTTTCAAAAAGACAAAACCCTGGTAACAATGGCCCACATTTACCAATGTGATTGTGCCGACAACTTGTAAAACTGTGCCAAAATTTGCCACATTTTGGCATATCTAGTTTTAGAAAAATACACTGCACCTAGCTCACCAAGGTGTGACTTAGTGGGATAGGGCCATAGTTTAAAAGGCATTATCTTGCAACAAAATTTTAGCTCACTAACCTGTTGCAAAGTAAGCTAACCGATCGGTTAGACACGTGTCTAGCCCTGCACCAAATTTAGGCCTCATGCACATGAACGTTGTTTGGGTCCGCATCTAAGCTGCATTTTTTCACTTCAATGGGGCCACAAAAGATGCGGGCAGCACGTGAAGTGCTCCGTTCCGTGGCCCCACCAAACAATAGAACATGTCCTATTCTTGTCCGTATCTTGAGGGCCAGACCGTCCGTTCCACAAAATGGGCCACTGCGACAGATTTGACACAGCTTTAGACTGCATAAGTCTATGCGATCTACAGAATTAGTAAATTTGCCCCATGTTCCAAATGCCTTTTAGCTTTGGTGTATTTTTGACAGGTGTAAAAAGCCTCGGTTGGTTAGATTCTAGAACAAAAATAATTTTTAGATTATTTTTTTGCCATCACTTTTTATATGCCATAATCATAAATGTGTAGGTTGTACACATTTATCGTACAGGTTGCTATGGCTGTAGTGATAAATATGTATATATTTTGTTGTATCAAGATTTTCATTTAACAATCTGTATGTATTATTGACAAATAACTGATTTTTAACAACAGTGTTTTATATTTTACTTAAAGGGGTTGTCTAATGTCCGGATAAATCTAGACAGCCTGCGCCATCTTTAGGGTTAGTAAATCTTGGTTTATGTACCTAGACAGATCGGTGAAGGCGTGCACAAGCTGAGAACTGTTATGTCTCTGGGCCTTGGGCCTCCTTCGCACTGCACTGACTTTATACAAATTATTAGACTGCAAGAAGAGAATTAAATGAAAAATAAGCAATGACACATTCATTCGGCAACGCAGCGAGAACAATAGTAAATTTACAAGAGTCCCCGAGTCGGAGCAGTTCTTTGGGCCCTGCTCCTGTGACACACACGCAAAGCTTGGAGAAATGCTGACTCTTCCTCTTGCCAAGGTCTGCTTTCCCACGACACATTTTTGAAATTACTTGTGTAGGTCACATCTTTGCCTTTCTTTGCTGTCACATGATGGATGACAAATTCTACTACAGACCTCGGCAGCCATGTCACCACGGGTCAGAGCTTCTCAATAACAGAGAGCGCAAATGTCATAATCGTATTAGTCAAAATGACAATGTAGCAAGTTGCACAGCCACATCCCAGCACTGATGTGTGTGTGTAAAATTAGATCCGTACAACGGACACCTTCTATCAACATCACAGCTGCTATTTCCATACAATACTAAACGGTACCAACAAATATTAAAACTGAAAATCACCTATTTCTCCAGATGTCACACGTGACAACAAATGGTAGAAAAACAATATCATATAAAGGGCCCATGTGGAAGGACTAAACCACCAGATTCAATGGATTTAATAATTATGACGCATTTACTGTTTGGACTATGGGAAAATGGCCGCCCTGAGCATGGAAGAAACGAACAATCAACGTGCTCTGTGTTCCTGACCCACATTTTAATACAGAATATCGATGCTATATTATACTAATATCACTTTCAGAATATATTTGCACAGGTTACATAACTGTGGCACAATTTTAAGACACTAAATATGAATAACGGAAATTAAAAGGGGTTGTCCAGCTGCTAAACAAATTCTTAGAAAAAGAGCAGACAAGTTAAAAAAATAAAGCAAGCAATAATCACGTAAACAATCCCCCATGGCGGCTGTCCTGACACTGACCAGGTCTCCCGCTGCTCTAACCGGCTGCAGCAGTAACATGTCAATGATTGGCAGCGCAGATATTTCCTCCATGTCGAGAGGGACCAGGAGGTAGAGACCAGTAGTGATCCAGTAAGCTTCAGAGGAACAGGAATCAGTGAGCGCTGCTGGTTTCATTTTCTTAAAGACATTCTGACCTCTCCTTTTCAAATTTCAAGCGTAATTTTACTTTAAAAAAACCTTTGATAAGTCATAATTTCACATCAAAAGTTTTGATTAGTGGGAAGTGCTGAGACCCATGCCAATCGCTAAAACCAGACGAAAGAAGCAATTACGTTTCTTCTCGGTGCTTAAACGGGTTGTCTCATCTCAGACAATGGGGGCATATCGCTAGGATATGTTCCCACTGTCTCATAGGTGTGTGTCTCACCAAGGGACCCGCACCTATATCAGAAATGGAGCCCCGCAAGGTGGTGGCTGGAAGACTCTGGAAGTCCCTATAGAAGTGAATGGGAGTGCACCGCACATGACCGGCCACCGCTCCCATTCACTTCTATGGGCCCGAGGTAAATAGCCAAGCTAGTGCTCAGCAATTTTCTGCTGTCCCATATAAAATGAATGGAGGCCGGCTGCGCATGCACAGTGCATCCTCCACCACTTTCGGGGCTCCGTTCTCGATATAGGTGCGGCTCCCAGAGTTGGGAGCCGCACTTATAAGACAATGGCGGCATAACCTAGTGATATGCCCCCATTGTCTGTGATGAGACAACCCCTTTAAGACAGACTGGAGATGAACCCAGACTTTCTACTTTGCCCACCTTGAGCAACGAGGAGAGACAGTGCTCTGTATGAACGCTTCTATGTCCTTGTTTTGATGATCCATGGGGGTCCCAGCAGCTCGACCACCACCGATTAAAACCTTTGATATGTCACCATGACATATGACAAAATATTACTGTATTTTGAAAAAACTTAAGAATGTTGTAACTGCCAGACAACCCCTTTAATGGGTTTCGGACCTGTTCAGAAGGAATGTCCAGAATCCAATTTAAAAGCACAGTACTAGAGACTGCTCTAAAAAAACATTTACCGTGTGGTTTACGAATAAGTCTAGATGACGTACATTATAAAGAGAGAAGACTTTAACCCCCAGTGCTTAGATCATGCGAGCGGTTACATTTGTCTTGGCTCAGGAAGTTATTAGCATAACAATTGGACTAAATAGGCATTTGATTTTGTTGGTTATTATTTGAAGCAAAGATGTCAGCCACCTACTGATTTCCAGAGACGCATGGCATACAAATGAGTAATGCTGAAGAGCTGCATGCGCTAATGGAGACCACCAAAGCTGATAGCCTGGGGACATAACAGGCAAACACTGCACCACCGCATCCCTCCCACATAGTGATATACAGCGTCATTAGGAAAACTCCTTCTCACAGCTTTGTATAGGTACAGGGAGCACACAGCAATGGATAGCACCAACTCGTCTGCGAGAAATGTATGTTCATGGCTAGCAGAACCAACAATTATATGTACAAGTGGGTCAGTGGTTAGCAAGGTTTTCTTGCAGTGCTGGGGTCCTGGGTAACATCCGCCTGGAGTTGGCATATTTCCCCAGCCCCCCCAAGTGCTCCAGTTTTCTCCCAAATTAAAAATAAATAAAAATACTGATAGCTAATTATGTACATTACATTGTGTTAATTACATTTCTAAGATGCAGTGAGTTTGGGTAGAGGAGCAGTCATCGGAAGATGCAGACAACACATGGGCAGAGTTTCGAGGACTGTACTTCATTCTGTTCATTGGCATAAGGGACGCACCCACATTCTACATGAAATACTGTATGAAAAACACTTAAAGGGGTTGTCCAGGTTCAGAGCTGAACCCAGACATACCCATAATTTCACCCAGGCAGCCCGCATGATGTTAGCATCGGAGGATCTCATGTTTACAATAAGACACTGCCCGGCGGAAGCTTCCATCTCGCAGTGTGTTGGGTGACGTCATCGGCTCTGATGGGCGTGCTTTAGGGCTGCCCTAGACGTTTTATAGGCTAGGGCAGCACTAAAGCCCACCCATCAGTGCCGGTGACGTCACTGGGCTTTAGGGCAAAGGCACAGGGCAAAGGAGAGCATCGGAGCATGAACTGCTCCGATGCTCAAGTCGGGGGGGGGGGCTGCCTGGGTGAAAATGGAGGTATGTCCTCCGGGTTCAGCTCTGAACCCGGACAACCCCTTTAAAAAGGATTGGGAAAAAACAGACACAGATCCATCAAGTCCAACCTCTAGTCTTACTCCAGAAGGCAAATAAATAAATGCCGGTGGCAATTGCCCCATAAGCATGCTTAAAAATCTGGATTGCCCGATGAACAAGCGTTTGCTCTTTCATTGGGTGATCAGCGGCAGTATTAGGACTTGTAAACATTCACTTTAACGGGGCCGCAAAAGACGCGGACAGCACTCCGTGTAGTGTCAGCATCTGTTCCTCCATTCCGTGGCCCATATATAGAACATGTCCTATGCTTGTCCATTTTGCAAACAAGAATAGGCATTTCTATCATGGGCTGCCCATGATGGCCCCGTAAATTGTGGAAGGCACACGGCTGGCATCCGTGTTTTGCGGACCCTGCGTAATCATCGCTAACTAGCATTTCTATTAACGCACGTTAGCGGTGATCTGGATGAACATCAGCCAGTGTAATATAAGCCTTACATTGTAATTAGGTCAGCCCTAAGCAGTCTCTTTCTAAACTGAATACCCTCAAGTTTGAGGAGCTATACTGGTATTGCAATCCACCCAGTTCCCACGGTATCCCTCCCCCACTCTAGTCCAGCTATGTCCTTTTTCATATATAAAACACATTGATGCCTGAAGATTTTTCAGCATTTTTAAATAACAGCTAAAAAAAAATTAAATACAAGTTAAAAATCTAACAGTTTGCCTCTAGGTTCACATAGGACCCTGCATTCAAGATTTGGTTGAAGGAGCTTGATCCATGATGTAACCCCAATGGGGTGTGTGGGGCCCCATTTCTTTCCATTACATGATGGATCTGGCATTGTAGTTTTTTTTCCCTGGAACCAGAGTAAATGGAAAAATTGAGGTTTTGGTTTTATTATCAGTGAGGATGGTATATCCTGACAGACCTGAGGCACACTGATACAGACGCACTTTACTAGCAGTTTGAATCCCATAGAAATTAACCCTTTCAGGACATCTGCTCTACATGTACGGCAGATGTCCAGTCTTTAAATATGGCACCTGCTCAAAAGTGCAGTGGGTGCCATAAACAGCAGAGGCCGTGGGATAATGACTGCAATTGACAGTAACACCAACCACAGATGTTTAACCCCTCAGATGCCATGGTGAAGAGTGACCACAGCATCTGATCAGTAAAAAATGCGGGAGGCGCGTGCTCACATGCTGGTAACAGCTTCCCCTCGCTGAGATGGGGAGGCTATAACTAACTTAGGGGCATATTTATTAAGATCAGCATAGACGACACGCTCACTTTTTTTTTTTTTTTTTAGACATGGCGTGAGGGGAGAAGTCACAGATTGCAACGCAAATGACCTTTCGACGCAATCTGCGCCAGAAATACACCTAATTTAGGTATATTTCTGTTTAATAAATGATCCCCTTAGTGCAATATTCAGTAATCCTGTAGAAATGGAAGCCATGTCACAAGTATGAACACAGCTTTTTCTATTTCAACAGTTTATTATTCTGAATAAAGGACATAAAGCCTTCAACATAACAGTGCCGTCAATAGGGACATCGCTAAGGCTAGGTTCACATGTCCGGTGAAACTTTGGCTTTCTGTTGTGATCCGGCATGCGGCACTATGTCACAAAAGGCAGGAATTAAGTGACCTAAAGTATTAAACAACTGAAGTGCAATCGTGCACTGAAGAATACACATAATCACTGTTGATCTTGAGCTGTGAATAGGATAATACTGCAGGGCTGTGGGGGTTGATGTGTTGACCTGTTAATGTAATTCACGATTACTGGGAGGGAATGAAGTGATTGTTATCCACACGATGAACCTAAACACAATTTTTTAAATCCCATCTTGCTATACAATTAAAGTGGTAAGCACTACATATTAAAAGAGTTTTAAAATGATGAAAATATTAAGGGAAATATTTATACCTCAAACTCTAAATTATTAAAGGGTTTTTTTGAGTTGAATGTAAAATGTAACAACTGTTGATGCTGTACCCTTGCCTATAGAGCTGAGATATATAAAGGAGAAATAAAGGAATAAAATCATGTTCTAGAGACGCTACCCCAATGTTTCTACTGCATTCATAAGGACTGTGGGCAGGATTGTCCTTTCAGTGCACACCTGCTGACACTACATATCCCAGCACCCCACCTTCAAGCAATCTGTACCCCTTGCCATCCTCCAAGTTCCTCCTCCTGCTCTTCAGAGAACAGGTCATGATCTTTCTGCCCAATCATTTAGCTAAGGACACGAAGGCCCTTCACTAAGACCAGTCCTATCCCCATCATGGGAGGTACACAGAACGGGTCCAGCACATGTCCTGTGTGCATACGTCTATAGAAATGACTATCGGTCAGGGTGGAACATGACTCATGACATCCTGCTACTTGGGAGCACCACATAGGAGGCTCCGGTGATGGGTTTCCTTAATGTAGTACCATTATAGAACACAATTACTCATTCCTATCTAGAACGTGGCACAGTTCTCAAGCTACAAATTGAATTCATTTACATGAAACACTGGGAAGTGCAAAGAAAATAAAGAATTTCATGGCTTATTTAATTTTATGAATTCAACAAGTGTCCAGGGGGTCGGCTCAATATAGAGCAGAATACTCAATGATTCTTCAAAGTAAATTACCGTAGGTACAATTAAAAGGCTGGAGGCAAAGAGGAAGGTGACAGAGGATTTAATGAAATGTTTTCAAAGAGGAGAACAGAGCTTAGGACAACACTCAGAGGACATCATCAGTCTAACTTCATGACGGAGATGAACACAATTCAAATACTGAAGGCCAAAACGCTCATTTTACAACATTTGCTACAATCAAAAGTTCATCTGCAGCTCCTAAAGTCTTTTGACTGCCTCAACCTGCCCTTGACTGCTACAAAAGGTGCCCGATAGATGCCTATAGAAACTGTGGACCCCAAGACTATGGGGCACATTTACTAAGCCCCTGGGAAGGCGGTGGATCTGTCGAAGTTATGTCGATAAGCAGACTTCTACATAACTTCAGCGTCTCCACCGCCGATTCTAAATGCTTACTTGCAGTCTTATATTTAGACTAGGGATCAGCGAATCGAATTGGAACCGAACCAGAGTTTGGAAAAAAAATTTTTACAGTATAATTCAATTTCTGAAGTTGTTATGCAAAGTCTAGTGAGACTTCGCAAAGTAATACCTTCGGCTCATCGGAGCCAATACATTCTAATACTGTATGGAGCGCTAGCTCCGTACAGTATTGAAACAAAGTTTTATGCGAATCGACTTTGGATGTTTCATCCGAAGTCAATCCGCCGATACCTAAATTAGACCATTTTGTACACCTAAACCAGGCGTATAAAATGATAAATGAAATGGGCCAGCCGGCCCATCCCCTTCCACGCCACATTTTTTTTTTTTTAGACCTGGCGTGAACGGGGATTAAGTCGCAGATTCTGCCGCAACATGGCATGGTTCGTAAATGACACCCTATGTTCACGTGTTCGGGATGTGATTTGCATGTCAGGGAAGATTCTTTCACCAAAGTCCTCATCAAATCCACGTACAATGGTAACGGCCATGATCCACATTTTAAGAGCTGAAGCATGCACATTATATGCCAGGCCACGGATCAGCCCCAAAAGATTACAATAGGGTTAGTAACATAGTACATAAGGCCGAAAAAAGACATCTGTCCATCCAGTTCGGCCTGTCATCCTGCAAGTTGATCCAGAGGAAGGCAAAAAATAAACCTGAGGTAGAAAAAACCCCTGTGAGTTTAAGCCTTATGTAGATATTCTAGCATATTAGAGTCGGCCCCAAATCCTAAACTTATTGTAACTGGGCAAAATGGTCATATGATTCAAGTTGTACAGCGGCTTCTCTTGGACGCTGCATGCCATTGCTTGCCATGCAGCCTGGGCACAGGGAAATATGGGTCCACATTTACTAATGTTTTTGTAACTGGTAGGGCTTAAAGGGGTATTCAGGTTATAAAAAGTTATCCCCTACCCACAGGATAAAATATTTGGCGCCACAATTCCGGCATAAAATCTGTCGCTCACTAAGCCAACAAACCGTTCACTGCTAATTTTGTCTGTTACAAACACATTACCAACAGCAATTCCTGCTTCAAGATATGGATCAAACAAATAGTTTGTAGTATTCTTATTTTCTGTAGAGCTAAAGGTCTTTTTACATGGACCAAAATCAGGCCGATTACCGGGGCTACGCGTTTGCAATAACACTTTTTTCGTGGCCTATGTAAAGGTGCAAGCCATTGTGTTTTTCAGCTGGCACCCAAAATCCTCGTTTGTGTGCAGCACACCTCCCTGTAGAAACAGGGATCGCTCGTCCCCATGCAGATGAGATGACTGCTGCATGGAAACTTTCACCTCCTCTGACATTTAGGCAATTATGGGAAGTGTATTCCCGATAATTGCCCTGTAGCATCAGCCTGTGTAAAAGCTCTTTTAGGCTACGTCCACACGTACCAGAAATTGCCGTGGAAAAGACAGCACACTTCACCCTCTCCATTACAAACTGTCTCCAGCATGCTCCTTATAACTTGAGCTGAACATCATTATAGGCCGAACAGATCCATCTATATAGAACGTACACCTACAATGTGTTGGTTTTCATAAAAGATTTTTTAAATTAAATGACATTTTGCAGCTTGTTGGTTTCTGCCCCTTAATTCAGAAGAGTCAGGCAGAGTATTTTTTCCTACGTTGCCAAGCAGCAGCAATATGACACGTGGAAATGTGAGACTTCAGGTTCCTGAAGCCTTCCTCCGTAATAGCAGTTATTTTCCTGTTAAAGCACCCTCCATTCTACGTGCATTATTAAGGAGATCTTCCGAGCAAACTACTTTCCATACAGTCGTGACTTAACGGGGATAAAAGATACGATCAAATAAAAGCCGTAGCAAGGTCACGTGTTTGACAGTCATGTAAAATTACACAAACTTCAGTAAATGACCAATAAACAGAGAATATTGGTGAAGGTGTTCTTCTTGTAATGGGGCACAATACATTGCACCTTGCCTAGTATACCATTACCTTCTGACACAAGCTTTCCAGTATAAAATGTTAATGACCGATTGAAAGACAAGTACACTTTATACACAGTATATGTTACTTCTCTACCTGCAGACACAGCATATTAGTTGACGTGAAGGCCTAAATCTGGCCATATACATTAGACCTATGTTGGCGACCATAGAATGTGCTGTATGTACTAACTTTCTCAGGACAGCACATGCCAGAGATAATTAGGGCCGGCCAGTTGGACTTAGAAACTCCAGATGCTTTTGTTCTTAAGGGTGATATGCCAGCGCCAGAAGTGTTCGGCTGACTATGCCCAGCGCAGACATGGCCTATATCTACACAGTACTTCGCAGCTAAAGAAAATCTTCCCAATCTCAAGATTAAACGATGTTTAAAGTGGGACAGAAAGCAAGAAACCTACTTTCTTTTCTTTCTTTACACAAATAAGGCTAGTTCCACACTAGCAGCAAGGAGCTCCGGCAGGCTGTTCCGTCGGGTGAACAGCCTGTGGGATCCAGTGCTGCAACTAGTGCACGCGTGCCCCCGGACTACCGATCCGGCCCTATTGACTATAATGGGGGCAGACCGAAGTTCTGGCGGCAGCACAGCAAATATGCCGAGAGGTACTTTTATTCTGGTCGCCTCTCGGCATGTTTGCTGCGCTGCCGCCGGAACTCCGGCCTGTCCCTATTATAGTCAACGGGGTAGGAGCGGTAGTCCGGGGGCACGCGTGCACTAGTGGCAGCACGGATCCGACAGCCTGCCGGAGTTTCTCGCTGCTGATGTGAAAGTACCCTTAGGGCTCATTCAGGTAGAGTGTTGTAAAACATCGTCCACAAAAAACATCCCAGAATAGTATCAACGAAAAGTACAGATCAACCCGCAAAAAATAAAATAAAAAACACTCACACAGCTCCGTACACATAACTACAAGAAAGTTATAGGGGCCAGAATATGGCGACGAAAATATACAAATGATTTTTTCCCAAGGTTTTTATAATGCAAGAAAAACTATACATATAAAAAGGTCAGATTCATAGTGGCCTTTAGAATGAAAGTTACTGGTTAGCTTCATCGTGCAAACGTTGGAAAAAAGCACTAAAGGGGGCCATTATCTATGCTGGGGGCACAACTGGTGGGCCGTTATAACGATAGGGAGCGCAACAGGATGCATTATTTTTACCGGGGGCACTATGGAGAAAGGCATAGCATATTTACTGAGGGCACTGCAGGGGTTGGGGTTTTAACTTAAAAACCCAATGGAAAGCATCCATCTTTAATGGCCTTATAAATGTATGCAAAACGGCTGCACAGTGTGTGAATATAGGCTTAGCATGTCTCTCCGCCTGAAGAAGGAGCCTCTGTGCTCTGGAAGACAGAGTTTTTCTGGTTAGCCAATAAAGGTATCGCTGCTATAATACCGGTGTCTTCTTAATAGATTTTTCTGGCTCACAAGGCACCACGCTATTTTAGCTATACACCCTCTCCTCTAGAAAGGCTTCCGGTAACTTCGCATGCTAATAGAAGCTGCTTTTAAAGGTTAACTCTCAAAAAGGGTTTTACTGATGCCTTATTTTAGACAGAACATGTCCGGCTATATTTCCAGAGCCTGTACCTCTACCGGCCCCAGTTTCTTTACTGCACCATGCTTGTAATGAGAGCACAGCGTGGCATTTGGAAAGCATGCCAAGCACATTCATAGCTGATAGTTACAGCGTTTCATTGAGAAGAGCTGCATACAGACCACAAACCGTGCCATCTGTGCCCACAACTTATACATGTGCCAAGACAACAAGTGATCCTCAGAACCGCCAGTAAAACAGCCATATTGAGAAGCATGGGCCTTCAAGAAAATGGCAAGCTCCAGAATAAGTATCTGAGTGATGAACTAAGAATTGGAAAGCTGTAAATAGCTCTTTGTCAAGGTTGCTAACAAAATAAGCTATTAAGTTGCTGGACTCTTGGCAATTGTCATTAAAAAACCATCTACCAACAGGTTACTTTTGAATCACATGATGATTTTGCTGTGGATTTAAACGGGTAATGTGGTTGTTAGAAGTTATCCCCTATCCCCAGGATAGGGGAAAATTATTTGATTGATTGGGGTCCTAGCATTGAGACCCCCTGAGATCATGAGAACGAGTGCCCCATACCCCCCGCAGTCCCTCTGAAATGAATGGAGTGGCCGGTCGGGCATATATACAGCCGTTTCATTAATTTCCATAGGAGTTCTGGAGATAGCGGAGCACTGCTATCGTCCGGACTACCATAGAAATGAATGAAGCTACCTCGCACATGTGCGAATGGCCTCTCTGTTCATTTCATGGGGTGCCCCCATTCTCCTGATCAGAGGGTGGGACCCCCATTGATCTAATAGTTTTTTTTTTTTAAAGAGAAAGCAAACCGTTCTCTTTTCAAGAAAAGGAAAAAGATTCAAAAAACATGGAGCAGACCGCTCTGCCTCTGATATATTAACCACTGGAAAGTTTGGCAGAGTACCAATATAGTGGAGGGGAAGCAAATACTGCAGACACCGGACCATATCTGGTGGTTCAGCATAGCTGAGCCGACGCCGTTCATCAGGACACATAACACAGACGGCCGTGTTTCTCTCAGGCCCAAGGAGACGACTATTTCCAGACACATTCAGCTTTCTTGAAATGAAGCCGGTAAGGCTGTAATGTTCCCACACAAGCTCCTCGGCTTCCACACGTAGCAGATCATATAGTATAGCAATATGGAAAATCCTCATTAGTTTAATCATATTAGGTTCCACATGCACAGCCATGCCAGAAAGAGCGCATCAAAGCGGAAGAGACAAGCATGCAAGCATCTTATAGGGGACAACGCTTAAGATAAGCCTGACAGACAAGTGTACACATTGGCATTTGTTCCACATGTATGTGCGGTATAATGTAGGCTGGATCGAGGAACACAAGTAACTTCAGGAGGACTGGAGATAATTCCATCTGACTGGTGTTCCACGTTGTGTTATTTACCGGCACTGGAGTCTTTATAATGAGCCTTTCTACCGCTGATGTAATGCACACGCTCGACTGCAGACACCAATGCTCCGTCCATATCTGTGGAGTGCATGTATAATCCACATTTAAAGGGGATGCATCCCCTAAAAATTCTGCTAGTTAAAACGAGATCCATATTCCTTCTTTTCTAATCTGTTTGTACGACATGTAGTGCACCGACGAGGAAGCAGCACTCGCCATGGACTGCTGTCTCCTTGTCAAACAACTGATCGGCAGGGATGCTGGTTGTCGGACCCCGCTGATCAGATATTGATCATCAATATAAATGGCAGGAAAACCCCTTTGACAGCATTTAGAGATCTGCTTTACAGCACAGACAATGGGCCATGGACACAATGGTCAGGAGGGGACCTTATTGACTTATATGGGACAGTTTTCTAGGCATGCTCTGTGACCTGTGCAGAGGTCATTGTACAAGGGAAGAATAGATAAGCTCCAACAATCACCTACTGTGTATGGAGGATCCTGTGTTATCTGTACACAGAGGTGCTTGTCATTGTAATCCTGCACGTGATGATAATGAAGAAAAGCAATATGCACAGATTAAAAAGTAGCGCCTACTTTTAGCCTTTGCGTCCACTCAAAAAGCGACATACGGTAATTTCAGTTTATTTTAATATACAGTACTGTGCAAAAAGAAAAAATACTTTCTAAAACAGAAGCGTTAATAGTTCATCTTAGCATTCATTAACATCAGGGAGGTGTCCGATTGAATTCAGATTTATTCTGCAGCCGGACAATGACCCCAAACATACAGACAATGTCATTCAGTGTGAAGAAGATCCAGGAGCCCCGGAAGTGACGATATGGCGTCCACTGAGCCCGGATCTCAACATGATTGAGTGCTAAGCAACCCCATGCAAGCGCAAATATAACAGAAGCTAATGTCTGATAATTAAAGAAAACGGAAGAGGTGGTCAAATGGCCAACCCTTAGGAAATCTACTGGCAGCTAGCCTTAACCCTAGGACCTGCAGCCAGACAGTGCAAGTAGAAAGGGTTGCAGGCTTGCATGCTTGAGGTGTTCCAGGCAAAAGAACAATTGCGTTTGTAAAGCAGACGGTTTTGTTCCGACCGATCCTTGGCATATTTGCCGGAATGCGGCTGAATCTCCACCTGGTCCCCATTATAGTGAATTAGGGTTGTTTCGGGTATCGAACTTTCGATACCCAATCGATACTTTTCTCTGGTATCGAGCTCGATACCAGAATTAGTATTTTATCAATACTGGGCTGCGCGGCCATGTTCTCCTCGGCAGCACAGGGAGAAGGAGGCAGTCTCTCCCCCCCCCCTGTGCTGCCGCTGCAACGCTGAGGGAGAGGGGCGGAGCTGGGGGACGGGAGCACTGGCCCGCAAAGCCGAGTACCGTTTCATATATAAATGCAGGCAGAAGACACACGCTGCCGCACCTGAGGGGTTAATTGCCTCTGATCACAGTGCTGGGTCACAAGCAGGTGCCGGCAGCCTGTGTCTTCTGCCTGCATTTATATATGAAACGGTACTCGGCATTGCTGGCCAGTGCTCGCCCCCAGTCCCCTGTATTAAAACATTGGTGGCCAGTGTGGCTCCCCTGTCCCCCCATTCCTCCTTCCCTCCCCCAAGTAATAAAAGCATTGGTGGCAGTGGCCACAGGGTCCCCTCACCTCCTCCTCATTGGTGGCAGTGATCGGAGCCCCAGCAGTGTAATGATGGGGCTCCGATTGGTTACCATGGTAACCAGGACGCTTCTGAAATCCTGGCTGCCATAGTCAGTTCCCTGCTGCTGTGTGCACTGTGCACAGGGCAGCAGGGAGAGGGTGAGATCCTATTCACCCTGATAGAGCTCTATTAGGGTGAATAGGATGAGAAGATCCCAGGTTCTAGCCCCTAAGGGGGAAATGGTTAATAAATAAACTGTAAAAGAAAAAAAAAAAAGTTTCCCAATTTTACATATAAAATATAAACAATAAATAAATTATAATATATTGCCGCGTCTCAAAAGTCCAAACTATTAAAAAATCCACTTTTATGCGGTGAACGCCGTAAAAAAAAAAATGCACGATTCGCCATTTTCTTTTAGTCGCCGTAAAAGTGTAGGATAGGACTGTTGTATTATGAGCCGGCGGTTCCATAAAATGTGGAATGCACGCAGATTTTTTTGGCGTTTTTTTTTTTTCCCGCATGGTATCGAGTATCGCAATACTTTTTTATGGTATCGATACCGAATCAAAATTTTGGTACCGAAACAACTCTATAGTGAATGGGGTCGGACGGGGCTTTACAAACCTCTGGCAATGCCGTTATTCAGAGTAATCTGGCAGGCTGCTCCTTGCCGGATCACTGCCGCTAGCGTGCAATAAGCCTCACACAAGGCACAGCAGGGAGGCGCCTCCTCCTGCCACTTGTCTTACAGCTTTTCACAGGACAGTGAGGAGTTAGAGAAGAGGGGTGGGGAAGATGGTTGTGCTCCTGGGACACAGGGAAGACATTGGCTAATATAGTACTACATTTTAATTGTAATAAGAGACAATAATAGGAACAAAAGAAAAAAGGAGGAGATTGGTGCGATATGCGTTTATTGTTTTTATTTTCTGGGTTTAGCGTTCCTTATGTGAAAAGCAGTTAGGTCACATTGACCCTTTCCCTACCAAGGATGTCTGCCATACAGAGTGTCAATTCAGTAGCCAAAGACGTACCTGGTATGTTCTTCCTCCTTATGGCTGGTTGTCTTGTTTTGTAACAGCTAGAGATTCCTGCCAGGTCTGGTTTTAAAGCTGACATTCTCAGCTTTAAAACAAAGACCCAATGCAAGCCTCTAACTGGGAGTCTCAGTGAAAGCTGCACATGCCTGCAAGTACTGAACCTGATTTCTAAGTGCTCTAACTTACAATATATCACAACTAGAGCTTTAAATATGGCCTGGTTTTAAAGCTCAGAATGCCAGTAGAAAGCACCCTGCCAGTGGGGGAAGTGCTGACAGGCTGCACGGGGATAGAGAGAACCACAGAACATTCTCTCTCCTCTGTGCACCCAAATTTATTAAATGTTGCACGTGTGATAAATTTGACATCTTTAAAGTGAATCTGTCACTGTGATCTTGGACTATTTTCTGCAGTAAGACAAGAGTAGTACTAAAAATAAGGAGTCCAGATCATATATTTTTTTATTTTCTTACCGTCGTCCGTTCGCTCATTGTCAGCACATGTGTACAGCTACACGGTGAAATGCACTTTGTCTTCTACCTGCTGTCACATGACTATTTTAGACTTGTGTTTTGTCTGTGAAATCACAGCCAAGTAACACACTTCTTCCTTTAATGTCAATGGATGACAGGTCACACACCCGGAATAAATCAAAAGTAAAACTGCAGCACTCGCCGGTCCTCAATTCTTGCTGGTTTATTCACCACAAATTGCAATTTTTGGGTGAATAAACCAGCATGAAGTGCTGCAGTTTTATTTTTGATTTATTCTGGATGATTTGGGGATGCCACAGACTGGTATCCAACACTGCGGGCACCACCACCATAGAGACTTTTTGCTATAGATTGTCTAGACTTTTGGCAACTGTCACGTCTCTATTGCAGCATGTCACACTGCGACACCATTGACAAGCGCAGCACATGTCACCGTACCCATAAAGCTGGCTTGAAATACCCAGTGCGGGTTGGTGTGCTGCACTAACACAATGGAGAGGACTTGTGTGTGCATCTGACAGCAGATTTCAATGCAGCAGGAAAAGAAAAAATAGTGACCTGGATGCCTTATCTGCAGCACTACTTATATATTACTGCAGATAATAGTCCAACATCACAGAGACAGATTACCGAAAAAGACATGCCAAATTTATCAAACATATGATATTTAATACATTTGATGCAAATTACGCCAACATAGACTGAAGAAAAATGGACTTTTAAAAATTCTCTATGATAAATTTACCAGATTGCACTCATTAGAGCTGGCAAGCTATGCTCAAAGTCCGGCTGGTAAAAGATCTCATCATACAATTAACATTTGTAATAACATTTCCAGATCTCGTACAAAGAATCTTGTGGACACAAATGAGAGACAGCCTGTGCTGCCAAGCCGTATCCCATCAGGAAGGGGATAACAATCTACAGGAAAATCATCGTATTACCACAGGGGAAGCTGGGAAAACACTTTCTATTAATTAGACAATAGTACCCTTCTGAAGGGAAATACAGTAGGCGTCTTCAAGATCCAAGCAAGTTAACAAGTTTAGAACTTCACTAGTGCGGCAAGAACAACTCGTTTTACAAAATCAAAACGTTTCATTTGGAACAAAACTGAACCAAATTCATTAAAAGGGGTTTTCCGTGATTTTGGTCATCAGAATCAGGTCAGTTTTGAGAAGGCACCAGCACTCCTATGAGCGCCTCGGCCTTCTCCATGCTTACCAAGCACAGCGCCGTGCATTGCGTAGTGGCTGTGCTTGGTATTGCGCTCACCTCCATAAAGTGAATGGGGCTGAGCGCGACACCAAGCACAGCCGTTATATGGCGTAAGCACAGAGAAGGCCGCAGAGCTCACAGGAGCCTAATCAAAACAGATGATCGGTGGGGGTCCTGAGTGTCAGACCTCCACTTATCAGATACTAAATGACCTAACCTTAGGATAGGTCATCAGTAAAAAAAAAAAAAACTGAATAACCCCTTTAAAAGGTTGGAGACATTTTTTTTTGTATTGATTTACATGTATTTTTGACTTTTTTTTTTTTTAGCTGAAGCTTAACCCATCAATAAAAAAAATGGGGACATACGCCAGAACATACATACATGTTTTTCATGTATGTTTAATGCATAACCTAAACGTACAGTAAATACGAGATATGAACAGCCCCTGAGACAACTCTCTACACATATAGACAGGTATAAAGAGCTGCTGCAGACTGCTCATCCACCCGAAATATCTGTTCTGTTCAGATAAATCACCCTCGAAGACACAGAAGATAAGAATATACCTGCAGAAGGGTAAAGCAGATACGGTGTCTAAAACGGATATAGTTATGGAAGGCATCTAGTGCTACAGTAGTAAATAAGGACTGCAGCACTTAAGAACATTGGAAGTATTATTTACAGGCCGCGTGTACATGTCAGCAGCATCTGACGGCCTCAGAAATACAACCTGCCATTTATTTATAAGCTTCAAGCCCTGAAATGTGCACATCGCCGACTACCTGCACAAATTCCCTCTCGAAAAAGCTTTCAGAAGCATGGGCCATAAAGCATATTTAGCACAAGCTCGGTATGCAAGGTGCCAGCAGATTATACCCCTCAGGAACCACACAATATTCTGTACGCAGAAGGATAACACAACTGCGATCTAGTCTATGATTGATAAACCGGCCACCCGCTTCATGGACCCCTCCTCTTAATAAGAATAGTGCTACACTTCCCAGTATGGTGTTACCAAATCCTTACCATTACTGTAATGTGCATTAATATAGCTTCCGCAGTGTCAGTCATGACCATGGCAGTGCTTTAGGCAGTGCTCATGCACACAATCGTGTGCCGGCCTTGCCCGTGCTGCAGACCCATATTGTGGTCCTTAACGCACGGGGCCCCGACTGTGTGGCCTGCGTCTGTGGATGCAGAACCATTCACTTGGCTGGGATCCGCATCTGACGATCCACACTGCAAAAGAAATAGTGCATGCACTACTTTTTTGTGGTGCGGGGGCAAGGATAGAAAACTCACAGAAGCATTCCGTAGTGCTTCCGATCCGTGCCTCCGTTCCACACCACATTTCCCGGATTGCAGACCGCAATATGGACACAGCCAGTCGACGGCCGTGTGCATGAGGCTTTACTAATGTCTCAGGGTAAGCTTTGTGTGCTGTGACCTAGGGAGGAGCAAGTGATGTCATACACCTGCTGGAGAAACCTAAGCTTACGTACTGTAGTATAGGCCGCACAAGCCAAATGATGACCTCCTCCTTTTACAGGGTATGATGGCACGAAATTGCACAGGATAAATCAATACAATTGTGTATTGTAATAGACAGATGATATATAGAGTGCACCACTCAAACGCGCTTTAAACGGGTGCATATATACAGGGTAAAAGTGCTCAGAGTTCACGGCTTCTGCTGCCTTACACACCAAGGGGTGGGGTAGTAGTTGGAGAACAGAGTCCTACAATGCTTTAAAGGGTCATCCAGACATTATCAGACTGGCGGGGGTCTGAGTCCTGACACCCCCGCCAATCAGCTGTCACAGAGAGCTGTGGTGAGCACAGCCGGCTCCTGGCATCTCTCCCATGCACCGCGCTCTACATTGTATAGTGGCAATGCTTGGTACTGCAGTTCAGGACTCAAATGGATCAGTTTAACCCTAATGCACTTTGAATGGAAAAGGATCCGCTCAGAATGCATCAGTTTGCCTCTGTTCAGTCTCCATTCCACTTTGGAGGCGGACACCAAAACGCTGCTTGCACGTGTGCACTAGCGGCAGCACTGATCCGACAGGCTGTTCGCCCGCCGAAACTGCCTGCCAGAGTTCCTTGCCACTAGTGTGAAAGTACCCTAACGGACAATTTACATGGCCGAATGGAGTAGACGTCCCTTTTCGACAACTGCCTGCTGGTCTGTGGAGGAGAAAGCTACATCTACATGAAGCAATCCCCTCTACTGTATGGGGACGGGTGACGGCTATAGGGACCTCTCGTCTACATACAGAGTCACTATTTCTGGGCAGCAGAGTGCTGTAAAGACAGGACAATCTGCTGCCCACAAGCGATGATTTAGGTGTCCGCATGAACGAGCATTTCACCTTTCGGCCATTGGGTGTCTGGCGGAACCATTATGCCCCATGCACACTACCGTTGTTTGTTTCCGCGTCCGTTCCATTTTTTTTCACGGATAGGATGCTTCCCTATTCATTTCAATGGGTCCGTCAAAAAATGCGGATGGTCAACCGTTTTTGTTCCACATCTGTGATCCGTCAAAAAAATAGTGCATGTCCTATTTTTTTCACGTTTGCGGACAAGGATAGGCATTTTCACAATGGATCTGCCATATAAATCGGATCCGTCAAAAAAAACGGTCCGTCATCCGTTTTTTTTGACGGACGCAAAATTTGCAGGAGGAGCGGACGCGGAGGCAGGCAACGGTCATGTGCATGTAGCCTTACACGGGCGGGATCCTGGGAGCAAGTATTTGTACGAACATTCGTCCCGGATAATCTGCCGGACAATCGGCAGTGTAAAAGGATTTCAGCTCTGCAGTAATAATGTAAAGGTGTGCCGTCAGGCTACAATGCTTTTTCCCCTTTATCAATAAAAGGTGCCGACACTGGTAAAAAGACCTTTTCATAAATAACCAAAATGCTGTAAAAACACATTTATATTTTTCCTGACTATGGAGCAATTGGAGATTTCAGTTGTGATAAAAACTAGATAAGAACAGTAGGGCACAAAGCAGATGGAGGCTAAACTCATAATACACAGCTCAATGGGAACAGAGATGGCGGCCATACTGCTTTCTTACAAACACTTTAGCTGCTAAAACCCCTCGACACCAAACTAAAGAGAGGATCTGTCCCTTTTCTGACAAATACTTGCCTTTCCCATGAGATAAATCCGGTTCATGATTATTTATAGAATTATAGAAATGTATGAATAAACGGTCAACTGGGCGTTACCATCCTCCTTGACAAACGGGTGTGTCCAGATAATCTGATACTGACTGCACAACGTGTAAGTGCAAGGACATCCCCATAATGGGTCACTTTATTCAGACATTTCTAGGAGGAATTACAGAAGGACGGTACAATGCAAAGCTCCAAGAAAAGATGCTCCAGAATTGTTATTTCATGAGGATCACGAGTATTTACAAAGATGTCAGGATAGGTGTCGGGTCCTCTTTATAGGGTATTCCAGCTATTTGATACTTGAGAGCTATCCTCTGGATAGGATCTGTGGGGGTCTGACACCAAGCACCCCCACTGACCAGCTGATTGTAGCAGCCGCCGACCCCGGAAACTAAACTGTGGACAGAGCTGGAAGTAGAAGGTTATGTCCACGGTGTAGTGGTCATTCAAATAAACTATGTCGGACCCCCACCAATGTTATAATCTTGAATATCAATAGGGTGGAAATCTTTTTAAATACACTAAAATTTCTTCATAGAAAAATAAGAAATGGTTTGGGATAGATTTCCCAGATTTTCTCAAATGTGCCATTTTTGGCATAAACTATGCAGCATTTACAGGGAACGGTCCAACTCATGCACAACAGTACCCTATCCAGGCCTGTAGGCACTCCATGTGCTGCCATATGGGGTCCCTGTATAGCACCGTATTCTCCCCTTGAACCAGACACTTCCTTCATACAGCCCTGGTAAATGCCGGGGACCCCAGTGAAAGGAGCCAAACAGTAAGTAGACATCCACCGCGTTTCACAATGGCACCTGCCTGGACACCGCGCCAAGAAAAGACATGCCTAAACGGCTGCAATGAGAACAATGGGAAACTCTGCCGTGTGGATGAGGCCTAAGAAACCAGAGGTACAGTGCAGGACAAGATGTGACCATCTTCTCTGATGTCAGTCACGTCTGACAATACGGTTACTAAGGGTGCATCGCCTGACAACTAGAGTATTTTCAATAGTGATGTCAGACAACCTCAATATTCAGGTCTACAGCTCAAGGCAATACTGCCACTGAACTGTACTATAATAGGATTATCTGTGCTTTTTCTAATAGGGGTTATCTGCTGCAAACGCTCCCTTTTTGGATTCCGTGAATCTCACGCCATTGTGCTGCAGGAGGACGGCGAGATACAGAAGAGTCACTTGTACATGCAGCTTTCATGAAATTTTCATTAGGAAAACAGACATGGCGTGGAAAGAAAACACATTTCATAGTCTCATGCAAGCTGCACAATAGCTACTTATATATACAGGTCAAAGTAGGACCGGGCATAAAACACAGGAATAATGCAATTTAGACCAGAAGGTACGACATGCATGTAGTAAGAAACATTATATCTTCAGCGTTGATGAAAACTGACCAATAATCTAGACAGTGGAAGAAAAGCCTTCTTCATTTTCATTTCCTCTAAAACGGCTTCCACCATCTTGAAATCGAGGAAGTGGTTTCTACAGAACCTTAATAGATGGAGGAACTAACATGGTGGCAAGCAGGCTTTGCCATACAGCGCCCCACAGTTTACTTACATTGCTGTTTCCCATTCTAAAGGGTGTACTAGACAGCCCCATTGTAGGGAAGGTAATCGCCTGCTCGCTAGCAGAGGAGTCCGCTGCCATCACACGCGGTGATCTCCTCCTCAGTATAGGGAGGAGCGACAGTTATACAATTGCTTTTCCCTATACTGGATTGTGGTTTGCCGGCAGTCAGATAGTGATTAGACGCCACGATCTACCGCCTGCAATGATTTTTTAACCTGTCAAAAGATTTGGATTGCTTAATCATCGGGCAATCGGCGGCATTACTACCCTGCCACATGATCGCTAACGAGTGTTACTACGAATGCTTGTTAGGTTACTTTCACACTGGATCCATCATGGATCCGTCATGGATCTGCAAAAACGCTTCCATCATGATGATACAGCCGTCCACATCCGTTATGAACGGATCTGGTTGTATTCTCTCTAAAATAGCCATGACTGATCTCTCTCTAAAACCATTGTAAGTCAATGGGGGATGGTTTCTTTTGTGTCAGAGAAAACGGATCCGTTGACTTTGTGTTCATGCACACTACCGTTGTTGTTTTGCGGTCCGTTTTTCACGGATCCGTTGTTCCGCATCCGAGGTTTTTTTTCTCTGATTTAAGGCCTCTTCCGTTCCGTTATTCCACAAAACATATCCGGATGGTTTCCGTATGTGATCCGTTTTTTGCGGATCGGAAACAGTAACTTAATAATGACCAAACACATGAGCAATATGGGCTGGGCATAGAATTTCCAGTATGGATCCGCAAAATACAGATGACATACGGATGCGTTCCGTATTTTTTGCGGACCCATTGACTTGAATGGGGCCTCGGACTGTGAGTTGCGGACAATAATAGGACATTCACAACTTTTTTTGCGGAACGGGCATGCGGACAAACGGAATAAACACTGAGTAACTTCCGTATTTTCTACAGCCCCATTGAAGTGAATGGTTCCACATACGGGCCGCACATAAAACAGAACGGAAGCAGAAAAAAAATACGGTCGTGTGCATGAGCCCTTACATTGTGAGTCATGACAGATCCGTCTTGCTCCGCATCCCAGGACACACTCAGAAACGCTTCTTGCAGCGCTTTTGTGTACGTCATAGGACCGCAATGAAATGGAACTGAATGTATTCTGGTGCACTCCATTCAGTTCAGTTTGGTCTCCATTGACAATGAATGAGGACAAAACTGAAGCATTTTCCCCCGCTATTGAGATCCTATGACGGATCTCAATAGCGGAAAGGAAAGCGCAGATGTGAAAGTAGCCTTAGCGATCGTCTACTGAAAAATCGTCGGGTGTAATACAGCCTTTAGCCATTGCTTGTCTCAATATTCAGGCGCAGACCCCAGTCCATTCTTAGTACAGGGACAGTCATCCTGGTAAGTTCTGTTTCAGGTCTCACATTACCACTATACCAGCCCAGACACAAATATGAGACCTAGGAAGGGACTTGGGCCTCATGCACATGTGGTCCGCATCTGTATGTCTGTTCCCAGCAACAAACCAATTTTTAAAACAACTGTCAGATGGATGACACTGTAGAACAGCCATTAGAAAGGGGCCAATATGGGGTCCGTCAGGCCGTGAAAATGGTCAAAGACAGGACAGGTCCTATTTTTTTGATGGTCAGGATCCATGGTCCGTTGAAACAATGGACACGTGAATATACTCATAGGCTTCAATTGTTCTGAAAGCGGCGGTCATATGGTGATTTTTCACTGTTATGTGAATATAGCTTAAGGCGCGCACAAAGCTACAGAACCGTTCCATAGCGAGAGGTGAGCAAAGCAGAGAAGAGCACGTCTGTGATATGGGAAAAATACAACAAGAAACTGTCATGGAGAGAAATATACAATGCATTCGGGTATTTAAAGGGAGGGCAGACAACCCCTTTAAAAAAAAAAAAAAAAGTGGTCAAATGCTACAAGTGTGTAAAAACGTTAAACAGTAATTTCCTGGGAAAAGCTGTTACAGAGCAAAGTTCTTCCCCACGCCCTACAGATCCACAACACGACACCTCTTCCTGGCCACCCTCAGCCTGAGGTAAATGTCATTTAAAGACCATTAACCTGGGATTTACCAGCATAATAATTCTGTAAGAAAACCTTTATGGAAGATTTAGGTAGGAAAGATCCATTTTTATTATAAGCTGCAGTCACAGGAAAGACATATTTTCACAAAGCTGACAGCGATTACTTTCTTAATGAAAACCAAGCCATATTTTCCCTCACATTACATAAGAGCCAAGTGTAGAAAGGGCACAGGGGCGTCTATTCTCTACCGAAACAATTACCAAAGAGTGCAACAAGAAGAAATGTATGCTCCTCAGAAGACTCACCAAATGCTAAAACTGACAGAAATCGTTCATACTGGACACAAATAAAAGCGTGCTACACTGAAAACAGGAATGTAAATGAAGCTTAAAGGACACGATCGGAAAAAGAAAAAAAGACCACACAGGAGGAGTAAAGAAGCCTATATGACAATATGGCATAGTGGATGGCGTCACATGTGATGATCATAGTTCCGAGTACTTTATATACAGACGCTCCACAGAACCTTTTCTGCACGGCATCGCTGTTCTTGTTTTTGGCTGACAGCACTGTTTTGTCTCTTCTTTTCTCTTCACCGTTTACCGGCTCGCTGTCGACATTGCAGTGACAACCAGTGTAATTACAGCTCATTCGCCCAATTCACTTGATTGAGATGGTGTAACTACAACTACTCCTTCCCAATCAAGCGATTGTGACAGAGGAGCTGTAATTACACTGGTCGCCGCTGCAGTGTCGACAGCGAGCCGGTAAACGGTGAATAGAACTCTCACAGGAGCACTGCATTCTCTTCATACAGCTGATCAGCAGGGGTACCGGTAGTCGACCCCCAATGATCTTATATTGACGCCTATCCTGAGGCGAGTTCATCAATATCGGAAACTAGACAACCCCTTTAAGGCCTCATGCACACGGCCGTTGTGTGCAATTTGCGGTCCCTAATGCACGGGCAATGTCCATGCGGCGGCCGGGACGTATCTAATGTTCTATTTTTTTGCCGTGCGGAGGCACGGACAGAAACACCACGGAAGCACTCCGTAGTGAATGGGTCCGCATCCGTGAAGCTGGGAGCACACCGCTGGTGTCCGAATATTGCGGACCTGCTGTTTGCGGGCCACAATACGGCCACGGCCGTGTGCATGAGGCCTAAGTATGTGTGAGCTCCCTGGCTTTCAGCCTCTACATAAAAAGGTATTCCATCCCAATAATAACAGAAGTCTCATGGCCTGTTAAAAAAGAAAAAAAAACATCATATAATTATCTCTCCAGTCAACCACAGCAGTCGTTCCGCCAGTGCTCGGGTCACTGCTAGATGCCATTTCCTGCAGGTACCTCTACAAAGCAAGAAAAGGCTGGGAGTCACACTCAGCCAATCACTGGACGAGATTGGCTGCGTTATTTTCCGATGAGACAGGAAGTGGAGTGTGGAAGGGACACATGCACCATCGAAAAAAGGTAGCGAGGGGGAATTCGGCACACCTGTGGTAAAGCTATCCGGCAGAGGAACAGCCTCCCAGAGTTCAACTAATCTGGCCCAGCTGGACACCGCCATGCAGTGCCAGACCTCATTGACTATGATGGGATCTGGACAGTTTTCATCATGAGCTCCAGGTTTCGGCCGGACAAAAACAGATGCGTGCACCAGTCTCTGTGCGGCCGAAATTGGTGCTCATGCCAGACAACAGCCGAATCCCCACCAGATCTCATTGTAGTCAATAGGGTATGGCTGTGTACAGTGAACTCTGGCAGACTGTTCTTCTGCTGGACAGCTGTGTGAAACTAGCCCCATGTCTTATTTGTTTTTACCGTTTTGAGGTCATGGGATAGCTGGGCTGGTATATCCCTTTAAAGGGAAATTGTAATCAGAAAATGTTGTGAAATTGTTTAAAGGGGTTCTCTAAGAGTATAAAATGTCCCCTCATGTGCCGGGCACCCCATGTGGAATATACTTTCCCCGGTCCCGGCGCCCGCACCGCCGCTGCTGCTTCTCCCTGCACACGGATGAAAACATCCGGTGTAGGGGGGGGGGGGGTCGGGGGAGCCTCCCTAGCATCGCCGGTGACGCTACGGAGGCTCGTCCTTGTCCCCCTGCCATTGCCCTTTCAATCAAGTTTTTATGCTGAATGTATTTTTTAAACTTTTGTGATCCATAGGGACCTGTAGGCTAGAGATGTGCATACAGTATAATGTCCCCTTGTGGCGCCATACAGTATAGTAAAATGTCTCCTTCTGGCCCGCCATCCCAGACAGTATAACATTTCGTGTGGCATCAAGTCTTTTTTTCTTGTACAGGGGTACTTATGATATGTATCTTTATCGCAATAAATTTCTTAATATCGTTACCATGGCAATATTTTTTATATTGCCCAACCCTACAGTTAAAATATTACACAGAAGACAAACTGCTAACATAGACCTTTCTTCTTCTCCTCACATCAGTAGCGCTATTACTACTGTTGAGCGAACTTGTTTTTTAAGTTCTGAGTCCAAAGTTCGGGTTTGGGTTATTGAAGAACCCCGTAATGGATTCCAAATTCCGTTATAGTCCGTGGTAGCGGAATCCATAACGGATTCTTCGATAATCCGAATCCGAACTTTGGATGCAGAACTTAAAACACAAGTTCGCTCAACACTACTTATTACGGATAATGGGGGAGCTGAGAACAATGAGATGAACGACATCTACAGACCATCAGATCAAGAGTAAGCTCTTGTATAACCTTCTCTCGCCACTAGATGTTCTCCACACTTCTGTCCTACCAGTCAGCCCACAGATCTTTCTGGGAAGCTAAGGATTTATGAGTATTTATCCACTGACTAAATAAAAAAGTGCTTCATAAACCACAATGGGTTGGCCATCAGGAAAGTGTATGCCAATTCTTAACTCATAATCTTCAATGCAAATAACATAATAAAAGACTTAATGATCCCTTGGAGGGCTCGTGTGAAATATGGAGCTGGCAGGAGGAGAACACTATATGGAGTCTATGCACTTAGTCCAAGCACGAGGTCGCTCTGCTTAGCCTGCCTCCATATATTATAGGCCCTTTCCTTAAAGCGTGGCATGAACCCATCAGAGGGCAGAGACAGTCCCGATGTGACAGAGACAGTAACATTTAGGCTAGGAATAGATAGTGACATCTGTCGCCTACAGCCACCATACTGTTACTCCACAGGCTGACTGTCACATGCCAATGCATACAGCTTGTAATGTGTCTAGGCGCCAGGGGCAATAAAGCATGGTTATACCGTCTCATCGTGTAGGAGCCACAGGGTGATGACATCATATACATAAAGCCGCTATGTGATGACATCATATCCAGAAAGACATGTAGTCTAATCTTACTCAGAACTGCAGAACAGACCTCTGCTACCTGTAGGGATATCACGCTGATCATTTGTTGGAACAGGTCGGGTCATACAGTAACATCACCGAGCTACATACAGTGTATAACCGGGACTAGCAGAAGAGCCTATGTATATCAAATTATATTATATACAGTACCATATACAACCAGCTGGTTAACAGGGTCTGACTCACAGGGGATCCTACTGTATGTATACTGTACCATAAACATGCTACACGCAGTACCACACAGACACCTAAACAACAGACCCGAAGAGATACTGTGCATCTCATACAGTAACATGCTACACATAGTACTGCATACTGTATATAACAGCTGTATAACGGGACTAACAGGAGGTAATATGTACATCATACAGTAATATCACCATGATACACATAGTACTGCATACTGTATATAACAGCTGTATAACGGGACTAACAGGAGGTAATATGTACATCATACAGTAATATCACTATGATACACATAGTACTGCATACTGTATATAACAGCTGTATAACGGGACTAACAAGAGATACTATGTACATCATACAGTAATATCACTATGATACACATAGTACTGCATACTGTATATAACAGCTGTATAACGGGACTAACAAGAGATACTATGTACATCATACAGTAATATCACTGATACACATAGTACTGCATACTGTATATAACAGCTGTATAACGGGACTAACAGGAGGTACTATGTACATCATACAGTAATATCACCATGCTACACATAGTACTGCATACTGTATATAACAGCTGTATAACGGGACTAACAAGAGATACTATGTACATCATACAGTAATATCACTATGATACACATAGTACAGCATACTGTATATAACAGCTGTATAACGGGACTAACAGGAGGTAATATGTACATCATACAGTAATATCACCATGCTACACATAGTACTGCATACTGTATATAACAGCTGTATAACGGGACTAACAGGAGGTAATATGTACATCATACAGTAATATCACTATGATACACATAGTACTGCATACTGTATACAACAGCTGTATAACGGGACTAACAGGAGATACTATGTACATCATACAGTAATATCACCATTCTACACATAGTACTGCATACTGTATATAACAGCTGTATAACGGGACTAACAAGAGATACTATGTACATCATACAGTAATATCACCATGCTACATAGTACTGCATACTGTATATAACAGCTGTATAACGGGACTAACAGGAGGTACTATGTACATCATACAGTAATATCACTATGATACACATAGTACTGCATACTGTATATAACAGCTGTATAACGGGACTAACAGGAGGTACTATGTACATCATACAGTAATATCACCATTCTACACATAGTACTGCATACTGTATATAACAGCTGTATAACGGGACTAACAAGAGATACTATGTACATCATACAGTAATATCACTATGATACACATAGTACTGCATACTGTATATAACAGCTGTATAACGGGACTAACAGGAGATACTATGTACATCATACAGTAATATCACCATGCTACATAGTACTGCATACAGTACACAGATCACTATGCTACACATAATACTGCATACAGTACACAGATCACTATGTTACACATAATACTGCATACAGTACACAGATCACTATGTTACACATAATACTGCATACAGTACACAGATCACTATGCTACTCATAATACTGCATACAGTACACATATCACTATGCTACACATAGTACTGCATACAGTACACAGATCACTACGCTACACATAATACTGCATACAGTACACAGATCACTACGCTACACATAATACTGCATACAGATCACTATGCTACACATAGTACTGCATACAGTACACAGATCACTATGCTTCACATAGTACTGCATACAGTACACAGATCACTATGCTTCACATAGTACTGCATACAGTACACAGATCACTATGCTTCACATAGTACTGCATACAGTACACAGATCACTATGCTACACATAGTACTGCATACAGTACACAGATCACTATGCTACACATAGTACTGCATACAGTACACAGATCACTATGCTACACATAATACTGCATACAGATCACTATGCTACACATAATACTGCATACAGTACACAGATCACTATGCTACACATAATACTGCATACAGTACACAGATCACTATGCTACACATAATACTGCATACAGTACACAGATCACTATGCTACACATAGTACTACATACAGTACACAGATCACTATGCTACACATAGTACTGCATACAGTACACAGATCACTATGCTACACATAGTACTGCATACAGTACACAGATCACTATGCTACACATAGTACTGCATACAGTACACAGATCACTATGCTACACATAGTACTGCATACAGTACACAGATCACTATGCTTCACATAGTACTGCATACAGTACACAGATCACTATGCTTCACATAGTACTGCATACAGTACACAGATCACTATGCTACACATAGTACTGCATACAGTACACAGATCACTATGCTACACATAGTACTGCATACAGTACACAGATCACTATGCTACACATAATACTGCATACAGTACACAGATCACTATGCTACACATAATACTGCATACAGTACACAGATCACTATGCTACACATAATACTGCATACAGTACACAGATCACTATGCTACACATAATACTGCATACAGTACACAGATCACTATGCTACACATAGTACTGCATACAGTACACAGATCACTATGCTACACATAGTACTGCATACAGTACACAGATCACTATGCTACACATAGTACTGCATACAGTACACAGATCACTATGCTACACATAGTACTGCATACAGTACACAGATCACTATGCTACACATAATACTGCATACAGTACACAGATCACTATGCTACACATAGTACTGCATACAGTACACAGATCACTATGCTACACATAGTACTGCATACAGTACACAGATCACTATGCTACACATAGTACTGCATACAGTACACAGATCACTATGCTACACATAGTACTGCATACAGTACACAGATCACTATGCTACACATAGTACTGCATACAGTACACAGATCACTATGCTACACATAGTACTGCATACAGTACACAGATCACTATGCTACACATAGTACTGCATACAGTACACAGATCACTATGCTACACATAGTACTGCATACAGTACACAGTGGTCTAACAGGAGATACTATGCAGATCAAGCAGTAACATCACCATGCTTTATATGGTACCATACATACAGACAGCGGTATAAGAGGGACTCACTGACAGAAGATCCTCAGTATGTCAGTAACATCACCCTGCCACACACAGTAGCACCCAAACAGCTGAAGATCGTATGTATACCGCTCTGCTACATACAGTAGCACACATTATACACAGCTATATAACAGAGAATGGATCACAGGAAATCCTATGTATGTTCATAAAGAAAAGTAACCATACAACACACAGTATCACATAGTAAACATACACACAGCTGTATAACAGGGACTGGCAGGAGATCGTATGGATGCCAGTGTCACAGCACCCTGCTACACAGAAACATCTGTATGATGGGGGATCCGAGGCTAGAGATACTGTAGTACCATATGTACAATCAGCTGTGTACATCCCAAGTATGAAACACGGTGACATTACCATGATACACATACAAACAGATGTACAACAGGGGCTGTTGATCTTCTGTATATTATAGAGTTAGTTCACCCTACTACGGTTTTAACTAGAAAATGATGCAATATTTGCGCTACACACAGCAGAAATAGGATTTACTAAAAACAGATGGCGCTTAGGAAAAAACAATAAATCTTTATTGGGGTACAAGGGATCAAAAAGAGCTATCTGTGCTAGATAACTGTAAATATATAGCGGTGCAATTTAATGATATACCAGGGTGCGGTTTGATCCAGTGTGACCAATGCCTAATAACTCCCTGTTTGCACCGCTATATAGTAGAACGGCACGGCCGTACTAGCGCCGGAGGCTTGTATCGCGTGCACGCCATCAGTGGCGCGCGATGTCTGCAATGTGAATGCGATCCTTTTCTCTCTTGATAGCTCCTGATGAGATGCCCGCAATAGGGCGAGGAAACGCGTTGAGCTGTGAATACAGAGAGCTGAGCGACTTATATCAGTATTAGAATATTAGCGGCCTCGCATGATATTTTTAGTAGGGTTAGGGTGGGAGCACTGTGATGCCAGCTGCTAGCGGTTGAATGTTGATATAACCAGAGCAGCAGCAGCTACCCTAACCGCACATATCTTTCTACTATATAGCGGTGCAAACAGGGAGTCATTAGGCATTGGTCACACTAGATCAAACCGCACCCTGGTATATCATTAAATTGCACCGGTATATATTTACAGTTATCTAGCACAGATAGCTCTTTTTGATCCCTTGTACCCCAATAAAGATTTATTGTTTTTTCCTAAGCGCTATCTGTTTTTAGTAAATCCTAGTTCACCCTACTACATCTATACCAACAGCTGTACAACAGGAGACCGACTGTACATCCTATGTATGTCAGTCAAATAACACTGCTATATATAGTACTATATACGTATAAACGGCTGTATACAAGGGGACTGACTGTATATCACCAAACTACATATACGAGCTAACACATAGAAAAAGCTGTATAACAGGGGAACCTACATCACATAATACATATAGTACTAGACACATGCAAACACCACGAATATGACTGTAGATCTGGAGTCAGCAACCTCCAGCACACCAGCTGCTATGAAACTACAATTCCCAGCATGCTCCAATCATTTCTATGGGAGTTCTGAGAAGAACAGAGCAAGTACGCATACTGGTAGTTGTAGTTTCACAACAGCTGGAGTGCCGGAGGTTGCCTACCCCTGCTGTAGATCCTAGATCACTTACTGCGTATAGTACTACACACAAACGGCTGTATAACAGGGACCGACTGTAGATCATATAGTACTACACACAAACAGCTGTATAACAGGGACCGACTGTAGATCATATAGTACTACACACAAACAGCTGTATAACAGGGACCGACTGTAGATCATATAGTACTACACACAAACAGCTGTATAACAGGGACCGACTGTAGATCATATAGTACTACACACAAACAGCTGTATAACAGGGACCGACTGTAGATCATATAGTACTACACACAAACAGCTGTATAACAGGGACCGACTGTAGATCATATAGTACTACACACAAACAGCTGTATAACAGGGACCGACTGTAGATCATATAGTACTACACACAAACAGCTGTATAACAGGGACCGACTGTAGATCATATAGTACTACACACAAACAGCTGTATAACAGGGACCGACTGTAGATCATATAGTACTACACACAAACAGCTGTATAACAGGGACCGACTGTAGATCATATAGTACTACACACAAACAGCTGTATAACAGGGACCGACTGTAGATCATATAGTACTACACACAAACAGCTGTATAACAGGGACTGACTGTAGATCATATAGTACTACACACAAACAGCTGTATAACAGGGACCGACTGTAGATCATATAGTAATACACACAAACAGCTGTATAACAGGGACCGACTGTAGATCATATAGTACTACACACAGCTGTATAACAGTAGTATGACTGTAGATCCTACATCACTTACTGTGTAAAGTACTACACACAAACTGCTGCATAACAGGAATATCACTGTATAGAGTCTACACCACTTACTAAGTAAAAAACTACACACAAAGAGCTGTATAACCACGGGACTACCTGTATATCCTCCATTACCATACTATATATAGTACTACATACATAGCAACAGCTGTATAACATGGGAACGACTGTAGATCCTACATACATTACTACAGAAAGTACCACACACAGAAACAGCTGTATAACAGGGAATGACTGTAGATCCTGCATATCTGTTACATCACAGTCTGTATGTGTGTAGAAGGGTGATGTAGCATCTCCAGTCAGCCCCCGTTATACAGCTGTCTGTATGGGTGTAGTATGGTGATGTAGGACCTCCAGTCAGTCCCTGTTATACAGCTGTTTCAATATGTGTAGTATGGTGGTGTAGGACCTCCAGTCCGCCCCCTTTATACAGCTGTTTCTATGTATGTAGTATGGTGATGTAGGACCTCCAGTCAGTCCCTGTTATACAGCTGTTTCTATGTCTGGTATGGTGATGTAGGACCTCCAGTCCGCCCCCCTTATCCAGCTGTTTCTATGTGTGTAGTATGGTGATGTAGGACCTCCAGTCCGCCCCAATTATACAGCTGTTTCTATGTCTGTAGCATGGTGATGTTGGACCTCCAGTCTGCCCCCATTATACAGTGGATTCTATGTGTGTAGTATGGTGATGTAGGACCTCCAGTCCGCCCCCATTATACAGCGGATTCTATGTGTGTAGTATGGTGATGTAGGACCTCCAGTCCCCCCCATTATACAGCGGATTCTATGTGTGTAGTATGGTGATGTAGGACCTCCAGTCCGCCCCCATTATACAGCGGATTCTATGTGTGTAGTATGGTGATGTAGGACCTCCAGTCCGCCCACATTATACAGCGGATTCTATGTGTGCAGTATGGTGATGTAGGACCTCCAGGCAGCCCCCATTATACAGCTGTTTCTATGTTTGTAGTATGGTGATGTAGGACCTCCAGGCAGCCCCCATTATACAGCTGTTTCTATGTGTGTAGTATGGTGATGTAGGACCTCCAGGCAGCCCCCATTATACAGCTGTGTCTATGTATGTAGTATGGCGATGTAGGACCTGCAGGCAGCCCCCATTATACAGCTGTTTCTATGTCTGTAGTATGGTCATGTAGGACCTCCAGGCAGCCCCCATTATACAGCTGTGTCTATGTATGTAGTATGGCGATGTAGGACCTGCAGGCAGCCCCCATTATACAGCTGTGTCTATGTATGTAGTATGGCGATGTAGGACCTGCAGGCAGCCCCCATTATACAGCTGTTTCTATGTCTGTAGTATGGTGATATAGGACCTCCAGTCCGCCCCCATTATCCAGCTGTTTCTATGTCTGTAGTATGGTGATGTACGACCTCCAGTCCGCCCCCATTATACAGCTGTTTCTATGTGTGCAGTACTATATATGTATGTGTGTAGTATGGTGATGTAGGACCTCCAGGCAGTCCCCATTATACAGCTGTTTCTATGTCTGTAGTATGGTGATGTAGGACCTCCAGTCCGCCCCCATTATACAGCTGTTTCTATGTCTGTAGTATGGTGATGTAGGACCTCCAGGCAGCCCCCATTATACAGCTGTTTCTGTGTGTGCAGTACTATATATGTATGTGTGTAGTATGGTGATGTAGGACCTCCAGTCAGCCCCCATTATACAGCTGTTTCTATGTGTGCAGTATGGTGATGTAGGACCTCCAGTCTGACTCCATTATACAGCTGTTTCTGTGTGTGCAGTACTATATATGTATGTGTGCAGTACTATATATGTATGTGTGTAGTATGGTGATGTAGGACCTCTAGTCCGCCCCATTATACAGCTGTTTCTATGTGTGCAGTACTATATATGTATGTAGTATGGTGATGTAGGACCTCCAGTCAGCCCCCATTATACAGCTGTTACTATGTGTGCAGTACTATATATGTGTGTGTGTGCAGTACTATATGTGTGTGTGCAGTACTATATATGTGTGTGCAGTACTATATATGTGTGTGTGTGCAGTACTATATATGTGTGTGTGTGTGTGCAGTATGGTGATGTAGGACCTCCAGGCAGTCCCCATTATACAGCTGTTACTATGTGTGCAGTACTATATATGTATGTGTGCAGTACTATATATGTATGTGTGCAGTATGGTGAAGTAGGACCTCCAGGCAGTCTCCATTATACAGCTGTTACTATGTGTGCAGTACTATATATGTATGTGTGCAGTACTATATATGTATGTGTGCAGTATGGTGATGTAGGACCTCCAGGCAGCCCCCATTATACAGCTGTTACTATGTGTGCAGTACTATATATGTATGTGTGCAGTACTATATATGTGTGTGTGCAGTACTATATATGTATGCGTGCAGAACTATATATGTATGTCTGTAGTATGGTGATGTAGGACCTCCAGTCAGCCCCCATTATACAGCTGTTACTATGTGTGCAGTACTATATGTGTATGCGTGCAGTACTATATGTGTATGCGTGCAGTACTATATGTGTATGCGTGCAGTACTATATGTGTATGCGTGCAGTACTATATGTGTATGCGTGCAGTACTATATGTGTATGCGTGCAGTACTATATGTGTATGCGTGCAGTACTATATGTGTATGCGTGCAGTACTATATGTGTATGCGTGCAGTACTATATGTGTATGCGTGCAGTACTATATGTGTATGCGTGCAGTACTATATGTGTATGCGTGCAGTACTATATGTGTATGCGTGCAGTACTATATGTGTATGCGTGCAGTACTATATGTGTATGCGTGCAGTACTATATGTGTATGCGTGCAGTACTATGTGTATGCGTGCAGTACTATATGTGTATGCGTGCAGTACTATATGTGTATGCGTGCAGTACTATATGTGTATGCGTGCAGTACTATATGTGTATGCGTGCAGTACTATATATGTATGCGTGCAGTACTATATATGTATGCGTGCAGTACTATATATGTATGCGTGCAGTACTATATATGTATACGTGCAGTACTATATATGTATACGTGCAGTACTATATATGTGTGTGTGTAGTATGGTGATGTAGGACCTCCAGGCAGCCCCCATTATACAGCTGTTACTATGTGTGCAGTACTATATATGTGTGTGCAGTACTATATATGTGTGTGTGTGCAGTACTATATATGTGTGTGTGTGCAGTACGGTGAAGTAGGACCTCCAGGCAGTCCCCATTATACAGCTGTACATCTTCAGAGCTGCCTCACACACACGACCAGTCCCTGGCACAGTCCACAATGCTGGGAGACTTTCCCCCCAGCTCCTGGCAGCACAGTCCTGCCCACAGCCCGGGCTCTCCGTGCAGTTTGCAGCCGTGCGGGTCAGTACCTGAGATATCAGCGGGACCAGGGTCTGCTCCACAGACTTGGTCTTGATTTCCAGCCCGCTGTCTATGCTGAAGCCGGAGGAGGAGGACGAGGAGACCCCACTGCTGCTGCACGGTGAAGTAGCCATGACTCCGGAGGGACAGCCCGTGTGTACAGGATGCACTGGATACGCTCCGTCCTTCTGGCCGTCTCCCCGTTGGACGTCCGCCACAGGAGAACACCTACGAAATGAAGAGAGGCTCCAAACTACAAGTACAGGACAAGAGACATCCCCGCCACAGAGCCACGCTGCGGAGGAGCCCCGCTCCACAGTCCAGTCCTCATTCCCGCTCACAGCTCCGCCCCTGTCTCCGCCCACCGGGAAAATCTACTGCGTGACCGCAACTTTCTCATTCTTCTCCGATTCCTGGCCGCCTGTCCTGGGTGAGGAGACGTGGAGCCGGGCTCCCGCTCTCTGCAGCCTGGGCACGGGGCTCCGGGTCACCCAGCGGCACTGTAGGTCACAGCAGCTCCCGGAGAGCCGCCATTCATGTTTAGGCGCTGGTACTATGAAGAAGCTTAGGTGCCCGTGTGTCATACGTAGTCATATGGAACCGTCCTATCTCTTATCTAGGCATTTCTGCAGTAGAGCTTATCGAGAGGCATGCTTTTATCATTTAGCCTAAATTCAGCAGGACCCCTAGTAAACATGTCTGGGGCTCAGGTGACCAGGGTTCAGCTGGCTCTATACTAGTAGTATGGCTGCAAGTGACAGATAGTGCAGCGGAGGGGTCCTCGTCAAAGTCCGCAACCAATCGGCACCTAGTGCAAGATTTTGACTCAGATTTCACCTTATGCATCACAAAGGATGAAACCCACAGCGCAGGTCCAGTCGTGTGCAGATTCCCTTGCAGAAACTAAGATTTTTTAAAATCTCATCCATTATTCCGCCTTTGTATTTGTGTAGGTTTTCCACACATAATCCTGCTATAAAAGAAAAACGTTTGGTACCGTGTAAGCCACTAGTGAGATGTCCAGATGCTCTCGATCCTCCTGGCCTGAAGAAGGAACCTTTTTGAGAGCCTCAAGACTAATCCTGCTTCAGAAACGCCACACCGTATAGCTACGTCCAGCCGAATTTCCATCTATAAATGGGCCCTGGTTTAGACCCTCGGGATATACCCTTAAAAAAACAATGACGGTCAACTGTATTATCTGAACAGATACGTTTGTGCAGAGCCATGACGAATTCGCACCATATGTTAATTAGCCTCTAGAGGCTCCGTTCGCAGGGCATGACTTGAGGTGGGCAAACAGAGCTTCTAGGAGCAGGTCGCAATGCCCCCCCCCCCCTGCACCTAGAGGCTAATTAGCATATTATAAAAGTTAAAATTGTGCAGCATAGGATTAGGAGAGTTAGGGTCTGCTGACATTAGCACAGCGCTAATGTCAGCCAGTTTAATAGGGTTAAATCTGGTGACAGTAACCCTTTAAAACAACTTTCCTCCCAGGAAGGAGAAAAAAAAGATCCTATCTCCCTGTGTAACTGTAACATGGACTTCTGTGCATGTTATGCATCCTCCTGTCATCCATCAATCAGAAAGTATACATGGGGGGAGGGGTCACATATGGGGGTCTACTTTTCTCCAGGAAAGGAGTGTGAAGATCACCCCTCAGCGCTAAATTATACTTTTGATGCCATGACCCAGATGTTTACCAGCGTGCTGATCACGGAATGAAAAAAGTCATGCCAAACACTTATATTCTACAGACACTAACAGCAATTAAATGTTCCATTTTCCACTGTTTCTCCTGTCCATATGCTATCTTTACCACACAAAATACGGACCCTTTCTCTAGCGATACCAATTACATGCTATACCAATAATAATAATGATCATCACTAGAGAGAAATGTAGTATATTAGCCCTTACAGTATGTCGTCAGAAGAATGAAAACCTTCTGGGTCTTGGAATCCAGAGACAGAAAAACAGGTGTTTTGTTATACCAGTTTTATAATAAAAACTGCATAAATCTGACATCATCATAATTAGAGATGAGCGAATTTCATATTTTGAAATTCATTTACACTTCATTTGGTGGTTAAAGGTGAATTGCGTTATGGATTCCGTTACCACGGACCATAACGCAATTCTATGACGGAATGCCTTTAGAGGCATTCCCTTATTCATTCCGTAGAAGTATAATAGAAGTCTATGGGCTGCAAAACGGATCCGTCCTATTTCCGTTATGCAGGGGAGTCCTCTCCTGCACAACGGAAATGGGACGGATCCATTATGCAGCCCATAAACCTCTAAAGGCATTCCGTTATGCATTCCGTCATAGAATTGCGTTATGGTCCGTGGTAACAAAATACATAACGCAATTCACCTTTTACCAGTAAACGATTCACGAACGAACTTCATAAGTGGAAATTCGCTCATCTCTAATCATAATCCTACTGACCCACAGAACAAAGTTATTATATTACTTTTATCGCACAATGAACACTAAAAGAAATCCCTCCAAATAATGGTAAAATTGCTGTTTTTTTTCCTCCTTCTAAAAAAAAAATAAAAAAAGTTATTTAAAGGGAACTTGTCTTCACCTTTATGCTGCCCATAATAACGGCAAGTAGAGGCGGGTGAGTTGAGCTCAGTGATCTGTCATTTAAAAGTTAAAAGTTTGTGGTTGCCGAGAACCAACATCACAATCATTGCAGACTGGGCCTGGAAAAGAGTCACGGCCACCAGAGAAGAGTCATGGTTACTCATGAATTCATGCTCTCCCTGCCCTCCTGCTGATGACTGACAGTCTTTGACCTAGTTTTCTCCCTTTCTCTCTAGGAGAGAACTGCCAATCATCAGCAGATAGGCCGAGAGAGTAGGAGATTATAATAACCAGGACTCTTCTCAGGTAGATTTGACTCTTTTCAAGGCCCGGGCTGCAATGCTTATGATGCTGGTTCTCAGCAACCACTTACTTTTAGCTCATGAGTGACACACCACTGAAATCAGCATATCAGGACTCATTGGCATGCGCTGGAACTGTTAAAACCTAGCAACATAAAACTAAGGCCTCATGTACATGACCGTATTTTGTTTCCTTGTCCGTTCCGTTTTTTTTGCTGATAGGATGAAGACCCATTCATTTCAATGGGTCCCCAAAAAATGCAGACAGCACACCATGTGTTATCCGCATCAGTATGTCCATTCCGTAGCCCCGCAAAAAAAATAGAGCATGTCCTATTTTTTTCTAGTTTGCGGACAAGGATGAGCATTATTACAATGTATTCGCAAAAATAACAGATCCGCAAAAAAAACGGATGCCATACGGCCGTCATCCTTTTTTTTGCGGATCCGCAATTTGCGGACCGCAAAACACATACGGTCATGTGCATGAGGCCTAATGGCAAATTCTCTTTAAGTCACCAGAGTTGTGTGCCGCATATATATTCATTTCAAACATAAATTCAAAATCTACAATAAAAAAGTGACATTTTTGGGAGTGGCTATCGAGGGGGGGTTTCGGTTCGGTTTAAAGGTATTTTATAGCATTTGCTCCAAAAATCCAAGACATCAAATAGAGTTTTTATTTTAACAGATTTCTGTCTTTGGTCCTTCTGACAGCATCTGTTGATGACAAAAATCCCCAATATGTGCCACCTTTAGATTGCTTGAACCACTCCTGTTGTGGTCAGTAGAAAACATTTCTCATTGCCAGCCTTGTCCCCAGTGGTTAAAGGGGTTGTTCCAAGGTATAAACTTGTCATCTGTCCATAGGAGATACAACCAAAAGGGTAACAATGTTTTCAATGTTTGACTTTCAGGCTCCATATCTCACCATCCACTACAGTTTCAAACGTGAGACTACCATCATTTTATAGACAATCATCTTGGCTATCTCATACATAAATTGGACGTGCAACTATTTAGCATATGATTAGTTATGCAGATTCTTGTCATGTAACTGCATTGTTACTGTTTTGCTCCTGGTTGTGGAACAATCATTTTTTTCTTGTATACTACAAATTACAACCTGTTGTTCTCACATTCCCTAATAGCTCAGTGTGTTTTTAGGTTGATTCCCAAGCGAAAGGGTCACTGGTTCGTATCCAGGAGCAACCATGAAGAAGATTTCCCAAGAAAAGAGAAACAGCATCATCCAGCTCATCGATAGCGGTATCTTGGCTAAGAAAATTGCAAAACTGCTTTATGTGAATTCCATGACAGTTTGAAGAATACAAAATGAAATCTGTCCATCCATTCCAAAGCCAAGAGGTGGATGTCCAAGCAAAATATCAGAGTAAAGGCTATCAGTTCCGAAGGCACAAACATGGCAGTGGAGGTGGCTTGTATGCTTTTTAATAGTGAGTTTACAGACATCCATGCAAAGCAACGCGCATTACACAAGTATGGAATGGTGGCCCGAAAAAAGGTGAAGAAGCCTCGACTTCAGTATCGTCATAAGAAGGGTCGGCTCGAGTTTGTAAAAATGTATGAACAGCGGACAGTAAAAGATTGAAAACGGGTGATTAATAGACTGAGCTCTGATGGGTGCAAATGGGTCTGGAAGAAACAAGGGAAAAGGGGCTAACGGATTGAGAAATTGAAGGATTTGTCAAGTTCGGTGGCGGAAGCCTGATGATATGGGGTTGTTTCATAGACAAAGTCGTTGGATACATGACCAGAATCGATGATGGTCTGAATGCTGAGCTATATCCTACAAGACAAGTTACTTTATACACTCGAGTACTATGGGTATGAAAAGGACCCAAACCCATGTTGAAGAAGTGGTTCAATGACAATAAAGTAATAGTGCTGGATTGGCCCCCACAGTCTCGACATTGAGCCAATCAAACACTTGTGGTCAGAGTTTAAGAAAATGCTGTATTCATACCCAAGTGAGTCAACCAGTATTCACCAACATTGGGAATGTGTAGACGAGACCTGGGAACAGATTTTGGTCGAGACATGCTTGAATATGGCCAAGAGCATGCCCAAAAGAATTCAGGCACTGTTGAAAGCCAAAGGCGGATTTACAAAATACTAACAAAATAACAAAAATTGTAGAAAATGTAGAATTTTAGGAGCAAAACAGTAACAATTCAGTTACATGACAAGAATCTACATAACTAATCATATGCTAAATAGTTGCAAGTCCAATCCAAGAGGATTGTCTATAAAATGATGGTAGTCTCTTGTTCAAAGCTGTAGTGGATGGTGAGATATGGAGCCTGAAAGTCAAAAGTTCAACCTTACCTTTTTGCGTGTCAGTGTAAGTATCTAATCAGTTGTGGTCCAACTGCTGGGACCTGCACCGATCAGGAGAACGGGGTTCTGAGTTCCCCGTATAAAGGGAACTGTGGTCATACATGTATGCTGCTACTCCATTCTTTCTCCATGGGACTACTCAAACAAAATAATAGCTTATCTCAAGGAGACCAGCTACAGAAAACACAGCGGAGCCTCACTTAAGAGTCTCAACATAGCAATCCAAAGTGCAAAGCTCCCTGGGAAACAGTAATATGCAAAATAAATGTGGAGCCCCAGTATTGGGTCTACAACACAATAAAAACCAGATATCCCTCAAAGGAAGGAAAACCGAGCCAAGGGGTGTCTCCATCACAGAGATCACAAAATCCACCATATCAAGTGGCCCCTATGTCAAGATCCCGCTTTTTTACAAGCTTTAAGGATATGACGGGGAAAACCTAAGCCAGTTATCCATCCACAGACAGCTGTTTCGGGGTGTTGCCCCTCATCAGTGCGGAGTAGGATTCTGGCTAACCGGGAGCAATGCCTTGGAGACTACTCAAACAAAATAATAGCTTATCTCAAGGAGACCAGCTACAAAAAACACCGCGGAGCCTCAGTTAAGAGTCTCAACACAGCAATCCAAAGTGCAAAGCTCCCTGTGAAACAGTAATATGCAAAATAAATGTGGAGCCCCAGTTATGGGTCTACAACACAATGAAAGCCAGATATCCCTCAAATGAAGGAAAACCGAGCAAAGGGGTGTCTCTATTACAGAGATCCCCAAATCCACCATATCAAGTGGTCCCTATGTCAAGATCCCGCTTTTTTACAAGCTTTAAGGATATGATGGGGAAAACCTAAACCAGTTATCCATCCACAAACTGCTGTTTCGGGGTGTTGCCCCTCATCAGTGCGGAGTAGGATTCTGGCTAACCGGGAGCAATGCCTTGGAGACTACTCAAACAAAATAATAGCTTATCTCAAGGAGACCAGCTACAGAAAACACTGCGGAGCCTCAGTTAAGAGTCTCAACCATAGCAATCCAAAGTGCAAAGCTCCCTGGGAAACAGTAATATGCAAAATAAATGTGGAGCCCCAGTATTGGGTCTACATCACAATGAAAGCCAGATATCCCTCAAAGGAAGGAAAACCGAGCAAAGGGGTGTCTCCACGAAACAGCTGTCTGTGGATGGATAACTGGCTTAGGTTTTCCCCGTCATATGCTTAAAGCTTGTAAAAAAGCAGGATCTTGACATAGGGGCCACTTGATATGGTGGATTTGGTGATCTCTGTGAGGGAGACACCCCTTTGCTCGGTTTTCCTTCCTTTGAGGGATATCTGGCTTTCATTGTGTTGTAAACCCAATACTGGGGCTCCACATTTATTTTGCATTATTCTCCATGGGACTGGCAGAGATATCTGAGCACTTTATAAGACTATCTCTGGCAGTCCCATAGAGTTGGAGTATTTTCATTCGAGAACCACGTTCCATTGGTTGAGCCCTCACCAATCAAATACTAAGCCCTTATCTTGGGCATAGGGGACAGGTTGATATCTTGGAACAAACCTCTTTAAGAGAAAAAATATAAAACCACCTCTGATGTTTTTAGTTAGACCACAGATCGTTACTGTGAAGCTCTGCATGAAATGTGTTCTTCTGTGTCTAGAATACAGCACAGACCCAAAGAAAGGCAAACTGTGTTTCTCTAGGTGCTTTGAAACTATGTCCAAGTACAAAGGCTTTCAGGAATGTTATATTCAGCTTAGCAGAAGAGTTACTCACGTCGAGGTGAATGACTGAGACTAAACAATTCCAAGAAATACTTCTGACAGCGTGACTGAGAATTGCACCATGTATGGCTAGATAGATCTTTTGATGATTAGAAAAGTTCACTATTGCACAAGGTTATCTTCTATTATATTGAAAAATGTTGTGATTCAGTGATCCATCTTTATTATAGGACGGGATTAGAACCCCTGATCCAGTGATTTACCAATTTGTCTGCACCTAGAAGCTGTCTAAAAAGTGGCCTGCCTGTGAGAGCCGGGAGATGTCCCTCCAAGCATAGCTGCTTATGCGGTAACTACAGTAATTATTAAAAGGGTTGTCTCACTTCAGCAAATAGCATTTATTATGTAGATTAACTTAATACAAGGCACTTACTACTGTATTGTTATTATCCATATTGCTTCCTTTGCTGGCTTCATTCATTTTTCTATAACATTATACACTGCTCATTTCCATGGTTACGACCACTGCTGTAGCGCAGCTACAAGGTGACCAGGACAGGAGTTGCTGCGCATGCGTGCCTATGTGTGCTCGCACAGTCTCGACCACCAGAGAGGCTGGTGCTTGTTCCTATAGTGTGCAAGCACAACCATAGCTGCTGGGGCTAAAAAAATCTTTTTTTTTTCAATTGCTCTTTTTCAACAATTTTGTTAAGTTTCACTTTCGTCTGTAGAGCATCTTATTTCAGTTGACCTGGTGGAATCTTCAAGTTGCTGTTCTGATGGCTGGATGTATAGCCCTTATAACTCTTGGCAGCTCATAAACACATATTTAAAAAGCCATTATCAATCTATAATTTAACTATAATTTATGCAATCATAAAACAGGTGTTCATAGCCTTTAACCCCTCTCAGGTCTACTCCCTGCCTTCCCAAAGCCATAACTTTTTTTTTTTTTTCATTTGCATAGCGATATGAGAGCTTTTTTTTACTTTTTAAATGTTTCCCTAAGGAACTTGAACATTAGATCATCAGATCGCTTCTCTCACAGACTCCTCAAAGAGGACTGATGCTGCCTCAGGGAATGAATGGCTCCCCGATCTCCACTAGGGGGAGCCGTTCCAGCTCCAGAAGTGCTGCGCTTCTGGCTTTTCAGTTCTCAGATGGCATCACATTTGGAATCTTAAGGGTAAAATGTCTATGATTGGCATTATTGCTGGTCGCAGATATTATCCCTGTGTTTCCGCTGTTTAAAACATCAGGCACCCCCCAGCTACTGCACCCGCTGTGCTCGCCAGCAGGTGCCATATTTAAATACGCGACTTCTCAAGCACTGGATCAACACTGTAGTGCTGCGTTTATGTCTGTTATTGTTAACTATAACAAGTGGTCATCCACTACATTTAGGTTTTTACACCAACAAAATGTTTATTTACTGTAAGAGCAGTAACCTGGCCAGACCTACCTTTGCTGGGTAAACAATCATGGGACAAGTAGTTACCAGAGTTTCTGCCTGTAAACAGTGACTTAGACCACATTTTTTACCTTCCTGACAATTTTAGCAAATCTGACGCTACTTTATGTGGTAATAACTTTTGAATGATTTTACTTATCCAACTGATTCTGAAACTATTTCCCCATGACACATTGTACTTCATGTTAGTGGTAGATTTGAGTTTAAATGTTTTACTTTTATTTATAAAAACACTCATTATAGCTCAATCCTTATCTTACTGATAAGAATGTGGCTTAAATAAGTGTTTATGAGTAGAGATGAGCGAATTTCATATTTTGAAACTTGTTCACACTTCATTTGTTGGTAAAAAGTGAATTGCGTTATGCATTCCGTTACCACGAGTCCTCCGCTGCATAACGGAAACGGGTCGGATCCGTTTTGCAGCCCCAAGACTTCTATTATGAGGGAATGAATAACGGAATGCTTCTAAAGGCATTCCGTTATGCATTACATCATAGAATTGTGTTATGGTCCGTGGTAACAGAATCCTTAACGCAAATAACCTTTTACCAACAAGTGTGAACAAATTTCATAAGAGGAAATTCACTCATCTCTAATTATAACCTCTTCTTAGTAATTCAGAGATAAAGGTTATTAGATGATAGTTATTCAACTACCTGATAAGACGTCTCTAAAATAAAATAACAAACTTTATTAAATATTAAGGGTAAAAAAGCACATTAAATCCCTTCAGGTACCACAGAGTGCTTTTGGTGTGGAGAGGGAACTAGAAATTTATCCATCCACCCCACAACACTCTGGATGAAGACGGTGCTCACTACCGCTGGGTGCAGGGAGTCTATTATTCACCCCTAAGCTTTCATTAATGCCCAGCTAGTATTAGTGGAGAGCTAGGACTGAGATACTGCAGACATACAGCACACTTAGTTAGAACATTCATAGGCCAGCAATGTGATACTTTAACCGGCTACAAGGGATAAAACATACATCAATGGTCGATCGGGATGGTACCGCAGGACTACGTGTCATTCTTGTTAAGTCCTGCAGTACCATCCCGATCGACCATTGATGTATGTTTTATCCCTTGTAGCCGGTTAAAGTATCACATTGCTTGCCTATGAATGTTCTAACTAAGTGGGCCGTATGTCTACGGCATCTCAGTCTGGTCCGTATAATAAACATTAAATGGCCATACATTCATTGCTATTATTTATAATATTGCAATTAGCTTGGCCAGTGCTTCATGTAGGTCCGCTTTAGATGAGCTCTCCCCCCTGTTGTGTAGATCCTGGGGGATTCTGAATGTGACTCTCTATGTTTAAACTGACCGGCCCACAGACGCGGATCCACACATATGGGGTCCCTGGTTTCTATCCAGTACTCTCTGATGGATCGTATACAAGCCTATCTGAGCCATCTTATGACAGTTGAGCCGCGAGCATACTTCCCCCTTTTACATATACACCAATGGTGGTTAGTGCTCTAGGCTAGGTACAAAGCCAATACCGAAGATGCGAGGCTCTGGGGGCAGGAGTAAGGTATACTACCTGGATCATTCCCCACGCCTCCCAACCCTAGGGGTTGATACCGCCTAGGATCGGGGTTTGTAGCATTTAAACCCGACGGTTCAGCGGCCGCTCGCAGCTGTCATAGTGCCGATAGTCATGCACGCAAAAGGTGCACGGCATTCCAATGTGAAACCTATACATTAAAAATAATTTAGCTTACTCCTGATGATACAGGGCGATTTGTCAGCCCTGTTGAAACGCGTTGAGTAGGACTTGAATGTGTTTGATTATTTTACCAATACACTAATATCCAGATCCAAATTATAGATTTAAACATAACAAAGAATAAACTGCATTTGCAATTTAACAATTGAGCTTTATTTAATTCATTAATCACATGGCATCACATAAAGAGTTAAAATGTTTAAAAATTATGGTGGATGGTGTCAACCATATTAGATTTACAGTCAAAAAAACAGGTATTTTCACCAATATCTTTGCACATTATTACATCCAATATTACAACTTTGTATTAGTATATTAATTTCCCACCGAACAGCTAATATATGTATATGTATACTCATGCTATAATGTATATTGCAGTTGATTGCTCTCACAATGGGACGCACCTATACAAAATGCATCAGAAATAAAGTGCAAGTGCATATAAGTGAAACTCATGCTGTGCTAACACTATGAGGGCAATCACCACAACTCAACATTGCATACACTAAACTGAAGGGTATCAATAATACAAAATGCAATACAAAGATACTGACCAGAGTGTAAAGTTACACTGACACCAACGTCACCAAACCCCCGACGCGTGTGCAATGTTGAGTTGTGGTGATTGCCCTCATAGTGTTAGCACAGCATGAGTTTCACTTATATGCACTTGCACTTTATTTCTGATGCATTTTGTATAGGTGCGTCCCATTGTGAGAGCAATCAACTGCAATATACATTATAGCATGAGTATACATATACATATATTAGCTGTTCGGTGGGAAATTAATATACTAATACAAAGTTGTAATATTGGATGTAATAATGTGCAAAGATATTGGTGAAAATACCTGTTTTTTTGACTGTAAATCTAATATGGTTGACACCATCCACCATAATTTTTAAACATTTTAACTCTTTATGTGATGCCATGTGATTAATGAATTAAATAAAGCTCAATTGTTAAATTGCAAATGCAGTTTATTCTTTGTTATGTTTAAATCTATAATTTGGATCTGGATATTAGTGTATTGGTAAAATAAATGAACGGAGTATCGGATCTAATACTTTATGGGGGACATTGGTTTGGTTATCTAATTGAATGTGTTTGAGACCGAGAGGTTGTGTAATACCTCTGGTTAGAGGCATCGCAGGCACCCTGCGAGCGGTGTATTCTATGTACCGGCCGCCAGTGTGGTGTGCTTGCTTAATGGAGAGCGATTGCTAAGGAGGGCTGGTTGGAAGAAGACTTGTGTGTGTCAGACTGATTGCTGGCGGTATCGCCTGACATAGACATAGTCTTAACCCACATACCACCTAATGTTGTGACCTGATTTGTCCTAGCTCTCCACTAATACTAGCTGGGCATTAATGAAAGCTGTACACCCAGCGGTAGTGAGCACCGTCTTCATCCAGAGTGTTGTGGGGTGGATGGATAAATTTCTAGCTGCCTCTCCACACCAAAAGCACTCTGTGGTACCTGAAGGGATTTAATGTGCTTTTTTACCCTTAATATTTAATAAAGTTTGTTATTTTATTTTAGAGACTTCTTTTCAGGTAGTTGAATAATTTTGAGCATTTGGACGTACAACAGAATATCCGTCATAGTGTGTAATATTTTATTAGATGATAGGCAAAAGGTGAAAGTAAAAAGTATGATTCACATAGCTAGAAAAACTGCTATTCTTTTGTGAAAGAAGGTTCAATATTTTTATTAAAGACCAATTGAAAAAATAATTTTTGGCCCAAAATGAGTAAAATGCAATCATAAAAAATTGCCCCTGAAGGTGTACATAACCTTTAAGACTAAAAGATAAACACCAACAATTGGCGGGGAACCTACGCCCTTGAGAAAGCCGGATATAGGCGAAACGTACGTCGGGAGGATACAGGAGGTGCCGAGATTGCAGTGTATTGTGCTAGGTATGCTATTCTATTTATTCCTGTGATGCTAGTAGGATAAGGGATTTGATGAAATATGCACTGTTACTTTATTGTTGAAATCTCACTGCTAGTAGGATTCTATTAGATATAAGGGGAATTTACCCCGGTGTTTAGCAACATACTAATGCCATAACTGCTGTGGTTATATATACCTCTGTATTGGTGGATTATACGGCCTCAATGTAAAATCTTTTCACCAACCATACATATATGTTTTTTTAATATGGAAATACTAATTTTAAAATGAATTTAATAAAGTGATATATTTTATTCCCGGATTTGTTGGCTTTTTTGTGTATAACCTTTAAGACTGTTACCTCATAAAATATTTATTAATAACATTTATCATATGTCTACTTAATGTTGGCATCATTTTGTAGATGCCATTTTATTTTTTTAGAACCTTAGATGGCTTAGAATTTTAGAACCAAATTTTAAAATTATGAGGAAAATTTCCAAAACCCACTTTTGTAAGGACTTGTTTTGTTATAAAGTCACTTTGAGGGGCTTTCATAATAGAAGCCACACATAAATGACCCAATTTTAGAAACCACACAAATTATTCAAATTGTATTTTTACAAACTTTGTTAACTCTTTAGATCTTCCCCCAAAAATGGGTCTGAAATGTCAACATTTTACCTCTTTTTGCTTATTTTCCATTATAATCCATTTTGCCTAATTTTTTTTTCTTGCAACACAGTGAGGGTTAACAGCAAATTAAACCTCAATATTTATTATCCTGATTGTGCAGTTTACAGAAACACCTCATATGTGGTCATAAACTGTTGCATCGACACACCGCAGAGCTTAGAAGGGAAGGAGGAATATGGACTTTAATAGATTGGTATACAGGCTCCATGTTCCTTTTGTACAGCTTCTGGGGTACCAGTACGGCCATTTTCTAAGAACCATACTTTTTTTTATTTTACTGTAGATGGAGCTGTGTGGGGACTTTTTTTGCAGAATGAAATGCTATTATCATTGGGTCTATTTTGGGGTACATATGACTTTTGATCACTTTTTATTTAGATTTTTGGGAAGCAGGATAAAGAAAAGGCAGAAACTTTCTTTACTATGCTGGTTAGTACGATTACAGGGATACTAATTTTACATAATTTTTTTTTTTTTACAGTTTTACATCAAGCATTTTTGAAAAAAAATCATGTTTACGAGTTCTGGTGATGGTCTTGTGCGAGGGCTCATTTTTTGTGTCATGATGTTTTCATTGGTATCATTTTGGGGTACATAGTATTTTTTTGATCACTCAATATCATACTATTACGTGCAAGAAGGTCACCAAAAATGGCTGTACTGGCATGATTTTTGTTTATTTTTTTACAACGTTCACCTGATGGGATAGATCATGCGATATTTTATGGAAGCATATATACCTAATATGTCCATTTAAAAAAAAAATGTTTTTTATAGTTGAAACTTTTATTTTTTTTATGTTTATAAAACACTTTTTTTCAAACTGACCTGGCCTGCCCCATCAGAACACAGTATTATTATGGCGCGTGTAAACATGGATGATATCTGTATTTTGCAGATTTGTGGTTTGCAGACCGCAAAGTAGATATGGTTGTGAGGCCTATTGCAGAATCTTGTAGCTTTTGTACAGTGTGTTTGCTCGTTCATCGGGCATTTGGGGGCAGTATTAGACTGCGTTCATAGGAATGCTCGGTAGCGATCATCTGCCAGACAATCTGCCTGTCCAATATACCCTTTAGTCTTCTGCCGGAACAAAACTACCAGTTGGTTGCCCCACATGTGAACCTACTCTAAGGGCTGTATTACACCAATATATTATCTGATTAATTTCTGTCCAATCAGACCAATAGTTGGTGTGTATAACAAAAGATCTGTGTGTAAATGGACTTCTGACCAATGATTGGTCAGAACATCTGTCAGATAATCTGTTGGTGTAATACAGGCCTTAGGCTACTTTCACACTAGCGTTAATATTTTCCAGGATATTGAGATCCGTCATAGGGTCTCAATACCGGAAAAAAACGCTTCCATTTTGTCCCCATTCATTGTCAATGGGGACAAAACATAACTGTACAGAACGGAATGCTTCAAAATGCATTCCGTTCCATTCTGATACCGGAGAGCAAACCGCAGCATGCTGCGCTTTGTTTTCCATCCTGGAATGCGGAGTAAGACTGATCTGTAATGACTCACAATAAAAGTCAATGGGGATGGATCAATTTTCATGACGGATCCATCTTGGCTATGTTAAAGATAATACAACCAGATCTGTTCATAATGGATGCAGATGGTTGTATTATCAGTAACGGAAGCGTTTTTGCTGAAACCCTGCCGGATCCAGCAAAAACGCTAGTGTGAAAGTAGCCTTACACTGTATTTTAGACACCAGATGGCATTTTTATTTGGCCATTCTGTAGATCTAATTTTTTGGACATATTTATTATATATATGATAATCCGTCCATGATATTACAGAAAATAATTGTAGAACGACACAGTTCAGATCTTATTGTGACAAATGAAAATTTACAGCAGACATGTAATAATAGGGGCCATACTGATGAAAGTCAGAAATGTTATAACCAGATCATTGTGCATCATCAAATTTATATTCTGAAGTTATCTCCGTGGCACTGGTGATTTCCTAACGTATACTGTAATGCTGTAAAGTCTCTGAAAGTCAGGATATTCTTTGCCTTTTCCAAATTAAAGCACTGCAGAAAATGTCTCAGTAAAGAGAATGCCTGAAGTTTTCCTATGTTTGGTCTTAAACTAGGAATGTTAGGACCAAGTCTAAAGGTCCAAAGCAGTGAGTTGCACAGAATGGGTGCAGCATGAGCAAAGACCTTTACATGGGAGTAAGACAATTTAATAAGGGAGGATGAGATTTGTAGGTCATCAGCTGAACAAAGAGTATTAGTAAATGGAGACAAGAGTGATGACACTGTATGATGCTGCAGCATTGTGGAGAGATTTCTAGATAAGTGAGAAGGTTTGAATTTTAAGGTGTATTTTGGTTAGCACTATTAGTCCGAGAGTGTATGCCCAGAGAAACACCTACTGACTACGAGATCAGGGGCCCCTAACCACAAATATGGAGTGGTAGGTTGTGCATGTGCACTGCCACTCATTTCATCTTGATGGGACTGCCAGAGATGGCTGAGTACAGCACTCGGCTATCTCTAGTGGTCCTATAGAGAATTAATGGAGCAGCAGTGCACATCCTCTACCTACCGCTCCATTCATTTCAGGGGTAAAAGGTCTTCATTCCCATGATCAGTAGGCGCCCTAGTCATCATACACCTCCAAGCTGATAGTGGATAACTTTTTCCATCAGGAATTACCTGTTTAAATTCAAATGTTATACTAGTCTACAAACCTCTTCACAATGCTGCAGTGTCATACATCCTTTAATAGGAAGCAGTAAAAAGTGTAGTAGGTGACAGAGAGCAGAGCGGTTAGTATCACTGCTAGAGAAGATTAACCTGGCTTCTGCGTCATCATGGATTGAAGTGAGCCAGTTTTAGTGGAAATCTAATTAGTAGTAAGTTACAGTAATTGAGATCAGAAGTGATGAGCGTCTGGATTTCTGTTCTAGTAGTGTTAGTGGTTAGGTAGGGATGGGTACACAAAATGTTTTTAGGAGAAGGCAACGGAGATTTGGCAATGGATTGAATGTGAGGAGAAGGGGCAGATCACAGTCAAGTATAAGGGATCAAAACAGTTGTGTGGAAAGGAGAGTAGTCTTGCAGTCAGATGAAGAGATAACGTTTGGGTAAAAAATTATGGAGGAAATCAAAGGATGTTTAGTAGAGAGGTAATTGAGAAAACAACAGAGGTCTGTTGGTTATCTTCGCCCATCTTCAGTAAAGCTGCAGCCAGCTAATAGACTCAAAAGCTGCATTGTTCTAGTGAGCAGTTGGGGTCACAGAGCCAAGATCCCCACCAAAAAAACTTTTATCTTTGGTTCCATGACATCGGATGTTTTTGTTTGAAGAAAACCAATATGTTGTAGAAATTTCTCTGTACTGTGTTTTTATTACTTAAGTTTTTGATATTTTTGTTTAATCTCTTTTAGAATCTAATCCAATTAGATACATTTACCATAGCTTATAGACGTTTGGTCTTAACACAGCATATTTATGCCCCCAATACCTGTTTTTCATGTCTGTGCTTTCCTTCCCTCTGTCTGGGCATCAGAGCATCTCAGCAGGACTGTTCCTGTTTGCTTCACTGCCTGTTCTGAGTCAGATGTTGGCCCAGCCTGCCACAATGTTAAATCTGAAGTAACCATGCCTACACCTCCTGTGTTCATGTCAGTTCACCTATACATGAATCCTGCTAGTCTTCTTCTTCTTACTCAGTTTCTAAATCACATCACTTATGGGCCCTTTACATGGCTAACAATTGAAATGATCATCGCTAACCAGCGTTACTAGTCATGCTCGTTAGTGATGATCTTGTGCTGTACATGCGCCGCCGATTACCCGATAAATGAGGAAAACGCTCATTCATCAGGTAATTCTATCTTTTGTGCAGTACAAAAGATCATGGTTTCTCAGTGGCAGATCTTGCTGTGTGAACACGATCTGCTGCCGGGAAACAACGAAACAGTATGGGCATGAGTGATGGCATATACGATCTCTCCTCCCCATACTCTGGAGGAGCTGGAGGAGATCTCCCCCAGTCTTCTCCGCTAGTAATCAGCAGATTGTCCGGAAGGAAGCGTTCCTTCCCGACAATCTGCTAGACCATTGTCCCGTGTAAAGAGACCTTAGGGCCCTTTCACACGGGCGAGTTTTCCACGTGGGTGCAATGCGTGATGTGAACGCATGGCACCCGCACTGAATCCTGGCCCATTCATTTCAATGGGTCTGTGTACATGAGCGTTTTTTTTCATGCATCACTTGAAAATCGCAGCATGTTCTATATTCTGCGTTTTTCACGCTGAAGAGAATGGGGCTGCGTGAAAAACGCATTGCATCCACAAGCAAGTGCGGGTGCGTTTTTCACTGATGGTTGCTAGACGATGTTGTTTGTAAACCTTCAATTTTTTATCACGCGCGTGAAAAACGCATTAAAACGCATTGAGCCCGCGCGGGAAAAAACTGAACAACTGAACGCAATTGCAGGCAAAACTGAATGGCCTAAGGTCCCTTTCACACGTGCGTGTCCGGATTAGATCTGGATGCGTTGCGGATGCTTTCAGTGAAAACTGTGCGATTTCACAGGCAAAGCCATTCAGTTCTGCCTCCGTTTTTCCCGCGCGGGTGCAATGCGTTTTGATGCGTTTTTCACACGCGTGATAAAAAACTGAAGGTTTGCAAACAACATCTCCTAGCAACCATCAGTGAAAAATGCAACGCACCCGCACTTGCTTGCGGATGCAGTGCGTTTTTCATGCAGCCCCATTCACCTCTATGGGGCTAGGGCTGCATGAAAAACGCAGAATATAGAACATGCTGCGATTTTCACGCAATGCACAAGTGATGTGTGAAAAAAAATGCTCATGTACACAGACCCATTGAAATGAATGGGTCAAGATTCAGTGCGGGTGCTATGCATTCACGTCACGCATTGCACTCGCGTGGAAAACTCACCCGTGTGAAAGTAGCCTAACAGTCCACAGGCTCTTCCCTCACCATCTCCAGAGTGCAATAAACAGCTTGAATCAGCAAGCACATCAAATCACATCTGTATCTAATCCTATTATTTGTGATACTGTCTCCTGAACCTGTAACAAGTCATGAAAATGTACAAGTGATTAGTGATATTATCTGCTGAGATGTTTATCTAAGGGTACATTCACATCTGAGAGCAGAAATCTGTCAGGCTGCTCAGGCAGAGGAACAGCCTGCCAGAGTTCACCGGATAATGCCGTGAACTGGATCCCATTGACTATGATAGGATCCAATGGGGATCCAGCCACTGTCTGACAGAAATTCCGGCTTTCAGCTGGACAAAAAGTCATACATGCAGGGCTTTTGTCCAACCGAAAGCCGGTTTCTGTTACAGTCAATGGGATTAGGCAGTTCATAGCATTATCCGGCGAACTCTGGCAGGCTGTTTCTCTGTCAGGACAGAGAAACAGCCTGCTAGGGATTAGCTCTTGTCTCGGGGATCATTTGCACAAGGATCGTCGTCCACCGCAGCTTTAGGGGCCAAACATTGCTTTTATTGTGGCACACGGCTTAGCAAAGATAACAAAATACAAAATAAAACACCTTGCCCGTCTGGGCTCTAATTAAACAGGGATAATCCTACCTCACTGAACAAACATCACACACGGTACCAACATGCGGCTTTTTCACCCATGCAGTCCAGCACCCTCCCGACTGTAGAAAGTCCAGTGCCTTTGGGGAGTGTGGCCCAGCAGTCTTCCCGACTCTGGCCTTGTACCCGCAGGCATCACTGCGTCCCCAAAGTTCAGGCTATCGCCTAGCCTCGTGGCCCCTCAGCCAACCTGGCTGAGACCACTCACACAGAGCCTCTGCCAGATTCTGTTTCCAAAACTCTCTCCAGAGTGGAACACACCTTGTCCAGCAGCAGTACTAAATGGACACGAACATGTCCGAAACCCCAGACTGGAGCATGGGGAACAGACTCCCACCCAGCACATTACCTGTTCCCAGTAAAAGCCCACCCTGGAACTAGCTGGAGCCAGCTATACTAATTATTTTAGTGACCACCAACTAGCTTAGTGGCTACTTAACTTGGGGCTTTCACTTCACCAAGGCCGGGTACCTTGGTAACGCGCTCTCGGTGCAAACAACAGCCCTGTCTGAAGGTTTCCCCGGGCCTTCACCGCACACATCAGTGTTCACATTGCCACAATATATATATATATTTTATTTTATTTACAAATAGCATATTTATATAAATATCTCCTTATATATATCTAGTGATATCCACAGCACCCCCCATAAGTGACATAACAATAAAATCCATTGACAGTCACAATGCCCCAATAACAGTGACACCCGCAGTAGACCTAATTACAGTGAAACACACAGTGGACCCCATAAAAGTGATGTCTGCAATGGACCCCATTACATGCACAGGGGCTATGTATTGTAATTGGCTGTATGCCTGTAGACACACACACAGCACCCCACCACTTTAACAGTGAACTCCACAGTCCCCCACCCCTTAACACTGACCCCCCCACAGTGCCCCGCCACTTTAAAATGGGACCTCCACAGCAGCCCATCCCCTAACTTTGACATTCACAGCAGCCCGCCCCTTTAATAGTGACTTTAACAGCACCCCACTCCCTTGACAGTGACCTCCTCAGAGGCCTGCCACCTTAACAGTGACCTCCACAGTGCCCTGCTGCCTTAACAGTGAACTCACAGTACCCTGCTGCCTTAACAGTGACCTCCACGCAGTTGCCCCTTTAATAGTGCCCCCTGCCCCCTTAACTTTGACCTCCACAGTGTCCACCCCTTTAACAGTGACCTACACAGTGGCCTGCCCCCTTAACAGTAACATCCACAGTGAACACCTCCTTAACAGTGACCTCCACAGTGCCCACCTCTTTAACAGTGACCTTCACAGTGTCCTACCCCTTTATTGCTAAGGCTACATGAGGACATGTGTCACACGACATTTTGTCTCAACTATTTTTATAATGATAGGCTATGGTGTCGCACTGCTACATGTGTGATACTGTCTGCTGAGCTGTGTATCTAATCCCATCCTGTGAAATACTGTCTGCTGAGCTGTGTATCTAATCCTATCCTGTGTGATACTGTCTGCTGAGCTGTGTAACGAACCCTATCCTGTGTGATACTGTCTGCTGAGCTGTGTATCTAATCCTGTCATGTGTGATACTGTCTCCTTAGCTGTGTATCTAATCCTATCATGTGTGATACTGTCTGCTGTGTAACTAAGTCTATTGTGTGATACTGTCTGCTGAGCTGTGTAGCAGTCGCAGCATGTCACATTTTGCAGTGCAATACCATAGACTATCATTATAAAAATTGTCGCGCGACACGTGTAGCCCTAGTCTAAAGCTGACCTACAGCAGTGAAGAAAAATGGCTGGGTTGTTATGGAAACCTGAAGTAAAACTGTGTGTATGTAGAGACTAAAAGTCTGCGCTCTTCTATTGGCTGATAAGGGAAATGTGACCATGTATATGGCAGTTGGGATTTGAAGAGAAAGACTATCTCAGGAACGGTACGAGACCCAGTCTAAAACCTTCGTGGACACCTGATGTACCTGTGTGCCGAATTTGGTGAAGATTGGTCCAGTTACTTGGTTGCGCATAAAGAACAGACAGACATCCAGACAGACAGAAACTCATTTATATATATATATATATATATATATATATTGTGGGGGGGTTGCTCTGGTAGACAGCGGTGCGGGTGCAGTATAGAGGCAAAGGGAGTCCAGGTAGTGCAGCAAACAGTGTTTTATTTCACACTTGCACAAACAAAACTCAAAACAGTCACTTAGTGTTACTTCACACACACAGCAAAAACTTGAGGCAAAACAAAAGTCCAAGACTGAATCAAATTCACCTGTGTGGTTTAGGTGCGTGTTCACACCCGGCTGTCAGCCCAGCCGCAGGAAAGTCCAACCTCAGGCTTCCAGGCAGACTGCACGCCTCTTTGTAAGCTCTTGCTTCCAGCCCTGAGAGCTCCACAGTAACGCCGGCAGCTTCCAGGTTAATCACCTGAAATCCTAGGTGTCAGTTCACACCTGGCTGAATGCTCAGCAACACAAAAAGTCCACTGACCGTCTTTACATGGCCTGCTCTCCTGATACACAGGTCTCAGCTTTTCAGCCCAGCACAGGGCTCAGTTCCCAAACACACAGAGAGAGACCCTTGCATAAACCCAGCTGTCTTTTAAAGGCGCTTCGGTATTAACCCAAAAAAAGCCGGACCGGCACCTAAAATCCGGTCCAGTATTTGCCCTCACCTGGCTGCAATCAACCCAGCAGCACAGGCTGAGAGGAAAATACCTTTTTTTACCACAAAACCTCTCACTGTGTCACATACCCGACCCTTTGTTCAACCCTGAGGGGGTGAACACACACCAGACAGTATACCCAGAACCGGGCACTCGCATTTCCCTGTAACTGCCCTGCTCTGTGTTCCACTGAAAATCTACAGTTCTGAAGTCACCCGAACCCTCTGGTGACCCAGGACTTTCCTTCTTTGTCCAGATGGGGACAGGCTGCGGCCAACCCCATATCACTCTTTCAGAGATGGCTTGTCACCGAGCCACGGGCACCTGGTACGGCTTTAACCAGACTTTTGCCTGGGGCTCAGTGACAATATCACAGTGAGTTATGGAAGGGCATTCAGGGAAATCATAGAACACCTCTGTGTTCCGACTAACAAACTCCTTGGCTCTCCGAGTCTGTTCAGTGGAAAGGCTGCCAGTAATTTTATCAGTGGCAGCCGCTTCCCTGTTAGCAGACAGAGGGACCGGAATCACTTTCCCTAGATAAACCGGCCGCGGGTTGTTCTCAATACAAGTCTCTCTAACCTTCCAAGGTTTCCGTAAATTTACATGGTAGACCGGCTCCGGCTTTTGCAGTCCTGGCTGGTGTACCTTGTAATTTGGGTCTCCAACTTTCTGTGCTATTTTATAGGTCCTCTTCCCCCTAGCGCTGTCCTTACTGTCCACAGGTGGCCCAACAACTAAACCCGGGTCCCTTTGGCTACGGACCCCAGACACTCGATTGCAGGTCCGGCTTTGGCCTTGCAGAGCCACCTTCCTATGTTTTCTACCTATCCTACTAAGGGGGACTGTCTTCCCCTCACCCAGCGGACCTACTGTGGGTCCCTCTGCCTTGGGTTTCTGGGGTTCTAACACCTCACCTGGGCTAGGCCTCACTACTGGAAGTTTTCCTACCTGTCTGGGAACTGTACGTACAATGGCCGGCCACAGGGCTGGGAACAATGGAAAGTCTCTTCCTATTATCACATCATAGGGCATACTCGTGGTTACAGCCACCTCATGGACCTGCCTGCCGGCACACGTGCTTACAGACAACAGAGCAGTGGGGTATTCTTTTAAATCTCCATGAATGCTGGAAACCCCGACTCTCCGGCCTGTAAACTCTGTGGGTCGCACCAGGGAAGCCCTCACCAGGGTCACCTGACTCCCCGAATCCAGCAGAGCTGCCACTGGAGTGTCTCCCACCTCCACCCGACACAAATGTTCATCATGGATAACCTCTGACACATTGACCCTTCTGGCATACAATGACTGTCGATACCCAAAGTTCACATCCATGGGCTCACCCAGGAGGGGACAGTTGGCCCGTACATGGCCAGGCTTCTGGCACCGCCAGCAGATTATAGAGTCCTGATCCCCAAAGGGCACATCCCGTGCGGTCTTTCTCAGCTCAGGCCGCAGGGTCTGGGGAGGGGATTTTCTGGGTTTTATTACTCCCTTCCCCAGAGTCCCCCCCTTAAGTTCCTCAGTAGCCCCATAACGTTCGACCAGGTCCACCATCTCCAGGGCACTAGTAGGAGATGTCTGGCCAACCCAGCGCTGGAAGGGTAGTGGCAATGCCCTCCAGAATTTGTCAGCTACAATACGGTCCAGCATAGCAGTGGGACTAAGTACGTCAGGCGGTAGCCATTTTTGTAAGATTTTTAGCAAATTGTAATACTGGGGTCGTGCTGGCTCAGCTGGGTTAAACTCCCACTGATGTACCCGCTGGGCCCTGACCAACACATTCACCCCCAGTATCGCCAGGATCTCACCCTTGACCACAGAGTAGTCTGCTGCTTGGTCATCCGGTAAATCAAAGTATACCTGTTGGGGTCCTGACGCCAGAAACGGAGCGATGACCTCGGCCCACTGGTCTCGGGGTAGTCTCTCTCTCACGGCCACCTTTTCGAACATCGCCAAGTAGGTTTCAACATCATCTGTCGGTGTCATCTTGGGAACGGCGGTGCGGACTGCTTTCCGGGCATCGTGCACTCCCTGAGGCATCCCTGACTTTTCTAGCACCATTACGTGTTGCAGCAGCCGCTGGTTCGTGTCCTGCTGTCGCTGATTAGCCTCTAGCAGTTGTCTGTTCGTCTCTTGCTGCTGTGCGATGGCCTGCTGTTGGACATCCATGGCCTGCTGTAGCTTTTAGTTGGCCTGGACAAGCTGCTTTATCATCTCCTCCATCTTGTCCTGTGTTGGTGGTTGCAGCTTGGCAGGCTTAATCCAGGACATACAACATCGCCCAAAAAAAAAAAATGCTACGAAAAGTTTTGGCTTCCTGCCAGCCTCACTGCAATTGCCCGCATCCGACACCAAATGTGGGGGGGTTGCTCTGGTAGACAGCGGTGCGGGTGCAGTATAGAGGCAAAGGTAGTCCAGGTAGTGCAGCAAACAGTGTTTTATTTCACACTTGCACAAACAAAACTCAAAACAGTCACTTAGTGTTACTTCACACACACAGCAAAAACTTGAGGCAAAACAAAAGTCCAAGACTGAATCAAATTCACCGGTGTGGTTTAGGTGCGTGTTCACACCCGGCTGTCAGCCCAGCCGCAGGAAAGTCCAACCTCAGGCTTCCAGGCAGACTGCACGCCTCTTTGTAAGCTCTTGCTTCCAGCCCTGAGAGCTCCACAGTAACGCCGGCAGCTTCCAGGTTAATCACCTGAAATCCTAGGTGTCAGTTCACACCTGGCTGAATGCTCAGCAACACAAAAAGTCCACTGACCGTCTTTACATGGCCTGCTCTCCTGACACACAGGTCTCAGCTTTTCAGCCCAGCACAGGGCTCAGTTCCCAAACACACAGAGAGAGACCCTTGCATAAACCCAGCTGTCTTTTAAAGGCAGATCGGTATTAACCCAAAAAAAGCCGGACCGGCACCTAAAATCCGGTCCAGTATTTGCCCTCACCTGGCTGCAATCAACCCAGCAGCACAGGCTGAGAGGAAAATACCTGTTTTTTTACCACAAAACCTCTCACTGTGTCACAATATATATATATATTATATATATATAAATAAGGACGTATATATGTGTGTGTTAATGTATATATGTATGTATGTTCCGCGTTCACTCAAAAATGCAACCATCGAGTTCAACTAAACTTGGTTTACACATCCCTGGGCCATACTCCCCTATACAGAAGCTGCATGGAGTTTGCTCTGTAACTCAAAGACTCATCTATCATTTTCTACTAAACTTGGTACACATATCACTTACTCTCTGGGAAAGAATACTATCGAGGTAACATGCCGGTACACAGTTATTTTCTGTGTGTCCCGACGTCTGTCTGTTCTTTATGCGCGACCAAACGACAGGACCGATCCTCACCAAGATTGGAACCCACAAAATGACCTGCATTAGCCAATACAAGTCTTTCTCTTCATAACCCAACTGCCATACACACTGTCACATGTCCCTTATCAGCCAATAGAAGCTCGTAGGCCCTTAGTTTTACTCCAGGTTTTCATACAACCCAGCCATTTTTCTTCACTTCTGTAGGTCAGCTTTAGGCTAGGGCTACACGAAGACTTGTCGTGCGACACATAGGGCACAACTACACTGCAACTTTGATGTCGCAAGACAATTTTTATAATGATAGTCTATGGTGTTGCACTGCGACATGCTGTGACTGTGACGCGACAGTCACAGAAAAATCTATCTTGGATGGATTTTTTGCGACTATTGTGTCACAGTCCAAGCATGTCACAGTGCGACACCATTGCCTGTCATTATAAAAATTGTTGCGCCATATTAAGGAGTTGGGTCACTGTGGTCACTGCACCAAAGGCATAGACTCTAACCACTAACCTCATACAGTAGCTTATTAATGTAAGGTTCAACATTTTCTTGCAGTTGCTAAAAAAATATATAAATTGATACTTCTGCTATATATGAATACATAATACATGGGAATCTTCTACAGGTTTTTTTTTAACCAAAGAGTATCACACATATGTTAGTAATGAGCTAATTGAGGTTCAAACCCCCTCTAGAAACATTTTTTTTTTTCACTTACAACTTATACAAGTTAAACACACAAGGGTGTTACTGACAGTGCTTGGGAATACCCCCTTCATCTTTATGAGCATTGACTTCATATATAGACACAGCCATTTATGGACACAGAGCAGAGACTCCTAAGCCATATAGGGAGTCAGAGCAGGGACTCCTAAGCAGCTATAGATATTGACACTTTGCATTTTAATACACACTTCAATACACAGTCTGGTTCTCCTCCTATGCCGTGCTGCTCTTTGTTCCCTCTACTTCTTTAGTCAGCCGCTTAGAAGCTGAAGAGTTGAAAAATACAGGTACTGGCAATGTAAGCAAAATACCGCTTGGCTGCGGAATAATGGCCAGGTGGCAACCCTATATATATCTGTGTGTGTGTATCTACATACACACTACCAATTACCCTGCTGAGCCCAGAGGTCAGAAGCTGCACCCGCCCGATCAGCGGCACGGCACGGCAGTCACTGATAGCTGGGCCCCTGCTGCATACGCCGGCATCGGTGAAATTCACCTTACATCACAAAAAGTGTAATACCAAGCAATTAAAAAGTCATACGCACCCAAAATAGTACCAATTAAACCGTCATCTCATCCTGCAAAAAATTAGACCCTTAATAAGACAGTCGCCCAAAAAATAAAAAAACTATCGCTCTCAGAATATGGAGACACTAAAACATGATTCTTTTGTTTCATAAAAGCCATTTTTCGTCACCTTACATCACACGATCAAAAAGTCATATGCACCCCAAAATAGTACCAATCAAACCGTCATCTCATCCCCAGAAAAATTTGCCGCTACATAAGACAGTCGCCCAAAAACAAAAAAAAATCTATGGCTTTCAGAATATGGAGACACTAAAAAAATCTTTTTTTTAAAAAATGCTTTATTATGTAAAACTGAAACAAACAAACAATATTTGGTATTGTTGCGTCCATAACAACCTGCTCTATAAAAATAGCACATGATCTAACCTGTCAGATGAACACTGTAAAAAATAAAAACGGTGCCAAAACAGCTATTTTTGGTTACCCTGCCTCACAAAAAGTGTAATATAGAGCAACTAAAAATCATATGGGCAGGAGGGTGAAAACTGTCCCGGGGTAGAAGGGGTTAAAGGTATTTGTAAATATATTTTATTCTAAAATAATATTCTAGTATTTTCATTTTTTTAATTCCTGGAGAACCCCTTTAAGGTGAAAAATGGCAGGGTCCTGAAGGGGTCAATGCACATTGCGTGTATACAATCTATATGTAATTGTTATATGTTGGTGATATCTGTAGCTTTAACAAACTATTAGCCCATTTTTTGTGTGCTATCTAAAAGTATGTTTTAATATATCAATCTGATGGAGTTCCTATTCTCCGTGAGATGTGAGATATCCCGATCCCACTCAATATCCTGTGTCTTATTCTTTATCTAGAATACACATATAATCTTTCCATTGGCAACAGAACAGTATTATTAGGTCTGTTTTCTAAAGGTCAACCTGAAATTAAAGTATGGAGGGTCAGAAATTGTGACATTTTACTACATAACAGTTTGATGTTTCATATTTAATGTAACTGGAGCTTTGCATTAACAAAAGCAGTGGTCCGTCCATAGAACTCCTGTGATATAATTGAGATATGTGGCTGTCCAGAAATTTGTTTCAGGAAAATACAATATTTTTACAAATTTACAATTTTTAATGCCTCCTACTAATAGGCATTATAAACGGGAATGGCGTTAGGGTCACGGAAATTTGTCTGTTTTTGCATTGTCATATTCAGAGAGCCATGATCTTTTTATCTTTCCATTCAAATAGCCATATGAGGGCTTGTTTTTTGCTTCACAAACTATAGGGGACATTAATTAAGCCCGTTGATTTAGATGCCGGTCTTAATTCCTCTGCACTGCTGGTGGATGTGCCAAAGTTGTGTGGAGGTACAGGCCTCTACATAACTTTGGCGCTTGCTGTCGCCAGCAATGCAACATGCTTTAATCTATGCCAGCTCCCTTGCTGGCATAGTTTAAGGCCATTTTCCACGACATAAACTGGTGTAGAAAAAGATAAATGAGACAGGCCGTCCCACTTCCCCGCCCATGCCACGCCCCCTTTTTCCACCACTGCTAGATTGCACAAACATAATTTGCATCAAGCTAACAGTTCAAGGGGAGTGTTTTTTCTGCTGCAGCAGCTCAGGGGGCGTGTTTTGTTCTGCTGCAGCTCTCTCTCTGTCGCAGGAGGCAGGTAAAGGATGAAACTGAGCATGTGCGGCCAACTCAGCGAGCCAGACAAAGAAATAAGAAAAATAACAAAGAGCAGGTGGCTTTATACAGATACATTTTGTTAAATAACTCAGTGACTACACAAAATGTTTAATTATATGCAGTTACACAAGTATTCCGATCCAGGTGCTGGTTTGAAAACTGTAGAATATTTTTTGTAGGACAACACCTTTAAAGCATAACCATATCTATCTTATGAAAATTCACTCCTCTAATCCTTAGAAATGCTTATTTTTATTTATATGTAACTAATGTTCTCGGTCTGGGCTTGCTATTCCATTTGGGGTACCTGACTGCCCCTGCATCATCGCTCTCACCTTTGAAATCTCATGGACTGTCAATTAGACAGGGAGAGATGCTGGGTGGAGATCGTGGTGGGGCAATGGTGCACTGAAAACCTCATTTGCAGGAACAGAAGCATTTCACAGGCTTAGAGGACTGGATGCTCACAAGATATGGTTATGTTTTGGGGCATCTACCCTATGTGGTGCTTTGCTTACTTAGAACGTTCTTGTTAGAAGTTAGGACTTATATCATAGGTGTTTCTATAATTTCCCACAGTTCAGACTCGCTCACACGACCCAGATTATCATGACCATAGAAACTAATTTTAAAGCTGACTTGGCGACTGGCTGGGGAACAACATAGGGTTCAATTTCTGTCGGGTGTTTATTGTCCTCCAGTATAAAAAAAATACCTTATGAAGGTAAAAGTCAAATGGGAGGAGAATGTGAGGATCCTGGAGCTGCCCAGAGCCTGTCTCAACATTTTTTTATTTCATAGAACATACAGAAACGTCAAGTTTGCTACATAAATTAGGAGTTTGCACATATTCTATTCTATTCAAATTTACTCTTTAGAGTTACAATGGAAGGGAGTTTTAAATCTTGAAAAGAGCCATATGATTGACAGAGCTGGACATCCTGCCTGGCCCTGTCAATCTACAGCCTGCGCCACTGCAGAAGCTCAAATTCGGCTTGGGGAGCAGCTACTGCACATGTGTCACAACCCAGAAGTATAACCATAGTGGGCAAGTGGGTGCATCTTCACCTGTGAAAGTAAAGAAACCTGGCTAATGACAAAGACAAAAAGGATATAGTGAGTACTAATAGTAAGCAGCTATTGGTGGGCGATTCTATCATAAGAGGTGTGAAGTTTGAAGAAAAGGGTTTTGTGCTTGTCAGTAAAGGCAAAAAAAGGAAGAGACCACTGTGGTACTCAGCAGAAGTGGCCAAAATCATTAAAAACAAAAAGATGCCATTTAGCAAGTATAAAAAACACCCAAAACGAGGATGACCGGGAAATCTATAAGATGAGGCAGAGAGAGGCCAAGAAAGTTATAAGAGCTTTTAAAGCTCAGGCAGAAGAGAAATTAGCTCAGTCAGTGAAAAAAGGTGATAAGACATTCTTCAGATACATAAATGAAAAAAGGAAATTAAAAAAAGGAATTACCAAACAAAAGAAGGAAGGTATATGGAAGAGGATAAAGAACTAGCTGACTGCCTCAATGAATACTTCTGTTCAGTTTTTACAAAGGAAAATGAAGGAGAAGGACCTCAGTTAGGGAGGAAGACTAATGAATCCTTTGATGCATGTGTCTTTACAGAGGAAGAGGTTCTAAGTCAGCTGTCTAAAATTAATACAAATAAATCACAGGGGCCTGATGGGATACACCCAAAGCTATTAAAAGAGCTTAGAGGTGTACTAGCAAAACCATTAACAGATTTATTTAACCAATCACTGGTAACAGGTGTCGTCCCAGAAGATTGGAAATTAGCAAACGTTGTGCCAATTCACAAGAAAGGTAGTAGAGAGGAATCTGGCAACTATAGGCCAGTAAGCCTGACATCAAATTAATGGAAACCATACTCAAGGAGAGGATTGTGGAACATCTAAAAACCCATGGGTTGATTGATAAAAAACAGCATGGGTTTACTTCAGGGAAATCATGTCAAACTAATCTTATTGACTTTTTTGATTGGGTGACTAAAATAATAGATGGCGGAGGTGCAGTAGACATCGCTTATCTGGACTTTTGTAAGGCTTTACCTCAGGGATCTGTTCTGGGACCCGTATTGTTTAATATCTTTATCAGCGAAATTGCAGAAGGCCTCAATGGTAAGGTGTGTCTTTTTGCTGATGACACAACGATTTGTAACAGGGTTGATGTTCCTGGAGGGATACACCAAATGGAAAAGGATTTAGGAAAACTAGAGGAATGGTCAAAAATCTGGCAACTAAAATTTTATGTCGATAAGTGCAAGATAATGCACCTGGGGCGTAAAAACCCAAGAGCACAATATAAAATCAGTGATACAGGGGTCATTATATCAGACGACCTAAAGATGGGCAGACAATGTCATAGAGCAGCAGGTAATGCCAGCAGAATGCTTGGGTGTATAGGGAGAGGCATTAACAGTAGAAAGAGGGAGGTGCTCGTGCCGCTCTACAGAGCACTAGTGAGACCTCATTTGGAGTATTGTGCGCAGTACTGGAGACCATATCTGCAGAAGGATATTGAAACTTTGGAGAGAGTTCAGAGAAGAGCTACTAAACTAGTACATGGATTGCAGGACAAAACTTACCAGGAAAGGTTAAAGGACCTTAACATGTATAGCTTGGAAGTAAGAAGAGACAGAGGGGATATGATAGAAACTTTTAAATACATAAAGGGAATCATCACGGTAAAAGAGGAGAGAATATTTAAAAGAAGAAAAACTGGGGCAAAGGTTTAAAAGTAATATCAGGAAGAATTACTTTACTGAGAGAGTAGTGGACGCATGGAATAGCCTTCCTGCAGAAGTGGTAGCTGCAAATACAGTGAAGGAGTTTAAGCATGCATGAGATAGGCATAAGGCCATCCTTCATATAAGATAGGGCCTGGGGCTATTCATAGTATTCAGCATATTGGGCAGACTAGATGGGCCAAATGGTTCTTATCTGCCGACACATTCTATGTTTCTAATGAGAAGAATGGATTCGTTATAATCAATTAGCTCATGTGTAAGGTAGATCAAAAATGGGTCTATGTTCAAAGAATTTAAAACTATATTGAATTGCTTGAAGAATATGATTTTCTTTCTGAACAGCATATTTCTCAGTTTACAACTGGCATAACAACATAGATAAATCTCCTTCACTCAGCCCTAAGTAACTGCTACCCTTTCCATAATATATTAGAGAACTGTCTGCCTGCAGTCACGATGAGGGGGAGCTCGGTAAATAGAAATTTACATAGTTACCATCAACTGTAATTGAAGCTGTAAAACTCTTATTGCACTGAAGTGGTGAATGTATGAAGATGCAGTGGTTTCATGTCAAGAACAGAAGCAGTTAAAGGGAATCTGTTACCAGTTTTGTTCTGCCCTACCCCTAAATTCCAACAGCGCCAGCGCATACCGATGAGTTCTCATATTTTTAAGCTTCTGGCTCCTCTCGTCCCCTGCCTCGAAAGTTTTTTCTTATTGCAATCAGTAGCAAATGAGCAGGGAGAGCCAGGTACTTATGAATATCAGGACTCATCAGCATGAGCTGGAGCTGTTCAGTACAAGATTTTAGCAAAACAGCAGGGTCAGTTCATGAAAGTGCTTAGTCTTTTGCTAAGGGAATCTGTCACTAGTTTATACCGTCTTTTGTTAGGACACCATAAAACTGGTGACAGGTTCCATTTAAATGCTGGGCACCCCTCCCAGGGGTGCTCAATAGCAGTTGCGTTGAAGCAGGGGAGCACCTAGAAATCTTGTCTTGGGGAGGTGCGAGTATACAAAAATGCGGCCTGTGTAAATTTTAGGCACTGCCCATTGTTATATGCCCCTCTACATATAATAAGCCACTCCCAAAAACACCATACAGCTGTAATGATATTTATGAGGATGAAAGTAAGAGCCTCACGCTCATCCTACATAGACACACTGTACTTAATACTCAGGGCCCCAACATAAAGCTACTTTACTCAAACTATTCTTTTTCCCTCCCTATGACAGGACTGTTTCACAGACTGCCCACCACGTGGCTCCATAGCAGGAGCTGTTGCAGCTTTACTTCCTCCCTCCTTGTCCTGAAGACATAACTCACAGAAAAAAGATGCACCACATGGATAAGCAACTGACAACACTGGCTAATCCCTCACTCTGGTGTTAAAAGCTGAGAGATTCGCCAATATTTCCAATCAGGAACATATCGGAGCCCCTTTAGGCACCACTACACGGTATCTCAGCATGACATGGGGTCCTACCACTAGACTACCTATGGTGTGTGAACAAGGTCTGAACAGGTATTAAGTAGCCTACAGCCCCATCCCACTCACCTGCACTGCAGGACCAACAATGCAATGGGGAACACATGAGGCCGCAAGCTACACCTACAACAGACCATGTGACACCGGCTTCCAGGTGCAACAGAATGTTTACAAGCCATATGCAATGGCACATTCAATACATATAAAACAAGAATCACAAAAATAAACGTGGCCTAAATGGGTGGGACTGCTCCAGACCCCAAACACTGTGGCGTGTTTCTAACTGGGGGCAGTTCCTCCGCATGTGGTTCGCAGCGACGGCTATCCCCAGCAAAAATTGCATACAATGGAGGATGCCGGCGCGAACCACAAGCACCACACAAACATCCTACACAAAATAAAACATGTGCGGATGAAAATATATAAACACATAACTCACAGAAAAAGATGCACCACATGGATAAGCAACTGACAACACTGGCTAATCCCTCACTCTGGTGTTAAAAGCTGAGAGATTCGCCAATATTTCCAATCAGGAACATATCGGAGCCCCTTTAGGCACCACTACACGGTATCTCAGCATGACATGGGGTCCTACCACTAGACTACCTATGGTGTGTGAACAAGGTCTGAACAGGTATTAAGTAGCCTACAGCCCCATCCCACTCACCTGCACTGCAGGACCAACAATGCAATGGGGAACACATGAGGCCACAAGCTACACCTACAACAGACCATGTGACACCGGCTTCCAGGTGCAACAGAATGTTTACAAGCCATATGCAATGGCACATTCAATACATATAAAACAAGAATCACAAAAATAAACGTGGCCTAAATGGGTGGGACTGCTCCAGACCCCAAACACTGTGGCGTGTTTCTAACTGGGGGCAGTTCCTCCGCATGTGGTTCGCAGCGAACGGCTATCCCCAGCAAAATTGCATACAATGGAGGATGCCGGCGCGAACCACAAGCACCACACAAACATCCTACACAAAATAAAACATGTGCGGATGAAAATATATAAACACATAACTCACAGAAAAAGATGCACCACATGGATAAGCAACTGACAACACTGGCTAATCCCTCACTCTGGTGTTAAAAGCTGAGAGATTCGCCAATATTTCCAATCAGGAACATATCGGAGCCCCTTTAGGCACCACTACACGGTATCTCAGCATGACATGGGGTCCTACCACTAGACTACCTATGGTGTGTGAACAAGGTCTGAACAGGTATTAAGTAGCCTACAGCCCCATCCCACTCACCTGCACTGCAGGACCAACAATGCAATGGGGAACACATGAGGCCGCAAGCTACACCTACAACAGACCATGTGACACCGGCTTCCAGGTGCAACATGCGGAGGAACTGCCCCCCCAGTTAGAAACACGCCACAGTGTTTGGGGTCTGGAGCAGTCCCACCCATTTAGGCCACGTTTATTTTTGTGATTCTTGTTTTATATGTATTGAATGTGCCATTGCATATGGCTTGTAAACATTCTGTTGCACCTGGAAGCCGGTGTCACATGGTCTGTTGTAGGTGTAGCTTGCGGCCTCATGTGTTCCCCATTGCATTGTTGGTCCTGCAGTGCAGGTGAGTGGGATGGGGCTGTAGGCTACTTAATACCTGTTCAGACCTTGTTCACACACCATAGGTAGTCTAGTGGTAGGACCCCATGTCATGCTGAGATACCGTGTAGTGGTGCCTAAAGGGGCTCCGATATGTTCCTGATTGGAAATATTGGCGAATCTCTCAGCTTTTAACACCAGAGTGAGGGATTAGCCAGTGTTGTCAGTTGCTTATCCATGTGGTGCATCTTTTTCTGTGAGTTATGTGTTTATATATTTTCATCCGCACATGTTTTATTTTGTGTAGGATGTTTGTGTGGTGCTTGTGGTTCGCGCCGGCATCCTCCATTGTATGCAATTTTTGCTGGGGATAGCCGTTCGCTGCGAACCACATGCGGAGGAACTGCCCCCAGTTAGAAACACGCCACAGTGTTTGGGGTCTGGAGCAGTCCCACCCATTTAGGCCACGTTTATTTTGTGATTCTTGTTTTATATGTATTGAATGTGCCATTGCATATGGCTTGTAAACATTCTGTTGCACCTGGAAGCCGGTGTCACATGGTCTGTTGTAGGTGTAGCTTGCGGCCTCATGTGTTCCCCATTGCATTGTTGGTCCTGCAGTGCAGGTGAGTGGGATGGGGCTGTAGGCTACTTAATACCTGTTCAGACCTTGTTCACACACCATAGGTAGTCTAGTGGTAGGACCCCATGTCATGCTGAGATACCGTGTAGTGGTGCCTAAAGGGGCTCCGATATGTTCCTGATTGGAAATATTGGCGAATCTCTCAGCTTTTAACACCAGAGTGAGGGATTAGCCAGTGTTGTCAGTTGCTTATCCATGTGGTGCATCTTTTTCTGTGAGTTATGTGTTTATATATTTTCATCCGCACATGTTTTATTTTGTGTAGGATGTTTGTGTGGTGCTTGTGGTTCGCGCCGGCATCCTCCATTGTATGCAATTTTTGCTGGGGATAGCCGTTCGCTGCGAACCACATGCGGAAGAACTGCCCCCAGTTAGAAACACGCCACAGTGTTTGGGGTCTGGAGCAGTCCCACCCATTTAGGCCACGTTTATTTTTGTGATTCTTGTTTTATATGTATTGAATGTGCCATTGCATATGGCTTGTAAACATTCTGTTGCACCTGGAAGCCGGTGTCACATGGTCTGTTGTAGGTGTAGCTTGCGGCCTCATGTGTTCCCCATTGCATTGTTGGTCCTGCAGTGCAGGTGAGTGGGATGGGGCTGTAGGCTACTTAATACCTGTTCAGACCTTGTTCACACACCATAGGTAGTCTAGTGGTAGGACCCCATGTCATGCTGAGATACCGTGTAGTGGTGCCTAAAGGGGCTCCGATATGTTCCTGATTGGAAATATTGGCGAATCTCTCAGCTTTTAACACCAGAGTGAGGGATTAGCCAGTGTTGTCAGTTGCTTATCCATGTGGTGCATCTTTTTTCTGTGAGTTATGTGTTTATATATTTTCATCCGCACATGTTTTATTTTGTGTAGGATGTTTGTGTGAGTGCTTGTGGTTCGCGCCGGCATCCTCCATTGTATGCAATTTTTGCTGGGGATAGCCGTTCGCTGCGAACCACATGCGGAAGAACTGCCCCCAGTTAGAAACACGCCACAGTGTTTGGGGTCTGGAGCAGTCCCACCCATTTAGGCCACGTTTATTTTTGTGATTCTTGTTTTATATGTATTGAATGTGCCATTGCATATGGCTTGTAAACATTCTGTTGCACCTGGAAGCCGGTGTCACATGGTCTGTTGTAGGTGTAGCTTGCGGCCTCATGTGTTCCCCATTGCATTGTTGGTCCTGCAGTGCAGGTGAGTGGGATGGGGCTGTAGGCTACTTAATACCTGTTCAGACCTTGTTCACACACCATAGGTAGTCTAGTGGTAGGACCCCATGTCATGCTGAGATACCGTGTAGTGGTGCCTAAAGGGGCTCCGATATGTTCCTGATTGGAAATATTGGCGAATCTCTCAGCTTTTAACACCAGAGTGAGGATTAGCCAGTGTTGTCAGTTGCTTATCCATGTGGTGCATCTTTTTTCTGTGAGTTATGTGTTTATATATTTTCATCCGCACATGTTTTATTTTGTGTAGGATGTTTGTGTGGTGCTTGTGGTTCGCGCCGGCATCCTCCATTGTATGCAATTTTTGCTGGGGATAGCCGTTCGCTGCGAACCACATGCGGAGGAACTGCCCCCCCAGTTAGAAACACGCCACAGTGTTTGGGGTCTGGAGCAGTCCCACCCATTTAGGCCACGTTTATTTTTGTGATTCTTGTCCTGAAGACGCCAAAAGAGGAGTGGAGGGGAGCTGCACGATAGTGAAGGTGTGTAGGTCCGGATGGAGGCCCGGCTCTACATATCGTACAGAGAGGGGGCTGCACTGCCTGTTTTACATTATACAATAGACAACAGCAGCCTACAGCCAGGAAGCTCCTCCCCTTCCTTCCATGAATCCTGCTTGTGGCCTGTGGTTCCCTCCACCATCCGCCACTCGTCCGTGGCCTGCTGCCCCCCTTGGCCATCCGCACCAAGGCGAAGTCCCCTGCTCCATTTGCAGCCACCACCATGCTTATAGCTGCCCAGCTGTGAATCCTCCTTCTGCAAATGGCAGTGGGAGGAGCCAGAGCATCTTCTCTCCTACATAGCGCCACATACCTCTTACATCCAGTGATGTCACCTTTGATGTAGATGTATACTCTCAGTAGTAGTAAAGCTCACCATAATGCCGAACTAGTAGTAATAATTTTCCTCCATAGTGCTCCTATCCCCCTTCCCCATAGTGCCCCCCATAATAGACCAGTAAAAAATGCCCCTTCATAGTGCCCCAGCAGATGCCCCTATAGTGCACCTCTCCTCCATAGTGCCCCCCATAATGTGCCAGTAAAAAAATGGCCCTTCTCAGTGACACCAGATGCCCTCATAATATGCCAATAAAAATGCCCCTTTAGTGCCACCAAATGCCCCCAAAGTGATCCTTTCCCCCATAGTGCCCCCATAATGTGCCAGTAAAAAATGCCCCTTTAATGCCATCAGATGCCCTCATAGTGATCCTATCCCCCATAAGGGTCCACTCACATGTCCGCAAAATGGGTCCGCAACTGTTTCGCAATTTTGCGGAACGGGTGTGGACCCATTTAATTTCCTTGGGGCATCCACGGACAAGAAAAGGCATTTCTATCATAGTGCTGGCCATGTGCAGTCCGCAAAATGTGCAACGCACATGACCGGTGTCCGTGTTTTTGGATCCGCAATCTGCGGACCACAAAGCAGTTGTGGATGTGTGAATGGAACCTAATGTGCCAGTAAAAATGCCCTTATAGTGCCACCAGATGCCCCCACAGTGTCTCTTCATAATATGCCAGTAAACAATGCTCCTTCTTAGTGCTCCTCTCCCCATAATGTGGCAGTAAAAAATGCCCCTATAATGCCATCAGATGCCCCCATAGTGATTCTCTCCCCCATAGTGCCCTCCATAATGTGCCAGTAAAAAATGCCCTTTTGTGCCACCAGATGTCCCATAGTGCTCTCCTCCCACATAGTGCCCCCCCATACTGTGTCAGGAAAAATGCCCCTTCTTAGTGCCATCAGATGCCCCCAAGTGCTCCTCTCCCCATAATGCGCCAGTAAAAAATGCTTCTTTAGTGTCACCAGATACCCCTATAGTGCTCCACCAGATGCCCCCTTAGTGCGCTCTCCCCATAATGTGCCGGTAAATAATGCCCCTTCAGTACCACCAGATGCCCCCATAGTGCTCCTCTCTCCCATAGTAACCCCCCCAAAATGTGCCAGTAAAAAAATTCCCTTAGATGCCCCCATATTTCTTCTTTCATGTATTGCGCCCCCTAAAATAAACAAAAACAACAAAAAAAAGCACTAATACTTACCTCCATGCGGCTGTCAGTGATGTGGTGCAGGCCTCTTTCGGCCTGTGTCTTGCGCTGCATGCTGCCCATCTGAGGAGGTGTGATGATAATGATGTCATCACGCCGCCTGAGCCGGCCTCTGATAGGCTGCAGACATTGTTGAACGGTGGAGGCGGAAAAAGCAAATACATTGATATTTGTTTGTACTTGTATGAGCAGTTAGGCCTCATGCACACGACCGTTGTTTGATTCCGTGTCCGTTGCTCCGTTTTTCGTGATTTTCTGTGGACCCATTGGTTTTCAATGGGTCCGTGGAAAACTCGGCAAATGCACCGTTTGTCCTCCGCGTCCGCAGTCCGTGATTCCAGTCCGTCAAAAAAATATAACCTGTCCTATTCTTGTCCGCGAAAAACGGTTCGTGGACCCAATAAAGTCAATGGGACCGTGAAAAAATGCGGATGGCCATCCATGTGTCATCCGCATTCCGCATCCGCATTTTTTGCGGATCCCTTGGCAGGCAGTTCGCAAAAATTGTCAGCCTGTCTTTTGGTAAAATCTTTTGGGTCATGTCCACTAAAAAAACAGAAGACACACGGAAACACAACGGAAGCAAAAATGGACACGGATCACGGAACAACGGAACCCCGTTTTGCGGACCGCAAAAAAATACTGTTGTGTGCATGAGGCCTTACTGGTATCTTGTTAAAGGAGTTGTCTGATTTCAGGATAAAGCTAACAACCCTCCAGATCAACCTCCAGTAAAGAACGGGTAAAAACTTAGCATAACATATTCCGTGCCATTCTCCCGGCCAGGCTCTATTAGCAGTCTAAAGTGGTGATATCACGTCGTCAGCACATGACCGATGCAGCCAGACAAATAGACCCCACTGGGAGAACTGGATGCATGATCTAGCAGGTAAGTACTTACCCGTTCTTTATTGCAGATTGATGTAGAGGGTTGTCTGGTTTCATCCTGAAACTGGACAACCCCATTAACCCCTTTTACTATTCGTTTATGCCTGAAGTTCATTTGTCACATTCCCAAAACCACCAAAGAAATTTTATGGACTTAGTTCAGGTAGAGAGGATCAGGTAAGAGTTGCTGATTGTTGGTTGTACTTTTTATTTTTTAAGTGGTTGAACAACACATTTAAGTATTACAGAACATTTCCAAAAAGCAAAAAAGTCTACATTATAATCACATTTCTATTATTATTTCTATTCATTTACTTCTGTTACCTTTATATCGCTTACCTCCTTCATTTTCAGATTAAGGGCTCCTGCACACGAACGTATTTTCTTTCCGTGTCCGTATAATTTTTTTTGCAGACCGTATGCGGAACCATTCATTTCAATGGGCCTGCCCAAAAAAATGGAAGTTACTCCGTGTGCATTCCGTTTCCGTATGTCCGTATTTCCATTCCGCAAAAAAATAGAACATGTCCTATTATTGTCCGCATCACGGACAAGGATAGTACTATTGTATTAGGGGCCAGCTGTTCCATTCCTGCAAAATACGGAATGAACACGGATGTCATCCGTATGTATTGTGGATCCTTTTTTTGCGGACCGCAAAATACATACAGTCGTATGCATTAGCCCTAATTTTGATTGTATAGTGCAAAAAATCACAGTATTCATTCATTGTGCCATGGAAACACATATATATATATATATATATATATATATATAATGTGCAACTATATCTGACTCAAGGCTTACAGTATATTGTTACTTCAAATGAAACTACTTAACCTCAGAGCTAACTTCTATAATTCCATTATAATACCAAGGAAACGCATTAAGAGATTTATAGGCACAAACAGGACAAAATGTAATGTAGGGCACAGACAATTCTCACACCCACATGGCAAATGGTACAGTTTACAAAAAGCCCATAGTTGAGGGGCAATAAGAGAGAGTAATTGAGTTGCTTCGCTGTGGCTCAATCCTCATTCTGCACCATTGATCATTCTATATACATAAAAACACATTGGGCTAGATTTATCATTAGCTAAAGTCACTTTAATGGAGTGAAAAAGTCACAAAAAATGCGCAATCGGGAAAATTGCGCATATTTTGGTGACTTTTTCAAGCTCTGCACTAAGCTCTCCAGTTTTGTGAAAGTGGGCGTGTTTTCTTATGTAAATTAATCTCTAGACAGATTTACTATTGCGACCATTTAAAAAGTCACAAAAAAATGCGCAATTTCACTCCAGTGGGGACCATGCTTATCTTATGCGACTTTTTAATAGAACATGCGACTTTTTTGTAAAGACGTGGGACTTTTGTAAAGCCGCTTACTGAAGGATAAACTGCTGCCATCAAGCCACATTTATCACAGTATTAAAGGACCATTAATAAATCTGACTGAGCCAAAAGTGACTTTGGGCATATGTAAAAGTGGAGGAAGATGTTAGTGTAATGATAAATCTGGCCCATTGTGTGTATCCCCTCATCCCCACATTGTGTGCATCCCCATGTTTAACTTTTAAGATTATTAATAAACATTTATTTTATTTTAGCGTCCCTAGTTTGTCATCAGAATATAATTTGCAGGTGACGCAAACCTGTATTGGTATCAATAGCCAACTGTGAGCCTTGACAATTCTCACACTTCCAATATTTAATGGGAAATGCGTATAGAAAATATTTTGGTTTACTCTCATGATGGAAAAAGAGTTAGGCCTCTTTCACACGAGTGTGTCCGGATTAGGTCCGGATGCGTTGCGGATGCGTTCAGTGAAAACTGTGCGATTTTACAGGCAAAGCCATTCAGTTTTGCCTGCGATTGCGTTCAGTTGTTCATTTTTTTCCGCGCGGGTGCAACGTGTTTTGATGCGTTTTTCACGCGCGTGATAAAAAACTGAAGGTTTACAAACAACATCTCCTAGCAACCATCAGTGAAAAACTCAACACACCCGCACTTACTTGCGGATGCAATGCATTTTTCACGCAGCCCCATTCACTTCTATGGGGCCAGTGCGTGAAAAACGCAGAATATAGAACATATAGAAGTGATGCGTGAAAAAAAACGCTCATGTACACAGACCTATTGAAATGAATGGATCAGGATTCAGTGCGGGTGCTATGTGTTCACGTCACGCATTGCACCCGTGTGGAAAACTCGCCCGTGTGAAAGGGGCCTTAGGCTGGGTTCACACAAGCGTGTCCGGATTAGGTCCGGATGCGTTGCGGATGCGTTCAGTGAAAACTGTGCGATTTTACAGGCAAAGCCATTCAGTTTTGCCTGCGATTGCGTTCAGTTGTTCAGTTTTTTCCACGCAGGTGCAATGCGTTTTTCACGCGCGTGATAAAAAACTGAAGGTTTGCAAACAACATCTCCTAGCAACCATCAGTGAAAAACGCAACGCACCCGCACTTGCTTGCGGATGCAATGCGTTTTTAACGCAGCCCCATTCACTTCTATGGGGCTAGGGCTGCGTGAAAAACGCAGAATATAGAACATGCTGCAATTTTCACGCAATGTACAAGTGATGCGTGAAAGAAAACGCTCATGTACACAGCCCCATTGCAATGAATGGGTGAGGATTCAGTGCGGGTGCAATGCGTTCACATCACGCATTGCACCCGCGCGGAAAACACGCCCGTGTTAATGCAGCCTTAAAGGGGCTGTCTCACCTCAGTAAATAGCATTTATCATGTCGAGAAAGTTAATACAATACACTTCCTAATGTATTGTTATTATCCATATTGCCTCCATTGCTGGCTAGATTTATTTTTCCATCACATTATACACTGTTCGTTTCCGTGGTTATGACTACCCTTCAATCCAGGAGCAGTGGTCATGCTTGCACACTGTAGGAAAAAATGGCAGCCTCTCTGGTGGCCAGGACCGTGGGAGCGCACATAGGCTGATGCTTTTTTATAGTGTGTAATCACAACTACCACTGATGGATTGCAGGGTGGTCATAACCATGTCACGAGCAGTGTATAATGTGATGGAAAAATGAATCCAGCCAGCAAAGGAGGCAATATGGATAATAACAATATATTAATAAGTGGCTACATAATAAATGCTATTTTCTGTAGTTAGACAACCCCTTTACATGGGCAAATTTTCTGCCCAATGATCGCTAAGGAGCGTTGCAGTGTAATACTCTCCCTGATTCCCCGATGAACGAGCAAACGCTCGATCTTTGGCCAATTCAGATATTTCCGCATGCTGAAAGATCAGGATTTGCTGGTGGCAGATCTTGCTGTCTAATTACTGTACAGCATGGGGACAAGCAATGACATAGCGTGGAGGAGATCGCTGCATGTAATAGCAGCTGTCTCCTCCGTTAGCAAGCAGGCAATTGCTGGGAACGATGCTTCCCTCCTTACGATCGTCTGCCTGATCGAGGTGTCTAATACACCCTTAACTCATTGATAAAAGTTAACCCAATAATGTTGCTATGAAAACCCAATAGTACCAGGAAGGAGTAACTGGTCAAACAGAGGAACTTACCTTCATGTTCTTATTTTGTTTTGCTATGTCTTCTCCTCTAGTTTCTCTACTCAAATGTTATAAAAATCTAATAATCTAATTATTGTTTTGCTTTTGAATACTCAGTGTTTCTTAGTAATTGTAATTTTATAACATATTTCAATAACAAGAGATTTTAACAATGGGGTTTTCCACTCTAGAACCCTACATGATCCCTTGGCAATGATCTGAGGTCACTGAGTATCTATTACGGCAATGATCATTTGTACTTAGCAGCACCATCACATAGGAAATTAAGCATTACACACTGAACATTTAAATCAGTGGATTGTCTGTGTAATGCAGGACAGGACAAAACCTCCAGAATGAGTCTCTTTGTAACAAATATCCACTTGGCCAAAACAGAAAACCCACCACCACCGCCTTATACTCGGAAGTCACTAATGGGATATACTGTATGAAAATTACTGTAGGCAACCCCATTAAACCACAGTTACCACAGTTTTCAGTAAAAGCTGCATTTTCAAGAATTGTAGTCAATTAGTAGGCAGCAGTCTGCCTTAGCGGGTATAATGTGGTTTGGAGCAATCTTTAAAGTGGTGAATGTATCCATATTGTTTAGCTTCTAAAATTAAATATTTTAATTTCAGTAATGACAAAATATATAAACAGGTTTTAAAAGAAATATTTGTAAGTGTAGAGCAATATAAACACAAGCTGCTAGCTCACTGCACGTTATTGTGCTTGCTAATGCTGTGTAACAGCGGCTGTTGTGCGCCGCTGTTCCCCGGGAGCCGTGTTCAGCTGTGATCTGCTGCCAGTGTTTCCCTTCATCCCTGACCACAGCATGCTTGCTGCAGCATTTCCTTAAGGACCGGCGCTCGTCATTTCGTGTGTTTTATGGGTTGGATCAAGTGACCTCGCCAACCAATCCTAGCCCTCCTGCACATATATAAGTGGCTCAGCCCCCTTCCCAGATGCCTCAGTGTCAAGGTCCTTGTGTCCTGTTAAGGCTGTAGACGTCATTGAATTGTAGTGGTAGTAGTTGCACAATGTAAAAAAGCATAGGAAAACATCTTTTAAAATCATTTATTAATTTTTACACATGCATTTTTATAATATTAAAATGAATGGTATAATTAATAGTATGGGATATTAGTATTAATAGTTTGTAATGCTACAAATGTTTCAAATATTTGTCAACACAAACTCCTTGTCTCTGATATTTTTTCCCTCCTCTCAATCCAATTTACCTTCTTTGCAGTAACCAATATATTGATCACAACAAAATCCTTGTCTTATCTACTCCTAAACCCGCCCCCCACCATCCAATTACTTCTTTGAATTAACCAGTATAGCTGTATTTAAATTCCTGTATTTCCTGGTCTGTAACGACCTGTACGATCAGGGTCTTGCAGTGTTGTAGTTTGTTTCTGTCTCCTGTCTGCCCTTAATTAAGGCAATGGAAATGGCAAAATATCCAAAATGAATCAGTTTATTAAAGGGTTTGTCCCATCTTGGACATTGGGGGAATATAGCTAGGGTGTGGGTTCCACCTCTGGGTGAAGAAGGGTGGGAATGCGCAAGCACGGCCGCGCTCCATTCATTTCGATAGAAGTGCTGAAAATAGCCGAGCAGCACGCTCCTCTATTATTGGAAGCCCCATTGAAATGAATGGGAAGCACACCGCGCAAGCACAGCCACCACTCCATTCACTTCTATGGAGCTTACAGAAATAGCTAAGCCAGTGCTCGGTTGTTTTTGGTACTCCCATAGAAATGAATGGAGGGTAGCTGTGCATGTGTGGTGCGTCCTCTGTTACTGTCACTTTGCAGACTCTGTTCTAAGGATAGGTATCCTAGCAATATGCCCCCAATGTTCAAGATGGGAATACCCCTTTAAGTAAGGGAGGCTTTAGAAATTTTCATAAACAATCTAAAAGATTTGCCGTTTCCATCCACATGAACATATTTCTCTAGAGGAGTGCCAAAGGCCTGAACTTGTAAAATTATTTTCCGCTGTATCTCCTTTACATTTTCTGAGGTCAGAAAAAACATGTTAATACTTGTGTTTTGCCTCAGTTTTGCAAGAACCATAAAGATTGACATGTCAAAGATGTATGTGAAAAATAAACATGACCAAATAGAATGCACGGTTATGAACGATATTGTTTAATCATTAAAAACATTGTTTTCTAAACCTGGCTCTATAGATAACGCTCAAGCGGCTGCGGATTAAAGGGAACGTGTCATCAGAAAATGACCTATTATTTAAATCAGTTTGTTATGTTAGGGTACTTGCACACTTGCTTTATAGTTTTCTGGTATTGAGTTCCGTCCTAGGGGCTCAATACCGGAAAAAAACTGATTAGTTTAATCCTAATGCATTCTGAATGGAGAGAAATCCGTTCAGGATGAATCAGAACGCATCAGTTCAGTCCCTCTTAGGCCTCATTTACACGGGGAGTCATGTTTGACGCCCGGATAAGAGGCGGGTGCGTTGCGGGAATATGCACGATTTTCCCACGCGGGTGCAAACGTTTGTAATGCGTTTTGCACGCGCGTGAGAAAAATCACCATGTTTGGTACCCAGACCCGAAGCCGGACTTCATCACTGAAGTCCGGTTTCGGGTCTTCTGGAGAATTTATTATTTTCCCTTATAACATGGTTATAAGGGGAAATAATAGCATTCTTAATAAAGAATGTATAGTAAAATGAAGTGGAAGGGGTTAAAAATAATAAAAGTTAACTTACCTTAGCCACTTGATTGCGTAGTTGCGATCTGTCCTCTCTTTCCCAGCATCAGCTAAGAACTAAAGGACCTGTGATGACATCACATCACATGGTCCATCACCATGGTAAGATGGACCATGTGATTGGACCATGTGATGTGACGTCATCACAGGTCCTTTAGTTCTTAGCTGATGCAGGGAAAGAGAGGACAGATCGCAACTACGCGATCAAGTGGCTAAGGTAAGGTAACTTTTATTATTTTTAACCCCTTCCTCTTCATTTTACTATGCATTCTTTATTAAGAATGCTATTATTTCCCCTTATAACCATGTTATAAGGTAAAATATTTAAGATCTGGTCCCGTTGCTAAGCACCCATGCGGGAAAATCGCACCGCATCCGCACTTGCTTGCGGATGCTTGCGATTTTCCCGCAGCCCCATTCACTTCTATAGGGCCTGCGTTGCGTGAAAAATGGACAATATAGAGCATGCTGCGATTTTCACGCAACGCAGAAGTGATGCGTGAAAATCACCGCTCAAGTGCACAGCCCCATAGAAATAAATGGGTCCGGATTCAGTGCGGGTGCAATGCGTCCTCCTCACGCATTGCACCCGCGCGGAAAACTCGCCCGTGTGAAAGGGGCCTTACGGTTTTTGGATGGAGAAAATACCGCAGCATGCTGCAGTATTTTCTCTGGTGCAAGTTCCAGAACACTTGCTGGAATGCTGGATCCGGCATTAATTTCCATTGACATGTATTAGTGCCGGATCCGGCATTAAAATTACCGCATGGCTGGATCCGGACTTCCGGTCTGCGTATGCGCAGACCTTTAAAAATGTCAAAAAAATATATATGATAACCAGAGAGACGGATCCGGTATTGAAATGCATTTGTAAGACTGATCCGCATCCGGATCCTTCTACAAATGCTGCACGTTTGCATACATATTGCCGACGGAACTGCCTGCCGGATACCTCTAACGTAAGTGCGAAATGACCCTTATACTTATGTTTGAAACATTTTTTATGTGGCTATGTATATTTCAAAATAATCCTAAAATACTGCAGCTTTTGAGCTGGCCACCATAGTCTGGTTCACACTGAATATTAGCCCTCCGCTGGGCTTCCCATCGGGAATATACGTTTGAATTGTGGAAAATGGTATTCAAATGTATACCACAATGAGTTACTTTGCTCCACGGGTTCCACAATGCAATGTAGTAAAGCCCAGTCTTTCCACAATTATTTCATGTTTACTAGACCGTAATAAATTGAATGCAAGGAGGAGTAATTCAGTCTGAGGCAGTAGTGTGACTTGGGAAATTACATTGCTACCTCTTTTATTGACTTTCAAGACGATACTGCAATATATCTGCGTAAAATGATCATCAGCATCTACATGATCAGTCTTAAACAACAGGACATAGTTTACATTGCATCACAGCATGGTCTAATTTAGCATTTCATCATGATAGGCAAAGTTGGTCTATTTCCACTTTATTGATGAGCATTCACAAACAGGAGATGAGAACTTGGATGCCTCTGCTCTTTCCTCTCATTTTTTATTCATTTTGAGCTATCACTACGCCCTTGATTGTATTTTTCCATGGTAATTCACAGAATAAGCTTCTCTACAGAAAGATTCACACATTTCCTAAAACAACATTTAGAAAAAGAAAATCTCCAAACGACAGGCAATGGGTGACTTTATTTTGGCAGTAATCCTTAAAGGATAAAATGAAGGGATCAGCAAAAGCGGGATGTTGCATATCAAGGGACTTTATGCATGCACGAAAAAAGGTCTGGGCAGGCAACCAAAGTGATGGCATATTATATGCAAGGAATAAAACACAGTAGGGCATGGAAAGTGTCCATTATGTAGAGTCATACGAGTGGAACAGACTGTATGCAAATAAGTCTTCTGTCCTCTGACAACGCATGTGGTATACCACAACTCAGACATTGTTTTACATACTACATATTATTGAGCGCGCCTATAACAGCAGGCTAAGACACATTTATGTATTTGCTACACAAAGAAAAATGCTAAGAATATACATCAGTAATATACATCAGTAAAAAAAAGAGCCATATATTAGAAAATTTAAGAGGGTCAGCCACTTTCTGGCTACTGTTGACCAATGTGTGTGTAAGAGGATTATAAGGCACTTACTAATATAGCCTTTGTAGAGATTCTATGCCATTTTATACATTTTATAAGGTACTGTATGCCCTTTGTTTGCCACGTCTTTTGTGCTGTCCACACGAAGCTCCTGTCCATACAATGGCTGCTAATGGAGGGTTATGTGACCAGACAAATCACCTCCATGTGATGTCTCCTCTTTTCAACTACACTGTACCTGCCATCTGCACCTCACTGTTGGAAGTTTAGTGCGAGTGCTGTGTTAGAATGGAGGAGACTGAGTGATTTGCCTGGTCACGTGACCCTCTATCAGCAGCCATTTTATGGACAGGACCTCTGTGTGGATAGAACAAAAGACTTAGCAAACAATGGGCATATCTTATGAAATATAGAAAATGGCACAGAATTTCAACAAAGGCTTAGTAAGTGCCATATAATTATCTTACATACATATTGGTCGACAGTTGCCAGAAAGTGGCCACCCCTTTAAACCTTAGTGGAACTCTATCCATACAATTGTTAGTTTTTAATTAGCAGAACAAATGATAAACTAAGCTGTCATTTTGTCCACAGGATCTATCACAAAGTGACAATTTACTTAAAATATGCTATACAAATGGATAGAAAACTACCAATATATCTGTAAACGAAGCATAGTTATAAAACTTTGGCTGCAACTCTAAAGTTCTAAAATGTCATAGTGACTTATAAGATACTTTGAGTGGAGGTGCCCAGAATTTCACTACTTTCTGAAACAAAGGGGCAGAATCGCTATGTAGATAATTGTACTGATTTGGCTTTGATCGACTTTTCTAGCTCATCCTGTGATAGCCCCAAGTTAATTGAGTATGGGCCATAGACTTTCTATGATCCTGTACATTGAGAGTCAAAGAAAATAGATCAACCAAAGAAGCACATCAGTCGGCTGAACATTTCTGCTTATTCATTGCAGAGATCAGTGGGATTCTCAGCTTCCAAATCCTGACAATTAACACTCCTGACATGCAACTTTGACATGCCAGACCTTTTTTACATTCTTTTGAAGAAAATAGAAAATGTTACTGAGTCAAAGTGAATGAATTTATTATAGTTCACTTCTTGTTAGTTACTTGATTCTTCTTTATTGTTAGGTTTTTCCATTATATTTTTCACCCAATGTTTACTTTTGACAATTACATTGAGTTTCCTTAAGAGACCATCTGGTAAAATTCTTTTCATACTGTGCTTTGTCAGAAGCTAGCTAATATTGAGTACAAAGCTTCTGGGATATTGAAGTCACCTCTTACCTACCAACTTGTTAGTTTTTACCTGAACAAAGAACTCAGTCAGTATCAAATCACAAAGTCAGTAAACAATTGATACAGCAAAGCTTTGGAAAAGTTACTTGTGCAGATTGTCCAGAATCTGAGTTTCCTGAGTAAACCTCAAGGCTGTTTTTGTGAACTGTCACAAGATACAGTCGCACTATATATGCATCAACTAACACATTCAGGCATAATCTACTGGCTTCTGAAGTAAGTATAGAGGCAGCAGAAGTTGCAGTCTCAACCTGGCCTTAGGGTCCCACAAGTTACTGCAAGTGTTTACTCTTTACAGTGACATTATAGTATGCACTGATTTTGTAGCTTGATCACAGTTTATTATCCCTGTGTTGTGACATCACTACATCCATCATACTTGTCATATGAAACGGCTGTGTTTGTTACCACTTTATTATATCATCACCACGTGCATGATCCGTGTATTGTTATGCTGTTTTATCTTAGTTCTGTGACATCACTGTGCACATTATTTCTATACTGTTACATAAACCGCTTTTATGACCTCATAGAGTTTATTTTTTTTATCCCTGTACTCTGATTTTGTTTTAACCCTTACATTCAATACGATATACAGTTACATCGTGGTGCTGTGTAAGGAATATACAGCGGGCATATGTGCTGATCCTACTCCATATGTGGCTGATGCTGGCTGTGTAATACAGCAAGCACCCGGCCGCAATGACTGGCATTGGCAATGATGACGACCCCAGTAATTTAACCCCTCAGATGCCTCGGTCAATAGTGATTGTGACATCTTTAGGGTTGGGCAGCGTGTGGGAGTTCCCTCTTCTTTCCAATCGGAGTCCCCGTGGTGAAATCGCGGGACTCTGATTGGTTGCCTTGACAGCTTGGGGCATTGGCAAAGTTCCCAGGTCTGTCATGGATAACTGCCTGAAAAGCCGTTACAAGACATAGCTTCTCAGACAGGCAGTGAAAATCCCATAGACCGCAATACTATTCTACATTCTACTATTCGTACGGTCAAGTCCCCTAAGGGAACTAAAAATTACAGCAAAAAAAAGGAAAAAACTCAGAAATAATAAAAGTTCTAATCAGCCATATACTAATTTTACATATAAAATCACATCCGAAAATGTCTGAACTATTAAAATTTTAAAATATTTTTCCAGCTCGGTGTATGCTGTAACAGGAAAAAAAATACAATTTTTATGGTAAACTTGTCCCCCGAAAAAAAGTTGAATAAAAAGTGATAAAAAAGCCCTAAACCCCAAAATGATACCATTAAAAACTACAGTTTGCACCACAGAAAACAAGCCCTCATTCAGCTCTGTAAACAACAATATAACAGCTGCCAGAATATAATGATACAAAGAAAAAATATGTTTTTTTTTTTTTTTTTTTTTTTAAAGTAGTAAAACATAATAAAAAGGATATACATTTCTCACCATAATTGTGCTGACCTGCAGAATTAAGGCCTCATGTCATTTGTAGTGCACAGTGAATAGCATAAAAACAAAATCCAAAAAAACGTAATTGCCATTTCTTTCCAATTTCACTGCACAAATAATTATTTTCCCTGTTTTCCAGTAGAAGCTATGGTAAAATAAACAGTGACATCAAAAATTTTTAACTTGTCCTGCGCCCGCCCGATCAGCAGCAGGATTCGGCAGTCACTGATAGCCGGACCCCTGCTGTATGCCCTATTAACCCTTGATGTGCCACGGTCAGCGCTGCAATGTCCGTGCAGGGATCGGAGCTGCCATCCGGTCCCTGCGCTGCTGTGACGGGGACCGGATGGCAGGGAAGGTAGCCTGATGCCTTCCTTAGGCATCGTGGCTGCCTTCTGTGACAGCCTGTGAGATCCAGCCCCCTGGATCTCACAGGCAAGCAGGCTGTAAGTGTATTACAGTCTATAATACACTTACAGCCAACACATCACAATACAGAAGTATTGTAATGCATTGTTAAGGGGATTAGACCCACAAAAGTTGTAGTCCCAGAGTGGGAAAAAAAATAAAGTGTAAAAAATAAGTATAAAAAAAAAGTTTTACAAAAAAATTTAAAGTTTCAAGTAAAAAAAAAAAAAAGCTCCCTTTTCCCAAAATAAAGTCATTTAAAAAAATAAAAATAAATAGGTAAAAAAATAAAAGTAGACATATTATGTATTGCCGCGTCCGTATCGACCAGCTCTATAAAAATATCACATGACCTAACCCCTCAGTTGAACACCGCCAAAAAAATAAAATAAAAACTGTGCTAAAATAAACATTTGTTTGTTACCTTACATCACTTAAAGTGCAACACCAAGCGATCAGAAACGTGTATTCCCCCCAAAATAGTACCAATCTAACCGTAACCTCATCCCGCAAAAAATGAGCCCCTACCTAAGACAATCGCCCAAAAAAAAAAATCTGTGGCCCTCAGAATATGCAGACACTAAAACGTGATTTTTTTTCAAAAATGCTTTATTATGTAAAAATTGAAACAAACAATCAAAAAAGTATACATTTTTGGTATTGCCGCGTCCTTAACAACCTGCTCTATAAAAATACCACATGATCTAACCTGTCAGATGAACATTGTAAATAACAAAAAACAGCTATTTTTTGTTACCTTGCCTCACAAAAAGTGTAATATGAAGCAACCAAAAATCATATCTACCCTAAAATAGCACCAATAAAACTGCTACCTTATCCCGTAGTTTCCAAAATGGGGTAATTTTGGAGTTTCTACTCTAGGGGTGCATCAGGGCATCTTCAAATGTGGCATGACAACTTAAAATCATCCCAGTGAAATCTCCCTTTTAAAAACCATATGGCGTTTCTTTCCTTCTGCGCCCTGCCGTGTGCCCATATAGAAGTTTACAACCACATATGGGGTGTTTCTGTAAGCTACAGAATCAGGGCAATAAATATTGACTTTTGTTTGGCTGTTAACCCTTGCTTTGTTAGTGTAAAAAAAATTCTGCACACACCCAAACGATATAGTCTATTTGTGAGAAAATGCCATTCAGATTAGTAGAAGATGCAGTAATTTCTAACATGCACTTACATGTAAAGTAAAATTCCTACCATTCTATTAAAAGAATCAATTATTCTGAATTATTATTAGATGGTCATAGAAAAGCATTCAAAAGTCAGTTGTAAGAATATACTACTATAATGCATCTTTAATTAGAGAAACTCACTGATTGGTTCTCTCTGCTCAGTCTTTAGCCTCATTCACACGTCAGTGCACACGTCCACATTCATTTTAATGTGTGTATTCACACATCAGTGTTTTAGCATGGTCTGTGGGTTCATTTTTTTAGCACGGATGTATGCTGTATTTTGTCGGTGTTCACGGATCCATCACAGCCATTATAGCTTATCATTAGGAAGAGATGCTTTGAATTTTTTTTTTCAGCTGTTCAGTGTCAGTGAAACACAGATGGCACACGGACAGCAAAAAACGGACACACGGATCCTTCACAGACAGCTTCACGGATGCATGACTGACCACCTGCTCATGGATTTGAGCACGGGTGTGGGAATGAGGCTTTTTACTGGTTTAGTGAATTTTTCGGGCAGTGTCAGTGAGTGGAGGCTTAACCCCTCAGATGCTTTCACCAGTAGTGACCATGCCATCTGAGCAGTTAGTCAGAGAGAGAGGTCTTGCTCTGGCTTCCGATCGCCCTAATGCTTCAAAATCGCACGGTGCTGGTTGTCATGGCAGCCTGGGGCCTTGTAAAACAGGTCTTTATAGGAAGACGTTACAAGCATCTTACTATATAATATCATAAAGTTGAATATAATAGTAAAACAGGGAGCTGTCAACTCTCTGTTCCACCACTCACTTGCCATCGGTAATTTAGCGCAAGCAGGAGAGATGCAGTGACGTTATCATGCCTACTGTGCTGAGCCACAGACAATCACGGACCAAACCAGAGCAGACCTGCTAGTTCATTGGGGAAACGTGGATTTAGGTGAGTATTCAGATTGGAGGCAATAAGGTTTATCACTCTGTTGGGGGGTATCAAGGGATTATTTAAATGTGAGGGGGCACTTAAAGAGAATGTGTCATCACAAAATGACCTGCTGTTTAAATCACTTTTTTATGTTTAATACATTTTTAAATACTTTCTTATTATGGTATTTTTAACTTTCCATGTCCCTTTTTATTTTTAATTTAAAACCAAAAATCCTGCAGTTTTTGCACTGGCCACTATGTCTAATAATTGGCGCAACTTCTTGGTTTGTACAGGTTACTTTACTGTAGTTAACTTATTCTAATCCTGACTGTAATGATATCATATCTGTTTATAGATAAGACTGAATCCACCATTCACAATAGGGGATTGTTTATCTACTGTTTATCTACTGTTTCCTTGTACAATTACCTTGACACAGGTCATAATAAAGCATGCCCAGAAAACTCTCCCACAGTAGTCAATGACCATTATGTCTATGGACCATGGGGCTGCCATAAGGCAATTTTCTTAATGCCTTATAAATGCTGTAAAGAACAGCTTGGGCAAGATGGCTGCCTTCATAATCATGTTCAGGAAATAGATAAAAAAAAATCAGAACATACAGAAAATAAAAAACAGATTAGAAAAAAGGATATGTGCTACTATCTGATTTTAACTGGCACACATTTTTGGTTTCACATTTCCTTTAAAGGAAATTTTTAATGTGAGGGGGCCCTTAGGGGGCATCTTATCACGAAGGGGCATCATATTCTGTGGAGAGGCACTAAGGCGGCATCATACAGTGTTTGGGGCACTAAAGAAAAAAAATCAAATCATCCCTTTCTCAATTTTACAAAATAAACAATAAATAAACATAATAGGTATTGCTGTGTATTAACCTCCTAACAGTCACATTAAGATTGGAAAAAACGTCCCAAAAATTTCACTTTTTTACTGCAGATTTTTAATGTGTGTCTGCAGTAAATCTTGTTGGCGCAAAACTCAGGGGACACAATAGCATTTTAAACCCTTTAGTGACATAATTAATTTTAGCCTTAGGGACCAATAATATGTTCCAGCAGTCATACATTTTTCATTTTTTCTTAAATATTTTTTTTTTTTTCATATTGTGGGATTAGTTGTAGGATTTTTTGGGAAACCTTTTAGGAAAATTACTGGGTGGCCCTCGAAAAAGTAGCCTGTGTCCTGCGATAGTATGACGAGATGAACCAACAAGTGGATTGTTTTTTTAAAAGTGCTGAAAGTGGTTCCCATTTACGTCTATGCATCTTTGGACACAACGTATTATGTGGGCTGATACTGCTTGTAATGCTGCGGATGGTGTTTGTGATGTTTTTCTTGATCCAGGGGATGTGGATTGTTAGCGGACACTTTCTGTTTTAAATTTCCCTACAGATAAGAATCGCATGTGGACAAGTCTGGGGAACGTGGTGGCCATAACCCCTTGCCCACAGTTCACTCCTCTGTAAACAGTTCATGAACCGGTGCCAGTGAACTCCGTAAGGTGAGGCATGTTGCCCCATGTTGTTGGAAAAAGCAGGACATGTTTTTTTGCCCACTTCGTCTATGACAGCACCCATGGATAGCATCCGCCCCTCTCCTCAGTACAGGAAACAGGAAGCACAGTCACTTTAAAAGGGAGGTACAACCCCCATCATGCTAGTTCTGTTTCCTGTCAGACAGAGTTTAAATCCAGCCAGCTCACACTGCAGGCCGATGAAGTAGCCTGCAGTGAACTCCATGGATGAAAGCCAGAGGCAGAAAATGGAGCAACCACAGCGCGCAGAACCCACTGAAGCCACCAACGAACCCTTGGTACCGGTGTGAGTAAGAGGGGTGAATACTCCATAACTCTTATTGTATCTGAAAGCTTATGGGAGGTTTTTTGTGCCTAGGCTTCCAAAGAGAGAAGGGCATTCAGAAGGGCAGTCCAGAGACAAAGGCTGCGCCATCTGTAAGAAAAAGTTGCCGTCAGGATGGGGAAAGCCTGTATGCCAAGCCTGCTTTGGCAGATTATTAGAGGATGAGGCCCCTTCTCTCTTATCAAGCTTAAAACAGATGATCAGAGATGAGGTTAAGGAGTCGGTAAAGGAGTCTATGAGCAACCTGCTTGAGAGTCACCCCAGCACCTCTGCTGCAGCCTCTATTCCCCCTGCCAGTGATCAAGAAGTGATGTTGGGGTTAGAGGAGGAAGGAGAACGACCATCCTCGGATCACTCCCTGGATGATCAGATGGCGGGTCGTCCACTATTTCAGTCAGAGAACATTAGTTCCCTTGTTAGGATAGTACGAGCGACTATGGGACTGGATGACCATAAGGAACCCCAATCAGTCAGGGATACTATGTTTGAAAGCCTTGGCCACAAGATCAGGGGATTAAACATTTATGAGAATGTGGCATCAGTCATTAAAAATGAATGGAGTAGGCCTGATCCCAAATGCCCTTAAACGGAAATATCCGTTTGAAGAGACAGCCTCTGCAGACTGGGATAGGGCACCCAAGTTAGACGCCCCGGTCGCTAAAATCTCTAAAACAGCAGCTCTTCCATTTGAGGACTCAGGTTGCCTTAAGGATCCTATGGAAAGGAGAGCAAAAGTCTACTTAAAGAAAAATTGGCAGGCAACTGCTGGATCATTTAGACCCGCTATTGCGGCCACTTCGGTAGCAAGATCATTAAAAGTCTGGATGAATGAATTAGAGGATCATATTAAAAAGGTACCCCTAGAGAGGAACTACTCTCCTCCTTCCCAACCATTTACAATGCCATTGATTTTCTTGCGGATGCTTCGGTGGATTCCCTAAAACTATCCAACAGAGCTGCCGCCCTTTCAAATTCTCCTCGTCGTGTTATTTAGCTAAAGGATTGGAAAGGGGACTCGTCATCAAAGGCCAAGTTGTACGCTATTCCTTGCCAGGGTGAATTCCTCTTTGGGCCAGTGTTAGATGATTTACTAGAAAAAGCATCTAACAGAAAAAAGAGGTTCCCATCCTCTGGTCAACAGCCCCATAAGAGGCCCTTTCGCACTTAAGCGAATAAATTTAATTATAAAAGAAGGATTGCTCCCAGACAATCCTCTAGTACCACCAAAAGAAACAAGGGACTTCTTTTTTCCAGTGGAGAAGCCTCCAAAAAGAAACAGCAATGACGCCAGAGCCCCGGTAGGAGGTCGGCTTTCCCTCTTCGCAGAACAATGGCGAGAAATATCAATCAGCCCCCGGATTCTATCCATAATATCAGAAAGCTACAGAATAAACTTCCTGAAGACTCCCCCAGAGAGGTTTGTCATAACAGACTATCGCTCCATTCCAAAGAAACTGGAGGCGTTGCTTTCGGGAGTTTATTTCCTGTTAAAGAAAAATGTTCTGACAGAGGTTTCAGCACAAGAGAGGGAAAGGGGTTTTTATTCAACTCTCTTTCTTTTAAAAAAAAGCCAAACGGTACCTACCGTACGATAATAAATTTGAAAATGCTCAACAATTACCTGGTGAACGAGAGATTCCGTATGGAAACAATCAATTCCGTTATCCTGAATCTGTTTCCAGACTGCTTCATGGCATCCCTGGATCTAAGGGATGCTTACTACCATGTACCAATTCATCCCAGTCATCAGAGGTTTTTGAGAGTGGCAGTACAGTTTCCGGACAGACTGCTACATGTCCAGTTCCAGGCGCTACCATTCGGATTATCAGAGGCACCCAGATTATTTACAAAGATAGTGGCGGAAATGATGGTTCATCTGAGGGAGAAGGACTTGGTCGTCATTCCATATCTGGACGACTTTCTCCTTCTTTCCCAGACTATTAATCCTTCAGATTTCCTGGTTCAGTGAGATTCTAGAGAGGCTGGATTGGGACTTAAATATCCAGAAGTCCAGTCTAATACCAAGCCAGGTGTGTACCTTTTTAGGAATGACCCTAGATTCTCAGAGACAGATGTGTTTTCTCCCCCCTCAAAAAGCGTCCCTACTAAGATCCAGGGTTCAGGACCTTTTAGCCCTTCAATCCATCACCCTGAGGTAAGCTATGTCTGTACTGGGATTAATGACCGCAGGGGTTGAATGGGCTCACTTCCACTCGAGGACTCTGCAGCTACAGATCCTAGAGGTGTGGGACAGAAATCCTCAGTCATTGGATTCCATCCTTCACCTTTCCTCATATCCTGAATATGAGCTGAGCGCTGTGATTGGCCAGTGCTCCAGCCCTGGGAGAAGGAGACGCCCAGGGCAGAAGAAGAAGTCTCCGCCCCAGGCAAAATTAGAGCAGCAGGAGCGCCGGTACCGGGGGCTACAGAGGACGAACGGAGCGGCACCCAGGGATACAAGTAAGTGCAGGGACATCCCTGGGTGCCGCTCTCAATGTACATAGCTTTAACTCATAAACTGTGGACCAGTGAAAGGTCCTCTTTAAGTGCGCTTTTTGAGTACAAATTAGCTGATCATCCTTGGATAAAAAGGTTCGTTATAGCAATTTCCAAGCTTGCGCCAATCCAAAAGTCCAGAGTTCCTCCCTGGGATTTAAATCTAGTTTTGTCAGCTTTAACGGCAGATCCCTTTGAGCCCATTGAGGAAATTTCCATAAAAGTGTTGACCTGTAAATTGGCCTTCTTACTAGCTATAACATCTGCTAGAAGAGTGAGTGAAATCTTGGCCTTTTCTATCGAAAAACCATATCCCAATATATTAGAGGATAGAGTAATTTTGTCTCCTTACCCTTCCTTCCTTCCGAAGGTTTCATCAGCTTTCCATTGTTCACAGGACATAGTTTTACCTTCCTTTTGTCTCTCTCCAAAGAATAAAAAAGAAATGGAATTCCATTGCTTAGACGTAAGAAGATGCTTAATTCAGTACCTAAGAGCCACCCAGGACTGGAGATCATTCTCTAAGCTACTAGTCTCCTTTCATGGTCCAAAGAAGGGTCTTCCTGCGTCCTCTCAATCCATTGCCAGATATATAAGACAGGCCATTTACTGAGCATATTCCTCTAGGGGAGTCCCTCCTCCTTCTGGGTTTGGAGCACACTCGACCAGAGCGGTCTCCACTTCCTGGGCAGAACGAGCTTCTGCCTCCATTGACCAGATTTTCAGGGCTGCTACGTGGAGTTCTCCACATACCTTTTTCAGACACTATACACTGCAGCTACCTTCTCAGGAGGGTTTAGTTTTTGGACGTAAGGTCCTCCAAGTAGTTGTCCCACCCTAAGTTGATCTCGCTTAGACATCCATGGGTGCTGTCATAGGCGAGGGGGGAAATATCAGATTACACTTACCGGTAATCTTTTTCCTTGAGCCTATAAAAAGCACCTGCCTAATACTCTAATACCCTTCACCGAGAAAATAGGTTAGGTTGTATTTTGTATGTTTTTTGTGGAGTTTTTGTTTCCTTAGTTCTTGGAATAGTACTGGCATGATGGGGGTTGTACCTCCCTTTTAAAGTGACTGTGCTTCCTGTTTCCTGTCCTGAGGAGAGGGACGGATGCTATTGATGGGTGCTGTCATAGGCTCAAGGAAAAACGACTACCGGTAAGTGTAATCTCATATTTCTGCAGCATCAGTATCCGCCAACATAATCCGATGTGCCCAAAGATACATAGACTTGAATGGGGACCACTTTCAGCATCTTTTGTGATTTGTGGGTAAAAAAAAGAAATCCACTTGCTTCCACGTTTATTTTGTCATACTATTGCTGGAGGCGGCCCACAAAGCCCCCCAGGAGAGACGGAGTCCTAGTAAACAATGAAAGTGCTGCTTCAGCACTGTCTGCAGCGCTAGAGTGATTTACATACAATACCAGCTAATTAAGTTCACATAGGGTGGGGCGGAGGCAGAGCGTTTGTGCGTGCAGACTCAGCCAGGAGAGGGAGTGGTTCCGCTCACGTCTTTAGTGTGTGGCAGAGTTGTAAACCGGATGTGGAGGTGAAGCTGCGTGTTCCTGCTGCAAGGAGTGAGTGATGTGAGGCGGCGTGACGAGCAGAACTCTACAGAGCGATGGTGCCGGGTGGGTAGGAATGGGGACTGACTGGGAGATAGCAGCACAGCAGCCAGCATGAGCTTAAAGGTCTCCAGCGCAGCGAAGGCCTGACTGATGTGGAAGGGCCGGCCACTCCTGCTACAGGCTGGTAGGCAGGCAGGGCTAGGGGCCCAGGACCTAGTTGCTAGTAGTCTGTGTATAAAGTGGTCAATTTCTACTGGTTTCCCCTGATTGTGCTGGTATGGGATGGGGATGGGTTCTACTGGGACTGGGTAATAGTCACCTCAGTTTGCAGGTTACACTGCCACTACCTTGCCTTCTGATGTATCCCTGTTTTAGAATTGACTTAAAGTGTCAACTACATTCACATGGCTATGGTGCCACAGGCACGGCAGCGCCATAGCCATGTGAAAGTAGTAGCCTAACTTTAAGTCAATTATCCATTTAAAGGGATTGTCTCATCATAGACAATAAGGGAATATGGCTAGGATATGCCCCCATTGTCTTATAGGTGCGGGTCCCACCGCTGGGACCTGCACCTATATCGAGAACGGAGCCCTGCAAGGTGGTGGCTGGAGGACTCCGGTCCGGCCACCACCAAGTCGGCTCCCCATACAAGTGAATGGGAGTGTACCGCGCATGACCGGCCAGCGCTCCCATTCACTTCTATGGGCTCAACAGAAATAGATGAGCCAGCGCTTGGCTATTTTCACCGGCCCCATAGAAAATGAATGGAGGGCAGCTGCGCGTGCACTTATTGGATTAAAATGTAGTTTCTCTGTGAGATTTTAGTTCTGCCATTTAGCATGGTGGGTGTGCAGGGGTCTGGTGGTGTTAGGAAACGGTATTAAGGGTAAAAACTTAACTCTTGCTCCAGGGCCCATGAGCCTATAGCTACGCCCCTTTTGTGAGATACTGTGTGTATATATGTATGTATATATATATATATATATATATATATATATATATATATATTAAAGAAGAATTAGCAGCACAACCTATAAGGTATCTGGGTGCAGAGCCCCCAGGAACAGCCAATCCAATATATAAAAAATAAAAAAGGGCAGCACTCCAATGTAGTAAAAAATGAAAAAACGGTTTATTCACCCATGTCGCAAAAGCGACGTTTCGGCTCCACACTGGAGCCTCTCTCAAGCTGGATGCCACATGGATGAATAAACCGTTTTTCATTTTTTACTACATTGGAGTGCTGCCCTTTGCTCTTTACATATATATTTATATATTTTTTTTTTTGTGTTGACATAAGAATAAAAATGTAATTTTATCCCCCATCATACTGCACCTATTACCCCATAATGACAAAGTGAAACAGAATGTTAGAAATCTTAATTTATTGAAAATGAAAAACTAAAATAATGCATTGACATAAATATTCAGGCTCTACTCAGTAATTAGTTGAAGCTCCTTTGGCAGCTATTACCGCCTCAAGTCTTCTTGGCTATAATGCCTCAAGTTTTGCACACCTGAATTTAAGGATTTTCTGCCATTTATCTCTACAGATCCTCTCAAGCTCTCTCAATTTAGATGGGGACCATTGGTGGACAGCCATTTTTAGTTCTCCTCAGATATGTTTGATTGGGTTCAAGTCAGGGCTCTATGTGGTTCACTAAAGAACATTCACAGAGTTGTCCCAACACTCCTGTGTTGTCTAGGCTGTGTGCTTAGGGTCATTGTTTTGTTGGAAGGTGAGCCAGGCTGAGGTCCAGAGCACTCTGGATTAGGTTTTCTTTAAGAATATCTCTGTACTTTGCTCCATGAACTTTTCTTCAACTCTGACCAGTCTCCCTGTTCCAACCACTGAAAAACACCCCCACATCATGATGACACCACCACCATGCATCACTGTATGGATGGTATTGGGCAGCGCCTGGTTTTCTCCAAACATGATGCTTAGATTGGCCAAAAAGTTCAATTGTAGCTTCATCAGATCAGAGAAAATAGTTTCTCACAGTCCTTTAGGTGCTTTTTTTTTGGGCAAACTTTGATGTGTCTTTTACTGAGGAGATGCTTCTTTCTGGCCACTCTGCCATAAAGCCCAGATTGGAGGAATGCTGCAGTGAGGGATGACCTTCCGGGAGTTTCTTCCATCTGCACACGGGGTCTTATGAGCTCAGGCAGAATGACCATTGGGTTGTTGGCCACCTCTCTTACCAAGGTAATTTTCCCCAGTTACTGTAGGTTGGTGGGGTGGACAACTCTAGGAAGTCCTGGTTGTTCCAAACTTACTTAGGAAGTTTGGAGGCTACTGTGCTCTTGGGAACTTTCAGTGTAGCAGATTTTTTTTTGTACCATTCTCCAAATCTGTGCTTCCACACAGTCATGTCTTTGGGATCCACATGCAGTTCTTTCCCTCTCATGTTTTTGCTCTGATATGTATTTTCAGCTGTGAGAACTTACCTGTATATAGATAGGGATGTATCTTTCCAAATCATGTCCAGTCAATTGAATTTACCACAAGTGTTCTATAATCAAGGTGTAGAAACATATCAAAGATGATCAAGAGAAATGTGATGCTCCCAGCGCAAAATTTCAAGTATCATAGCAAAGGATCTGAATATTTATGTTCATGTAAAATTTTAGTTATTCCTTTTTAATAAATTTGCAAACAGTACTAAAATTCTGTTTTCATTTTTAGTTAAGGTAGAATGAATGCAGATTGATAGGGGATGAACTTTTTTTAAAATTTATTTTAGCACAAGGCACAAACAAAGGGTCATCTAAAGACTATCCCAATGCACTATATAGATAGATATTCTTAGATGACTATGTATCTCCATATAAATGATATAGACGGTTTTCTGTCGAGGAATTGTGCACGGAAAATCTGCAGTACCAGCAAAGTGAATGAGATTTTAAATCTGCTACATGTCAATTTATGCATTTCTGTGGATTTTCACCCTTTGCTATTTAAAGAGTAAAATTTGCATCAAAACAGCATCATTTCCATAGTGAAATCCACAAAAAAGAAAAAATCCCCATTTGGTGCTTTTTTCCATGCTGCAGATTTCCAGCAGAAACATTGCTGATTTTCTGGTACAGAAAATTTACAGCATTTCAGTCACGAGTGAACATAAAGTACCCTTCATTCCTGAATACAAGTGTTTCATTCAGTCCCATTACCAGGGCTATAAAATCAAGCACCTAGCCATTCAGTCTGCGTACAGATATTTGTGAAAGAATGGGTATTTCTAGAAATCTCCCTGAATTTGAGGGTAGCACAATAATAGAATGCCACTGGAGCAAAAAGTCAGTTTGTAAAATTTCTTCCCTCCTAGATATTCCACAACAACTCAGTAACAAAGTGGAAGACCATGTAAAGTATTGAGGCATATATGGGGTCATTTATCAAACTGGTATAAATTTGAACTGGCTTAGTTCCCAATAGCAACCAATCAGATTCCACCTTTCATTTTTGACAGATCCTTTGAAAAATTAAAGTAGGATTGGTTTCTATGGGCAACTAAGTCAGTTCTACTTTACACCAGTTTGATAAATGACCCCAGTAATGCATAAAAGTCACCAACATTTTGCTGGCTCAGTAACTGTAGAGTTCCAAACCGCCTCTGGCATTAAAATCAGCACAAAAACTGTGCGCCAGGAACTTCACGGCAAGGATTTCCATGGCTAAGCAGCTGCATACAAGCCTTATATCACCAAGCACAATGCAAAGAGTATTATAGAGTGGTGTAAAGCACTCAGTCAATGGACTCTGGAGAAGCGAAAACATGTTTTGTGGAGTGGTGAATCATGCTTCTATAAAGGGGTTCTCCTGGAATTAAGAAAATGAAAATACATTAAATATATATTCCCAAATACAGTTTATTAGTTATAATGGCTAGTTTTGTCTGAGGAGCAATCATTAGGAGAAATAAGGGTACCTTCACACTGGCGTTTTTGTTTTCCGGCATAGAGTTCCGTCGTCGGGGCTCTATGCCAGAAAACGCTTTAGTTAAGATAATACAACCGCATGCATCCGTTTGAACGGATCCGCTTGTATTAACTTTAACTATTTTTTTAACATTGTCAAAACAGATCCCTTTTGAACTCTATTGAAAGTCATTGGAGGATGGATCAGTTTTCTATTGTGGCAGAAGGTGCCAGAGAAAATGGATCTGTCCCCATTGACTTACATTGGGGGTCATGACGGATCTGTTTTGCTCCGCATCCCAGGACGGTAAGAAAAATGCAGCATGGTGCGGTATTTTCTTCGTCCAAATAACGTTCACATACTGAACGGAAGACATCCTGATGCATACTGAACGGATTTCTCTCCATTCAGAATGCATGGGGATAATCCTGATCAGTTTTTTACCGGCATAGAGCCCTGATGATGGAACTCTATGCCGGAAAACAAAAACGCCAGTGTGAAGGTACCCTAAAATGGCCGCCGTACTATTAGTGCAAATAGAACCTGTCCTAATACACAGTACAACACGTTACTTCACAACACTGAGGTAAAGAGCTGCCTCATCCTCCTCTCTGCTCTGTCAGTATACAACTGATAAGATCTTCAGCTTAATCTCTGTAACAATGGAGTTCATGAGGAGACATGAAGTACAGACGGGAGGGTGTGGATAATAAGCAGCAGCTATTATGTGCAGTTTCCATTACCACAGTCTGTCCTGTCCGTCCTGTCTGTACTTCATGTCTCCTCATGAACTCCAGTCCTACAGACATTCAGCTGAAGATCTTCTCATCTGTATTCAGGATCATAATCCCTGACAGGTAGAGCAGAGAAGGAGCAGCTTTTTACTTTAGTGTTGTAAAGTAACTTGTCCTGCTTTGTGATTAGGACAGAGTTTGTGTGTACTAACAGGACGGCAGACATTTTGTTTCCCCTGATGATTGCTCCCTAGACAACATGAGCAATTATAAATAATGAAAAATATTGGGAAATATTTAATTTACGGTATTTTAATTTTCTTAATTCCCGGAGAACCCCTTTAAAGTGTACCTGCCATTTATTTATTTATTTTCTTCTAATATGTAGGGATAGTTTATTTATTGAACTTGTACATTTATATGAGAAAACTTGCCTTGAAATGACCCTGTCTGCCTACACAGTACAGAGCAGAGCTCACTGTGTCATTATTTTCCCTGCTGGATCCTTTATATTTCAGTGCATTCAGCACTGCTAATTGATATCTGATTTATAGTTTGTACTGTCCCTACAGTAGATGTTGTAAATCAGCTACTCCCTGTCAATCCTCCTCAATAACCAGTGACTGCACAATCTGCCCTGCCTCTCCCGGCGGCTGGTTAATTACTCAACGAGCAAATAAATATGCCTAATACAAGTGTTAATTTCTAGAAATATACATTATAGGAGCAAGCAGGGAAGTAAAAAAAATGAACCCCAGCTGTATTCACAGTGATCGCTGCTCTGTACTGTGTAGACAGATGTAAAGGGGGAATATTAATTACCAATATTTATGCAAATATCAATATTTAATATTCATAAATAGGCGGAACCATCTACTGATAACTCCACCTATTTATACCTTAAAGTACATTCACTATCGCCTAACACTAGTCACTGGCTATCTGCGTGCGCCTTACTGAACTAGCTACCGCTAGTAAAACACACTACACAGTAGGTACAAATAACACACAATATTTATTAATTCCTACGGTACAGTAATAATGACGCATACAATACAGTACATACACAGCACTAAAAGTACAGTACTAACTACACTACACAATCCCAAATTCCACCCACAACACTAGCTAATATAAGTTACTCATACACACACACTCAATATAGCAGCCCACCCAGCCTGGCTTTGGTCTATCCCTAGGGGGCACGGAAGGAGCAGTAAGGGGGTTTGTACTGCTGAGCAGTAGTACAGACAGCAGGAGGGGTTGCCAGCAGGGTTGGCTGTACTGGCTGCAGAACCAGAGGGGTGTAAATACTGGGCAAGTGGGGGTAGCAGGGGAGTATATTGGCAGATAGTGGTTAATAGGGGTCAATGCAGGGTATCAGGGGTTCAGGAAGGGGTTAATGCAGGGGTATAGTGGGGGTTGTGTATTGCTGCTGGCTTAGGGCAGCAGTAAGGGAGGGGTATATCAGGGGTACAGGAAGGGGTTAAGGCAGGAGTATCGTTGGTGGGATAGTGGGGTATTTAGGGGCATCAGGGGTTAATATCGTTGGTGGTATAGGGGGTGGATACTTATGCCCTCCAGGGTACTGCTCGTTGTCCAGGGGATGCTCGTCATCCTGGGGATGATTCTTCTTGTGGGGCGGCTGGCTCCTTCTGCCGAGTGCAGGGCCTGCTGGACATTTATGTCCGGCAGCCCGCACTTCCGCCCCGCCCACACAGCGGCGCGCGAGCGTGCAACCCTGTGTGGGACACGTGGGTTGGCGTGCTGAGATGACGTCACCGCGCCAGTCCATGTGTCCTGCACGCGTGCGCCGCAGGGCCGCGCCGACTTGCTGACAGGCGGGAGATCCTTTGACCTCCCGCCTGTAGCTCTTTGCATTCCGGGCAACGCGATAGTAATCGCGCTGCCGGAATGCGCATAATAGAGGGAGGGGAGGTTTCTCCCTTCTCTCTATTATGTATAATTATCTCTAGCAGCCCTGGAGATAATTAAAACAAAGGACTCAGATTCTTTTGAATCTGAGTTCTTTGTAGTCACCAGGATGACCGGACCTGGTCCGGTCATTCTGTTGCCATAAACCAGATTGTATCAGTGTGAATGCTTGGGGCACATTCACACTGATGCATATGGTTACAGGGTCACTTCAGGGACATATCAATGGGGCCTATGGCTTACAGGGGGATGAAATAAATAATATCTATATAGGGGACATTAAAACATATGAAGGGGACATTATTTAAGAGGGGCCAACAAGTGGCACCTAAGGAGTCATATTCCCACAGGGGCACTGTGCAACATTCCTGTGGAACATTCCCTGTCAGTAAAGAGTCCGTAAATATCAGAAATATAGGTCTGGCTATGACATCACTTAATTCCCTTAGGATACGGGGGTGTATGCCATCCGGTCCTGGCGATTTGTCTATTTTAATCTTTTTAAGTCGCTGTTGTACTTCTTCCTGGGTCAGACAGGGCACTTTTAATGGGGAATTTACTTTTACATTTTGAATTTCATCTGACAGTTTATTTTTCTCAGTGAATATAGTGGAGAAAAAATGTTTAATAGTTTTGCTTTATCCTCGTCGCTCTCTGCAACACCCCCCTCATTGCTATGTAGAGGGCCGACTCCTTCAGATTTATATTTTTTACTATTTGTATAATTGAAGAACATTTTAGGGTTAGTTTTACTCTCTTTGGCAATTAATTTCTCCGTCTCTAGTTTGGTAAATTTTATTAGTTTTTTACATATTCTATTTTTTTCCTTATAGTTTATCAGTCCTTCCTGACTCCCCTCCTGTTTTAGTGATTTATATGCTTTCTTTTTGTCATTTATTGCTTTCTTTACGGTTCCATTTATCTACATTGGTTTCTTATTGTTCCTTAGCCTTTTATTCCTATAAGGTATGTACCTCTCACAATTAGGCTACATGCACACGACCGTTGCCTGCCTCCGCGTCCGCTCCTCCTTGAAATTTTGCGTCCGTCAAAAAAAACAGATGACGGACCGTTTTTTTTGACGGATCCGATTTTTATGGCAGATCCATTGTAAAAATGCCTATCCTTGTCCGCAAACGTGAAAAAAATAGGACATGCACTATTTTTTTGACGGAATGAAAACACGGATCACGGATGCGGAACAAAAACGGTTGACCATCCGCATTTTTTGATGGACCCATTGAAATGAATGGGGAAGCATCCTATCCGTGAAAAAAAACGGAACGGACGCGGAAACAAACAACGGTCGTGTGCATGGGGCCTTAGATGTTACAATGCTTTTAAAAATCTCCCATTTTATGGTTGTATTTTTATTTTTGAGGACTTTGTCCCAGTTAGTTAGGCCTATGGCCTCGCTTAGTTGGCTAAATTTAGCTTTTTTGAAGTTTGGTATTTTTGTTCCTCCCTTTAGAAACTCTCGTTTGAAGGATACTTGGAAGGTTATAACTTTATGGTCACTATTTCCCAGGTGTCCCCCAACCTGCACATCTGTTGTTCTATCAGGTCTATTGGTTAATACTAAGTCCAGTATGGCCACCCTCTAGTGGGGTCCTGAACCAGTTGGGAAAGGTAATTGTCTTTGGCTATTGCCAAGAACCTGTTTCCTTTTTGGAATGTACAGCTTTCAGTTTCCCAGTCTATATCTGGGTAGTTGAAGTCCCCCATATTAACGACTTCATTATGATTTTTATTTCATTATGATATTTAGTTTTATTTTACTGTATATGTGTACACTATTAATTGGTAAATATTTTTTATCAACCAATTTTTCTGCAGTACTAGATTTATTATATGCCCAGAGAGGCAACTTTCATCTAATGCCAGTAATTTTGTCCTTTTCAGCTCTTGTGGGTAGTAGGGGTTGTCATATTTTCTTCCATATATTAGCTAGAATGAGCTGCTTATATCTACCATTATATTTATATTTGATTCCCTAACCAGTGTTCCATCAGTGTTGTGATTTGGTAAGGAAAGAGTTTCAAAACGACTTGCTTTAAACCCTCCTAATCGACTCTAATTAATTATTCTTTCATCTGCAGCTCTTTTTATGCTTTATATTCCTACATGTTTTAGTATACTTTGCAATTAGAAGTTTGCATTTAAGATTAACTCTATTACTATAAATAAAAATAATCAGGCTCGGTTGCATAATATTTGGGAATTTGGTAATTATTGGAGTGAACAAAACAGCATATACTTTGCATGGTTCAACACATTTGATTAGTTTCAAGAAAAGGAATTCTTAGATTTGAATTATGCCAGCAGCAAAGAATTCTAGCATGATTCAGTTTGAGACTGCATAATTTTATGATATTTGTACTTTTCTATGAGTTGCTGAACATACATTCAAAGCATCAAAAATGATAAATGAAGCAACTTTGTTTTTGTGTCTATAGTTCCTATGGAGAGCAGACCTAGTTTTCCATGGTAACAGACTACAATAAAGCCCTGAGTAGTCGGAGCCTACGGTCATTATCCATTCCCCCATCTCTGTTGGTCCTTCCAACATATGCACTGGAAGTAGAACAAGTGTGATCATGCACCATTTGATGCCTGAAATCATCCTGCTCCTCCATGCATGATCGGGTGCTAATCCACTCTCCTGTCTATTGCAGTTCCAGCACTCCAGCAGCGGGGTGTCTGTTTCTTGTGTGTCTATTGAATCCCACCTCATTCTGCAGTATTGCATGGGTTAACCCTTCTTTGGTTCTGTGTGCTGCTACTTCTAATAAGTTAATCTGCTCTGCTATGTAGTCTATACTGTTTGTCTCACTTACTGCCTGAGCAATAGGTTTACTAGCTTGCTAGAGCTTGCAAAAGTGCTTGCACAGTGGCGCAGTGATTAGCACCAATGCCTTGCCATGCTAAGGTCCTGGGTTTGAATCTGGCAAAGGACAACATCTGGATGGAGTTTGTATGTTCTCCTCATGTTTGTGTGGGTTTCTTCCCACATATTGATGGCTATACTGGAATTTACTGTAGATTGTGTACTCCACTGGGGACAGAAAGTGATGCTTATGTTTGTAAAGCGATGCAGAATGTCAGCGCTATATAACTATAAATAATATGCTTGTGTACTGACTTATGCTTGATTCCTGGATTTTGACCCTCTGCTGCCTTACCTGACCTGTGCCTGATCACTGTACTAAAGCCGAGCTGCCTGCCATGACCTTCAGACTTGTTTCATGGATTCGCATTACTTCTGCTTGTAACTGAGTACAAGTTTTGCATTGAGGTCTAGATCCCTATATAGGGTTAAAGTGTGAATACCAGGGGACTGCCACGATAACACCCTTAGGTTTAGCCCAAAGTCTAACTGGTCAGTTGACAGTGGTTCTATACCCACTTATTGTCACAATTACACTTGCTCTACTTCCAGCAGCATCTCTTTCTTTCACGTATAGTAAATTGCATTTGTGGACTTTGTGATACCACCTGTTAACTTTATAATAGAGAGTATTACTTTCTACGCTTGTATATATTGATACATGTTGGATATGCCCCAAACATAAGGTGCAGCTGCCTTTCTCATGTTAAAGGGGCTTTCCTATTACAGAAAGGGATGGCCATTTTAACTAGTTCCCGACCGCTCATAGACTATAAACGTCCGGGTGGTCTGGATATATCTCTGCACTGCCGTTTTAAAAAGTCAGTACAGAGATCGCATAGATAATAGTGCAGCTTCTGGAGCAGGGAGCCCACTGTCAGTGACAGCAGGGCCCCCCGAAAAGAAGGCAGGGATGTTTTTTTTTTACAGTCCCTGGGTTCCCCATCACTGTTCAACCTCTCTAGGAGCTGTTTCCCCCTGTAACTGTGGCTACTATGTCAGTCCCAGTTACAGTAGAAAGCAATAAAAAATATAATGTTTATTGGAGGCACAATGTGTACCTGGCCTCTGCTGGTGCAGGAACCCACCCTCTGAGCCACTTCTGAATGACCGGTCTGAAACCCTGTGAAATGCCCCCTCTTCCTCTGCCACATCCTCTTCCATCATCGCCGTAATTGTTTTTTCAAGGAGACATAGAAGTGGTATTGTAATGCTAACAACGGCGTCATCAGCACTGGCCATATTGGTTGAGTACTCAAAAGACTGCAACAAGGTACACAGGTCTCGCATGGAGGCCCAGTCACTGGTGGTGAAGTGGTGCTGTTCTGCAGAGCGACTGACCCGTGCGTGTTGCAGCTGAATCTCCACTCGCACAGTCTCTCCAGCATATGCAAGGTGGAGTTCCACTTGGTGGGCATGTCACATATGAGGCAGTGAGCGGGAAGGCCGAAGTTACGCTGCAGCGCAGACGGGCAAGAAGCAGCAGGGTGAGAACGCCGAAAGTGCGCACAGATGGACCACACTTTCTGCAGCAGCTCTGACATGTCTGGGTAGTTTTTAAGGAATTTCTGCACCACCAAATTCAGCACATACGCCAGGCAAGGGATGTGCGTCAAACCGGCTAGTCTCAGTGCTGCTACAAGATTTCTCCCATTATCGCACACCACCAGGCTGGGCTTGAGGCTCACTGGCAGCAACCACTCATCGGTCTGTTTTTCTATGCCCCTCCACAGATCATGTGCGGTGTGGGGTTTGTCACCCAAACACATGAGTTTTAAAACCGCCTGCTAACGTTTACCCCTGGCTGTGCTGAAGTTGATGGTGAAGGTCTTTTGCTGACCGGATGAGGAGGTGGTAGAAGAGGAGGAGGAGAAAGCGGAGTAGGAGGAGGAGGCAACAGGAGGCAAAGAATAATGCCCTGCGATCCTCGGTGGTGGAAGGACATGCACCAAACCGCTATCCGCCTCGGGCCCGGCCGCCACTACATTTACTCAGTGTGCAGTTAGGGAGATATAGCGTCCCTGCCCGTGCTTACTGGTCCATGTATTTGTGGTAATGTGGACCTTGCCATAGATGGCATTGCGCAGTGGACACTTGATTTTATCCTTCATTTCGTTGTGCAGGGAAGGACGGCTCGCCTGGAAAAGTAGTGGCGGCTAGGAATGACGTACTATTTAAAACAGTCCGTCTCCACCAGACGGAATGACAGCATTTCAAAGGCCAATAATTTTAAAATGCTGGCATTCAGGACCAGGGATCGAGGGTGGGTAGGTGGGTATTTTCTCTTTCTATCCAGTGTTTGGGAGATGGACAGCTGAACGCTTGTGTGTGACATGGTGGAGATGCTTGGTGATGATGACGGAGGTGGTGGTGTTGGTGGCACATCCTCTGTTTGCTGGGTGGCAGGTGCCACTGTGACTCTAGAGGTGGAGGAAAAGGCAGACACAGCAGCAGAAGAGGAAGCAGGAAGATTCTGAGACCTTTCTTGGTTTTTAAGGTGTTTACTCCACTGCAGTTCGTGCTTTGCATGTAGATGCCTGGTCATGCAGGTTGTGCTGAGGTTTAAAACGTTATGCCTCGCTTCAGGCTCTGATGGCACAACGTTCAAACCACTTGTGTCTTGTCGTCAGGACATTGTCTGAAGAACTGGCACGCCAATGAACTCGTTGGAGCTGGCTTTGGAGTGCTAGGTCCCTGGGTGCAGTGGGCAGTAGCAGGCGTACTGTCTCGGGGACGGCCGTTCTGCTTTTGCATCCTGCTCCCGCTTTCGTTGTGCTGTTGCCTCTGTTCGACCACCGCCTCTTCCTCAGAACTGCACACGTCACTAGCATGAACTCGAGTCCAGTAGGGGTCTAGGACCTCATCATTCTCCACATTATCTTCAACCCATTCTTGACCCCTGCCCTCCTCGTCAGTCTGCACACTGCAGAAAGCCACAGCAGTTGGCACTTGTGTTTTGTCATCATCAGAGACGTGCTGTGGTGGTCCTCCCATGTCCTCATCCTGCAACATAAGTGGTTGGGCATCAGTGCATTCAATGTCTTCCACTTCTGGGGTAGGGCTATGTGGATGGCCTGGGGAAACCCTGCCAGCAGAGTCATCAAAAAGCATAAGAGTCTGCTGCATGACTTGGAGCTCAGGCTGCTTGGCTGCTTTGCAAGGGGGTGAGATGAAAGACTGATGGGCATGGGCTTCAGGTGCCAACTCTGAGCTTTCTGCAGAGGACTGGGTGGAAGATACTGTGAAGGAACTGGTGCCACTGTCAGACACCCAATCTACTATCGCCTGTACTTGTTCTGGCCTCGCCATCCATAGAGCGGCATTGGGGCCTACCAAATAACGCTGCAGGTTCTATCACCTACTCGCACCTGAGGAAGGTGTTTCACTTGGACCTGTAGTTGGTGCTTAACAGCCACGTCCTCTACCAGCAACAGGAGCTCCACAACACCACCACAACCATGTCCATGTCCCTCGTTTGATGTTCTCCTCATTATTTGTGTTCACCCACGAAGCTGACAGATGGTATATCTCCGGTGTCAATTTACCTGCTAATAGCCAGCAATTAAGTTGAATAACACTAAGGCAGTGCCGTGTCATTAAAATGCTCTGTGGACCAAGAATACCGCTTTTTTTCCCCAAAAAATACACTAATGCACTATTTAACGGCTTAAAATTAAATATAGGTATTTGTAATCTGTATGCATAACTGCTTTGTGAACCAAGAAACGGCTTTTTCTTTCTCTAAAACACTCTAATGCACTATTTCAGTGCTGCAATTTAAAATTGGTATTTGTACGCTGTATGCTCAAATGCTTTGGGGACCCAGAACATGGCTTTTTTCAGTAAAACACACAAATGCAGTATTTAACTGCTGGACTTTAAACGTAGGTATTTATACACTGTATACACAACTGGTTTGGGGAGCCAGAAAATGGCTTTTTTCACCAAAATTCACAAATGCAGTATTTAAAGTCTGGAAATTAAAGTAGGTGTTTCTATGCTTTATGCACAACTATTTTGTCGGCTTAGAACACGCCTTTTTTCAGTAAAACACACTAAAGCACTATTTCCGTGCTGCAAGTTAAAATTGGTATTTGTATGCTGTATGCACAACTGCTTTTGGGACCACAGAACACAGCTTTTTTCACTAAAATACACAAATGCAGTATTTAACTGCTGGAAATTAAACGTAGGTATTTATACTCTGTAGGCACAACTGCTTTGGGGACCCAGAACATGGCTTTTTTCACTAAAACACACAAATGCAGTATTTAAAGGCTGGAAATTAAACGTAGGTATTTCTACGCTTTATGCACAACTATTTTGTGGGCCTGGAACACAGCTTTTTTTTCCAGTAAAACACACTAAAGCACTATTTCTGTGCTGCAATTAAAAATTGGTATGTGTACGTTGTATGCACAACTGCTTTGTGGACCCACAACACGTTTTTTTTTTCACTAAAACACACAAATGCAGTATTTAACTGCTGGAAATTAAACGCTGTATGCACAACTGGTTTGGGGACCCAGAACATGGCTTTTTTGACCAAAATTCACAAATGCAGTATTTAAAGGCTGGAAATTAAACGTAGGTATTTCTACGCTTTATGCACAACTGTTTTGTGGGTCTAGAACACACCTTTTTTTTCAGTAAAACACACTAAAGCACTATTTCCGTGCTGCAATTTAAAATTGGTATTTGTACGCTGTATGCACAACTGCTTTGGGGACCCAGAACACGGCTTTTTTAACTAAAACACACAAATGCAGTATTTAAAGGATGGAAATTAAACGTAGGTATTTCTACGCTTTATGAACGGAACGGAAGAAGTAGAGCAGCACTCCAAGGAAAACACCCAGACCACTGGCAGGTCGATACAGCAGCATAAACAGTCCCCTGTAATAACTCCACTATCAGCGGTGCACAACCCCAAAAAAATGACAGGATACAAAAATCTTGGATGATGAAGGTAGGAATGGGGCGGCACTTACCAGTGGAGTTGAAGAATTCGCTTTTATTCAAAGGATCAGCGTGTAGGCAATGTCGGGCAGGACGCCACGAATTTCATACAGTAGGTAAAGCGACGGCCATTTCGCGCTGAACGCACTTCGTCGGGCTGCTACGTCCGTAGCAGCCCCAAAATTACCCCATTTTAGAAACTACATTCAAAACTGATTTTATAAACTTTGTTAACCCTTTAGGTGTTCCACAAGAATAAATGGAAAATGAAGATGAAATTTCAGAATTTCACTTTTTTGGCAGATTTTACATTTGAATCCATTTTTTCCAGTAACAAAGCAAGGGTTAACAGCCAAACAAAATTCAATATATATTACCCTGATTCTGCGGTTTACAGAACCACCCCAGATGTGGTCGTAAACTGTTGTATGGCCACATGGCAGGGCACAGAGGGAAAGGAACGCCATATAATTTTTGGAAGGCAGATTTAGCTGAACTGGTTTTTAGATGCCATGTCCCATTTGAAGCCCCCCTGATGCACCCCTAATAGTAGAAACTCAAAAAAGTGACCACATTTTGGAAATTACGGGATAAGGTGCCAGTTTCAGTGCCAGCGCCAATTAGTACTATTTTGGGGTACATATGATTTTTAATTGCTCTATATTACATTTTTTTGTGAGGCAAGGTAACCAAAAAATTGATGTTTTGGCACAGTTTTTATTTTTTACAACATTCATCTGACAGGGTAGATCATGTGCAATTTTTATAGAGCAGGTTGTTACCGATGCAATGATATCAAATATGTCTACTTTCTATGTTTGTTTGTTTCAGTTTTACATAATAAAGCATTTTTTAAAAAAATTGTTCTTGTGTCTGCATTTTCCGAACGCCCTATTTTTTTTTTTACTTTTTTGCCGATCGTCTTCTGCAGGGGCTCGTTTTTTGCAGGAATATGTTTTTTACATATGATTTTTTGATCATTCATTATTACACTTTATGGTGCAAGGTGACCAAAAATTGGTGGTTTTGGCGGAGTTTTTATTTATTTATTATTACAACGGGGTAAGGTCATGAGATATTTTTATAGAGCAGATCGTTACGAACGTGGCAATACCTAAGATGTCTACTTTTTCTCATTTATTTAAGTTTCACACAATAATAGCAGTTTTGAAGCCAAAAATTAATATTTTAGTGAGTCTGAGCTTTTTTCTTTTTTGACCGATTGTCTTAGGTAGGGTCTCATTTTTTGTGGGATGAGGTGACAGTTTGATTGGTGCTATAGGTCTTTTTGATCGCTAGCTGTTGCAATTTTTGTGATGTAAGGTGACAAAATGCTTTTTTTACAGTTTTTTTTCTTTTTTTTTACAGTGTTCATCTGAGGGGTTAGGTCATGTGATATTTTTATAGATCTGGTTGTTACGGATGTGGCGTTTAGATTGTTGTGTGATCTATACCCCTTTTTTCTTTTAAACTACCCCTGCACTGCATACCTGACTGGGAAATATATTCTGTAAATTCGGCGGCGTTTAGATTATTGAGTGATCTATACCCCTTTTTCCTTTCAAACTCCCCCTGCACTATATACCTGGCTGGGAAATATATTCTGTAAATTCGGCGGCGTTTAGATTGTTGGGTGATCTATACCCCTTTTTTCTTTCAAAGTACCCCTGCACTGCATACCTGACAGGGAAATATATTCTGAAAATTCGACAGCGTTTAGATTGCTGGATGATCTGTACTCCTTTTTTCTTTCAAACTACCCCTGCAATACATACCTGACTTGAAAATATATTCTGTAAATTCGGCTGCATTTAGATTGTTGAGTCATCTATAACCCTTACAAGCGCACGCTGGTAGATGCGCTGCTGATGGCATTCCCACATGACACCGGGGCCTCAGTGGAAGCACAAGGTGAAGGCAGAGGAGGAGGAAGAAGTCGCCAACACAGCTGGGGCACCGCCAGCCCTTCAGAAGGCAGGGTTAGCATGGCTGAAATGTGAAAAAGCTTTGTCAGCACGCCATTGTCTACATCACCGGCACGCACCAATTATCTCTGTGTACGCACCCACGTTGTTGATGTGCGTTTTCCGCTCTGGCCATGTGTGCGTTCCACTGGCGTCATCAGTATCTGCCGCCCCACAGCTTCACATTGTTGCTTGGACGGAGCTGTGGGGCGGCAGATACTGATGATGCCAGTGGAACGCACACATGGCCAGAGCGGAAGACGCTCATCAACAACGTCTGTGCGTACACACAGATGATTGGTGAGCGCCGGTGATGTAGACATGTGCATTGTATACATCTGGACGCCAAGTGTGATATCTCTGGGTAATATGTAACAAAAATAGCTTTTTGGCTCTTAATTTTCATTTTTGTTATTAAATTTTCATCCCTCATTGTGGTATTTTCCTCTCAAAAGCTAAAATAAATCTAAAATACTTAAATGAAAGAGAAATGAGCAGTAGTAGGCTTGGGTCAATATGTAATGAGATGTTAATTACCTCTGGACTGAAAAGTCTGTAATTCCAATAAAGGGGGCTCTGCTTCTGCACAACAATTCCAATAGCTCACATACAACTGAAATTCCATTAATTTCAGCAAAATACCTGTGGAATTAAAATGCTCAATGCATCCCTTGATAAATAACTTGAGGGGTGTAGTTTCCAAAATGGGGTCACTTATTGACGATTTTCTACTACATGGATACCTCAAGGACTCTGCAAATGTGATGAGCAATCAAACACCATTTCGGCAAAATCCGAGCTCCAAAAACCAAATGGCGATTCTTTACTGTATTGTCAGATATATTGAGATAAAAAGAAATCAATATTACAAAAGCCTCTATAAAGATTACATTTAAAGATGGGTATATGGACCTTCTGGTAGCCATCTTGTCTGTTTTCTAAAAGGGAAGTGTGAGTTCAAGCTTTCCCAAGACAGAGAATCACTAATAAAAAGTTAGTAATGCTTGCAAAGACAATTCTCAGGTCATACATTGAATGGGGGAGGTAGAGACGTACCAAACAAGAACCAAACATGCAGGCCCCTGCAAAACAATGGTCTAGTGTGCTAAAGTTTTTTTTTTACATCCCCATTGATAGAGTATGGAGTATATAGCTCATTGTATGGAGTATATAGCTATAAAGTTATTGTATTGTGTATTATATATTTTATCCTATATGTTATGTTCTAAGAAACTGAAATCAATTAAAATTAATTGTTGGTAATCAAAATCTATTCATGGTGTATAGAATTAGGTGAGGTTTCTAATGTAGACTTGTTATGTGTGTGAACAAGAATGGTTGAAGTTAATTACCACATGTCTGAAGAATGCACAGATAAGGAGATAAGTGTACTGTAAAAGAGTTGTTTCAAATCGTATATCGTTCTAGTAGACTGGATGTCTGATAGTAGTAGGCCTAAATGACATTCTTATCTATATTTATAACATGGTCCTCGATTTAGGTCGGAGGTTATCTTTTACAAAATTAGAAGAACATAGAAGATTTGATTTATAATTACACCAACTCTTACATAGAACGCTGAAACGGTTCTGCTTCTGTATGCACCCTGATTCCTCCTTCATCTCCAATTACAGGCACCTGAAGAGCTATGTCAATGAAACACACACACAGTATGGTCTTAGAAACAGCTCTGATTTTATCTTGACAATACGGCTTCTTATACATCTATACATACAGGAAACAGATGTGGTTCATATATACATTGGTGCTGAGTAGAAATAATTCCTTATATGGAAATGAGGCTAATGTAAATACATTCACCCTCTAGTATGATGTCGTCCAACATCCTGTCATTCATACAGATCATATAGCTTATTCTATTTAACCCTTCAATCCCCTCTTAAGTCATGAATATGACTTATCTTCTTTCTCTCAGAGAGGTAAGTAGCATATGGTTGTCCAGGATCTGTGGGTTTTGGACACATTACACAAAAGATCTGTATGAGGGAAGGGATACATTGGATACAACAACATATTATAATCAAGGAAGCAATTATAATTATAATACTGATGAATAATGTTCTTAACCAACTCATATCCGGCAGCTAGCTCAATAACCAGTCCCACCAGGAGGATGAATCAACAGCCTTTTTGATATTATTGGCAATTTCATGTAACGCTTGAATATGGGTCTGGATTGATCTGGAATGGTCAGATAAATTAAAGCAACACATTCCTTTAAAATCTTGACATCCTATATTATGTTTAAGTAACAGATAATCCACAGCAAATCTAGTTTCTAGCACTGCTCCTCTTACGCCTTGTATATCTAAAAGCATGTCTGATAAGGCGATAGAGGTATGATTCAGAAATTAAGCCAAGTCACATGGAATAGAATTTATAGTACGAGTATTATATATAGTCAGTCCAGGCACTCCTAATATAGAGGCTCCCAAACTTTTATTTTCTGCACGGCTGAGAAGGGGTAAAGTCGAGTCACAGTTTTCTGATAACATCTTGGTAACCGATCTGTAAGCTCTCCTGATAGGGGGTTGACTGGGGAGGGCCAAAGTCAGCCTGGATAACGCACAGAGACCTCCAATAACATAAGTAGGAATATAATTGTAAGTTCTGTTACCACAAGACAAAAACCATCCCTTAGAGAGCATTATATTATAGATAAAACCGGGAGTCACAATGGTCTTATTACAACTCATGGAATGATTCAGGGAGCTAGCAAGCCTACTATTCTTTTTACAGGTGTCATTAATATAATCATGATAATGGAGTATAGACGGCTCTACTTGTTCCTCAGAGTGGTAGAGGTGCAGAGGCTGCTATCTTCTGACTCACCCAGTCAGTTTGATAAAGTATGGAAAGTAAAAAAGTTAGCAGGCACACTCTTATTTGGGGTCCAAGAAATGTCTTTATTATTTGGGGATACCTTAGCAATAAGTTGATTAAAATTTAGGTATATAAAATATAGGGTGGTGTAAGAAACAAAGTGTTGGTGAAAAATTGGGGGGGGTGTTTTAGGATAGTTGTGGTAAGGATGATCTGTTGTGAGTCTTGTCCCTTTAAAAAGTGATTGGGTAAGGTATATTGAATGGCTTGTACGTAGAGTGAATAAAGGAAAAAAAACGTAAAGTGTTCATAAAATTAGAAAAAAAAAAAAGTCATTCAGTTTCCATAAAAAATTGCATGCGTAATCTCAATAATAAAAATATCCAGGTATTATGGCAATATAAAATAATAAGGGTATAAAATATAATCTGGGAAATGTAAAATGGTCACCAGTATAGTCACTTCTAAAGAGGTATATTGTAAATTGCAATTCAGGCTTGTCAACGTGACCAGTTTTGTGATTCTGCAAGAGGGGAGTGGGGTGCTCTTTAGCCTCGGTGCGGCGTCCCGCACTGTCTCTGGCTTAGAGTTCACTTACCCACCGCTCTGGGATGTTGCCTGGATGGGTCCTCCGTCTGTGCGCCTCGCGGTCTTTTGGTGCGCTGGATGGCGTCCCTCGTGGCTCTTGTCTTTTTATCTATTTTTATGAACACTTTACGTTAATATAATCATATACACTATTCTTAGGTAATCCACTTTTTATGTCTCTATTATCACAATAGAAAGTCATATCCTGGGAAAAGGTAAAAAAGGTCTCTGCTGTAGTCACATTAATAGTAATTATTCTAATATTATCCCTGCTATTTCCTAATTTCTGACACTCCCCACAGAAGTCATAGAAGGGAATAAAAGATTGTGTATTGTTAGCCATCGACCAGACTTCCGGGAGGAATTCATCGGGTGTAGGCACAGCAATAACACATGTTTGTATAAGATCCCGTGGGCTCTGTAAGTCTTTAAAGCACAATGAACTAACATTTAGGGCATTTGCCATCCTGACTATACTATCCTGTTCAGAATAAAGGGTCCGGGAGCAAAGGGATCTTGCTCCTGAGATCTTTTATATACTGACTGATTATTTGGTGCACCGCAGAAGAAACTCATCTCCTCGGGGTGATAAATACATGTAGTAATAAGCCAGACTGGCAAGAAACACCAAGATTAACAATTATCAGCAGACAAACAATTCTCCCAGAATATTGTGGGGTCATCATCTTCAGCCTGTGGCAAGGCACTTTTCAGGGAAACTTCTTTTGAGCTCCCCTCTTTTTTCAGGGATTTCAAACCTGCTTCACCCTCTTTGTCTTTGTCTATCACCGGAGAAGAAGCTTCAGGGACACTTTTCACTCTGCTAGCGTGAATCCAAATTGGAGCCTTTTCTGTGAGAATTGCTGTTCGGGTGACTGCTACCACTCGGGTGGGTGGTCCAAACAGGAACTCAGTCTGTTTTCGTCCTTTTGCCAGGCGCTGGACTATCACCACGTCTCCTGGTTGGAAAGGATGCGTAGGTTCCTGTGGAGAGAAAGGAGAGGCACAAGCAACATCTTGTTCAATTTGATCTAAAGTTTCTACAAGTTTCCTCACATATTCTGCCTGTACTACTCCTAGATCCCCTTTTTCTAACACGGGGGCCTTTGTACCCCAAGGGGTGGGAAAGGATCTTCCCATTAGGACCTCAAATGGTGAGTAACCAGTATTCTTATTAGGCTGCATCCTAATTTCTGCTAGGGCTACAGGCAAGAACTTTTTCCAATTAGTGAATGTGCCTCCAGTAATTTTCCTTATTTTTTCTTTAATTGTTCTATTCATCCTTTCTACGACCCCGGAACTCTGTGGGTGATAAGGGAGGTGGAACTTCCAGTCAATCCTAAGGGCTTTGGAAAGCTCCTTACATACCCTGGACGCAAAAGCTCGGCCATTATCTGAGTTAATTTGAACAGGACACCCCCATCTGGGGATGATCTCTTGTAACAAAATTTTTACCACAAGTTGTGTAGTTTCATTGGTAGTAGGTAAAACCTCCGGCCATCTAGAGAACATATCCACAATTACTAGGGCATACTCCTACTTTCTTCCTGTCTTTGGGATATGGGTGAAGTCAATTTGTAAGTGAGTGAATGGCAAAGTCGGGTAATTCAGATGTTGGTGTTGGGCCTTCTTTGAATTATTTGGGTTGTTTCTGAGACATATAATACACTGTGAAACATAAGATTGTACATAAGATTGATCTAAGACTTGGTATAGAAAAATCTCTCCGAATGAGTTCAGTGGTTGCCTGTGCTCCCCTATGGCCAAGACCATGATATTGTGCAATTAAAATCGGGGAGCTTGCAACTGGAATACATGGTTTCCCCTCTTTGCAGATAAGACCCGTATCAGGGTCTTGTACTGCACCTACCGACTGCCCTTCTATGTTGTCACTACTGGTAGCCAAATCCTGCAGGCTTAGCAATAGATTGTCAGTAAGGGGGATTTCTGGAACTAGGGAGGGCATTTAAAACTGTTGCTGCCTTTCTAATAGCAGCCTCTTTTGCTGCCTGATCAGCTAGGGCATTCCCTTTAGCTATGTGCGTTTGGAGACCAGTATGTGCCTTACAATGGATAATAGCAACTTTGCTTGGTAATTGGATGGGGCCAGGACATCATGTACTAGGGTGGAATGTGAGATTTGCTTCCCATCTGCAGCTATGAAGCCTATTCTCTGTCAGATTACCCCATGATTATGTACAACCCCAAAGGCATATTTGGAATCGGTGTATATATTTAGATCTCTTCCCTCAAAAAGACAACAAGCTCTAGTGAGGGCAATCAGCTCAGCTGCTTGGGCTGACTAAAAAGGTATAGGATTCGATTCTATAATAACATCAGGGAGTTGAACCACAGCGTATCCTGCATGATAAGTGTTGTCATTAGGGCGGGAACAGGATCCATCCACAAAAATATCAGGTGCTCCTTCAATGGGTGTAGACTGTAAGTCAGGCCTAGGTGAGGTATTTTAATGTATAAGTTCAGTACATGCATGGGGAGGAGGCAAATCATCCTGCTCTCCCTTGTATCCAAGTAGGGCATTCAGTATAGCCATTGGACCGAATGTGGGTGCTGAGTATTTGATATGAAGTTGAGGATTAGATAGCAACAAAACTTTATATCCACTCAGTCTTTGTGTTGACATATGTTGTGTATGTATGTTCTTCAATAGGGCCTGAACATTGTGTGAGGTATGCAGAGTGGTGGGATGACCTAGGGTGATAGGCGTGGCCATCTTAGCGACCATAGCACAGGCTGCCAAACTCCTGAGACACGCAGGCATGCCCTGAACCTGTACGGGAACCACCTTTTTAGAAAAAAGCAACCGGGGCGGAATTTGCCTCCATGTTCTTGCGCCAGGACTCCCGCCATGGTTTTACAATTGTCCCTGGCAAATAAGTGACCAGTGACCAAACTGAACAGGCGGAGGTTGATATCTCTAAAATAATGGCCGCCATTACAAACTGTCAGACGACCCTCACGGTCAAAATAGACCACGTCCAGGCAGACCTTACCCGCCCCAGACATGACATTGACAAAGTACGTGAAAAAACTGCAGAGGTGGAGAGGAGGCTGGGGAGGTGGAGGATATGATGCAGCGTTATGATAATAATGTCCGAACACTCCAAAACCAAGTTAAAGCTTTGATGGTGAAAGTGGAGGACGCAGAAAACCGTAACAGACGGAACAACATCCGTATCATGGGGCTGCCTGAAAGGGCGGAGGGTCAATCCCCGGAGGACTTTGTGGAGCACCTTATTAAGCAAACCCTGTCCCCATTAACCTGTCTGCGAACTTTGCGGTGGAACGTGCCCACAGGATACCCACTAAATCTTTACCGCCTGGGGCCCCGCCGCGTCCTTTCATCTTTAAAGTCCTGAATTATAGGGACCGAGATGCGGTTCTTGCAGCAGCCTGTCGCCTGAAGGACATTCACTTCGACAATGCAAGGATATCCTTTTACCCGGACTTCTCCTCGGAAGTCCAGAAACAGAGGAGGCAATTTACAGCAACGAGGGCACGTCTACGGGAGAAAGGCCTCATCTACGCTATGTTGTATCCCGCACGTCTCAGAGTTCAGGGCGGCGACACGGCAAGGTTCTTCTCCACTCCGGAGGAGGCATCTGACTGGCTTGACCGGAGGGGCTGAATATATAGAGACTATCAGATGGTGAGACTTTGTCTACAGTTTTGAAGATGGCCAAGACATCGTGAGGGGCTGTGTTTTGATAGCACTTATGGGCGTAGCTATAGGGGGTGCAGAGGTAGCAGTCGCTACCGGGCCCAGGAGCCTGAGGGGGCCCAAAGACCCTTGTGCCCCATAAGAAGACACACAAAGCACTGAGGGAAGGGGGGCCCAAGCTGAACTCTTGCACCAGGGCCCATGAACCGTTAGATACGCCCCTGATAGCACTGTTTCACTTCCCCGGGGTTAGTTCGGTTATTCCGGGGGTGGCAGTGTCTAGATCAGGTCACCCTGATTTTCCATTAGGAAGCTATTAGTACTTAGTTTGGGTTATTAGGCTCAGATAAGTTGGGTGATCTGGGCAAGGAGGGGGGAATTTGTTTGCGGGTCTTGTTTCACCTGTTACTCATCTGTTGGTGTGTTGTCTTGTGGTATGAGTGTGTGAGTGTCTGGCTTGGATGTCCTAGGATCTCTCCGACTTAGGTAACTTTCACACTTGCGTTGGTGCGGATCCATCTGTTTATTTGCACAGATGGATCCGCACCTATAATGCAAAAGTTTGTATCCGTTCAGAACGGATCCGTTTGCATTAGTTAAAAGAAAAATGACAAAGTCCAAATTTTTGAATTACATAGAAAGTCAATGGGGAACGGATCCGTTTTCAAAAGCACCATATTGTGTGATTGAAAACGGATTGACTTACGGGTCAGTTAGGCTCCGCCTCTTCAGACGGACACCAAAATGCTGCATGCTGCGTTTTAGTGTCCGCCTCCAAAACAGAAGAGAAGCGGAACGGAGCCTAACTGATGCATCCTTATCCATTCAGAATGCATTGGGGCTTAACTGATCCGTTTTGGACCGTTTGTGAGAGCCCTGAAATGGATCTCACAAACGGAATCCAAAACGCTAGTGTGAAAGTACCCTTATGTGGTCGGCTTCATTACACAATAGCTACCTGCAACTTCATCTCCTGGAACACCAGGGGACTCAATGATAAAGTGAAGAGATCTCTTGTATTTAATTATTTGAAGAAATTTTCCCCAGATGTGGTGTTATTGCAGGAGACCCACTTGAGAGGCCAAAGGCTGATGGCGTTGAAGCGTCCTTGGGTGGGATCTTCATTTCACGCGGTATACAGCAACTACGCTAGAGGGGTTTCTGTACTGGTGTCCAAATCAATCCCTTTTTAACTACATTCCATGCAGACGGATTTGTCAACTTTGCCGACTGACCCATTAATTATAATGGGAGATTACAATGCGGTGCTAGACCCAATTGCAGATGGACTCCATCCTCAAGCCTCACATAATAGGTCGCTGGTAAATTGGGCTTATGCGCATGATCTGACTGAGGGATGGTGATTTCTTCACCCAAGTGTCCGTCAATATTCCTGTCACTCGGCTTCCTTTGATACCTTGTCCCATATTGATCTGGTGTTTGTCAACAGGGAGCTTTTGCCGTGGCTGTCTAAGGTGGAATACCTCCCGAGGGGTATCTCAGATCATGCCCCGCTACTCGTGATCTTGACAATGCCGCTGGCACCCCCGGAAAGGCAGTGGCGCCTTAATGCGAGATTGCTGGAGGTTTTACCTGTGGCCTGTGCAGCTTTGGAGGGAGCAGCAGAGTACTGGGCGTCCAATGAGGGGTCAGCTAATCCTACTGTTGAGTGGGAGGCCTTTAAAGCGCTGCAACGCGGTACTTTTATACACGCTATTGCCCCGCATAGGAAAGAACTAGTCAGCACTAGGACCAAACTAGAGAATGAAATAGCTAATATGGAGAGTGAATATACTCGGAACCCTAGCTCAGAATCCCTTGAGATGTGGGAGGAGGTCCAGAGGAGATACCACCTGCGCTTATTGGAATATACTCAGAAGAAGCTATTGTACCAGAAACAAGTGGTGTTCTCGAAAGGGGACAAAAATGGGAGGGCCCTGGCCTATTTAGCAAAATCAGAAAATCCCCAGACAGTGGTCTCCCTTATTACTAATATGGAGGGTGTTCAGTTTTCGCAGCCGAGGGAAATATGCGCTCAATTTGCCTGCTACTACTCTGACCTATATACCTCTAAAACAACTTACACGGGTGAGGATATTCGGGGGTACCTAGAGAACGTAACCATAGCAAATGCAGGTGCACTCTGCGGCAATACTAAACCCTCACACTGATAAAATTGAGAGGTTAGTTCGACATATCTGACAAGGAGGACATGTCTTAAGCTTGGACACCACGGCAAGGTCTCTCAAGTAGCCCGAGGCCCTACCACTCAACCTACCTGTGCCGTATGGGTGATACCGGGGGCCGTTGGGCATTACGGGAGCGTAAGGCCTGACTCACAGACAGCTCACCAGTGACCTACAGCATGTAACCATGCTTGCAGTGGGAGGTGGGAGGTGCCTGTGAGCCCCACCCGAGACCAGCTGATATGGCCCAGAGCCTAGCAGCTGCACCTGAATGTAGCCTGTAGATGAAAAGCAGGCACATTTAAATCGGAGTTTATACACCTCCAAACATATTATACAAACCATTAGAAAACGTGGTGTGGTGTTTAACAAGCAGGATATGCTCAACCCATATGCAGTTGTGCATGTATATAGGGGAGCACATCCTGCACTTGTAGTCCGTTGCTAGGGACAATCAACAGCAAAAAAATGCATACAATGGAAGATGCCAGCAACGGACTACAAGTACCACAATAACCATCCTACATACGATAACGATAATGTGGATGTGGAGAACCATCAAAAACATAACCATAGCAAAGGCAGGTGCACTCTGCGGCAATACTAAACCCTCACTCTGATAAAATTAAGAGGTTAGCTCGACATATCCTACAAGGAGGACATGTCTTAACCTCGGACACCACGGCAAGGTCTCTCAAGTAGCCCGAGGCCCTACCACTCAACCTACCTGTGCTGTATGGGCTATACCAGGGGCCGTTGGGCATTACGGGAGCGTAAGGCCTGACTCACAGACAGCTCACCAGTGACCTCCAGCATGTAACCATGCTTGCAATGGGAGGTGGGAGGTGCCTGTGAGCCCCACCCGAGACCAGCTGATATGGCCCAAAGCCTAGCAGCTGCTCCTGAATGTAGCCTGTAGATGAAAAGCAGGCACATTTAAATTGGAGTTTATACACCTCCAAACATATTATACAAACCATTAGAAAACGTGGTGTGGTGTTTAACAAGCAGGATATGCTCAACCCATATGCAGTTGTGCATGTATATAGGGGAGCACAAATGCAAATGCAGCGAGAGTAGTAGGTGGCACTGTCAACACCTGACTTTGAAACGGGGCTCCAGTCCAGCCTCTCAGACCTCCAAGGATCGGGGTGCCAGATGCAAAAAGATAAGCAAATATCCAAGCAAGTAAAAAAGATCCACGGCACTCACCATCCAGTACTGATATAGTCCCTTTATTGCAGAGTATCAGGGGCAAAAACTCATATGGGAAGTAATGCAAACGCTGTTTGCATTACTTCCCATATGAGTTTTTGCCCTGATACTCTGCAATAAAGGGACTATATCAGTACTGGATGGTGAGTGCCGTGGATCTTTTTTACTTGCTTGGATATAGGGGAGCACATCCTGCACTTGTAGTCCGTTGCTAGGGGCAATCAACAGCAAAAAAATGCATACAATGGAAGATGCCAGCAACGGACTACAAGTATCACAATAACCATCCTACATACGATAACGATAATGTGGATGTGGAGAACCATCAAAAACATAACCATAGCAAAGGCAGGTGCACTCTGCGGCAATATTAAACCCTCACACTGATAAAATTGAGAGGTTAGTTTGACATATCCTACTAGGAGGACATGTCTTAAGCTCGTACCTAGAGAACATCCAGCTTACACCTCTCTCCTGCTTGGACAGATCTTTTTTGGACGCCCCCATTGAGGAAGTAGAAGTTAAGGCAGCGATAGAAAGTATGATGGGTGGGAAGTCTCCCAGTCCGGATGGCTTTCCTTTAGAATGGTATAAGGCGGATGTGGATAGGCAAAGTAAGAGATTGTGAAATACTTTCAATTATGCGTATGAATGTAACAGATTGCCCTCATCATTCATGGAGGCGACCATTGTGGTGATTCACAAACAGGGGAAGCCTCCAGAACAGTGCAGCTCCTATAGACCAATCTCCCTTTTGAATGTGGATGCGAAAATCCTAGCTAAACTTCTTGCTAGACGACTTTGGGATGTGATACTATCTGTGATTGACCCTGACCAATCGGGTTTTATGCCCGGCAAGACAACTGGCTTCCCCCAGTCCTTTATAAGGTAGGTGCAATTATTGTACCAGGCCCCTATGGCTAGGGTCCGGGTTAACAGGTACCTGTCGCGCCCATTTGCTTTGTATACAGGCACTAGACAGGTGTGCCCCTTGTCTCCCATGTTATTTGCCCTAGTCATGGAACCCCTGACTCAACTAGTTAATAGATCGGGACTGATTGAGGGATGGTCTATAGTGGGAATACAGGAAAAAATTTCACTCTACGCTGATGACCTACTGGTGTACTTAGCTGATGCTGGCCCATCCTTGGAAGCACCTCTAGATACCATAGATGGTTTTGGGAAGTTTTCAGGCCTCAGGGTCAACTGGACTAAATCCAGTCTCTGCTTAATAGACGAGATACATCCTGCAGATATAACCCCCCTGACGCGTCTAAAGGTAGTGGATTGCTTTGTCTACTTGGGGATTACAATTCACAGAGATCCTAGACGGTTTTATCGGCTTAATGCAGTCCTCTCTATGGAATATATTACTCGTAAACTGGAAGCTTGGGAAAATTTACCATTGACCTTGATAGGTAGAAAGAATATGATAAAAATGGCCATACTACCAAAACTTCTATATCTTTACAGAGCAGCCCCCATAAGGATTCCCCGTACCCACTTTGACACTCTAGATAAGATCTTCTCCCTCTTCCTGTGGAGCCACCAGTCCCCTCGCATTGCTAGGAAATCTCTGAAAGCCCTTTATAACCCGGGGGGGTTTAAGACTACCAGATATGTATGTGTACTACATTGCTGCTCAACTAGTGTATGCCCCCTGGTGGATTAGGGCAGATGCCAATAATCCGGCTGTAGTTCTAGAGGAAGCTCTGGTGTGTTCTTATCAGGCACTAGCTAACTTGGTGTATCAGGGGGGAGGACCTCCAGTTCTACACTACACAGAAGCCATGGCCGTGGTGGTAATGGCCTGGAAACAATTTGTGGTGACACATACAGAAGCTGAGGGGGGAGATACCTGGTCCCCATGCACTCCATTATGGCGCAACAGGCATTTGCAGGAATTGCTGCATTTACCTGATTACGAATTCTGGCCTCGGAGGGGTGTGAAGTACCTTACCGAACTTTATGTGGATGGGGTCTTCTGCTCATTTGAAAGCCTACGCAAGGAATACAAATTGTCCCATACCTGTTTTTATTGGTACCTCCAGCTGAGACACGCCTGCGAGACCCAATTTAAATCCTTGGCCTTGTGTTTAAAATGTGGCCCCATGGAATCGGTGGCTCGGTTAAAACAACCATACAAACCAATTTCTTTGTTCTATGTTGAAATCATGAAAATGCAGGATTCACCGCTCAGTCGCTCCTTCGAGCGTTGGAGGGCTGATATTCCTTATCTGGAGGCGTCTCACCTGGAGGAGCTAAGCTCTGTATGGAAGAGCACTGTCATAAGTGCTCGTGATCAGCTCATTCAACTTAAGTGGATACACAGAGTTTATCTCACTCCGTTCCATTTGCATCATATGCGTATACTCCCAGACCCTTCCTGTACCAGGTGTGGAGAGCCGAGAGGATCCTTATTGCATATGGTTTGGTCTTGTCCTGCGGTGCAGCGATACTGGAATGAGATCTGTGACTTTGTCTCCTCAAAGCTAGGGCTCCCGGGGATACTCTTTCCTATAATCTGCCTGTTGGGATTGGTGTCGGAGATAGTCCCTACTAAGTATGGAAGGAAGCTACTCCGCCTACTTATGTTCTATGGGAGGAAAATAATTCTTTTGAATTGGAAACCACCAAAGACCCCTACCCTAGGTGCGTGGATCCAACTGATAATAAATTCTAACCTGCAGTTGTACAAACTCCCTTTTGCAGCAAGGGGGACTCCTGATAGATTTGATCAGATCTGGGGAATGTGGTTAAGTGCACCGGGTACTATCTGAGTTTATCTGCGGGTATTCGGGAATCCAGGTTGTATGAGTGAGCATGTGGATGTTTGTCTGGTCCTGTACTTGCCAATACGCCATAATATTACGAGACTGCTGAACGGTTTTATCGACATTAAGACATTGTTTGCACTATTGTTCTTCCCGGCCAGTGTTCATTGCATGGGTACTGGACAGGGCCGGCTTCAGCACCCGGCATACACGGGCAAGTGCCGAGGCCCCTGCTCCTGGGTGGGCCCACTGAGCTGCTATGAGCACTTCCATCAATGACACTGCTGTCATTTCACTAACGCAGTACCCCTTCTGGTGGGTCCTCTGAGTCACACGGTGGCTGCTACAGAGCTTCAGACACGCAGAACTGGAGCAGAAGTGTGAACACAGTCTGTGAGTGAGTCTGCACTGTGACTGTCTCTTCTCTGTGCGGCAGGAGGGGGCTGGGGGTCAGGGAACTCTCCCAGCTGCTGCTGGATGCTGTAGACCAGCAGCTTCATGCAATTTAGTTGTTTTACTGCCTCATTAAGCAGTTTGCCTCCGTGACACCTGCCCCCCCTCCCCCATATCCATTTCTATCGCCTCCTCATTGATACCCTGCTGTCTCCTTTCCTCCCTCATGTATCCAGAGCTCCTGTTCCACCCTCCTATTGCTGCCCTGCACAGACCTCCTGCCACTACTTCTTGTATGAATCCCCCTCAGAGCCCCTTCCACCTACTTGCTGTGTCCACCCCTTCCTGTCCATCCAGGGCCCCAGGCCCCTGTCTCACTCCTCTGCCTCTCATTATGGTGGCATCTAAACCGCATTCACCATAAGGACCTGCTAACATCACACGGTCATGTGACTGTGCCCCCCACCCCATATTGTGCCCCCTTATTCCCTGCATTGTGCCCTCATACCACACACTGTACAGTGCACCTAGTCATACTACTAAAATTTTCTGTAGGGCCCAGTCAGTTCTAGCTACATCACTGCACAGCTCCTTCTCTCCTCCAGGTCTGGCCCAGCAGTGACGTCATGACGTGTGTCTCGCTGAGGTGGGCTTGAGAAGAGAAGGAGCGCAGGGAGCTGCGGTTAGTGAATGACAGGACCGCCGGCTCCCCTGTGCTCCAGCAATGATAGGAATGTGAGGGGGCCACTGGGGCGTCATTACACTGTGAGAGCCCCTTACACAATTTAATGACCCCCAGTACCCCCAATTTATTATAATGATCCCCAATGACCCTCCATTCAGTATAATGACACCCAGAGCCCCCATTCAATATAACGACCCCCAGTGCCCCCTCCAGACAGTATAACCCCCAGTGTGGGGGCCACTGGTGGTCATTATGCTGTGTGTGGGGCCACTGCGGGGTTATTATACTGTGTAAAGGGCCACTAGTGGTCATTATACTGTATAGGGGCCAGAGGGGGTCATTATACCGTGTGGGAGCCACAGGGGGACATGTAAATGTTGAAAAAGGGGGCCCACTGAACCTGGAGCAGACCCTGGTACTGGACCTTGGTCTTGTTGTTCATTTGTCTTGTTATGTATTCCCTCTGGGATGTTCTTTTGCATTTGAAATGTTTTCTATAAATAAACACTAAAAAAATAAAACAAAAGGAGGTACACTGTTATTAACTTAATAAGGCTATTCCTAACCATCTGAACATACCTTTCTCAATCTTCGACACTACATCTTTCACTCCACAACGTTTCACTCTATAAGACACACTTAGGTTTTAGAGGAGGCCAATATGAAAAAAAATATTTTTATTACACCTCAGGTCAAACCACTAATCAGACCCCCAATGTTAAGACCTCACACAGATCAGACGTCAGCTCAGACCCCAAAGTAAATGACCCCCATTCAGACCTCAGATAAGAGCCCTCTCATCATCCCCATTATCATCCATGATGCCTCTCATCATCCATAATGCCTCTCATATCCCCCATTATGATTCTCATCATCCCCTTTATTATCCATGATGCCTCTCATCATCCATGATACCTCTCATATCCCTCATTATGATTCTCATCACCCCATTGCCTCAGATCAGCCCCAAGTTTCATAAAATTAAAAAGCACTTACCTCTCTTATCTGTAAAGAATAAATCAAGGTAACTGGACTTGCTGTAGATTTCTTGAAAACGTTTCACTCGTTCTTTCAACGAGCTTAACAAAACGAGTGAAACTTTTTCAAGAAATCTACAGCAAGTCCAGTTGCCTTGATTTATTCTTTACAGAAATACCTTGACCTGGATAAATGAGAACGTTCACAGACACTTACCTCTCCTGCTCCTGGATGCCGCTGCTCCTCACTATTCTCGCTCTGTGTTCCTCCTGCTGTCGGCTGTGCTGTGAACTGGCGTGCACAGCGTGACATCACAGAGCGCCTCACATTGTGCGCAGCCCTGCACAGCCTACAGCCGAGGACCAGGAACTGCCCAAAGGGAATATTGAGAAGCCAGTTTGGTGTAATATATAACTGTTTTTACTAACAGATTTTTTAAATGTTTTACAGATTATTTGATTCCCTTCAATGCTGATAAGGAGGTCAAGAAATTCTACCGATGTTTGGCTTACAGATGAAGTAAATCGTAAGTTTCTTGAATTGACATTTATCTCTTCTAAAAAATTTTTGATGAATCTTCGCTTCCTCTCCATATGAACAAGATATCGTCTATATATCTCGGCCACAGCACTAGATCTGCCCCCGACGTGGCGTGACTGTTTCTGTTGCCCAGTCAGCCATAAATAAATTAGCATAACTGAAGCAAATCTGGTGCCCATGGCGGTTCCTCGTGTTTGGAGGAAGTGCTCGTTATCAAAATAGAAGTAATTATGAGATAAAATGTAGGCCGCTGCCTTCGATATATAATGTCTATCTGTTCTGGTGTTATGGGACTATTTGTTAGGAGTTGTCTTCTCATAGCTTCTACACCTTGTCTATGGTCAATACTGGTATAGTGTGATTGTACATCTAGCGTTCCAATAAACCAACCTTGCTCTACATGGAGGTTTTCTACTATTTTTTAAATTTGTGAGGTGTCTTTAATGTAGGATTTGATTTTTTTCACTGTTGGTTGTAGCTGTTTATCTATGTATTCTGAGAGGTTGGTGGTTAGTGAATTGATCCCTGAAATAATTGGACGGCCTGGAGGGTAAGTTGGATTTTTGTGTATTTTGGGCAAACAATAAAAGACAGGAAGTTTTTTTGTGTGTTACATATGTATGTTGCTTCATCATGAGTCAAAATGCCTAGATCAACTCCTTTTTCACATAAATTTGTCAATTCAGAATAATATTCTCTCACTGGATCTCTAGCTAGTTTTTGATTATGTGGAGGCATCTGATAATTGGCATTTGCATCCATTACTATATTTCTCAGTGTCCAAAATTACTGCAGCGCCCCCCTTATCAGCTAGAAGAATCGTGATATTCTCATCTTTTTGTAATTGTTTAACAGCTTCCCTTTCAGATCTTGTTAAGGTAAACGTTTTTTGGTGAACCGAATCCCTCATTTTTCCTCCACACATTGTCTAAACGTCCCTATTTCTTGACCAACTTCATTCTTTAGATAGTTTTTGGACTTACTTTTCAAGTTGGTATGCTGAAAGTTTGAGTTAACTTTTTCTTTGTTCTGTATCATTGGGTTCTTTAAGAAGTATTTTTTCCAGCACAATTTTCTGATAAATTACCAATATAAGTGTCGAATTTGTTGAGTTTTTTAGTAGGTGCTAATTTCAAACCTTTGTTAATTAAGTTAGTTTGTGCAGTAGTAAGTGTAATAGAACTTAAATTTACAATGATATTATTGCTGTCATCATGAGTATTATCTTTCAGTGATCTCTTCTCCTTCGTTCTTTCCCCTCTGCGTGTTCTCTTCCTCTTCCGTGTCTGTATCATCTTGGTCAGTATTTGCCCAAACCTCAGGAGGAACCTGATCAAGTAGCGGATACTGAGGTTGGCATTCCAAATATAAAAAACAATTACCCTTTGGAACATGAATAGGCATAACTGAGGATGTGACATGTAGGTGTCTCATCTTGCTAATCCCCAACTGCAACCTTAACAGAACAAACAAATCTTTCCCAAATAAATTCATAGGACAATTTGGAATCATCCTAAAACTGTGTGTGAACATTGACTGGTGCTTGTATGGATGTTGGATCAAGAGAGGAGGAGTTTTATAAGATCTGGTCAGTATCCCATTAATTCCCACAGAGGGCTCAGCATTCTCTCTTGGACCACTGTAATAATTCTCACATATAGTACTACTAGTAGCACCAGAATCCACAAGAAAAGGGAGAGGACGTCCCTCTATGGTTAACACAATCAGTGGTGATTCCTTATAGTGGTTTGTGATGAGACTGAATGCTGGGATACTGCCCCCCGGCCATCCTCATTGTGATGTCTGCTGCCCCCGGCTACGGGAGAAAAGGCTTATTATTCTGGGGCTGTGGCAGTGGTGGGGGAAGATCTGAGCTTGTGGATATGGTTGGGTGCCTTGAGCTTAGGTATCATTTAGGGCATGTTGCCTGAGTGGGTAAGGGCATCGACTGATTCAGTGGTTAGTCTTACCACAATTAAAGCAACCTGCAGGACGATTTCTAATATTCCCCCCTCTCCCAGAGTATGGCCCTCTACCCCTTCTTCTGCCACTTCCCTTTTTGGGCTGATTCGAGGGGCAATTCCTATCCTGAGTTTGGTAATGGGCCTCTTTAGGTCTTACCATTTCAAAAAAAACAGCTGCATCTTTCTCCATTAACTTATTTTGGAATTGATCTTTATTAAGACTAGGCTATTCAGAGATCATTTGTTTAACAGTAAGCTGGAGATGTGGCTGTAGATTGGTAAGGAAAGTCTGAATGAGCATAGAATGCATATTATCCTGAATACTCATTCCTGCCTCCAGAGTCCAAACTTCATTAAACCTCTTCCAAAAGTCTATAACAGACTCTCCTGATTTTTGTTTACAGGCAATGAGGACCTAGTCTGAAAACACTTCTCCATGTCACACTTAATTTCTTCCCACATTGTGTCTATGCCTGCCTCAGTATTTAATTAATAATTTCCAGCTGGCGTATTCGGGGGCTCTATAGTGCTTATAGAGGGGACCTTACTCCAATCCCAGTGGCAATTGTGCCCAACTATCCATTCTATTATAAGGCGCATATCCTCCTGTGTCAGACATCTCCCTTTACAAGCTCTCTTCAAATAATGAAATGTCCCAGATGAGGATGAAGAGGGTTTAGGGAAGTGCTTAACAATCTTATTAATATCATCTACTTCAATAGGTTTCTTTAACAAGGTGTTCCCTACAGTCATAAAATGGAACTGTTCCTTAAGGTCACTGTCCTCATCAAGATGAGGTATATGTTCAGGTTTGGGAAAATATTTTTGTGTGTGAAGGCGCATGGGAGATATGACATCACCATCACCAACAGCACCAGCCGCTGGATCCTGACCACTCTGATCTGACATAGGTTGGGGCAACTGCAGAGGTGGCTGTGGGAGTTGGGGAGCTGTAGGTGGTTGGATGTTGGTAGCAGTATATCCAGCCAGTAAATCTAAGTCATCTTTTGAAAGGGATGGATATATCTGTGGGATATTTCCTAAGTAGGGAGGAGGGGGCTTCTGAAGTAAACCCCTTGTCAATTATTTTTCTAACTCATGTTTCTTTTTATATCCCTCCTGGTTCTCTGCCTTCTGTTTCTGAACCTTTTTATTTGGTCTGTCATACCAATATGGTGCATAAGTAAGCCAATTTTCCCCTCCCAACTTCATATACTGCATGTCCCACTGGGGACCTGGACCATAATATGGGCAAGCTTCAGTGTCACCCAAACATAACCCTTTTACCATGTCCATATGGAAGGTGTCATTAGCCCCTTCCCGAGGGAACAAATTTATACTCTTCATCCCCTTAGTCCATTAATAATAATCAGTCCCACAGACCTGGGCTACATAATCCTTACATGTTTCTCCTACATACGGAGGGGGTGGAGAGACCTTTCCTTGCATTGCACCCATTTCTTATAACTTAATTGAGATGGAGGCAGAGCAGAACTCTCCCCAGGACTGGCTGTACTGAACCGTAAAGGCTCCGACAATTCCTGTCAACTTGGTAGAGAGGACTTATGTCTATGCTCAACTTCCTTCTCAACTGCCTGTTAGTATTATCCCTTAAAACCGTCACTTGCATTCACCAGTTTCTGGGTTAGCGGGTTTCCACTCGTCAGAGTGGTGGGGCGTCTTACGGTTCTCCAGGACAGACACAATAAAATTAGTACAGTTTTCACAGTATCATTTGCTGCTTACCTTCAGCATAAAATAAAGTTACTTAATGCATCATAACATCATAACATGAAAGAGAGCATAAGAAAGCAACAGATAAGATGCGGTAGAAATTGGCTGACAAGAGAAACCAGGGTGCAGACATATATTTTTGAATTCTTCCCTAAAGAATTTATCTTTTAGACTTGACCAGTAGTCTATTTAAACTCTATCTTCCCTAAAAATAGATAGTATTCCTTTCAGTGTGTCTGAAGTGGATTCAAGATAGAAACAACAGAAATTTTTTGGAAAGCATCGGAATTTCCCCAGTCCTAAAGGCAGGGAGTTTCCGTACTTACCGAATTCCTGGTTGTTCTATCCTGGACGAAGCCCCCAGCTGAAAGGGTTCTGCTTCTGTATGCACCCTGATTCCTCCTTCATCCTCAATGACAGGCACCTGGAAAGCTATGTCAATGACACCGTATGGTCTTAGAAACAGCTCTGATTTTATCTTGACAATACAGCTTCTTATACATACATACATACAGGAAACAGATGTGGTTCTTATATACAATGGTGCTGAGTAGAAACAATTCCTTATATGGAAATAAGGCTAATGTAAATACATTCACCTTCTAGTATGATGTCGTCCAACATCCTATCATTCATACAGATCATATAGCTTATTCTTTTAACCCTTCAAACACTAGTGCCCTCTAGTGGTGGTAGTAAGTAAGAAACAGTATTGAAAAAAATTCAGATGATGTCATTAGTCACGTGAAAATTCAGTTCAAGCCCCCTTGGGGGCAACGTTAGCAGGAGCCAGCAAATGGGATCATCAGATCAGATCGATCCATCCATCAGATCTATCCAGGAAAGCCACAACAAGACAACAAAGCCACGCAAGAGAGAGGAGAGATCAGAAGGAAAATAGAACCTTGAATTTGAACATTGACGCTGATTTCTTCTGTATATTAGGCAACGTTTCAGCTCTCTCACAGAGCCATTATCAAGCCAAGTAAAACATACAATAAAGTGACTGTGCATATATAGAGACATTGCAGGAAGTAATCAGTGCTAATTTCCTGATTAGTTACACACTGGTGCATATAAAAACTCAATAAAAACACAATTCATTCTCATGTGACAATTCATGGTGTAGCAGCCTTCTAAAGCTCTCAAATAAAGTGCATCACATATCCGTGTTTATCTTAATTTCTTAGTGCTTCATGTAAAGTGCAATCGTGCTTCACCCAATTGTGATAGTAGTTAAAACATCCATGGCTTGCTCAATCACAATTCACACCTGTAAGAAAACCGCAGATCACAGGAATCCATAAGCTTCAGTTACCTTGTGCTATGTCAAAGATGGCGCCTCGCTCCATCTCGGCGTGTCACTCTGCTTACTGCGCCTGCGCTACCCTCGTGGCGTAGTGCATCATGAACCCGGCGCTCGGGGCGGGGCAGTATCGCAACATGCGAATGTTTGACTCCGCCTCCCACCCTGTGTGTTTTTGTATATCACAGGTCGAATCATTAGAAAGGCATTATAGTCGCCACATGTGGACATCAGGCCAATTGCCAGTATCCCATCATGTAGCGACTCCGTGCCATCCATCGCTATATACATTAAATCTACGTAGCCAGGCACTACTTGCACTGAAGACAACAGTAAATACTTTGCAAAGACGCAAGCCTAGGGTATAAAATTATTGTAATCGTTACCTATATTTTATTGAGGACTAAAAATAATGTTAATCACTATCTATATCATCCACCCGGAATACTTCCCAGTGTATTTAGCAAATAAGCACTTACATCGATATACTCACACATTAAGGTCTCTCTGTAATAATGGTAACGATTAATATTATAAGGTAACTGAAAAGGATAAAACCTGGATAAGAGATCTCTCCTGTAGGTGTCCACAGCTTACAATGAGTAACTGCGTAATATAAAAAATACTAAAATTAAGTAACACAATCCTTACATCATATGTACCATATATAATAACTCTAATGTCACCAGAAGCCTGGGTCGCGGCACATTGAGGGCCACCTCTTGCATTACTCAATTTATCATTCCAGAGGTCACCCTAAATTCCATATTTAACCCTTTGGTTTTAAGTGTTTCCAAACGATGAATCCACCTAAGTTCGCATTTCTTTAGGAGGGACACTCTATCTCCCCCCCTCCTCAGCATGGCAACATGATCAAGTATCATAAACCTCAGCTCTTGTTCTTTATGTTTATACTCCCTAAAATGTTTGGATACCGGGAGGTAATTTCTAATACTGAATCTGTGGTTGTTCAAACGCGTCTTTAGGTCTGTGGTTATCTCCCCCACATACTGCAGTTTGCAGGGGCACCACAAGATGTAGATCACCCATGAAGAATCACAGGTGAGGTAATGTCTAATTGTACATTTTTCTCCTGTTACTGGGTATACAAATTTCTTCCCTTTTTGCATCAGTTTGCAATTTACACAATTGAGGAAGGGATAACTGCCATTGTTTTTGGTCTTAAAGAAAGTCTGTCGTATGCGTACTTGTTCTAGAACACTAGTCCTCACCACTCTATCTTTAACCACCTCAGCCCCCCTAGCTTAAACACCCTTAATGACCAGACCACTTTTTACAATTTTGCACTACACTACTTTCACGGTTTATTGCTCGGTCATACAACTTACCACCCAAATGAATTTTACCTCCTTTTCTTCTCACTAATAGAGCTTTTATTTAGTGGTATTTCATTGTTGCTGACATTTTTACTTTTCTTGATATTAATAAAAAATGACCGAAATTTTTTCAAAAAAATTACATTTTTCGCTTTCTGTTGTATTTTTTTTTTAAAAAACTACATTTATATATAAATTTTCTCTAAATTTATTGTTCTACATGTCTTTGATGAAAAAAAGGCAATAAGTGTATATTTATTGGTTTGGGTAAAAAAAGTTATGGCGTTTTCAAACTATGGTGCAAAAAAGTGAATTTCCGCATTTTGAAGCAGCTCTGACTTTCTGAGCACCTGTCATGTTTCTTCAGGTGCTAGAATGCCAGGATAGTATACATACCCCATATGACACCATTTTAGAAGGAAGACACCCCAAAGTATTCGCGGAGGGGCATGGTGAGTTCATGTATGATTTCATATTTTTTCACAAGTTAGCGGAAAATGACACCTTCTGAGAAAAATAATAATAATAAAGTTTCCATTTCTGCTAACTTCTAGCAAAAAGAAAAAAAATCTCCCACGGACTCACTATGCCCCTCAGTGAATACCTTGGGGTGTCTACTTTCCGAAATGGGGTCATTTGTGGGGTGTGTTTACTGTTCTGGCATTTTGGGTGGGGCTAAATTGTGAGCAACCCTGTAGAGCCTAAAGGTACTCGTTGGACTTTACGCCCCTTTACGGACCTAGGCTGCAAAAAAGTGGCACACATGTGGTATCGCTGTACTCAGGAGAAGTAGGGCAATGTGTTTTGGGGTGTATTTTTACATATAACCATGCTATGTGTTAGAAATATCTTTGTAAATGACAACTTTTTAAAAGAATTTTATACAAAGTTGTCAATTTACAGAGATATTTCTCTCACCCAGCATGGGTATATGTAAAAATACACCCCAAAACACATTGCCCTACTTTTCCTGAGTACGGCGATACCACATGTGTGACACTTTTTTGCAGCCTAGGTACGCAAAGGGGCCCAAATACCAATGAGTACCTTTTAGGAGGGCATTTTTACGCATTTGGATTCCAGACTTCTTCGCACGCTTTAGGGCCCCTAAAATGCCAGGGCATTATAAATACCCCACAAGTGACCCCATTTTGGAAAGAAGACACCCTAAGGTATTCTGTGAGGGGCATGGTGAGTTTATAGAAGATTTTTTTTTTGGCACAAGTTAGCGTAAATTGACTTTTTTTTTTTTTTTTCCCTTACAAAGTCTCATATTCCACTAACTTGTGACAAAAAATAAAATTTTTCATGAACTCACCATACCCCTCACGGAATTCCTTGGGGTGTCTTCTTTCTAAAATGGGGCACATGTAAGGTGTTTGTACTGCCATGGCATTTGAGGGTCTCCGCAATCATTACATGTATGGCCAGCATTAGGAGTTTCTGCTATTCTCCTTATATTGAGCATAAGGATAATGAGATTTTTTTTTTCTGTTCAGTCTCTGGGCTGAAAAAAAAATATATGAACGGCACAGATTTCTTCATTCGCATTAATCAATGTGGATGAAAAAATCTCTGCCAAAAAATGTGCAAAAAAAAAAATGAGGGGAAAGGACATAGGAGTGCTTGTAAAGTAAGGCCCCATTCACGTGATGCGAAGTGGGGCGTGATGACGTGAACACTCCCGTCGCGTTCTCCCCTCCCGCTCTCCCTCCCTCATTGTCTCTAATGCAGCGGGAAGTTTGAGTGAAGCACCTCGACGAAGTATGCTGTCTGTTAAGTGAAGCCTCGGTGAAGCCTCCCTCTGCTTTCTCAGCAGGCCTCCTACCTCCTGCTTGCTGCCTGCCGCTGGTTGCCTCCGTCCCTCTTCCTCTCCTACTGGCGTGACCTGGTGTGACCTGGTTTGACTCCCTCTCCTGCCGTGACTGCCCGGGTCTCCCCGGTCCTCCCTTCGGTCCTCTCCTCTCTGCTGCTCCTCCGCTCCTTTGCTGGACGTGCTGTTTCCCCCTGCTTAAGCCGTGACTGCCCGATTCTCCCTCGGTCCTCCCTTCGGTCCTCTCCGCTCTGCTGCTCCTCCGCTCCTCTGCTGGACGTGCTGTTTCCCCCTGTTTAAGCTGTGCTGTGTCGGCTCCTGCTCGCCTACTGCGCTGGGCTGTACCATCTGCTCCTGCCTGCTCCTTCTTGGGACTGAGCTTGTCAAGTGAGGACGCCTGGGACTCGACATCCGACACGTGAGAAATTTAATGGAAGGAGCGTATGTACTGTATTTGTCTCTGTTTGCACATATTTAAGTGCCCTGTTTGGTGCCCCACAGGATTACTTATTTGGACACTGGAAGCACAGGACATATAAAAAAAAAAAAGGAGAGAAAAGGGGAGGTAAAAGGGGGTGAAAAAAGAAAAGGGGAGATTCCTTAAATTCCTTAAAAAAATAAAAGAAAAAAAAAACCCTAAAAAAAAACCCTTGTATAAAAAAAAAAAAAAAAAAAAAGGGGGAGTAAGCCCCAAGGAACTTTCAAAAAAAAAGGAGAAGGAAAAAGAAGGAAAGAAAAAAAAAGAAAAAAAAAAAGAAAGAAAAAGAGAAAGGGAGGAAAAAAAGGAGGAAAGAAAATAAAAAGGAAAGAAGGGGGGGGGGAAAGGGAAAAAAGGGAGAAGAAAAAGGAAAAAAAAAAAGGAAAAAAGGAGAGAGAGAAGGAAGAAGGAAGGGAAGGAAGAGAAGATAAAAGGGAAAAAAGAAGAGAAAAAAAAAGAAAAAAACAAATATAAATGAATATAAACGAATATAAAAATATAACATACTAAGATAGAAAAGAGGCTTTAAATAAGAAATGGCTCCAAAACAGCGCTCAATTGACTCTTCTGGAATTAAGCCAGGGTCCAAGACACTAGACAGTAAAATTGATACATTTTTGAAATCTCCCTCTCTAAATGAAAAGGATTTACCTAAATGGAAACCGGGTGTTAATCCTAAAAAAGTGGTTAAAGCCCCCCAAGCTGAAGAAGTCTCTGAGGACGGATCTTCAGAGGTGGGCCAGGAAGGAGGGGAGGAAAGTCTGCTAATGCCAACAGAAATTGAGCACGACCCCCTAGCTTTGGAAGAAATCCTGCGTGCGGTTAAAAATAACAGTATCCTTATGCAGGGGATGTCCACTCAGTTGGGGTCTATGCAGAGTGATATATCCTTGATAAGAGATGAGCTGACAAAAATCCGCGATCGAGTTCTCAACGTGGAAAAAATGGTCGACTCTCTGCAAACAGATACTGTCATGCTAAAAACTAAGACTGTGTCCCTGGCTCTTAAAAACTCCCTTCTACAAAATAAGTTGGAGGATCTGGAAAACAGATCAAGGCGTTATAATATCCGCATAGTTGGATTTCCAGAAGGAATTGAAGGTCGACAGTTAGTGGAGCAACTGAAGGATTTAATCGTGGAAAACCTGGGTAGAGATGAGCGAACACCTGGATGTTCGGGTTCGAGAAGTTCGGCCGAACTTCCCGGAAATGTTCGGGTTCGGGATTCGAACTCGATCCGAACTTTATCCCGAACCCGAACCCCATTGAAGTCAATGGGGACCCGAACTTTTAGGCACAAAAAAGGCTGTAAAATAGTCCAGGAAAGGGCTAGAGGGCTGCCAAAGGCAGCAAAGTGTAGAAAAATCCCCTGCAAACAAATGTGGATAGGGAAATGAATTAAAATTAAATAAAATAAATAAAAATTAACCAATATCAATTGAGAGAGGTCCCACAGCAAGGAATCATGCGTCATATCACCCTGCACCGGAGAATGTCACTCTCATGTATTTTGGACCAGCACCCAGACAGAGGATACAGGTCCCACAGCATGGAATCATGCGTCATATCACCCACCACCGGAGAAGGCCACTCTCATGTATTTTGGACCAGCACCCAGACAGAGGATACAGGTCCCACAGCATGGAATCATGCGTCATATCACCCACCACCGGAGAAGGCCACTCTCATGTATTTTGGACCAGCACCCAGACAGAGGAGAGAGGTCCCACATCAAGGAATCATGAGTCATATCAACCACCACCGGAGAAGGCCACTCTCATTTATTTTGGACCAGCACCCAGACAGAGGATACAGGTCCCACAGCATGGAATCATGCGTCATATCACCCACCACCGGAGAAGGCCACTCTCATGTATTTTGGACCAGCACCCAGACAGAGGATACAGGTCCCACAGCATGGAATCATGCGTCATATCACCCACCACCGGAGAAGGCCACTCTCATGTATTTTGGACCAGCACCCAGACAGAGGAGAGAGGTCCCACATCAAGGAATCATGAGTCATATCAACCACCACCGGAGAAGGCCACTCTCATTTATTTTGGACCAGCACCCAGACAGAGGATACAGGTCCCACAGCATGGAATCATGCGTCATATCACCCACCACCGGAGAAGGCCACTCTCATGTATTTTGGACCAGCACCCAGACAGAGGATACAGGTCCCACAGCATGGAATCATGCGTCATATCACCCACCACCGGAGAAGGCCACTCTCATGTATTTTGGACCAGCACCCAGACAGAGGATACAGGTCCCACAGCATGGAATCATGCGTCATATCACCCACCACCGGAGAAGGCCACTCTCATGTATTTTGGACCAGCACCCAGACAGAGGAGAGAGGTCCCACATCAAGGAATCATGAGTCATATCAACCACCACCGGAGAAGGCCACTCTCATTTATTTTGGACCAGCACCCAGACAGAGGATACAGGTCCCACATCAAGGAATCATGCGTCATATCAACCACCACGGAGAAGGCCACTCTCATGTATTTTGGACCAGCACCCAGACAGAGGAGAGAGGTCCCACAGCAAGGAATAAGGCGTCATATCAACCCCCACCGGAGAAGGCCACTCTCATTTATTTTGGACCAGCACCCAGACAGAGGATACAGGTCCCACATCAAGGAATCATGCGTCATATCAACCACCACCGGAGAAGGCCACTCTCATTTATTTGGGACCAGCACCCAGACAGAGGAGAGGGGTTTTCACAGCAGAGAATCAGGCATTTAGATCACCCACCACAGGAGTAGGACACCATTTAATGGGACCCCGGCAACCATGTCAGATGGCACAAACATCAGCTTCACATCACCCAGCACAAGAGAAGGCCACTTTGAGAGACTTTGACCCCTGCACCCAGGCGGAGGAGAGGGGTTTTCACAGCAGAGAATCAGGCATTTAGATCACCCACCACAGGAGTAGGACACCATTTAATGGGACCCCGGCAACCATGTCAGATGGCACAAACATCAGCTTCACATCACCCAGCACAAGAGAAGGCCACTTTGAGAGACTTTGACCCCTGCACCCAGACGGAGGAGAGAGGTTTTCACAGCAGAGAATCATGTATTTAGATCACCCACCACAGGAGTAGGACACCATTTAATGGGACCCCGGCAACCATGTCAGATGGCACAAATATCAGCTTCACATCACCCAGCACAAGAGAAGGCCACTTTGAGAGACTTTGACCCCTGCACCCAGGCGGAGGAGAGGGTTTTCACAGCAGAGAATCAGGCATTTAGATCACCCACCACAGGAGTAGGACACCATTTAATGGGACCCCGGCAACCATGTCAGATGGCACAAACATCAGCTTCACATCACCCAGCACAAGAGAAGGCCACTTTGAGAGACTTTGACCCCTGCACCCAGACGGAGGAGAGAGGTTTTCACAGCAGAGAATCATGTATTTAGATCACCCACCACAGGAGTAGGACACCATTTAATGGGACCCCGGCAACCATGTCAGATGGCACAAATATCAGCTTCACATCACCCAGCACAAGAGAAGGCCACTTTGAGAGACTTTGACCCCTGCACCCAGGCGGAGGAGAGGGGTTTTCACAGCAGAGAATCAGGCATTTAGATCACCCACCACAGGAGTAGGACACCATTTAATGGGACCCCGGCAACCATGTCAGATGGCACAAACATCAGCTTCACATCACCCAGCACAAGAGAAGGCCACTTTGAGAGACTTTGACCCCTGCACCCAGACGGAGGAGAGAGGTTTTCACAGCAGAGAATCATGTATTTAGATCACCCACCACAGGAGTAGGACACCATTTAATGGGACCCCGGCAACCATGTCAGATGGCACAAATATCAGCTTCACATCACCCAGCACAAGAGAAGGCCACTTTGAGAGACTTTGACCCCTGCACCCAGGCGGAGGAGAGGGGTTTTCACAGCAGAGAATCAGGCATTTAGATCACCCACCACAGGAGTAGGACACCATTTAATGGGACCCCGGCAACCATGTCAGATGGCACAAACATCAGCTTCACATCACCCACCACAGAGAAGGCCACTTTGAGAGACTCTGACCCCTGCACCCAGACAGAGGATACAGGTCCCACAGCAAGGAATCATGCGTCATATCACCCTGCACCGGAGAATGTCACTCTCATGTATTTTGGACCAGCACCCAGACAGAGGATACAGGTCCCACAGCATGGAATCATGCGTCATATCACCCACCACCGGAGAAGGCCACTCTCATGTATTTTGGACCAGCACCCAGACAGAGGATACAGGTCCCACAGCATGGAATCATGCGTCATATCACCCACCACCGGAGAAGGCCACTCTCATGTATTTTGGACCAGCACCCAGACAGAGGATACAGGTCCCACAGCATGGAATCATGCGTCATATCACCCACCACCGGAGAAGGCCACTCTCATGTATTTTGGACCAGCACCCAGACAGAGGAGAGAGGTCCCACATCAAGGAATCATGAGTCATATCAACCACCACCGGAGAAGGCCACTCTCATTTATTTTGGACCAGCACCCAGACAGAGGATACAGGTCCCACATCAAGGAATCATGCGTCATATCAACCACCACCGGAGAAGGCCACTCTCATGTATTTTGGACCAGCACCCAGACAGAGAGAGAGGTCCCACAGCAAGGAATAAGGCGTCATATCAACCCCCACCGGAGAAGGCCACTCTCATTTATTTTGGACCAGCACCCAGACAGAGGATACAGGTCCCACATCAAGGAATCATGCGTCATATCAACCACCACCGGAGAAGGCCACTCTCATTTATTTGGGACCAGCACCCAGACAGAGGAGAGGGGTTTTCACAGCAGAGAATCAGGCATTTAGATCACCCACCACAGGAGTAGGACACCATTTAATGGGACCCCGGCAACCATGTCAGATGGCACAAACATCAGCTTCACATCACCCAGCACAAGAAGGCCACTTTGAGAGACTTTGACCCCTGCACCCAGAGCGGAGGAGAGGGTTTTCACAGCAGAGAATCAGGCATTTAGATCACCCACCACAGGAGTAGGACACCATTTAATGGGACCCCGGCAACCATGTCAGATGGCACAAATATCAGCTTCACATCACCCAGCACAAGAGAAGGCCACTTTGAGAGACTTTGACCCCTGCACCCAGGCGGAGGAGGGGTTTTCACAGCAGAGAATCAGGCATTTAGATCACCCACCACAGGAGTAGGACACCATTTAATGGGACCCCGGCAACCATGTCAGATGGCACAAACATCAGCTTCACATCACCCACCACAAGAGAAGGCCACTTTGAGAGACTTTGACCCTGCACCCAGACAGAGGATACAGGTCCCACAGCAAGGAATCATGCGTCATATCACCCTGCACCGGAGAATGTCACTCTCATGTATTTTGGACCAGCACCCAGACAGAGGATACAGGTCCCACAGCATGGAATCATGCGTCATATCACCCACCACCGGAGAAGGCCACTCTCATGTATTTTGGACCAGCACCCAGACAGAGGATACAGGTCCCACAGCATGGAATCATGCGTCATATCACCCACCACCGGAGAAGGCCACTCTCATGTATTTTGGACCAGCACCCAGACAGAGGATACAGGTCCCACAGCATGGAATCATGTGTCATATCACCCACCACCGGAGAAGGCCACTCTCATGTATTTTGGACCAGCACCCAGACAGAGGAGAGAGGTCCCACATCAAGGAATCATGAGTCATATCAACCACCACCGGAGAAGGCCACTCTCATTTATTTTGGACCAGCACCCAGACAGAGGATACAGGTCCCACATCAAGGAATCATGCGTCATATCAACCACCACCGGAGAAGGCCACTCTCATGTATTTTGGACCAGCACCCAGACAGAGGAGAGAGGTCCCACAGCAAGGAATAAGGCGTCATATCAACCCCCACCGGAGAAGGCCACTCTCATTTATTTTGGACCAGCACCCAGACAGAGGATACAGGTCCCACATCAAGGAATCATGCGTCATATCAACCACCACCGGAGAAGGCCACTCTCATTTATTTGGGACCAGCACCCAGACAGAGGAGAGGGTTTTCACAGCAGAGAATCAGGCATTTAGATCACCCACCACAGGAGTAGGACACCATTTAATGGGACCCCGGCAACCATGTCAGATGGCACAAACATCAGCTTCACATCACCCAGCACAAGAGAAGGCCACTTTGAGAGACTTTGACCCCTGCACCCAGGCGGAGGAGAGGGGTTTTCACAGCAGAGAATCAGGCATTTAGATCACCCACCACAGGAGTAGGACACCATTTAATGGGACCCCGGCAACCATGTCAGATGGCACAAACATCAGCTTCACATCACCCAGCACAAGAGAAGGCCACTTTGAGAGACTTTGACCCCTGCACCCAGACGGAGGAGAGAGGTTTTCACAGCAGAGAATCATGTATTTAGATCACCCACCACAGGAGTAGGACACCATTTAATGGGACCCCGGCAACCATGTCAGATGGCACAAATATCAGCTTCATATCACCCACCACCGGAGAATGTCACTCTCATTTATTTAGGCCCAGCACACAGACAGAGGAGAGAGGTCCCACAGCAAGGAATCATGCGTCATATCAACCACCAACGGAGAATGTCACTCTCATGTATTTTGGACCAGCACCCAGACAGAGGAGAGAGGTCCCACAGCAAGGAATCATGCGTCATATCAACCACCAACGGAGAATGTCACTCTCATGTATTTTGGACCAGCACCCAGACAGAGGAGAGGTTCATTCAACTTTGGGTTGCACCGCAAGATCATGGTAAAGTAAAAAAATGAGGATTCAATAAAGAAGTGCCCCAGAGTACAAGAATACATGGTTGATGGGGAGGAAATGTCTATTCTGCACAAGGGAGGCACAGGTCCTGTGGGATCCATGCCTGGTTCATTTTTATGAACGTCAGCTTGTCCACGTTGGCTGTGGACAGGCGGCTGCGTTTGTCAGTAATGGCGCCCCCTGCCGTGCTGAATACACGTTCAGACAAAACGCTGGCCGCCCGGGCAGGCCAGCACCTCCAAGGCATAAAATGCTAACTCTGGCCACGTGGACAATTTGGAGACCCAGAAGTTGAATGGGGCCGAACCATCAGTCAGTACGTGGAGGGGTGTGCAGGCGTACTGTTCAACCATGTTAGTGAAATGCTGCCTCCTGCTAACACGTTCCGTATCAGGTGGTTGTGCAGTTAGCTGTGGCGTGGAGACAAAACTTTTCCACATTTCTGCCATGCTAACCCTGCCCTCAGAAGAGCTGGCCGTGACACTGCTGCGTTGGCGACCTCTTGCTCCTCTTCTGCCTTCGCCTTGGGCTTCCACCTGTTCCCCTGTGACATTTGGGAATGCTCTCAGGAGCGCCTCTACCAGCGTGCGCTTGAACTCGCGCATCTTCCTATCACGCTCCAGTGCAGGAAGTAAGGTGGGCACATTGTCTTTGTATCGGGGATCCAGCAGGGTGGCAACCCAGTAGTCCGCTACACGTTAAAATGTGGGCAACTCTGCTGTCGTTGCGCAGGCACTGCAGCATGTAGTCGCTCATGTGTGCCAGGCTCCCCAGAGGTAAGGACAAGCTGTCCTCTGTGGGAGGCGTATCGTCATCGTCCTCCGTATCCCCCAGCCACGCACCAGTGATGGGCCTGAGCTGTGTCGGGTGCCACCCCGCTGTGAACCTGCTTCATCCTCATCCTCCTCCACCTCCTCCTCATCCTCCTCGTCCTCCAGTAGTGGGCCCTGGCTGGCCACATTTGTACCTGGCCTCTGCTGTTGCAAAAAACCTCCCTCTGAGCCACTTCTAACAGACTGGCCTGAAAGTGCTAAAAATGACCCCTCATCCTCCTCCTCCTCCTCCTCCTCCTGGGCCACCTCCTCTTCCATCATCGCCCTAAGCGTTTTCTCAAGGAGACATAGAAGTGGTATTGTAACGCTGATAACGGTGTCATCGCCACTGGCCATGTTGGTGGAGTACTCGAAACAGCGCAACAGGGCACACAGGTCTCGCATGGAGGCCCAATCATTGGTGGTGAAGTGGTGCTGTTCCGCGAGTGCGACTGACGCGTGCGTGCTGCAGCTGAAACTCCACTATGGCCTGCTGCTGCTCGCACAGTCTCTCCAGCATGTGCAAGGTGGAGTTCCACCTGGTGGGCACGTCGCATATGAGGCGGTGAGCGGGAAGGCCGAGGTTACGCTGTAGCGCAGACAGGCGAGCAGCGGCAGGATGTGAGCGCGGAATCGCGCACAGACGGCCCTCACTTTATGCAGCAGCTCTGACATGTTGGGGTAGTTGTGAATGAACTTCTGCACCACCAAATTCAGCACATGCGCCAGGCAAGGGATGTGCGTCAAACCGGCTAGTCCCAGAGCTGCGGCGAGATTTCGCCCATTATCGCACACCACCAGGCCGGGCTTGAGGCCCACCGGCAGCAACCACTGGTCGGTCTGTTGTTCAATACCCCGCCACAACTCCTGCGCGGTGTGGGGCCTGTCCCCCAAACATATGAGTTTCAGAATGGCCTGCTGACGTTTACCCGGGCTGTGCTGAAGTTGGTGGTGAAGGTGTGTGGCTGACTGGATGAGCTGGTGGAAGCAGAGGAGGAGGAAGCCGAGTAGGAGGAGGAGGCTACAGGAGGCAAACAATGATGCCCTGTGATCCTTGGCGGCGGAAGGACGTGCGCCAAGGAACTCTCCGCCTGGGGCCCAGCCGCCACTACATTTACCCAGTGTGCAGTTAGGGAGATATAGCGTCCCTGGCCGTGCTTACTGGTCCACGTATCTGTGGTTAGGTGGACCTTGCCACAAATGGCGTTGCGCAGTGCACACTTGATTTTATCGGACACTTGCATGTGCAGGGAAGGCACGGCTGTCTTGGAGAAGTAGTGGCGGCTGGGGACAACATACTGTGGGACAGCCATGGACATCAGCTGTTTGAAGCTGTCTGTGTCCACCAGCCTGAATGACAGCATTTCAAAGGCCAGTAGTTTAGAAATGCTGGCATTCAGGCTCAGAGCTCGAAGGTGGCTAGGTGGGAATTTACGCTTTCTCTCCAAGGTTTGTGAGATGGAGAGCTGAACGCTGCCGTGTGACATGGTGGAGATGCTTGGTGGCGCAGGTGGTGGTGTCGCTGGCACATCCTCTGTTTGGTGGGCGGCAGGTGCCAACATTCCTCCCGAGGCGGAGGAAGAGGCCGAGGCAGCAGCAGAAGAGGGAGCAGGGGAGCCTGAGTGAGTTCCTTGCTTTTAAGGTGTTTACTCCACTGCAGTTCATGCTTTGCATGTAGATGCCTGGTCATGCAGGTTGTGCTAAGGTTCAGAACGTTAATGCCTCGCTTCAGGATCTGATGGCACAGCGTGCAAACCACTCGGGTCTTGTCGTCAGCACATTGTTTAAAGAAGTGCCATGCCAGGGAACTCCTTGAAGCTGCCTTTGGGGTGCTCGGTCCCTGGTGGCGGTGGCCTGTATCAGGCGAACTCTCTTGGCGGCGGCTGTTCTGCTTTTGCCCCCTGCTCCCTCTTTTGCTACGCTGTTGGCTCGGTCTCACCACTGCCTCTTCCTCTGAACTATGAAAGTCAGTGGCACGACCTTCATTCCATGTGGGGTCTAGGACCTCATCGTCCCCTGCATCGTCTTCCACACAGTCTTCCTCCCTGTCCTCCTGTTCGGTCTGCACACTGCAGAAAGACGCAGCAGTTGGCACCTGTGTTTCGTCATCATCAGAGACGTGCGGACTCCGATGAGGTGGTATTCCCATGTCCTCATCATCAGTAAACATCAGAGGTTGTGCATCAGTGCATTCTATGTCTTCCACCACAGGGGAAGGGCTAGGTGGATTCCCTTGGGAAACCCTGCCAGCAGAGTCTTCAAACAGCATAAGAGACTGCTGCATAACTTGAGGCTCAGACAGTTTCCCTGATATGCATGGGGGTGATGTGACAGACTGATGGGCTTGGTTTTCAGGTGCCACCTGTGCGCTTTCTGCAGAAGACTGGGTGGGAGATAATGTTGTGAACGTGCTGGATCCACTGTCGGCCACCCAATTGACTAGCGCCTGTACCTGCTCAGGCCTTACCATCCTTAGAACGGCATTGGGCCCCACCAAATATCGCTGTAAATTCTGGCGGGTACTGGAACTTGAGGTAGTTGGTTCACTAGGACGTGTGGCTGTGGCAGAATGGCCACGTCCTCTCCCAGCACCAGAGGGTACACTAACACCACCACGACCGCGTCCGCGTCCCTTACTAGATGTTTTCCTCATTGTTACCGTTCACCAAGCACCACAATAAGGAAAAAAATATTTGGCCCAATGTATTGATTTCAAATTCAGGCCTTTTTTACAGGCACCTACCACTATCTGCCTATTTGTTTATGTAGCTTATTACACTAATCCAGGCACAGCAGTAACCACTGATTTAGGGAATATCTCTTTTAGGGCAAGTATTTAGGCCCTGGATGAAAGGTATCCTTTTATGGACAGATTTACAATGGGCCTGCAACAGCTGTGACACCAGATTTAGGGTATTGCTATTTTGGCAAGTGAATTTCACCCCAGAAGAAAATATATGTTTTTGCGGATACTAATATAGTTTGCCAGGCTCAGCTGTGACACCAGATTTAGTGGATTGCTATTTTGGCAAGTGAATTTCACCCCAGAACAAAATATATGTTTTTGCGGATACTATTATAGTTTGACAGGCTCAGCTGTGACACCAGATTTAGGGGTTGCTATATTGGCAAGTGAATTTCACCCCAGAAGAAAATATATGTTTTTGCGGATACTAATATAGTTTGCCAGGCACAGCTGTGACACCAGATTTAGGGTGTTGCTATTTTGGCAAGTGAATTTCACCCCAGAACAAAATATATGTTTTTGCGGATACTAATATAGTTTGCCAGGCTCAGCTGTGACACCAGATTTAGAGGATTGCTATTTTGGCAAGTGAATTTCACCCCAGAACAAAATATATGTTTTTGCGGATAATAATATAGTTTGCCAGGCTCAGCTGTGACACCAGATTTAGTGGATTGCTATTTTGGCAAGTGAATTTCACCCCAGAAGAAAATATATGTTTTTGCGGATACTAATATAGTTTGCCAGGCTCAGCTGTGACACCAGATTTAGGGTGTTGCTATTTTGGCAAGTGAATTTCACCCCAGAAGAAAATATATGTTTTTGCGGATACTAATATAGTTTGCCAGGCTCAGCTGTGACACCAGATTTAGAGGATTGCTATTTTGGCAAGTGAATTTCACCCCAGAACAAAATATATGTTTTTGCGGATAATAATATAGTTTGCCAGGCTCAGCTGTGACACCAGATTTAGTGGATTGCTATTTTGGCAAGTGAATTTCACCCCAGAACAAAATATATGTTTTTGCGGATAATAATATAGTTTGCCAGGCTCAGCTGTGACACCAGATTTAGTGGATTGCTATTTTGGCAAGTGAATTTAACCCCAGAACAAAATATATGTTTTTGCGGATACTAATATAGTTTGCCAGGCACAGCTGTGACACCAGATTTAGGGTGTTGCTATTTTGGCAAGTGAATTTCACCCCAGAAGAAAATATATGTTTTTGCGGATACTAATATAGTTTGCCAGGCACAGCTGTGACACCAGATTTAGGGTGTTGCTATTTTGGCAAGTGAATTTCACCCCAGAACAAAATATATGTTTTGGAGGAAACACTAATATATTTTGCCAGCCACTGCTGAAACCACTGATGTATGGTATTGCTATTTTGGCAATTGAATTTAACCCCAAACCAAAATATCTGTTTTGGCGGACACTATTATATTTTGCCAGCCACTGCTGAAACCACTGATGTATGGTTTTGCTATTTTGCCAATTGAATTTCACCCCAGAAAATAATCTATCCTTTGCCAGACAGCAGACAGTATTATGCTTGTCTAGCCAAAGCTGGAACACCAGATTTAGGGGATTGGTATTTGGGCAATTGTATTTAACCCCTTAATAAAATATAGAAATTGCTATCCTGAGTTTCTAGGGGTGACAATTAGCACAGCCAAGCCCCTGATGGAGGATATAGCAAAAAAAAATAGTATTGAAGCATTGATGGATGTGTGGCAGCTTGTTCTGGAGCACCACAAGTCACAAAATGGCCGCGATCAACCCAGAAAATAAGTGACAGAAAAAGCGCTCTGTGCAGCCAAAAAACCAGCAATCAAGTAAATAGCAGAAGTTCACTGATTCTCAGCTGCAGATCGATCCGTTCATTAGGTGCTGTTGCTGACTTTTCCCTGCCTATCTCGCCCTCACAGAAGCTGCATCCTCTCCCTACACTAGTCAGAGCAGTGTGACGTGCGGCGCTACGTGACTCCAGCTTAAATAGAGGCTGGGTCACATGCTGCACTTGGCCAATCACAGCCATGCCATTAGTAGGCATGGCTGTGATGGCTCTTAGAGCAAGAAGTAAGACGCTAGCTGATTGGCTGCTGTGCAGCCCTTCAGAAAGCGGGAAGAAATCGACGAACACCGAACCCGAACCCGAACTTTTTTGAAAATGTCCGGGTTCGGGTCCGGGTCCCGGACACCCCAAAATTCGGTACGAACCCGAACGATGCGCGAACTGTTCGCTCAACACTAAACCTGGGTAGTTAACATTTTTCGTCTATGTTTCAAATAGAAAGAGCCCACCGGATTCCAGAGGGGAAACCCATCCCAGGGAGACCGCCGCGAGTAATCTTAATAAAGCTGCTATTGTCGATGGACAGAGATATGATATTGAGAAGAGCAAGAGAATGCTCTCCTATTGTCCATCAGGGCACAAAATTGCTATTTTTCCCCGACTTTGCTCGGCAGACTCAAGAAAAAAGAAGAAGTTTTATTGAGATAAAGAAACACTTGGCGTCCAAGGATATTAAATATTCCCTACAGTATCCAGCGAAATTGAGAGTGATTTATAACGGGACCTCCCAATTTTTTGAAAAACCGCAACAAGTGCTGGACTGGATGGAACAACTGGGCATATGAAATATTTCTTTGAAACGAAATGATTTGAAAAGAAGCAACGGAGGGGATGGAGGGGGGATGGGACGAGTGGGGGGGGAGAATGGCCGGAAGATAGAGGTTTGCTGACTAGATCGGGCGGACCAACAGAGGGGGGGAGAGGGGATGGGTATTGCCATGCAGGGAAGGGGTGTTGTTTTTTTTGTTTTTTTTTCTTTAATTGATGTCCGTTAAAATCGTCTCCTGGAATTTTAGAGGCCTTGGGGAAAGGGTTAAGAGGCAAACTATTATCGACGCATTAAAAAGATATCTTCCTGCAATCATTTGTATAGTGGAAACTCATCTTACTGATGAGACAGTGACTTGTTTGATGACGGGATGGCATTCTCAATCCTACCACTCAACCTTTAATAGTGCCTCTAGGGGAGTATCAGTCCTGATTCATAACTCTATAGATTTAACTTTAATAGACTCTTACATAGACGACCAGGGTAGATTTATTTTCCTGTATGGTAGGCTCTATGGTCACAGCTATATTCTCGCCTTTTTCTACATACCTCCGCCATTTTCTATGTATCCACTTACCCAACTACTGCGCTTTCTGGAAAAGAAACCAGAATGTCGGCTCGTACTGATGGGGGACTTTAACGCTGTTATGGATCCTAAAAAGGATAGGCTGACATTAGATGCAGATGTGGGAAGGAACATCTTCAATTCTCCACTGCCTCAGTTTTGCTTGGAGGTTGGATTGGTGGATATATGGGAACATTTTGACGTAGGAAAGAGGGTATACTCTTGTGTTAGTAGGGGGGATAGAGCAATGTCCAGGATTGATTTAGCACTTACTAATGAGAGGAATCTGAACAATATTAGAAGGATACGTTATGGAGTAAGAACAGTTTCAGATCAGTCACCCGTATCTATTGAGGTCTGTACTGGGGAGAATAAAGATAAAAGGGGGCTTGGTTTTAGGCTGAATCCATATTGGCTTACCATTATGGATAACTATAAGTCTATTAAAGTATATGTATCCTCCTTTTGGGAAGTGAATCTTCCCTCTGCTAGAATTAATATAGTTTGGGATGCCCTGAAAGCATATTTGAGGGGGGTCCTTATAAGTGAAATTACTGCTGTGAGGAGATCATTTAGGAAAAAAGAGGAGGAATTGCTTAAGACCGTGGCATCCACAACAGAGCGTTTTATTGATCAACCTACCGAAGATAATAAAGAAGAGATGCAGAAGGCTAGTTGCTCCGTAGAGGACTTTGTAATGGAGAAAGCAAACCATAGGTTGTTTTTTAAGCGGCAAAAGTACTTTTCAGAGTCTGGACGTCCTGGTAAGCTCCTAGCCAGAATAATTTCACAACAGGATAAGAAAAAGTAAGCCATCACTTCGATTAGTAATCTGGATGGTGTAGTTATAACAGATTCAGAGGGAATCAGAGATACCTTTCTGCAATACTTCTCTCAGATATATAGAGCTTCTCCTGGTTTGCCACCTGACCTGGCGAGGCAGTTCCTGGATAAAATTTCTCTTCCGATGCTAACAGAAGCCCAAAAAAATTCTTGGAAAGAGAACTGTCTCTTTTGGAGATCCAGGAGGCCCTGAGCTCTATCTCTGGGAACTCATCGCCAGGGCTAGATGGCCTTCCGTATGAATTTTACCGGAAGTATAGGGATATCATTCTTCCTCATCTACTGGAGGTGTTCTCTCAAGCTTTACAGGGAGGGGGCCTACCACAGTCCATGATGGAAGCTCTGATAGTTCTAATCCCTAAAAAAGATAAAGATCCGATCGATCTGAGTTCATATAGACCTATTTCCTTATTAAACTCGGACGTTAAGATATTATCAAAAGTTCTGGCTAGGAGGCTCTCTGTGGTTATGTCGTCCGTTATCCATCTAGACCAAAATGGCTTTATGCCAAAAAGGGGTACCCACCATAATTTGCACAGGCTTTTCACTAATATTCAATCTCCTGGGAACGGCGCCCGCTCTATTCTGTCACTGGATGCCACTAAGGCGTTTGACAGAGTCGAGTAGGGGTTCCTCTGGAAGGTGATGAAAAAGATGGGTTTTGGGCCTAAGTTTATGGCGATGGTGCAGTTGTTATATATATGCCCGGTAGCTAGGATTAAGATTAATGATACGCTGACAGAAAGTTTTGTATTAGGAAGAGGCACCCGTCAAGGCTGTCCCCTGTCACCATTTTTATTTAATATTTATATCGAACCTCTTGCAGCTAGTATTAGGCAGGACTTGAAAGTGGCTGGTTTTGGTGTAATGGGGATGCAGGATCGTATATCTCTTTATGCAGATGATATTTTGTTTTTTATTCATCAAACAGAAACCACTCTCCCTCGAATAATGGAGTTGGTTAATCTATTTTCTGCTCCCTCCGGCTTTGAGGTTAATTGGGAGAAAACTGTTCTTCTCCCTGTAGATGAAACGCGAGGAACGATGGAGGATTCTATTACAAATCGGTTATTGATATCTGACTCAATGAAATACTTGGGGATAACAGTTACTGCCAAAATTCAAAATTACTTAAAATTTAACTTGCTTCCCTTACTGTTAAAAGTATCTAAAAAATATCTATTTTTGCAGATGACATTAAACTGTGTAAAGTAATTAACACTGAAGAGGACAGTTTTCTGCTACAGAGGGATCTGGATAGATTGGAGGCTTGGGCAGAAAAATGGCAGATGAGGTTTAACACTGACAAATGTAAAGTTATGCACATGGGAAGGAATAATGCAAGTCACCCTTACATATTAAATGGTAAAACACTCGGTAACACTGACATGGAAAAGGATCTAGGAATTTTAATAAACAGCAAATTAAGCTGCAAAAACCAGTGTCAGGCAGTTACTGCCAAGGCCAATAAGATAATGGGTTGCATCAAAAGGGCATAGACGCCCGTGATGAGAACATAGTCCTACCACTTTACAAATCACTGGTTAGACCACACATGGAGTACTGTGTACAGTTCTGGGCTCCTGTGAACAAGACAGACATAGCAGAGCTGGAGAGGGTTCAGAGGAGGGCAACTAAAGTAATAACTGGAATGAGGGATCTACAGTACCCTGAAAGGTTATCAAAATTAGGGTTATTCACTTTAGAAAAAAGACGACTGAGGGGAGATCTAATAACTATGTATAAATATATCAGGGGTCAGTACAGAGATCTGTCCCATAATCTATTTATCCCCAGGACTGTGACTGTGACTGTGACAAGGGGACATCCTCTGCGTCTGGAGGAAAGAAGGTTTGTACACAAACATAGAAAAGGATTCTTCACTGTAAGAGCAGTGAGACTATGGAACTCTCTGCCTGAGGAGGTGTTGATGGTGAGTACAATAAAGGAATTCAAAAGGGGACTGGATTTATTTCTGGAGTGTAATAATATTACAGGCTATAGCTACTAGAGAGGGGTCGTTGATCCAGGGAGTTATTCTGATTGCCTGATTGGAGTCGGGAAGGAATTTTTTTTCCCCTTAAGTGAGGAAAATTGGCTTCTGCCTCACAGGTTTTTTTTTGCCTTCCTCTGGATCAACTTGTAGGAAACAGGCCGAACTGGATGGACAAATGTCTTTTTTCGGTCTTATATACTATGTTACTATGTTACTATGTTACTTAACCTCCCCTATTTTAGGGGTTACTATATGGCCTCTCAACTTAATTTTTTTAATGATTGGGAAAATAGCCATTTCTGTAGAAAATTGGTAAAGGACTCAGGTTTTTCCGATTTTTACACAGTATTAGAGTCTGATTATTTAAATCAGGCATGCTCAACCTGCGGCCCTCCAGCTGTTGCTAAACTACAACTCCCATCATTCCTGGACAGGCTACAGCTATTAGCCTACAGAAGGGCATGGTGGGAGTTGTAGTTTTACAACAGCTGGAGGGCCACAGGTTGAGCATCACTGATTTAATTAATACACACACCGGGTTTAAACCTTTCTGCAGAATGGCTATAAAAGCTTGGCTAGTCATAAAGAGTTGGTTTAAAGTGAAGGCATCACTCACTTGTACCCCATTATGGCATAACCAAAAGCTTCTGAACTTAGATGACCCAAATTGTCGGCAATATTGGAGGATGAAAAATATTCAATATTTGCATCAGGTGGTCAGGGATAGACAAATCCTGCCGCTTATGGAGCTAAACCAAAAGTTAAATGTAGGTGAGGTGGCTTGGTATGCCTATTTTCAATTGAGGTCGGCACTTCTTAGCACTGCTGTTAGTCATTCACTTAATATAGACACTCCTGAATTTTTGCACAATTTGATTAGTAACAAAGGAAGCATGAAAGTTAAACTCTCACAATGTTATAGACACTTGATGAAACATTTTTTTTTGGATTGTCTTTCTCCAGGACAGAGATCCTGGTCTGACCTACTGTTTGAGATGGGCTCCCCGGATTGGGAGAATATAGGTGACGGTTTAAGATGGGTTTCTCACAATTTTAATCACATTGTTGTACAGTTTAATATTATACATAAAATTTATGTGACACCTCTATGGCTCCATAAGAGGGGATTTAGAGCCTCCTCTGACTGTCCTCGATGCGGGGACCCCGGGGCAGATCATCTTCATCTGTTCTGGGATTGCCCGATGGTGAGCAAGTATTGGAGAATGGTTCGAACAACTTTGGCTCAGAGACTTAATATGGATATCCCCTTATCCCCAAAGTTGTGGGTCCTTGGTGATCTATCGGAAGTTAATTGTCAGCCTTTGAAGCGCCAACTGTTGATGAAAGTGATTTTTCTGGCCAGGCTTCTTATATCCAGAGAATGGTGCTCCCCTCTCGCCCCAGATTGCAATCATTGGCTAAGTTTAGTTAAGAAGGTGAAAAGTTACACCGTATAGACAAAGAGGGTCCTGTGCAAAGTGGAGTACTATATGGAAGGATTGGGACGATTAAACGATCATCTTTATGTTATTATCAGTGTTTTTTTTTTTTTTTCCTGCAGGGTTCGGGAGGGGGAGTTGTGGGGTGGCTAGGAATGTTTTTGTATTACTGTCTTTTTATGGATTGTATTTCTCAAGATGTTTAAAATAAAAAAAAGATTAAAAAAAAAAAAAAAAAAAAGTAAGGCCCCATTCACACGTTCGCAAAAATGTCCACAGTTCTGCGGAATAGATGCTGACCCATTCAATGTGACTTCCATTCAACTTCCGGGTTTCGGCCCCAAAACATCAGGTCGCATCTCCGCAAAAGATAGAGCATGTCCTATTCTTGTCCGCAACTGCAGACAAGAAAAGGCATTTTCTATATAGTTCTGGCAATGTGCGGATCCGCAAAATGTGGAAAGCACATTGCCGGTGTCCGTGTTTTGTGAATCAGCGGATCCGTGGATCCGCAAAACACATACGGACGTCTGAATGAGCCTTACAGGGGGGCCATTAGTGACAGGGGGGGTGACAGGGGGTGATTAGGGGGGTGACATGGGGTGTTCAGGGGTTATTCATTGACGGGGAGTGGGAATGTGATGTGGTGATTGGTGCACTTACATAGCTGCCTGTGTCCTCTGGTGGCCCCAAGCAAAAGGGACCACCAGAGGAGCATGCAGCAGGCATATCAGATGCTGTTTACAAAACAGTGTCTGATATGCGATTTAGATGGCGTTTTTCTAACATCTACAGCCTGCCAGTGCATGATAAAGCTTCCTCCCGACGCGATCCTGTGAACGAAATCTCGCCTCTTGCGAGATGACGTGCCGACGCGTCAAGGAGGAACATCCCGGCCGCACGCAGGACGCATCCCTGCGTTAGGCGGTCGGGATGTGGTTAATGTTACTTAATGTTCTTTAAAAGCTGACTTATTTGGGTACCCACTCTGTAATATACCCCAATGTCTCCTGATGATTTGTTCCACCTTAGAGCTGTCTTCATTGTATGTGGATACAAAAGGTATCCGGTTGGAGCTTTCCTTAGGGCGTGATTTTTTCACCTCTTCACGAGGGATTGATTTTACTTTATTAATATGTCTCTTTGCTAATGCTGTGGGATATCCCCTCTCTAGGACGGAGTCCCCCATTTTTTCCAAGGCTCAATTTAAATGTTCTACCTCATCCACAATCCTTTTAACTCATAGCATCTGACTATATGGGAGCGAATTAATCATCCTAGTCGGGTGACAACTTGCAAATTGTAGCAAAGTATTTTTATCAGTTTCCTTGACATGCAAATCTGTATGTAGCTGCCCATCGTTCATGTATACCTTTGTTATTGGGGCTAAATCATATATCAGGGACACAGGGAACTTTTTGGAGAAGATATCAGCAGTTACAGTACCAGATGGTAGCATTTTGGTCCGTGATTTGGTCCGTGATGTCCGTGATATCCCTCTTAACAAACTCCATAAAGGACTCCATAACATGTGAACTAATCAAAGGTGTAAAATCACTTGTAGCATATAAATCAAATTGTTTTAAAGGGCAGTGGATTTCCCTGTGCGCAGGGTACACCACTTCCTATTGTTCCAGAGGAGCTGGAGTCGAACCACACCCTCAGCTTCAGAGACCTGAAGAAGCGGTTCAAGTCCAGCTCCAACTGGAACCAATCCATCTTGGACTGCGGACAAAATGACAAACCCTTATTTAACACTTTCATCTCTATAGAATTCAACTCATATGATGATATATTTACCACCGCATTATGTGAACTTATTTATTTTTCTGCATTTTGGAAGTCATTTGTCTCTGTGGACGTTGTAACTTGTTTCTTCCGGGATCGATGGCGACGACATCCTCCCCTCCTTGTGCGTTTTCCGTGGGGGGACAACTGTCCCCTAAAAAAGGAACATCAACCCTTTTGTTGGTAGACAGCTCATTTTCCTCCTGCTGACTCCTCGTATCTCTCCTGGAACTTCTTATAGGTCTTTTTTGGATATGTCTTTTGCATTATTCTTTGCCTCCTCCATATATATACTCGTCCGCTCTTGTAATCCTGTTCGTCCCGATACCATTTTACACGTTTTGTATCCTCCAGTTCGTTATGCATCTTAGACAGAAAAGACTGTTGCTTTTGCAGAAAGGCCAACCACTCATCTGATGTCATATTGGTTCTCAATGAGTTTTCAAGGTCTTGCATCCTGTCTTTTATTAAGGCTACATGCACACGACCGTTGCCTCCCTCCGCGTCCGCTCCTCCTTGAAATTTTGCGTCCGTCAAAAAAAACGGATGACGGACCGTTTTTACGGATCCGATTTTTATTGCAGATCCATTGTAAAAATGCCTATCCTTGTCCGCAAACGTGAAAAAAATAGGACATGCACTATTTTTTTGACGGAATGAAAACACGGATCACGGATGCGGAACAAAAACGGTTGACCATCCACATTTTTTGACGGACCCATTGAAATGAATTGGGAAGCATCCTATCCGTGAAAAAAAACGGAACGGACGCGGAAACAAACAACGGTCGTGTGCATGGGGCCTAAGGATTAAAAATGAATATATCCTTTGACGGACACAATGAAACTTGGCCAGCCACTGCTGGGACACCAGATTTACGGTATTGCTATTTTGGCAATTTAATTTCACCCCAGAAAATGATCTATCCTTTGCTGGACACTATTAAACTTGGCAAGCCACAGCTGAAACCACTGATTTATGATATTGCTATTTTGGCAATTGAATTTCACCCCAGAAAAAAATATATCTTTTGCCGGACACTAATCAACTTGGCCAGCCACTGCTGGGACACCAGATTTACGGCATTTCTATTTTTGCAACTGAATTTCACCCCAGAAAATAATATATCATTTGACGGACACTATAAAAATTGTCCAGTCACAGCTGGAACACCAGATTTACGGTATTTCTATTTTTGCAACTGAATTTCACCCCAGAAAAAATATATCCTTTGCCAGACACTATTGAATTTGGCCAGCCACAGCTGAAACCACTGATTTACGGTATTGCTATTTTGGCAATTGAATTTCACCCCAGAAAATTGTCTATCCTTTGCCGGTCACTATAAAACTTGGCCAGCCACTGCTGGGACACCAGATTTAAGGTATTGCTATTTTGACAATTGAATTTCACCCCAGAACAAAATCTATCCTTTGCCGGACACTATTAAACTTGGCCAGCCACTGCTGGGACACCAGATTTAGGGGATTGCTATTTTGGCAATTGAATTTCACCCCAGAAAATTATCTATCCTTTGCCGGACACTATTAAACTTGGCCAGCCACAGCTGAAACCAATGATTTACGGTATTGCTATTTTGGCAATTGAAATTCACCCCAGAAAATTATCTATTCTTTGCCGGACACTATTAAACTTGGCCAGCCACTGCTGGGACACCAGATTTATGGTAATGCTATTTTGGCAATTGAATTTCACCCCAGAAAATTATCTATCCTTTGCCGGACATTATTAAACTTGGCCAGCCACAGCTGAAACCACTGATTTATAGTATTGCTATTTTGGCAATTGAATTTCACCCCAGAAAAAAATATATCTTTTGCCGGATACTATTAAACTTGGTCAGCCACTGCTAGGACACCAGATTTATGGTATTTCTATTTTGCAATTGAATTTCACCCCAGAAAATTGTCTATCCTTTGCCGGTCACTATTAAACTTGGCCAGCCACTGCTGGGACACCAGATTTAAGGTATTGCTATTTTGGCAATTGAATTTCACCCCAGAACAAAATCTATCCTTTGCCGGACACTATTAAACTTGGCCAGCCACTGATCCGTAACCTAGATGGGGTAATTATATCAGATCCAGAGGGAATTAGAGACACCTTTTTGCAATACTTTTCTCAGATATATAGAGCTTCTCCTGGTTTGCCACCTGACCTGGCGAGGCAGTTTCTGGAGAAAATCTCTCTCCCAATATTAACGAAAGTCCAAAAAAAATTCTTGGAAAGAGAATTATCTCTTCCGGAGATCCAAGAGGCCCTGAAGTCGATCTCTGGGAACTCATCACCAGGATCAGATGGTCTTCCGTACGAATTTTATCGTAAGTATGGTGACGCTATCCTTCCGCATCTATTGGAGTTGTTTTCTCAAGCCTCGCAGGGAGGGGCTATGCCACAGTCCATGATGGAAGCTTTGATAGTCCTAATCCCTAAAAATGATAAATACCTGATGGATCTGAGTTCATATAGACCAATTTCCTTACTAAATTCGGATGTTAAGTTATTATAAAAAGTTTTGGCTTAGATGCTTTCCGGGGTTATGTCTTCTGTTATTCACCCAGATCAAAATGGCTTTATGCCAAAAAGGGCACCCATCATAACCTGCATAGGCTTTTCACTAATATTCAATCTCCTGGGAGCGACGCCCGCTCTATCCTGTCGCTGGATGCTACCAAGGCATTCGACAGGGTCGAGTGGGTGTTTCTCTGGGAGGTGATAAAAAAATGGGTTTTGGCCCCAAGTTTATGGCAATGGTGCAGTTGTTATATAAATGTCCAGTAGCCAGGATCAGGATTAATGATACGCTGACAGAGAGTTTTGTACTGGGAAGAGGTACTCGTCAAGGATGTCCTCTCTCCCCTCTTTTATTTAATATCTATATTGAACCTCTGGCAGCTAGTATTAGGCAGGACTTGAGAGTGGCTGGTTTTGGTGCAATGGGGAAGCAGGACCGTAAATCCCTCTATGCAGACGACATCTTGTTTTTCATCCATCAAATAGAAAACACACTTGCTCGAATAATGGAATTAGTTAACTTATTTTCTGTCTCTTCCGGCTTTGAGGTTAATTGGGAGAAAACTGCTCTCTCCCTGTAGATGAATTGCGAGGATCGATGGAAAATTTTACTACTAATCGGTTACTGATTTCCGATTCAATAAAATACCTGGGGATAACAGTTTCTGCCAAAATTCAAGATTACTAACTTAACTTGATTCCTTTATTGTCAAAGTTGAGATCTAAAATTAAGATATGGCAAAAAATTCTGCCCACAAGAGCGGACAGAATTTCATTAATAAAAATGGTGGTGCTGCCCCAGGTTCTTTATGTTCTTCGCAATTCGCCTGTATGGATTGAAGATAAGTATTTTAGATTGATAGAGCGGATGATTAACGATTTATTATGGGGGAGGAAGTGCGTGAGATTAAAGGCGCTCTATTTTTCTATGCCCTACAATCGGGGAGGGCTTAACCTCCCCTATTTTAGGGGTTACTTTATGGCCTCTCAACTTTGCTTTTTCAATGACTGGGAAAATAGCCATCTCTGTAGAAAATTGGTGAAAGACTCAGGTTTTTCGGATTTATTCACAGTACTAGAGTCTGATTATTTACTTAATATACAGAATGGCTATAAACCCTTCTGCAGAATGGCTATTAAAGCCTGGCTGGTTATAAAGAGCTGGTTTAAAGTTGAGGCATCACTTATTTGTACTCCACTATGGCATAACTCAAAGCTTTTGAATTTAGATGACCCAAATTCCCGGCAATACTGGAGGATGAAAAATATTCAATATTTGTATCAGGTGGTTAAAGATGGGCAAATCCTGTCTCTTATGGAGCTAAAACAAAAGGTAAATGTAGGTGAGGTGGCTTGGTATGCATACTTTCAACTCAGGTCGACACTTCTTAGCACTGCTGTTAGTCATTCACTTAATGTAGACACTCCTGAATTTTTGCACAACTTGATTAGTAAGAAAGGTGGTATGAAAGTTAAACTATCACAGTGTATATAGACACTTGATGGAAAAAAAAAAATTCGGAATGTAGCTCTCCGGGACAGAGATCCTGGTCTGTTTCACTGTCAGAGGTGGGTTCCCCGGATTGGGAGAATATAGGTGATAGCTTAAGTCAGGTTTCGTACAATTTTAATCATATTGTTGTACAGTTTAATATTATGCACAAAATATATGTGACACCCTTATGGCTCCACAAGAGGGGATTTAGAACCTCCTCCGACTGCCCGCGCTGCGGGGACCCCAGGGCAGATCATTTACATCTATTCTGGGACTGCCCGATAGTGAGCAAGTATTGGAGAACAGTTCAAACAACTTTGGCTCGGAGGTTCTATCGGAAGTTAATTGTCAGCCCCTGAAGCGCCAGGCTTCTAATATCCAGAGAATGATGTTCCCCCCTGCCCCAGATTGTAATAAGTGGCTATGTCTAGTTAAGAAGGTGAAAAGCTACGAGAGGATCTTGTATAGACAAAGAGTGTCCTATGCAAAGTGGGGTAGTATTTGGAAGGATTGGGACGATTAAGTTACTCCGTTTTTAAAACTCCGATTAAAATAAAAAAAACATTAAAAAACAAAAAAAAAAAACTTGGCCAGCCACTGCCGGGACACCAGATTTACAGGATTGCTATTTTGGCAATTGAATTTCACCCCAGAAAATTATCTATCCTTTGCTGGACACTATTAAACTTGGCCAGCCACAGCTGAAACCAATGATTTACGGTATTGCTATTTTGGCAATTAAAATTCACCCCAGAAAATTATCTATCCTTTGACAGACAATATTAAACTTGGCCAGCCACTGCTGGGACACCAGATTTACGGTATTGCTATTTTGGCAATTGAATTTCACGTCAGAACAAAATATATCCTTTGGCGGACACTATTAAACTTGGCCAGCCACAGCTGAAACCACTGATTTATGGTATTGCTATTTTGGCAATTGAAGTTCACCCCAGAAAAAAATATATCCTTTGCCGGACACTATTAAACTTGGCCAGCCACTGCTGGGACACCAGATTTAGGGGATTGCTATTTTGGCTATTGAATTTCACCCCAGAACAAAATATATCCTTTGCCGGACACTATTAAACTTGGCCAGCCACTGCTGGAACACCAGATTTACGGTATTTCTATTTTTGCAACTGAATTTCACCCCAGAAAATTATCTATCCTTTGCCGGACACTATTAAACATGGCCAGCCACAGCTGAAACCACTGATTTATGGTATTGCTATTTTGGCAATTGAATTTCACCCCAGAAAAAAATATATCTTTTGCCGGACACTATTAAACTTGGTCAGCCACTGCTGGGACACCAGATTTAGGGGATTGCTATTTTGGCAATTGAATTTCACCACAGAAAAAAATCTATCCTTTGCCAGACAGCAGACAGTATTACACTCTGCTAGCCACAGCTGGAACACCAGATTTAGGGGATTGCTATTTTGGCAATTGAATTTAACCCCTCAATAAAATATAGAAATTTCTATCCTGAGTTTCTAGGGGTGACAATAAGCACAGCCAAGCCCCTGATGTAGAATATAGCAAAAAAAAAAAAAAAACTAGTATTGATGGATTGATGGACTTTGTGGCAGCTTGTGCCATATCGACATTCACGAGCGTGACACAACGCCATGTGAATTGGCACAAATCACATGCCTGCTGAAATGATATCCCGTGGTATTTGCACTTTATGAAAGACCACTCCTCTTGACATCTGAGCCGTATCAGGTTTTGATATCAATTGTGTATTATATCAATCCTTATCACATCAATTTGGGACACTGATGCCCGTCTGGCCTCCTGATGAACTTCAGTAACCTGAAGGGAAACGCGTCGAGGTTTAAAAATATAAATATATAAGGCATAATGAAACATGATGTGAGAAATTATATTGACGGATAATTGGGGTGTTAAGTCTTATTAAGCCCACCTTTCAGACCCTGAGCCTAGGGTTATCCTGTTCAAAGAAGACTCGGCGATATCTTAACTAGGGATCTTCACTGGATTGTGTGGACTTGATTGATTGTGACGTACACGCCAGTTGTTGTCATCTCTGTGTCTCAACAGCTGACACCAGTCAACATTGTGAGCAGATTAGGGTAAGACCAAGGGTGATTCAGCCTTAGGCACGAGGACAGGGAGGTCCCACCACTAGGGGCCGTCCCTGGGCAAAGGAAGAGACGCAGGGTAAATTGCAGGGTTAGCAGTAGGATCAACCCTATTACCTATATCTTCCTCGGCATACCCAATACTAAATATCTATATGGCTGGTGTCGGTTGTTACACACAGATGATGACAAGTGATGGTATCTATATTTGACTATTAGTGTGGGGTGGGGTTTGGTTAAGTGACCGTAGTATCAGCAATAATTTTAGTGATAATAATTAAAAGTGATATTTTAAGAGGGGGGTTGTTAATTGCTGGATAATTTTTTGATAAATAATACTCCCTATTGGGATGCAATCATTATAGCTGGAACTATTTGCACCACAAGACACAAAGTGACAGAAAAACGCTCTGTGCAGCCTAAAAAACAGTGAACAATTAACTAGCAGAAGTTGAATGATTCACAGCTGTAGATCGATCACTTCATTAGGTGTTTTTGCTGACTTTTCCCTGCCTAATCTCGCCCTCACAGCAGCTGCGTCCTATCCCTACACTAATCAGAGCAGAGTGACGTGCAGCACTACGTGACTCCAGCTTAAATAGAGGCTGGGTCACATGCTGCACTTGGCCAATCATAGCCATGCCATTAGTAGGCATGGCTGTGATGGCTTCTTAGGGCAAGAAGTAAAACTCTAGCTGAATGGCTGCTGTGCAGCCCTTCAGAAAGTGGGATGAAATCAATACACAACGTACTCGAACCCTAACATTTTTGAAAATGTTTGGGTCCGTGTCCCGAACACCCCAAAATTCGGTACGAACCCGAACTATACAGTTCGGGTTCGCTCATCCATTTATATGGATACCTAATAATGATTGATATCTGACCCATAATTGGACATGATATAACAGCACTGACTGTTAGGGCTCATTCACACGGCCGTTCCGAGCATTGGGGGCCACAATATGTGATCCCCAATGCACGGGCAACATCCGTGCGGATTCCGCAGACGGATACAGACTAATTCAACTTAAATGGGTCTGTAATCTGTCCGCAACGCAAAACAATAGAACATTTTTTTGCAGTGCTGAGGCACGGACAGAAAACCTACAGAAGCACTTTGTAGTTCGTCAGTGGGGTTCTGTGCCTCCATTCCGCACCGGCCTTTTGGATTGCGGACCCATTCAAGTGACCATGAGCCTTTATCCGCATTATGCAGAGGTTGATGTCCCTATACAGTAATTATAATTTGATTGGCTAATATAATTGGCTAATATGTCTGCAGGTTGTCTAGTTTAGAAAACCTATATTTATATACCTCTCATCATTTAGCCAGGGCAGAGAGAGGTTAGAAAGAGTCTGGAGAACCTGTCCTGTACTGCATTACACAGGCAACCCATTAATTTAATTGGGCATTATAATTTAATTGGGTATTATATTGTTTTACTTTACCTGTACCAGTTTTGGTCACACATGACAGCTGATCTCTGGTGGTCTGAGCATGAGAAAACTTTGAATTTAGCTTATTGTCAAGGGAGTCTTGTTAAGGATCGACAACCCATTTAACTACAATTAATGGGGTGTACATGAATTTTATTTAACTCAGTTGATTGTTAAGAAAAATCCCAAAAATAAAAGCATGCAGGGGCAAGACTTCTAGATCACAAAACACCAGTCATGTTCCTTGGATTATTAATTCACTTAGCACAAATAAATTTAAGCATTTTGATTACAGAATTACTGAGGATACTGCTCAAATGTTATATAATATAGCTTTACCTCCATTGCAGTTTGGCATAAAATGTTATATAAAGTGAGTCTGACACCTCCAAAATCGGTTTGAAAGTAAGCATCCTGGCATGTAAGGTATCCAGTCCCTAAATCCTGAGAAATTCTTTTTTATTTTTATTCTCATACGGTTTTTCAGTGCAACCTGTGTTATCCCTACCAGATCTGAAATCTCAGAGACTGTCAATCAAATCAGTAGGAGACACTGGGCCTTCAAAGCGAAACAGAAACACTAAAGGTATTGTACTTTTTGTAAAGCAAATCAGAAGCAGAAAATAATCTATCACATGGGCTTTACTATATACACATACAAAATGGCATAAATAGGTAAAAAAACCGATACCATAATTTAATATTTCTTTTTCTGAAGTTTGTAGCTATAAAAACTTACTTGATTGTAGGAAATATTTTATCTTCAACATCATAGACAGCAAGGATTTAAGTTTTTTAACGTGTATGTATAATAATAAACATTGCCATTGGCATGATTTTACTATTATAAAAATTATGCTTTCTAAAGAGGTAGGTTAAAAGATTATGCATTTTACCAAAGTACATTTATAAGTGACAGGATTTTAAGTATCAACAATCAAACATTGTTTTTTGCTTTTAGCAACATATCTAACTCTTCTGACCTTTCTGTTTTGGCTTGTCAATTTCAATTAATTCAAATTTAGCAGGGTGATCTGCATAACAAAGCTGCTCTCAGAAGCTGGTAAGTGTCACCATGTACATCTCATTAAAGAGCATGATACCTGACTAGTCTAAACTACTGTAAAACAACGCATCATTATATTGTCTTAGTAGTGATAGACTTTATAATGTAGAAAAAAAACACATTCATGTATTCACATGGAGTCATTTGGACTACTTGCATATGCAGTGTAATCTCTCTCTCTCTCTCTCTCTCTCTATATATATATATATATATATTGTGGGGAGTCGCTCTGGTAGACAGCGGTGCGGGTGCAGTTTAGAGGCAAAACAAGGAGTCCAGATTGTGCATCAAACAGTGTTTTATTCACACTTGCACACCAGAAATGAAAACAGTCTCTTGGTGACAGTTCACACACAACAGAAATCATGTGGCAAAACCAAAAACAGGCCAACACAGGGTCCAGTCACCTTGGGTGGTTTAAGTGCGGGTTCACACTTAGCAGTCGGTTCAGCCGCAGGCGATTCCTCCTTCAGGTTGCAGGGAAACACCACCTTGCTGAGCTCCGTCCTCCAGCACAGAGAACTCCTCAGCCCTGTTAGCAGGCTCCAGGATAATCACCTCAGACACAGCTGATGGCTGTGTTTTATACCCAGCCCAAAACTCGGACTGGACCGTGGGAGCAGCCACCCACCCTACTCTTTAGCTGCTCCCAGTAAGAGCCGGCCCGGATCGGCTTTGCAGCCATGCTATTTAAAGAGTCAAAACAGCACTAGCTGCTGCAGACAAAAACCCGGCTCTCACCTCACCGAGGCCAGCAACCTCGGTGACACGTACCTGCCATCGCATATGACACCTTGCACCTTACCACATACCCCCTTTGTTCAACCCTGAGGGGTGAAAACACGTAAGGCAGTGGACGCGGGACAGGGCATCTGCGTTGCCCTGCAAGCGGCCTGCCCTGTGTTCCACGGAAAACTTGAAATTTTGAAGAGATAGGAACCACCTGGTGACCCGAGCATTCCTCTCCTTGGCCTGACTCATCCATTTGAGGGGGGAATGGTCGGTCACCAGACGGAACCTCCTCCCTAACAGGTAGTAGCGGAGAGATTTGAGTGCCCACTTGATAGCCAGGCACTCCCTCTCCACTATACTGTACGACAAACTCCTTGTTGAAGTCGGGTGTCACCAAAACCGGGGACCCACACAGGGCCGACTTCAACGCGGAGAAAGCCTCCTCCGCCTTCTCACTCCAGCTAAGCCTCCCAGACTTTCGCCCCTTCAACAGGTCTGTCAATGGCGCTGCTATTGTGGCAAAGTGGGGCACAAACCTCATGTAGTATCCTACAATCCCCAGGAATGACTTTACCTGCCTGGTGGTGACCGGTCGGGGCCAGTTACGAATGGCCTCTACCTTAGTTACCTGAGGTTTGATAACTCCGCCCAATTACATATCCCAGATATTTTGTCTCCTCTAACCCTATGGAGCACTTCTTTGGGTTAGCGGTCAGTCCGGCTTTCCTCAGGGCATCCACTACCGCCTGCACCTTGGGTAAATGGCTTTCCCAGTCGGTGCTGTGGATGACTACATCATCTAAGTAGGCCGAGGCGTACCGGCGATGTGGTCGCAGCACTATGTCCATTAACCTTTGGAAAGTGGCGGGGCGCCATGCAGGCCAAAGGGTAACACCTTGTAGTGATACAGGCCCTGCGGGTAACAAATGCGGTTTTTCCTTAGCCGACTCCGTTAAGGGTACCTGCCAGTACCCTTTAGTGAGGTCCAGCACAGAAAAATAACGGGCTTGTCCTAAACTTTCAACAAGTTCGTCTACTCGGGGCATGGGATACGCGTCAAACTTGGATACTTCATTTAACTTGCGAAAGTCGTTGCAGAACCGTAACGTCCCATCGGCTTAGGTATTAGGACTATGGGACTGGCCCACTCACTTTTCGACTCCTCAATGACATCGAGCTTCAACATTAACTGCACTTCCTCCGCGATGGCCCGCCGCCGAGCCTCGGGTACCGGTATGGTTTTAACCGGACCTTGGCCTGAGGCTCAGTGGCGATGTCATGTCGGATGAGAGGCGTGCGGCCAGGGAGGTCGAGAACACATCCGTGTTCCGACTGAGGAACTCCTGACTTCCTGAACTTGTTTGGAAGACAGGCTGTCTGCAATTTTACCGTGGTTACGGCTTCACAGGCCTCGAACTGTGGGGCTGGACCCTTTTCACCTAGAAGCCCTGGCCGGGGCTGGGGTCGTCGGCCGCGTCCCTATCTTTCCACGGCTTAAGTAAATTCACGTGGTACACCTGCTCCGGCTTGCGCCGCCTGGCTGGTGTACTTTGTAATTACTTCCCCTACTTTCTCGATCACCTCATAGGGGCCCTGCCACCTAGCTAGGAATTTGCTGTCAAGGGTGGGTACCAGAACCAAAACCCGATCTCCCGGATTGAAGTCCCGTACCCGAGCCTGACGATTGTACACCCTACTCTGGGCTTGTTGCGCTGCCTCCATATGCTCCCGGACCAAGGGCAACACCCTTTCCATCCGTTCCTGCATCTGGGCGACATACTCAATGACACTTTTGTGGGGGACAGGCTGTTGTTCCCATGCTTCCTTGGCGATATCCAACAGGCCCCGAGGGTGTCTGCCATAAAGCAGTTCGAAGGCGAGAACCCAGTAGAGGCCTGGGGCACCTCTCGCACTGCGAACATGAGATAGGGCAGAAGCAGATCCCAGTCCTTCCCATCTCTAGACACCACCCTCTTTAACATATTTTTTAGAGTTTGGTTAAACCTCTCCACAAGACCGTCTGTTTGCGGATGGTAAGCGGACGTCCGTAACTGCTTTATACGCAACAATTTACACAGTTCCCTCATTACTTTGGACATAAAGGGGTCCCTTGGTCTGTCAGAACCTCTTTAGGCAGGCCCACACGGAAAACATCTCCATTAACTCTTTGGCAATGAGCCTAGCTGAGGTATGTCGCAGAGGCACCGCCTCCGGATACCAGTGGCATAGTCGAGAACTACCAGAATGTGTTGGTGGCCCCTGGCGAGACTTTGGTACAGGCCCAATTAAATCCATAGCGACTCGCTCAAGCGGTACTTCAATAATTGGCAGAGGTACCAGAGGACTACGGAAATGTGGCTGGGGGCTAGTTATCTGACAGGTTGGACAGGACTTACAATAATCTTCTACCTCCTTGAACACACCGGGCCAATAAAACCGCTGCAGTATGCGGTCCTGGGTTTTCTGCCACCCCAGGTGTCCCCAAGAACATGTTGGTGGGCAAGCTCCATGACAAGCTTGCGATACGCTGTGGGCACCACCAACTGTTCAACAGGTTCACCTCAGATTTGGTTCACCCGATACAACATATCCTGCAGAACAATAAATCGTGGGAACATTAATTCAGCCCCTGGTTTCTGGGGTTTACCATCAATTTCCAGCACATTCTCCCAGGCCCTGGTGAGGGTTTGGTCCCGGTGTTGGGCGGTCCCAAAATTATCTCCGGAGGCGTGGAGGTCTGCCAACTCAGGACCTGGTGGCAAGTCCTCCATGTCTCCCACCATCCCACTCAGTGGGGGTGTCTCCCCCTCTATCACAGAAGTGGTGGTCACCCCTACCGCAGGCCCCTTCGGACTCGGGCTCCCAGGGCTCTGGCCTCCCACAGGAACCAGGCCACTCTGCTAGGGTTACCCCTGTCTCAGGGCTATTAGTCACTTTCACCTCAGGCCATAGTGACGGAAAACCAGGAAGTCTCTCCCAATTATTAGTTCATACGGTAGTTTGGCGGAGATCGCCACTTCACAGAGTCCAGGTGCCGGCCGCCGTGGACAGAGACATTTCAGCAGTGGGATAGTCCTTTAAGTCTCCGTGTATGCACACCACCCCAACTTTCCGGCCCGTATACTGGGTGGGCTGTACCAGGGCAGCACTTACCAGGGTTACCAGGCTCCCTGAGTCCAACAGCGCCACTGCCAGGTTATCCCCGACTTGCACCTGGCACAGATGGCGACTGTCCATTGTCTCGGGGATGCCGGTCGCACACAGTCTCCGGGCATACATGGAAGCCCGGTACCCATAATTAGTCTCCATGGGTTCCCCCACTGTGGACAGTTGGCCCTTATGTGTCCAGGCTCCCGACACTGCCAGCAGACCACTGGGGACGGATCTGCAAGAGGTACCTCCCGGGCGGGTTTGGCCGGCCGCCGGGACTGGGGTGGAGATTTGCGGGGTTTGACTGGCCCCCTCCCAAAGAACCCCCTGCAGGTTTCTGGTGGCCTCATATCGTTCCACCAGGTCGACCATCTCAAGGGCATTGGTGGGGGATACCTGGCCGATCCAGTGTTGAAGGGGGTAAGGCAAGGCCCTCCAAAACATGTCAGCCAGCAGCCGGTCCAGCATAGCAGTCGGACTCAGAACCTCAGGCTGCAGCCATTTTTGCAACCTGTGCAGCAACTCATAGTACTGCGGCCTGGCGGGTTCAGCCACGTTAAAGTCCCACTGGTGGACACGCTGAGCCCGGACCAACACGTTTACCCCCAGTCTGGCCAGGATCTCCCCCTTCACCGTGGAATAGTCAGCAGCCTGGTCGTCTGCCAAATCAAAAAAAAACTTGCTGGGGTCCAGACGCCAGGAACGGAGCGGCGACCTCTGCCCACTGTTCTCGGGGTAATTTCTCCCTCACGGCCACCTTCTCGAACACCGCCAGATAGGTCTCAACATCATCCGAGGGGTCATCTTAGGGATCGCGGCACGGACAGCTTTCCGGGCATCGTGGGCCGCGGTGGGACGCTCCTGCCGCTTGCAACGCCATCACGTGCTGTAGCAGTAGCTGGTTGGTCTCCCGCTGCTGCACGTTAGCCTCTATGAGGGCTTTCACAGCCGCCTCCATTTTGTCGGGGATCACAGGCTGCAACTTTGCCGGCTTAATATAGGACATTCACTTTTGCTCAGCAAAAACAAAGTTCGGCGTTCACGCCAGCCTCACTGCGCATGCCCGCATCCGACACCAAATGTGGGGAGTCGCTCTGGTAGACAGCGGTGCGGGTGCAGTTTAGAGGCAAAACAAGGAGTCCAGATTGTGCATCAAACAGTGTTTTATTCACACTTGCACACCAGAAATGAAAACAGTCTCTTGGTGACAGTTCACACACAACAGAAATCATGTGGCAAAACCAAAAACAGGCCAACACAGGGTCCAGTCACCTTGGGTGGTTTAAGTGCGGGTTCACACCTAGCAGTCGGTTCAGCCGCAGGCGATTCCTCCTTCAGGTTGCAGGGAAACACCACCTTGCTGAGCTCCGTCCTCCAGCACAGAGAACTCCTCAGCCCTGTTAGCAGGCTCCAGGATAATCACCTCAGACACAGCTGATGGCTGTGTTTTATACCAGCCCAAAACTCGGACTGGACCGTGGGGAGCAGCCACCCACCCTACTCTTTAGCTGCTCCCAGTAAGAGCCGGCCCGGATCGGCTTTGCAGCCATGCTATTTAAAAGAGTCAAAACAGCACTAGCTGCTGCAGACAAAAACCCGGCTCTCACCTCACCGAGGCCAGCAACCTCGGTGACACGTACCTGCCATCGCATATGACACCTTGCACCTTCCCACAATATATATATATATATATATATATACACACTCACCTAAAGAATTATTAGGAACACCTGTTCTATTTCTCATTAATGCAATTATCTAGTCAACCAATCACATGGCAGTTGCTTCAATGCATTTAGGGGTGTGGTCTTGGTCAAGACAATCTCCTGAACTCCAAACTGAATGTCAAAATGGGAAAGAAAGGTCATTTAAGCAATTTTGAGCATGGCATGGTTCTTGGTGCCAGACGGGCCGGTCTGAGTATTTCACAATCGGCTCAGTTACTGGGATTTTCCCGCACAACCATTTCTAGGGTTTACAAAGAATTGTGTGAAAAGGGAAAAACATCCAGTATGCGGCAGTCCTGTGGGCGAAAATGCCTTGTTTATGCTAGAGGTCAGAGGAGAATGGGCCGACTGATTCAAGCTGATAGAAGAGCAATGTTGACTGAAATAACCACTCGTTACAACTGAGGTATGCAGCAAAGAATTTGTGAAGCCACAACACGCACAACCTTGAGGCAGATGTGCTACAACAGCAGAAGACCCCACCGGGTACTACTCATCTCCACTACAAATAGGAAAAAGAGGCTATAATTTGCACGAACTCACCAAAATTGGACTGTTGAAGACTGGAAAAATGTTGCCTGGTCTGATGAGTCTCGATTTCTGTTGAGACATTCAAATGGTAGAGTCCGAATTTGGCGTAAACAGAATGAGAACATGTATCCATCATGCCTTGTTACCACTGTGCAGGCTGGTGGTGGTGGTGTAATGGTGTGGGGGATGTTTTCTGGGCACACTTTAGGCCCCTTAGTGCCAATTGGGCATCGTTTAAATGCCACGGGCTACCTGAGCATTGTTTCTGACCATGTCCATCCCTTCATGACCACCATGTACTCATCCTCTGATGGCTACTTCCATCAGGATAATGCACCATGTCACAAAGCTCGAATCATTTCAAATTGGTTTCTTGAACATGACAATGAGTTCACTGTACTAAAATAGCCCCCACAGTCACCAGATCTCAACCCAATAGAGCATCTTTGGGATGTGGTGGAACGGGAGCTTCGTGCCCTGGATGTGCATCCCTCAAATCTCCATCAACTGCAAGATGCTATCCTATCAATATGGGCCAACATTTCTTAAGAATGCTATCAGCACCTTGTTGAATCAATGCCACATAGAATTAAGGCAGTTCTGAAGAAAAAGGGGGTCCAACACCGTATTAGTATGGTGTTCCTAATAATTCTTTAGGTAAGTGTGTATATATATATATAAATATATATATATATATATATATATATATATAGAGGTACAGGAGCTTTTATAACCTCCTATTCTAAATACATAGGCATTAATATGGACTTTACACTCCTTTTCAGCTGAAAAAAAACCTTCACTCTTAGGGCTCACGTAAACAGCCATTTTTGCAGTCCGCAAATTGCGAATCCGCAAAACACTGATACTGGCTGTGTGCGTTCTACATTTTGCAAATCGGTATGTCCTGCTCTCTGTTAGAATTGCGTATTCTTGTTAGCAAAGAATAGGACATGTTCTATTTTTTTTTTTCGAGTCGCAGAACGGACTTAGGGATGCGGACAGCACACGGTGTGCATCTTTTGTGGTCCCATTGAAATGAATTGTTCTGCATCCAGTCCGCAAAAAATGCGTATTAGTTGCAGACCAAAACTAAGGATGAGTACGGCTTTCTGCAAGATTTTAGAAATGTCTGTGGGAATTTCGGCCCATTCATCTGGCGGAGCATTTGGGAAGTCTGACAATCCTGTTGGAAAGAGAGGGCCTGGCTTGCAATGTCCATTCTATTTGACTCCAAATATTTTCATTAGGATTGAGATCAGGGCTTGTGCGGGCTAGTAAAGTTCTTCCACAAACTCACCAAACCATGCCTTTATTGACCTTTGTGCACTGGGACACAGTCATGCTGGAACAGAAAGGGCCTTCCCAGAATTTTTCCCACAAAGTTAGGAGCATACACTTCTCTTGACTAGAGGTCTGAGGCCAGCCCCTGAAAAACTACCCACCAAACTTTACAGTTGGCACAACACAAAAAGGCATGGTTGGGTGAGTTTGGTGTGGAAGAACTTGACTGACTTGCCCAATCCCTGATCTCAACCCCCAATGAACACCTTTTGGGATGAACTAGAATGGAGATTGTGAGCCAGGCCCTCTCATCCAACATTAGTGTCTGACCTAAAAACCTTCCCAGAGGAGTTGAGGTTGTTTCAGCTGCCAGTCGGAATCCAACTCCTTTTTAATGCCTACAGATTTATGGTAGCAGCCTGGTGGTTCCCCTTGCAGTAAAGTTGGGACGCTGTGTAAAATATAAATATATGTAAATAAAAATATAATGCAATGATTTACAGATCTCATAGACCCATATATTATTCACAATAGAACACAGAACAGATATCAGATCTTGAAAGTGAGACATTTTACCAGTTAATAAAAAAAAAACTCATTTAGACCTTAATGGCAGCAATCTCCATAAATTTGGGACAGGGTCATGTCTACCATTTTGTAGCATCCCTTCTTCTTTTAACAACAGTCTTAAAATGTCTGAGAAGTGAGGAGACCAATTGCTGGAGTTTTGGGAGGGGAATGTTGTCCCATTCTTGTGATGTAGGATGTTCTCTATTGGTGAACGGTCTGGACTGCAGGCAGGCCAGTTCAGCAGCCAGGCTCTTCTTCTGCAAAGCCTTGCTTTTGTGTTGGATGCAGTATGTGGTTTAGCATTGTCTTGATGAAATATGCACAACCTGTCCTGAAAGAGACATTGTCTGGATAGGAGCCTATGTGGTTCTAAAGCCTCTATATATTGTTCAGTATTGATTGTGCCTTTCCAGATATGTAAGCTTCTCACGCCATAGGCACTAATTCTACCTCTTAGAAAGGTACGCCTTTGAACTATGCCCTAATAACAAGTTTGATGGTCCCTCTCCTCTTAAAGGGGTTATTTTATTTCAGCAAGTGGTATTTATCATGTAGAGAAAGTTAATACAAGGCACTTACTAATGTATTATTATCCATATTGCTTCCTTCCCTAGCTTGATCCATTTTCCTTCTCATTATACACTTCTCCTTTCCATGGTTATGACCACCCTGCAATCCAGCAACAGTGGCCGTGCTTACACACTACAGGAAAAAAAAATTATGGCGTCTCTATTTCTAGGGCCATGGAAGCGAGCATAACCTGGTGCTTTTTCCTATAGTGTGCAAGCACAGCCTCTACTGCTGGATTGTAGGGTGGACGTAACCATAGAAATGAGCAGTGTATAATGTGATGGAAAAATGAATCAAGCCAGCAAAGGAAGCAATATGGACAATCACAATACATTAGAAAGTGACTTGTATTAACTTTCTCTACATGATAAGTGCCATTTGCTAAAGTAAGACAACCCCTTTAAATCCACAGAACATGTTATTAATGCTTTCCAAAATTTTTTTATTCTTTTGACCACAGAACAGTTTCCAGTGCATGGACTCGGTGTTTTTAATACAGTGCTACCTGAGGGCCTGTAGATCACAAGCATCCAATATTGGCTATTGTCCTTGTCCCTTGCACACATGGATTTCTCCAGATTCTCTGAATCGTTTGATGATATTATGTACTATAGATGGTGGGATAGTCTTAAGCAATTTTAAATTAAGGAACATTTTTCTGAAATTGTTTCACAATTGTTAGACGCATCTTTCAACTATTGGTTAATCTCTACCCATCTTTGCTTCTGAGAGTCTCTGCTTCTCTAACATGCTCTTTTTATACCTAGTCAGGTGAAGTAGTTGCTAATTGCTGCTCCAGCAGTATTAGTATCACTAGCTTTTCCAGCCTTTTGTTGCCCCTCACAACTTTTATGAGATGTGTTTGCTGCTATCAAGTTCTAAATAAGTTAATTTTTTTAATAAAATTGTAAATGCCTCACTGTCAACATCTCATTTGTGTTCTTTTTTTTTGTGAATAAAATATGGGTGTATGAGATTTGCAGATCATTACATTCTGTTTTATTTATGATTAACACGGCATCCCATATATTCTCTTAGTACATTTCCTGCAATAATTGCAGTAAACTACACTGTGATACTTGGACGTAACATTTGTTGCTCAACCAAGATCGCCATTTAACTGAACCCTAAATGTAAGTACTCAAAAAGTAACCTCAGACTCCATATCACACACCTACAGAAAACAGAGAGTGAAGAAATGAGTATAAGGGTGAGCAAGACATAAAGAAGAGAACTTACCACAAGGGGTATAGTGGAAGGATAATGGTGTCTAGCGTGCCATATGTCACCAGTCTGGAGTGAAGAAAGCTGGCATCCTGAAGTAGAGACTGCACCTGCTCAGTGTGGAGACACCACAAGAGGGGAGTGGTAAAGGCACTATGCATTAGTAGGGCATCTGAGCCAAAATCGTAGGCCCAGGCACCGCAGTGTATCTACTAAGCCGGTATCTAACACAGCTCTGTACTACAAGAGGGTTAGGCGCACAGGAGCTATGAACCACATGTGGTATAAGTACAATTTTTAGTGTGGCTATGTCCTCTAGCAAAAGTAGAGAGCCAGTCCTCCTGCATCCAGATCTTGTGGAGCCACATAAAATGATGTGCCAGGCCCAACATAAAGGCCCTCCAGCTGTTGCAAAACTACAACTCCCAGCATGCCCTGATAGCTGTAGGCTGTCTGGGCATGCTGGGAGTTGTAGTTTTGCAATAGCTGCAGGGCTGAAGGTTGGGCATCCCTGCCCTAGATTATCATAAATGATACCATCAGCTCCTTTAACATCCTAAACCACTAGGGATCTGTCCATAAACCCCTTAAGAGTGCAGTGTAGATTGGTACTTAAGGCTCAATTTATTTGTACATAGTTACATAGTTAATACGGTTGGAAAAAAGACATAAGTCCATCAAGTTCAACCAAAGAATAGGTGGGGACGTGAATCCCAGAAGGAATTGAGACTCAGATTCCTACACGTTTTCATAAGCATTAATGTTGTTTACTTTAAAGAATTCATATAAACCCTTTTTAAAACCGTTCACTGTTCCTTTTGTGACCACGTCCTGAGGAAGTCTATTCCACAGCTTCACAGTTCTTACAGTAAAGAAGCTTTGACGCTTCTGGAGACTGAACTTTTTCCTCTCCAATCAAAAGCAGTGCTCCCTTGTGAATGCATTTTACATGGAACAGTTTTCACTGTATTTTTTGTATGGTCGATTTATATATTTGTATAGGTTAATCATGTCCTCCTTAGAGGTCTCTTCTCAAGACTAAATAAATTCAATTCTTTTAATCTTACTTCATAACTAAGACCCTCCATGCCCCTTATCATTTTAGTCGCTCTTCTCTGTACTTTTTCCAGCTGTAGTGCATCCTTTCTATGAAACTGGTGCCCAGAACTGTACTGCATATTCCAGATGAGGTCACACCAACGCTTTGTAAAGTGGTAATATTACATCCCTGCCCCGCGAGTCCATGCCTCGTTTAATGCATGACAATATCATGGTGGCCTTAGAAGCAGCTGATTGACATTGTATGCTGTAATTTAATCTACTATCCACAAGGACACCCAAATCATTCTCTATAAGTGACTGTCCCAGTGTTACATCACCTAGGACATATGACGCACAGAGATTATTGCTACCAAGATGCAAAACTTTACATTTGTCCCCTTTGAACCTCATTTGCCAAGTTGATGCCCAATCACTCAGAGTGTTCAAGTCAGCTTGTAGCATATTGACATCTTCCAAAGACTGTACAGTTCTATATAGCTTAGTATCATCTGCAAAAATAGAAGTGGTGCTATTAATCACGTCCTCAATATCATAAATAAATAAATTGAATAATAAAAGGCCCAGCACTGAACCTTGGGATACACCACTTATAACCCCGGACCATTCTGAATAGGAATCATTGACCAAAACTCTCTGGACAAGGTCCTTCAGCCAGTTTTCAATCCAATTACAAACTATACTTTCCAAGCCTATAGGTCTATAATTATCTGTCAAGGACCTTGATCCTTTTTTTAATATGGGCACCACGTTTGCCTTGCGCCAATCACTTGGACCTGTACCAGTTCCTAGAGAATCTTTAAAAATTATAAACAGGGGCACAGCAATGACTGAACTGAGTTCTTTAAGCACTCTTGGGTGTAGTCCATCTGGACACAGAGCCTTGTTCACATTTACCCTATTTAACTTGTCCTGGACCATATCTACATTTATCTACAGTTAGCCAATTGAGTATATTACTGGGTGTACTAACAGCCCCAGCACCATAGATATCAGCTCCTTTGTCTTCTTTTGTATATACAGAGCTAAAATAAACATTTAGTAACTCTGCATTTTCCTTATCTTCAGTGACTACCCCTCACCTTCCTTACCATTATTTAGTGGACTTACCTGCTCAGACCTAGGTTTTTTAGCATTTATATTTAAATAACTATTTGGAATTTGTTTTGCTCTTTTTTGCTACCTGCTGTTCGTTTTGTATTTTTGCTAATTTTATCTCCTTTTTACAGATTTTATTAAGCGCTTTGTAATCTTTAAACGCTACAGCTGACCCCTCAGAATTGGTTTTTTTTAAATGCCCTTATTTGTCTTTTATTGACCTTTTTACAGTAGCTGTAAGCCATGGGGGGTTTAATTTTAGCGTTCATACTTGTTACCTAAAGGAATACATTTTTTAGTGCAATTACACAATGTGGATTTAAAGCTCTCCCATTTATCCTCAGTATTATTATGTGACAGTAGCTGCTTCCAGTCTATGCCCTGAAATGCTGCCCTTAACCTCTGAATTTCAAAAACAATAGCTTTTTTTATTGTACTTTTATTGGCATTTGGCACCATTTTGGAGTACATTAGATGCATTGTATAATTTTGGTCTGCTCATTTAAAAATAGCATGGAATACAGTTAGTTCCTGTATAGATATTAGTTATCGTAAAACTGATGTAAATGTATGACTACTTTTTCTTCTCAACTTTAAATTGTTGATGGAATTTTGTCTTCATTTATGAAAACAAATCGTATCATATATTATTGTAAAATCAATAAGAAGAATATTACAGAAAAATAGCATGGAATAATAGTATATTATACATAAAATTTGACTAACAGTGAGTTTATCAAACAAAAAATATTTTTTTTTTCCTCTGGATATGCAAATAGTTGCCCTGATGCCCTGAATTATTTGCAGTGTTTATAGACTGGCAGATTATAGTGGTTTTCCAAGATTCTGATATTGATGACCTATCCCGAGGATAGGTCATCAATATCAGCTCAGCGTGGGTCCGACACTGGGGACACCTGCCAATCAGCTCTTTGAGAAGGCTGTGATGCTCTAATGAGCGCCGTAACCTTCTACCAACTTGCTTATCACAGCACTATATGTTGTATAGTGCTTTGGTGCTTGGTATTGCACCCCAGGCCCTTTCAGTTGAATCGGACTGAGCTGCACCTAGGTCACATGACTGATGAACATAATGTCACCTGTCATGTATGCTCTTCAAACAATTGATTAGTGGGGTTGCTGGGAGTTGGACCAGCACTGATCAGATATTAATGACCCATCCGGAGGATAGGCTATCAATATCAAGGTCTTGGAGAACCCCTGTAACCCCTTACTGGAATATGCCAGAGCAACTGGAATTTAGCTCCCAACCAGCAACATATCTATACAGCGAAACAGAAACTTGTCACCGTGTCCACCCCAATGCAGCCTAATTGCTGTGATTGACTTTTCAATGCTGACCGGCCAATTGCAAATTCCTCACTTTAAAAGACAACCAGTGGGCTGCATGTGGCTAAAAATGAATAGCACCAATAACCTCCATGGGTACAGAGGGGAGGTGGCTGTATGGCATCCCCTCTATATGCTGCCATTGGATGATATAGTTAGGGACAACTATATATATATATATATATATATATATATATATATATACCGTATATAAATTTTAGGTAGTGTTAGTTCAGATTTTTACTTTAGAATTTTAATTCTACTATAGGTTATTGCACACACATATAAAATATCTATTTTAATTCGTCCTACAACCGCTGGGTGCTAAGGTACCCCAGGACAACAGCAGACACAGCCCCCAGAGTGACTCCATATGAACACCACCTCCTGAGGATTATCAGCTTCCAATCCCTGAGTTTGTGGGCAGCTCAGGAATACAGTTTAATGCTGCAGGGTACACAGGAATTGTTTTTTTTAAGGTTTTCTGAGGATTTTGTAAATTTGATGGCGGCCCAAACTAATTTATATGAACCGGCAATTTATTTCTCAAAATCCCACATCTACATTTGCTCAACCCCAGAGGTGTCCCTCAGTAAATTCAGTAGAGATAATTAATGACTTTTGAGCACCAAATTTGCTGAGGTTTACACCCCCTAAAAAATCATCTGTGTACATGATTCCCTTATACATTTTAAAGAGATGGTAAAATTCTACAAATACCTGCCTAACATGAGGGCAAAGTATGGCATTAAAATATATAAGAAGGTAGTTAATGGTTGAACAGTGTGGGACCAGGGTTACCACTTCTATGTGGATAACTATTACACTAGCATTCCATTTTTTAAGTCCCTAAGTTCCAGAGATACTGTTGCATGTGGCACTGTAGGCAAAAATAAGAGAGACCTCCCTAGGTCCCTGCTCGGACAGCCACTCAGAAAGGATGACAGCAGGACTGTCTGCAATGAGAACATTTTGGTGGTGCTGTACAAGGACAAGAAGGATATCCTTATATTTCACAGTAACAGCAGCTCCCCTACCCTGTATGAGGTACCACTACCCCCAAGCCAGACTGCCTTCTGGACTACAATATGTACATGGGAAGGGTTGTTCTTATAGATCAAGTGCTGAAGCCATATAGTACCATTGTGGCACTTTAAAACTTCTATGGGTTATTTTGATCTGCAGACCAGACGGGAACATGATTTTCAAGAGGTGGTGGACAAGGCCCTAGTTTTTCAAAACCAGGAACGTGAGGTCCCCAGTACTTCTGGAAGTGGTGATGCATATATAGTACCACGGCAACATTTCCCTGGTGAAGTCTCCCAAACAGTAGGGAAGAGGAGAACCCCAAAAGGCTGAGTACATTCCAAAAAAGCATATGAAAGAACACCACTTATCACTGTGAAATCTGCCCTGGAAAACATGATTTGCTTTAAAGTATACCACTCAACTATAGATCCTTTATGTAGATTCTAATTTTTCCACCTTATTACACTGTGATTAGAGATGGCCCGAACTATTCACCGGCGAACATATGCGATGTTCGGTCCGCCCCCTATACATCATCATTGAGCAAACTTTGACCCTGTACCTCACAGTCAGCCGACACATTCCAGCCAGTCAGCAGCATACCCTCCCTCCCAGACCCTCCCATCTCCTGGACAGCATCCATTTTAGATTTACTCGGAAGCTGCAGTCTTAGTGAGAGGAGGGACAGTGTAGCTGCTGCTGATTTAATTGGGAAATCGATAGCTAGGCTAGTGTATTCAGTGTCCACTCCAGTCCTGAAAGACTCATCTGATCTCTGCTGTAAGGACAGCGTCCTGATAGCACCCCAAAAAGCCCTTTTTAGGGCTGCTACATTAGTCTGCTTTTTTTTTTTTTCTCCATATATATATTGCAGTTGCCTGGCCTGCCCGTGTGTGAGGAACTGCAGGCCCACAGACTGTAGTGTGCCCACCACTCATACCGTGTGGCACAGGACTTTGCATAAAAAGGCATTTAATTTTTGCCCTTTAATCTAAGGTTAGTTGCCTGCCAGTGTGTGTCAGGCAGACTTCCACTGACTGTAGTGTGCCCACTGCCAGTGCCCACCACTCATACCGGGTGGCACAGGACTTTGCATAAAAAAAGGCATTTGATTTTTACACTTTAATCTAATTTCAGTTGCCTGCCTGTTGCCAGTGTGTGTCAGGTCCACTTCCACTGACTGTAGTGTGCCCACTGCCAGTGCCCACCACTCATACCGGGTGGCACAGTAGCTTGCCGATTAAATAAGGCATTTAATTTTTACACTTTAGTCTAATTTCAGTTGCTTGCCTGCTGCCAGTGTGTGTCAGGCCAACTTCTACAGACTGTAGTGTGCCCACTGCCAGTGCCCACCACTCATACCGGGTGGCACAGTAGCTTGCCGATAAATAAGGCATTACATTTTTACACTTTAGTCTAATTTCAGTTGCTTCCCTGCTGCCAGTTTGTGTCAGGCCGACTTCCACAGACTGTAGTGTGCCCACTGCCATTGCCCATCAATCATACCGTGTGGCACTGGACTTTGCCTTAAAATAAGGCACTTTATCTGTACACTTTAATCTAATTTCAGTTGCCTGCCTGCCAGTGTGTGTGTGTCAGGCCCACAGACTGTAGTGTGCCCTCTGCTAGTGCCCAACACTCATACCGGGTGGCACAGTACCATAGCACACGTAGTACCACTTATCTAAAAAAAAATGACAGGCAGAGGCAGGCCACCCCGCAGGGGCCATCGTGGTCATGGTGCTGTGATTTCCACTGGCCCTGGAATAATGCCCAGTGTTCAGAGGCCACGTACCCTGAACCCGAAAAATTCTGAGGACATAGTTGACTGGCTTAAACAGGACACCCAATCTTCAACAGCTTCCGCTAAGAACCTTGACGCACCATCCTCCCCCAGCTCAGCTTCGGTCACCTGCTCTCAAGTTACCACGCTCCCGCCCGCCGCCACCACCACCACTACCACCACTACCACCACAACCGCTTCACTTGATCCGTCAGAGGAGTTTTTTACACATCAGTTGGATGCAATTAGTGATGCGCAACCATTATTGCCAGATGATGTAGATTACAGGGATATGTCTCAGTCAGGCAGGATTACACACATGGACGTACAGTGTGATGATGTTGTACCCGCTGCTGCTTCCTTTGCTGAGGTGTCAGATACAAGTGAAGCGGTTGATGATGACGATGTGTCCACGGATGCCATGTGGGTGCCTGCTCGAAGAGAAGAAGAGGGGAAAGTTCAGAATTTGAGACAGAGAGAAGGAGGAGACGAGTTGGAAGCAGGGTGAGGTCGTCGCAAGGAGTTGGTGGCACAGTCAAACAGCATGTATCAGCACCCGGGGTCAGCCAGACAGCATGCCAGTCAACGCATGCTGTTGCCGCCACCAGAATGCCGTCATTGCAAAGCTCAGCAGTGTGGCATATTTTTTTTGTGTGTCTGCCTCTGATAACAGCAATGTCATTTGCAACCTGTGCCAAAAGAAACGTGGTCGAGTCGTGGGAAGTCCAACACCCACCTCAGTACAACTGCTTTGCGAAGGCACATGATCTCACATTACAAACACCAATGGGATCAACACATGCGTACAAGCAGCACACAAACTCAAAGCCAACATCCTCCTCCTGGTCCAGCATCTTCAGCCACGTCAACCACTGCTGTCCTCCTTGCCCCCTCTCAACCACCCGCCACTCCGACTCTCACCTTCAGCAGTTCCATCTCATCTCCCCACAGTCAGGTGTCTGTTAAGGAAATGTTTAAGCGTAAGAAGCCAATGTCACAGAGTCACCCACTTGAACGCACAGGTGGATCAGTGGCTGACCCCGCACCAACTGGAGATCAGCAAAGTGGTGTGTGACAATGGAACAAATTTGTTGTCGGCATTGCATTTGGGCAAGTTGTCACATGTGCCGTGCATGGCACATGTGTTAAATCTCATCGTACAATGCTTTGTGTCTAAGTACCCAGGCTTACAGGATGTCCTCAATCAGGCCAGGAAGGTGTGTGGCCATTTCAGGCGTTCCTACAAGGCCATGGCTCACTTTGCCGATATTCAGCGGCGAAACAACATGCCAGTGAGGCGCTTGATTTGCAACAGCCGGACACGATGGAATTCAACACTCCTAATGTTCGACCGCCTGCTCCAAGAAGAAAAAGCCGTCAACGAGTATTTGAACGACTGGGGTGCTAGGACAGCCTCTGCGGAGCTGGAAATTTTTTTGCCACGTTACTGGACGCTCATGTGCAATGCCTGTAGGCTCATGCATCCTATTGAGGAGGTGACAAACCTAGTCAGTCGCACCGAAGGCACCATCAGTGACCTCATCCCATTTGTTTTATTCCTGGCGCGTGCCCTGCGAAGAGTGCTGGATCAGGCTGTAGATGAGCGTGAAGAGGAAGAGGAAGAGTTGTGGTCACCATCACCACCAGAAACAGCCTTGTCACCATCGCTTGCCGGACCTGCGGCAATGCTGGAAGAGGAGTATGCGGAAGAGGAGTTAGAGCAGGAATGTGGCTTTGAGGAGGAGGAAGACCAACCACAGCAGGCACCACAGGGTGCTCATTGTTGTCACCTATCTGGGACCCGTGGTGTTATACGTGGCTGGGGGGAAGAACAGACCGTCAATGATATCAGTGAGGACGAGGAACGGGAAATGAGTAGCTCTGCATCCAACCTTGTTCAAATGGGGTCTTTCATGCTGTCATGTCTGTTGAGGGACCCACGTATAAAAAGGATGAAGGAGAACGATCTGTACTGGGTGGCCACGCTACTAGACCCCCGGTATAAGCAGAAAGTGGCAGAAATGTTACCAAATTACCGAAAGTCGGAAAGGATGCAGCAGTTCAAAACCAAACTAAAAAATATGCTTTGCACAGCTTATAAGGGGGATGTCACAGCACAATGGGAATCTAACTGGGGAAGAGGTGAATGTAATCCTCCTCCTACCACGGCGTCAAGGACTGGATGATTTACAGATGTGTTGTTGATGGAGGACATGCAGAGCTTTTTCAGTCCTACCCATCGCCACAGCCCTTCGGGATCCAGCCTTAGAGAATGACTCGGCCGACCGGTTGCAGACTACCTCGCCTTAACAGCAAATACTCTGAGGAGCGATGAACCCCTTCACTACTGGGTGTGCAGGCTTGACCTGTGGCCTGAGCTATCCCAGTTTGTGATATAACTTCTGGTCTGCCCTGCTTCAAGTGTCCTGTCAGAAAGAACCTTCAGTGCAGCAGGAGGCATTGTCACTGACAAGAGAAGTCGCCTCGGTCAAAATAGTGTTGATTACCTCACCTTCATAAAGATGAATGAGGCATGCATCCTGAAGGGACTGACAGTGGAGGATATGTTTGACTAACAAAAGGCCTTATGACATGCCTTGGCCTCAAAATGGTCCCCACGCTGCTGTATTTAATGTCTGCATACCGGATGACTTTCATGAATTCTCCACCACCAACTAGGGTTCAAGCCGCAATGTTTTAGTCATTTTTCTGCCTGGAAAACATCAATTTTTCCGGCCGCTGCTACAACAGCGGCTGCAGCAATGCCATTATTTTTCAGGCATGTGTACATGCCTAATTTTTCTGTCCTATGGTGCAGCACTGTGGCTGCAAAAACAAAACAAAAAAGAAATTTTCAAAAACCCACTTTTTAGGGACCAGTTCAGGTCTGAAGTCACTTTGTGAGGCTTACATAATAGAAACCACCCAAAAATGACCTCAAACTACACCCCTCAAGGTATTCAAAACTGATTTTACAAACGTCATTAACCCTTTAGGTTTTCCACAAGAGTTAATGGCAAATGTAGATTAAATTTCAGAATTTCGATTTTTTGGAAAATTTTCCGTTTGAATCCATTTCTTCCCATAACAAAGCAAGGGTTACAGCCAAACAAAACTCAATATTTATTGCCCCGATTCTGTAGTTTGCAGAAACACCCCATATGTGGGCGTAAACTGCTGTATGGCCAAACGGCAGGGCGTAGAAGGAAAGGAGCGCCGTGTGGTTTTTGGAGGGTGGATTTTGCTGGACTGGATTTTTGACATGTCCCATTTCGAAGCCCCCCGATGCACCCCTAGAGTAGAAACTCCAAAAAAGTGACTCTATCTAAGAAACTACACCCCTGAGGGTATTCAAAACCGATTTTACAAACTTTTTTTTAACCCTTTAGGTGTTCCACAAGAGTTATTGGCAAATGGAGATGACATTTCAGAATTTCTATTTTTTGTTACCTTGCCTCAAAAAAAGTGTAATATAGAGCAAGTAAAAATCATATTTACCCTAAAATAATACAAACAAAACTGCCACCTTATCCCGTACTTTCCAAAATGGGGTCAATTTTTTGGAGTTTCTACTGTAGGGGTGCATCAGGGGGCTTCAAATGGGACATGGTGTCAAAAGACCAGTCCAGCAAAATCTGCCTTCCAAAAACCATATGGCGTTCCCTTCCTTCTATGCCCTGCCGTTTGGCCATACAGCAGTTTACAACCACATATGGGGTGTTTCTGAAAACTAGAGAATTGGGGCAATATATATTGAGTTTTGTTTGGCTGTTAACCCTTGCTTTGTTACTGGAAAAATGGATTAAAATGGAAAATTTGCAAAAAATTGCTATTTTCGGACCGTTTTTATTTTTTGTTATTTGCATCGTTGAACTGACAGGTTAGATTGTGTGCTATTTCTATAGAGCAGGTTGCTACGGACGCGGCAATACCAAATATGGCTACTTTTTGGGGGGTTTTGTTTCAGTTTTACATAATACAGCATTTTTGCAAAAAATGATTTTTTAGTGTCTTCACATTCTGAAAGCCATATTTATTTTTTTTTATTTTTCGGCGACTGTCTTATGTAGGGGCTCATTTTTTGCGGGATGAGATGTCGGTTTGATTGGAACTATCTTGGGGTGCATATGACATTTTGGTCGCTTGCTATTACACTTTTTGTAATGTAAGGTGACAAAAATGGCTTTTGACACCGTATTTTTTTTTTGTTTTTTTTTGTGTTCACACAAAAGCTCTTAGAGCAGTAATCAATATTGAGCAAAAAGGTCCACCTCAGAAATCATGTGAAAAACACCGTATAATGGATCTATTAAAACTTAGCATTTAATTGGTAAAATATAAAATAATGCCCACGATACAAATAAATTAATGGAATTGCACCACAGCTATAATCCTCCTTAGATAGGGGGGTGCACGGCGGCACTGTTACACCAATGTCCTACCGTACTGCAGTCTTCGTGTAGAATACAGTCTGTATTGATTTGTGGTGCCAGGTTCAGCCGATGGAATTATCGTTCCTCCGTTAAGTATAGTATAGGAGAAGGGAGGGAATAGGGAAAGGGGGTCCTATGATAACCCTATAATAACCCTGTGGTGGATCAGGCCCTGGTAACTAGTGATATAGTAGCAGCCTCACCACAGGGCACTCGTCCTTAAAAGGGCGACCCCGTCTGGAACCTTTCCCTGTTGATTAACCCTATGACGACCCTGCACTATACATCAGACTGCATCTTCGTGGACACAGAGGATCGCCATCCAGTATCTTCTCAAGCCCACTTATCCTCCCTTCCAACTCCATTAGGATATATCATCCATCTGGGAGCTGGACAGGATAATAGCCCTTTGATCTACACCATTTACCTTTTTCATTTGCTATTTGTACTATTATTAGTCCTTATATTGGTAGGTGATCTAGGGGCTATTTTCCCTTATAATTAATGACCCATCCGGATCCTTGTTTTAGGATCCACCTTTTGGTATTCTCTACCTTAAATAGTACCCCAGTACAATTTGTGAGTACCCTTTTTTTTATATCCCTGATGATTGTCTTTAAGGAGACATGAAACATGCATGTAGGGAATAAGGAATACTTCCTAAGTGCAGGGTCGTCATAGGGTTAATCAACAGGAAAGGTTCCAGACGGGTCGCCCTTTTAAGGACGAGTGCCCTGTGGTGAGGCTGCTACTATATCACTAGTTACCAGGGCCTGATCCACCACAGGGTTATTATAGGGTTATCATAGGACCCCCTTTCCCTATTCCCTCCCTTCTCCTATACTATACTTAACGGAGGAACGATAATTCCATCGGCTGAACCTGGCACCACAAATCAATACAGACTGTATTCTACACGAAGACTGCAGTACGGTAGGACATTGGTGTAACAGTGCCGCCGTGCACCCCCCTATCTAAGGAGGATTATAGCTGTGGTGCAATTCCATTAATTTATTTGTATCGTGGGCATTATTTTATATTTTACCAATTAAATGCTAAGTTTTAATAGATCCATTATACGGTTTTTTTTGTGTTCACCTGATTGGTTTGGTCATGTGTTTTTTTTATAGATCAGGTTGCGACGGACGCGCCGATACCAAATATGTATACTTTTTATTTATTTAAGTTTTACACAATATTATCATTTTTTAAAACAAAACAAATCATGTTTTAGTGTCTCCATAGTCTGAGAGCCATATTTTTTTTATTTTTTTGGGGTGATTGTCCTATGTGGGGTATCATTTTTTGCGGGATGAGATGACGGTTTGATTGGCACTATTTTTGGGTGCATATAACTTTTTGATCGCTTGCTATTACAGTTTTTGAGATGTGAGGTGACAAAAATGTTTTTTTTTTTACATTGTTTTTATTTTATTTTTTTACCGGTATTTACCTGAGGGGTTAGATAATGTGATATTTTTTATAGAGCAGGTTTTTACGGATGCGGAGATACATAATATGTATACTTTTTATTTATTTATTTTACTTTAACACAATAATAGCATTTTAGAAAAAAAAATTATGTTTTAGTGTCTCCATAGTCTGAGAGCCATATTTTTTTATTTTTTTGGGTGATTGTCCTATATAAGGACTCATTTTTTGCAGGATGAAATGGCGGTTTTATTGGTACTATTTTTGGAGGCATATGCCTTTTTGATCACTTGGTATTACACTTTTTGTGATGCAAGATGACAAAAAAATGGCTTTTTTACACCATTTTTTTGTTTTTGTTTTTTACGGTATTTGCGTGAGAGGTTAGTTCATGTGATATTTTTATAGAGGAGATTTTTACGGACCCGGCGATACCTAATATGTATAGTGTATTTGATTTTTTTAATTTTTATTCAGTGATATGTATTTTTCTTATTTTTTAATTTTTTTCACTTTTTTGACATTTTTTTTTTTGACCCAGACCCACTTGGTTCTTGTAGATCCAGTGGATCTGGTGTCTATATAATACAGTAAGTACACTATATAGTGTACTTACTGTATTTTTTACTTTACAAAGTCTGAATTGGCTTTTGCCTTTAGCAAAAGCCTATTCAGAGTTTCAGTGCCATGGAGAGCAGGACGCTTTTGAAAGCGTCCTGCTGCCATGGTAACCATCACCCGCTGCCATAACAGAGCAGCGGGTGATAGGAAGGGAGGGGAGCTCCCTCCCTCTGCTATCCTATCCTGTCGGGGGGCTGCAAAGGTACAGCAGCCCCCGATGGGAGAGGGAGGGAGCTCCCTCCATGTTAACTCCTTCTATACCGCGGTCCGTACGGACCGCGGTATAGAAGGGGTTAAACTGCTGACATCTGCAGCACAGATGTCAGCAGTTTATAGCAGGGGGTCAGCAATGTGCTGACCCCCTGCTATACCCACTAGACACCAGGAAAAGCATTTGAAAGGAGGCGGGTGGGGGATCGCAATTGCGATCCCGCCTGCCGCACCGCCCGCCTCCCGCGCCACCCACCCGCAGCACCGCCCGCATTCCCCCCCCTGCACCGCCCAGGGGGACACTAATATGGCGGAGTGCAGGGGGGGGGGTAAAATTTATAAGTTTGGGGCATATTTTAGTCTCTAATCGCCGCTGTCACAGACCGCGGGGATCAGACACTACAGATAGCGCAGCAAACCGCTGGTCTGAATTGACCTGCGGTTTGTTGCGATCGCTAACATGGGGGGGTCACAGGACCCCCCTGGGCATTGTGCCAAGGTGCCTTAAGTACCAGGACACAAGGGCGTACATGTACACCCTGCGTCCTAAAGAGGTTAATACATCAAATAAAAAATCATAATAAAGTCTCTTAATAGTTTATTAGAAATAATGCAGACAATTAAAAAAATCCCCATCAATTCCAATACAAAGCAAGTACAGAGCTCAGAACTAAATTGTTTCATGATGTCGTAATGGTTCGTTAATTCGACAATGGTTAATCAAGTCGACACACGTCCCCGGATAGGGTAAGTAACAGGGATTAAACTGATAGGAATAGTACTAGTTAAGACACCACTCATATGGGGTGTCACAGCACATTGCTCTGTGCACGCGCAGTGCCCCAATTTGGGAGTAAGAGGACCGACCAAGCTGCTTTTTCCATCTCCCGGTTCCTAAAATCAATTCAGTTTGATGTATGAGAGTTTGGTCTGTCACTGTGAAGGCAGTCGAAGGTACCCGGCCTAAATTTATTTTCACAAAAGGCAATCCCTAATATGGGATGTAACAGGGATTAAACTGATAGGAATAGTACTAGTTAAGACACCATTCATATCGGGTGTGACAGTAAATTGCACGGCGCAGACGCAGTGACCGTGGATTAAAACAAAGGGGAGGGAGACAGCGTTTTTTTTAACCATCTCCCCGTTCAAAAAATCAATTCAATAAATGGACCCCAGATTGGGGACATAACAGGGATTAAACTGATGAGAAGAGAACTACAGAAAATAACACTCATATCGGGTGTGAGAGTAAATTGCAAGGCGCAGACGCAGTGACTGTGGATTAAAACAAAGGGGAGGGAGCCATCGTTTTTTTAACCATCTCCCCGTTCGAAAAATCAATTCAATAAATGGACCCCAGATTGGGGACGTAACAGGGATTAAACTGATGAGAAGAGAACTACAGAAAATACCACTCATATCGGGTGTGAGAGTAAATTGCACGGCGCAGACGCAGTGACCGTGGATTAAAACAAAGGGGAGGGAGCCAGCGTTTTTTTAACCATCTTCCCGTTCGAAAAATCAATTCAATAAATGGACCCCAGATTGGGGACGTAACAGGGATTAAACTGATGAGAAGAGAACTACAGAAAATAACACTCATATCGGTTGTAAGAGTAAATTGCACGGCGCAGACGCAGTGACCGTGGATTAAAAAAAAGGGTAGGGAGACAACTTTTTTTTAACCATCTCCCCGTTCGTAAAATCAATTCAATTCACCTTTCGGGGACCCTTGGTGTTGTACGTGCTGGGTGGAGGAAGAAACCTTCAATGACATCAAAGCGACATGGCTAGCTTGGTATCCAACCTCGTGCAAATGGGGAGTTTGCGGTTGTGCAAATGGACTGTTTACGGTTGTTTGTGGTGCATTAAAAGGGGAGTTTGGTCTGTCAATATCTGTGAAGCGGGCGTAACCCTTACACTACCTGATCGATACAACATCATACCTGATCGTATACACACACTGGATGTTTTAAAGCATGTTATTCCAAACAATTTAGGAATATTAGTTGATTTATACCCTTTATGGATTAAAACCCGACACTGCGTCCACTACGTAACAAGAGTTTCACTACTTTGCCCTAAGAAGCCATCACAAACATGCCTACTATTGGCATGGCTGTGATTGGCTAAGTGCAGCATGGGACCCAGCCTCTATATAAGCTGGAGTCACATAGCGCCACACGTCACTCTGCTGCTCTTAGTGTAGGGACAGGTTGCTGCTGGTGCTCTCATGGAGAGATTAGGAAAGAAATCTGTTGAACTTGGTGGTGTTAAATCTTCAAACTACAGCAATTATTGAGGGTGCTATGCTACATATTTGTACCCAGCCCTGAGCCTAGTGATACTGCAAAATAATTTTTCATCCATCTGTTACTAAGGTGGGGGTTGGCGGCCATTTTATCAACTTCAGTGTCCTTGGAACTGCATGTGAACTGCATGTGTGCCAGCCTACCAGGGACATCATTTTAATTATTGTTTGGTAGCTTAGTGGAGGAAAAATTCCTTTTTTCTGGCAGGTCAAGTCCCCATTACCTATTTTACAATTTTGCGGTGGCATAGTGCATTTCTGTAGTTGGTGTAATAAACCCGTACTGTCGTACCACACAGCACATTTGCATACAATGCTGAAAAAACAGTTTTAAAATTTTGCGGTGAAAAACTACATTTCTGTAGTTGGGTGAATAAACCCGTACTGTTGTGCCACGTAGCACGTTTGCATACAACGCTGAAAAACCTGTTTTATAATTTTTGGGGTGACATACTGCATTTCTGTACTTTGTTGCAATAAACACTGGTTTTGTGCTACATAGCAGATCTGAGGTCTACCTTGTAATTCAGATATTTTAAGTATGTGGAACTCCGCATTTTCATAGTTGGTTGAAAAAAAAAAACGGTTTTGTGGTAGAGAGCACATTTGTGGTGTACGCTGCATTTCCGACAGTCAAATTAAACCGTTAACCTCTGCTGTTACATTATCGGTTAGAAAAATATCAAATTTTTGTTGATAGTGAAGTAATTGTATTGAATTGCTCCGTTACACTGTTGTGTGACCTAAAGAAATTTATTCTGTTTATGACACGTGCACTGCCTTATAGTGGATATAAAAAGTCTACACACCACTGTTAAAATGTTAGGTTTCTGTGCTGTAAAAAAATGAGACAAAGATAAATCATTTCAGAACTTTTTTCACCTTTATTATGACCTATAAACTGTACAACTTAATTGGAAAACAAACTGAAATCTTTTAGGTGGAGGTGAGAAAACAAAAAAAAAAACTAAAACAATGTGGTTACATAAGTGTACCCACTTATAACTGGGGATGTAGCTGTGTTCATAATTAAGCAATCACATTCAAAATCATGTTAAATAGGAGTCAGCATACACCTGCCATCATTTAAAGTGCCTCTGATTAACCCCAAATAAAGTCCAGCTGCTCTAGTTGGTCTTTCCTGAAATTTTCTTAGTCACATCCCACTAGCAAAAGCCATGGTCCACAGAGAGCTTCTAAAGCATCAGAGGGATCTCATTGGACTTGGCCATTTTTTTTGCAAATCTGACGAGTGTCACTTTATGTGGTGATAACTTTAAAACACTTTTTCTTATTCAGGCCATTGTGAGACATTTTTTTCATCACATATTGTACGTCATGACAATGGTAAAATGAAGTCGAAAAATTTTCATTATAAAAAAAATACCAAATTTACCGAAAATTTAGAAGAATTTGCAATTTTTTTAAGTTTCTATTTCTCTACTTCTATAATACATAGTAATGCCAAAAAAAGTTATTGATTTACATTCACCATATATCTACTTCATGTATCGATCATTTTGGGAATGCCATTTCATTTAGATTTTTTGGAAAAATTTCCATTTTAATCCATTTTTTCCAGTAACAAAGCAAGAGTTAACAGCCAAACAAAACTCAATATTTATTGCCCCGATTCTGTAGTTTGCAGAAACACCCCATATGTGGTCGTAAACTGCTGTATGGCCAAAAGGCAGGGTGCAGAAGGAATGGAACGCCATATGGTGTTTGGATGGCAGATTTTGCTGGACTGGATTTTTGACACCAAGTCCAATTTGAAGCCCCCCGATGCACCCCTAGAGTAGAATTTCAATAAAAGTGACTCCATCTAAGAAACTACACCCCTCAATGTATTTAAAACCGATTTTACAAACTTTGTTAACCCTTTAGGTGTTCCACAAGAGTTATTGGCAAATGGAGATGACATTTCAGAATTTCTATTTTTTGTTACCTTGCCTCAATGCCTTAATAAAAGTGTAATATAGAGCAACCAAAAATCATATTTACCCTAAAATAATACAAACAAAACTGCCACCTTATCCCATAGTTTCCAAAATAGGGTCACTTTTTTGGAGTTTCTACTGTATCGGTGCATCAGGGGGGCTTCAAATGAGACATAGTGTCAAAAAACCCAGTCCAGCAAAATCTGCCTTCCAAAAACCATATGGTGTTACATTCCTTCTACGCCCTGCCGTTTGGCCATACAGCAGTTTACGACCACATATGGGGTGTTTTTGCAAACTAGAGAATCGGGGCAATAAATATTGAGTTTTGTTTGGCTGTTAACCCTTGCTTTGTTACTGGAAAAAAAGGATTAAAATGGAAAATTTGCCAAAAAATAGCTGTTTTGGGACCGTTTTTATTTTTTGTTATTTACATAGTTGAACTGACAGGTTAGATTGTGTGCTATTTCTATAGAACAGGTTGCTATGGATGCGACAATACCAAAATATGACTACATTTTGGGGGGTTTTGTTTTACATAATAAAGCATTTTTGAAAAAAGATTTTTTATTGTTTCCACATTCTGAAAGCTATAGTTTTATTTTTTTTTATTTTTTTGGGCGACTGTCTTATATAGGGGCTCATTTTTTTGAGGGATGAGATATCGGTTTGATTGGCACTATCTTGGGGTGCATATGACATTTTGGTAGCTTGCTATTACACTTTTTGTGATGTAAGGTAACAAAAATGGCTTTTATCACCGTATTTTTTTTTTTTTGTTGTGTTCACCTGAGGGGTTAGGTCATGTGTTATTTTTATAGAGCAGGTTGGAATGGACGCGGCGATACATACTATGTATACTTTTTATTTATTTAAGTTTTACACAATATCATCATTTTTTAAAACAAAACAAAAAAATCATGTTTTAGTGTCTCCATAGTCTAAGAGCCATATTTTTTTATTTTTTTAGGCGATTGTCCTATGTTGGGTATCATTTTTTGTGGGATGAGATGACGGTTTGATTGGCACTATTTTTGGGTGCATATAACTTTTTGATAGCTTGCTATTGCAATTTTTGAGATGTGAGGTGACAAAAATGTTTTTTTTTTACATTGTTTTTATAAAATTTTTTAACGGTATTTACCTGAGGGGTTAGATCAAGTGATATTTTTGTAGAGCAGGATTTTATGTATACTTTTTCAAAATTTATTTTAAATTCAACACAATAATAGCATTTCAGAAAAAAAAATTATGTTTTAGTGTCTCCATAGTCTGAGAGCCTTTTTTTTTTTTTTTTTTTGGCGATTGTCCTATCTAAGGACTCATTTTGTGCGGAATGAGATGGCGGTTTTATTGGTACTATTTTGGGAGGAATACGCCATCACTTGGTATTGCACTTTTTGTGATGCAAGGTGACAAAAAATGGCTTTTTTACACCATTTTATTGTTTTTTTTACGGTATTTGCGTGAGGGGTTAGGTCATGTGATATTTTTATAGAGCAGATTTTTACGGACGCGGCGATACCTAATATGAGTAGTGTATTTTAACGTTTTAATTTTTATTCAGTGATACGTATTTTTTTAATTTTCCTTTTTTTTATTTCACTTTTTTTACTTTTTTTTTGACCCAGACCCACTTGGTTCTTGTAGATACAGTGGATCTGGTGTCTATATAAAACAGTAAGTACACTATCTAATTTACTTACTGTATTTTTTACTTTACAAAGTGTGAATAGACCTGCCTTTAGCAGGTCTATTTAGACTTTCAGCACCATGAAGAGAGCAGGACGCTTCTGATAGCGTCTTGCTCCCATGGCAACCATTACCCGCTGCCAGAACAGAGCAGCGTGTGATGGGGAGGAAGGGGAGCGGCACAGATGTCAGCAGTTCAAAGCAGGGGGTCAGCAATGTGCTGACCCCCTGCTATACCCACCAGACACCAGCCACAGCATTTAAATGGATGCGGGTGGGGGATCGCAATTGCGATCCCGCCTGCCGCACCGCCCGCCTCCGTGCCCCCAGCCCGCAGCGCTGCCCGCAATCCCCGGGGGCATTTTTAAGTCTCTGATCCCCACGGTCACAGACCGCGGGGATCAGAGACTACAGAAAGCGCAGCAAACAGCAGGTCTTAATTGACCTGCAGTTTGCTGTGATTGCCGACATGGGGGGGTCACAGGATCCCCCTGGGCATTGTGCCAAGGTTCCTGCTAAATGATTTTAGCAGGCACCTTGTTCCGATCACCGCCAAGTGCGCAGCGGTGATCAGAAATTTGCAGGGTGTACATGTACGCCCTGCGTCCTTAAGTACCAGGACACAAGGGCGTACATGTACACCCTGCGTCCTAAAGATGTTAAAAGGTATCAGTCAGGAGAAGTGTATAAAGAATTTCCAAGGCATTAGATATACCATGGAACACAGTGAAGACAGTCATCAAGTCACAACAGTGACATTACCAAGAACCCCCCAAATTGATGAAAAGACGAGAAGAAAACAGGTCTGGGAGGCTACTTAGAGGCCTACAGCAACATTAAAAGAAGCTACAGGAATATTTGACAAGTTCTGGCTGTGTGGTACATGTGACAACAATCTCACGTATTCTTCATATGTCTAGGCTATGGGGTAGAGTTGCAAGACGAAAGCATTTTCTTATGAAGAAAAACATCCAAGCCAGGCTACATTTTGGCAAAACACATCTGAAGTCTCCCAAAAGCATGTGGGAAAAGGTGATATAGTCTGATGAAACAAAGGTTGAACTATTTGGCCATAATTCCAAAACATATGTTTGGCGCAAAAACAACATTGCACATCACCAAAAGAACACCATACCCACAGTAAAGCATGGTGGTGGCAGCATCATGCTTAGGGGCTGTTTGTCTTCAGCTGGAACTGGGGCCTACTGAGTTAAGATAGAGGGAATTATAAACAGTTCCAAATACCAGTCGATATTGGCACAAAACCTTCAGACTTCTGCTAGAAAGCTGAACATGAAGAGGAACTTCATCTTTCAGCATGACAACGACCCAAAGCATTCATCCAAATCAACAAAGGAATGGCTTCACCAGAAGAAGATTAAAGTTTTGGAATAGCCCAGCCAGAGCCCAGACCTGAATCTGATTAAAAATCTGTGGGGTGATCTGAAGAGGGCTGTGCACAGGAGATGCCCTTGCAATCTGACAGATTTGGAGTGTTTTTTCAAAGAGTGGGCAAATCTTGGCAAGTAAAAATGTGCCAGTTCTGAAATGATTTATTTTTGCCTCATTTTTTTACTGCACAGAAACCTGACATTTTAACATGGGTGTATAGACTTTTTATATCCACTGTACTGTTAGTGAACTTAATTGTTGACTTTTGGCAGTTAATTTGACACCTGAGATAAACCATCTTTTAGTTTAGTGGGTGAAAGCAAATAATGAGGAGAACATCAAGTAAGGGACGTGGACATGGTCGTGGTGGTGTTGGTGGAGCTCCTGTTGCTGGGAGAGGACATAGCCATTCTGCTCCAGCTACAGGTCGAAGTGAAACACCTGCCTTAGGTGCTAGTAAGTGACAGAACCTGCAGCGTTATTTGGTAGTCTCCAAGGCATTGCTCCCGGTTAGCCAGAATCCTACTCCACACTTATGAGGGGCAACACCCCGAAACAGCTGTCTGTGGATGGATAACTGGCTGGCGGGATCTTGACATAGGGGGCACTTAATATGGTGGATTTGGTGATCTCTGTAATGGAGACACCCCTTTGCACCGGTTTTCCTTCCTTTAAGGGATATCTGGCTTTCATTTATTTCTGTATGTTCCCCCTTTCTTAGTTATTCCTGCCTTGGTCCATTGGGACCCCTGTCTTTAATATCCCTTCCCTGTCCCTTCATGACACCGACGGTGATGAATTACCCAACCTCTGGCTCCTGGAGGTGGGTATGGTGGTAGCAGCTTGTGGGCAGACCGGCCATGCACCTCTACCCACCCCTACAGTATAACGTTGGCCATTCCTGACATATTTGAAAATGCGCATGTCCGGATGCTGTATAGTGGAGTGGTATTGTAGTAGCTGCATATTGTTGGACCAAGCTCTGCAGCTCCACCCACCCACCCATGACCCATGGGAAAGTACTAGGACTGCACGATTGACTGACAGCACGATATCAGGCCTGCACACTACGCCCGAATGTATCAGCGACGTGCCGAGTCACATGACTCGGGTCACGTGCACATGATTTTGAGCGCGCGCACATATAACGCGAGTTTTGGCGCATGCGCATATAACGCAAATTTTACCGTATGCGCATAAATGAACGTGAATCTGGCGCATGCGCACAAACGGAAGGTTAACTTCCGCCCCTTACACTATTTAAACACTGTAGCGCGTTAACAGGTGCTGCCAACGCCAACAGACGCACGCACCTGTTCCAGTCAGATGCCCAGGTCCAGGACTAAGGCCATACACCCATCCTAGGATATATATAAGTACAACACTCCACTTTTTCGTGGACTTGTTAATCTACGGCTGCATCAGTTCACCATTCTGATTGCACCTACACTGTGTTTATGTTGCATATACCTCTTATTACACTTTTGCAACAGTGGTGGTCTGGCGCTCTATGCCTGAGTCCCGATCTAAAGCCATACGCCTGCTGCAGACAACGCACAACCACCACTTTATGCGGTTTGAGCTCACCCTCTCCTCCCTAAACTCATCACCCATCTCTGTTTAGTAGGAGTTAGCTCACCATATAGCCCCTGTGTCCCCTGATGACTCTTAGTCTTAAGGCTTTTTAACTGACAGACCTAGTATATTCAGAAGGAGAAACGCGTAGGGGCACGCGAATATACCTTAGTTATCTTCACTTGACCCCATCTACTATAGGGACAAGTGTAAACAAATAGTAATCACCTTAATTCCCACTCTACCTTATTCTAATACACATCCATCATAGTCTTACACTCCAAACAGGGACCCCTTGGGATTCCAGTGTAGGGTCAGGTTCCGGACGGGGCCACCCCTTGCAGGGCAAGGACCCCGTTTTAGGCTGTGAGGGACAAACAGGCCAAGCAGGGACCAACAGGTACAGCTTGTTGCCTGGACTGTACGCAGTAGTCCACTGTGACTGCCTGTTTACCCTACCCACTTCCCTTCCCCCTGTCAACACAAACGTGTTTTCCACTCTCGGATGGGAGGACTGAGCTGCGTGTACATACAATCCATCTTATGCTCCACCTGATTAGCTAATGACCATTGGCAAGGTGTTTGTCTTTATGTTTTCTCTGGTGTGTGATGAGGATTAGAGCGCATCTATGCACTAGACACTTTTTGTACATACGCTTTCGGTGTTACTGCTAAAGTGTGCTCACCTCCTCGGACCCAGCAAGTTCTCTGTTGTAAGGGGCTTTTTCTTCACTCTTAGTTATATCAAACACTATTAAAAGTTATGTTTTAGCATGTCACTGCTCCTTTAGTATTTTGCCTTCTAGTCTCTGAGCAGTCTGAGGGATAGGTGCCGACGCACGAGCTCTGGGACAGTCATTGTCTCTCAATATTCTTTTTGCTGCGGCTTTATGCTTTGTGCAGACCGACGAGGAGGGCAGGGGTCAAGAATGGGTGGAAGATGATGTGGAGGACGATGAGGTACTAGACCCCAACTGGACTCAAGTTCATGCTAGTGACGTGTGCAGTTCTGAGGAAGAGGCGGTGGTCGCACAGAGGCAACAGCACAGCAAAAGAGGGAGCAGGGTGCAAAAGCGGAGTGGCAGTCCCAGAGACAGTACGCCTGCTACTGCCCACCACACCCAGGGATCTAGCACACCAAAGCCAGCTCCAAGAAGTTCATTGGTGTGGCAGTTCTTCAGACAATGTCCTGATGACAAGACACAAGTGGTTTGCACGTTGTGCCATCAAAGCCTGAAGCAAGGCATAAATGTTCTAAACCTGAGCACAACCTGCATGACCAGGCATCTACATGCAAAGCATGAACTGCAGTGGAATAAACACCTTAAAAACCAAGGAAGGTCTCAGGCTCCTCCTGCTTCCTCTTCTGCTGCTGTCTCTGCCTCTTCCTCCACCTCTGGAGTCACAGTGGCACCTGCCACCCAGCAAACAGCGGATGTGCCACCAACACCACCGCCTCCGTCATCTTCACCAAGCATCTCCATCATGTCACACGCAAGCAATCAGCTGTCCATCTCCCAAACACTGGAGAGAAAGAGAAAATACCCACCTACCCACCCTCGATCCCTGGCCTTGAATTCCAGCATTTCAAAATTACTAGCCTTTGAAATTCTGTTATTCCGTCTGGTGGAGACGGACTGTTTTAAACAGCTGATGGTGGTGGCTGTCCCACAGTACGTCGTTCCTAGTTGCCACTACTTTTCCAGGCAAGCCGTCCCTTCCCTGCACAACCAAGTGGAGGATAAAATCAAGTGTGCTCTGCGCAACTCCATCTGTGGCAAGGTCCACATAACCACAGATACATGGACTAGTAAGAACGGGCAGGGACGCTATGTCTCCCTAACTGCACACTGGGTAAATGTAGTGGCGACTGGGCCCGAGGCGGATATCAGTTTGGCACATGTCCTTCCACCACCGAGGATCGCAGGGCATTATTCTTTGCCTCCTGTTGCCTCCTCCTCCTACTCCGATTCCTCCTCCTCCTCTTCTACCACCTCCTCATCTGATCAGCGAAAGACCTTCACCACCAGGATGCTCGGACTGGGAGAAAATTTCTGTATGTGGTTAAGTAACTGGCTGAGTGATGGAAAACAGAGGGTGGTTATTAACGGTAGATACTCAGATTGGGTCACTGTCACTAGTGGGGTACCTCAGGGGTCAGTATTGGGCCCTATTCTCTTCAATATATTTATTATTGATCTTGTAGAAGGCCTGCACAGTAAAATATCTATTTTTGCAGATGACACTAAACTATGTAAAGTAATTAACACTGAAGAGGACAGTTTTCTGCTACAGAGGGATCTGGATAGATTAGAGGCTTGGGCAGAGAAATGGCAGATGAGGTTTAACACTGACAAATGTAAAGTTATGCACATGGGAAGGAATAATGCAAGTCACCCGTACATATTAAATGGTAAAACACTCGGTAACACTGACATGGAAAAGGATCTAGGAACTTTAATAAACAGCAAATTAAGCTGCAAAAGCCAGTGTCAGGCAGCTACTGGCAAGGCCAATAAGATAATGGGTTGCATCAAAAGGGGCATAGATGCCCGTGATGAGAACATAGTCCTACCACTTTAAAAATCACTAGCCAGACCACACATGGAGTACTGTGTACAGTTCTGGGCTACTGTGAACAAGGCAGACATAGCAGAGCTGGAGAGGGTTCAGAGGAGGGCAACTAAAGTAATAACTGGAATGAGGGATCTACAGTACCCTGAAAGGTTATCAAAATTAGGGTTATTCACTTTAGAAAAAAGACGACTGAGGGGAGATCTAATAACTATGTATAAATATATCAGGGGTCAGTACAGAGATCTGTCCCATCATCTATTTATCCCCAGGACTGTAACTGTGACGAGGGGACATCCTCTGCGTCTGGAGGAAAGAAGGTTTGTACACAAACATAGAAGAGGATTCTTCACTGTAAGAGCAGTGAAACTATGGAACTCTCTGCCTGAGGAGGTGGTGATGGTGAGTACAATAAAGGAATTCAAGAGGGGACTGAATGTATTTCTGGAGTGTAATAATATTACAGGCTACAGCTACTAGAGATGGGTCGTTGATCCAGGGAGTTATTCTGATTGCCGGATTGGAGTTCGGGAAGGAATTTTTTTCCCCTTAAGTGGGGAAAATTGGCTTCTGCCTCACAGGGGTTTTCTGCCTTCCTCTGGATCAACTTGTAGGAAACAGGCCGAACTGGATGGACAAATGTCTTTTTTTCGGTCTTATATACTATGTTACTATGTTACCAACTTCAGCACAGCCAGGGGTAAACGTCAGCAGGTGGTTTTAAAACTCATGTGTTTGGGGGACAAACCCCACACCACACAGGAGCTGAGCTGTGGAGGGACATAGAACAATAGACCGATGAGTGGTTGCTGCCAGTGAGCCTCAAGCCCGACCTGGTGGTGTGCGATAATGGGCGAAATCTAGTAGCAGCTCTGGGACTAGCCGGTTTGACGCACATCCCTTGCCTGGCGCATGTGCTGAATTTGGTGGTGCAGAAATACCCTAAAAACTACCCAGACATCTGTGCGCACTTTCGGCGTTCTTACCATGCTGCTGCGCTGCAGCGTAACTTCAGCCTTCCCGCTCACCGCCTCATATGCGACGTGCCCACCAGGTGGAACTCCACCTTGCATATGCTGGAGAGACTGTGCGAGCAGCAGCAGGTGATAGTGGAGTTTCATCTGCAGCACACACGTGTCAGTTGCTTTGCGGAACAGCACCACTTCACCACCAATGAGTGGGCCTCCATGCGAGACCTGTGTGCCTTGTTGCGGTGTTTCGAGTACTCAACGAACATGGCCAGTGCCGATGACGCCATTCTTAGCGTTACAATACCACTTCTATGTCTCCTTAAAAAAACACTTAGGGCGATGATGGAAGAGGATGTGACACAGGAGGAAGAGAAGGAGGAAGAGGGGTTTCAGGTGAGTCATTTAGAAGTGGCTCAGAGGGTTGGTTCCTGTACCAGCAGAGGCCAGGTACACATGTGGCCAACCAGGGCACATTTCTGGAGGACGAGGAGGAGGAGGAGGAGGATGAGGTAAAGGAGGAGGAATCGGGTTCACTGCAGGGTGGCACTCAACGCAGCTCATAGCCATCACTGGAGCGTGGCTGGGGGGATACGGAGGACACAGATGATACACCTACGTCAATTAGGACGGACTGTGCAAGTAGGTAGGGAAAGATGTGTTGGTGGAGTTCAGGGCTTATCCTTACCTGTTTGTGACAGAATCCATGGACCCTATGCGAGTCCTTACGGATCAAGTACATAATCTTGCCCAAATTGTGCAGGAAAAGGCAGAGAGCCCACAGAAGCAGGAGTTGCTTCAGACCCTACCTATAATGGCCTCTTCCTTTCAGAATCTTGAACCTCATATGTTAGGCTGCCTGATTGTTTTTCAGGGGATCTTCTATTTTCTAACATTTAAGGAGAGCTGTAAGCTTTATTTTCGTTTACAAAATGTCCATACAAGAAAAAGGGTCGGCACTGCTGAGTGTGACAAATATCCAACTGTATCCAACAGCCGCTTCACGCTACCTGCACTTTGTCAAGCCTCCCATGATGTGGTCGGGGGGTGTGCACAATTTATAACACTCCCACTAACGCGTCATGCTGAACAGGTTAGATAATCATTCCCATACATACATACCTTTTATTTCTAGTATTGAATATACTATTGACAATTTGGGAATTCGTCATAAACTTACACTTTTATATATAAAAGGGCAAATAAAAGTGTAAGTTTATGACGAATTCCCAAATTGTCAATAGTATATTCAATACTAATATGGTTGATTTTAGTATTGTACATGCACAACCAATGAGAAACATCTAGTATTGATAATATACTAAAAGGGTGGATAAGCGCGGTATAAAAGCTATTATGGAAAACGCCAGTCTCTAATCGTGCGCATCATCGCAATGATATAGTCATTGAATGCTAGGTATCAAGTCATGCGTAGCAAAATGCAACATTGCCGGCGTTTCAAAATAACTATGTACCGAGTCATGCGCAATACAAAATTTTTAAGACATCCGTAGTTGACTAAGTGCCTGATCCTGCACAGTACTGAGATATTTCAATAATAGTACTAAGTGCAATTTCATGCGCACTGGTTTGCAGACATATCCGCCGAACATCAAAGTCCTCAGACATGCGCAGTGGGACCCGAGACACTGCCGATTACTAAGTTCCTAGTCATGCGCATTTGAGTCAAATTCTTGTCTAATACTAAGTCCGGTGCCATGCGCAGTCAAGCTAATTAACCATCAAAGATTCTAAGTTCGGGCACATGCGCTAAAATGGTGATGTCAATGGCACGTCAAATTGGTGATCTCCAATAGTGAAGCCGGTTACAATGTAAACTGCTATTATTAGTCACCTAATAGGCCAATTCTAAGTTCAGCCCAAAAGAGGTGGTCAAAGGAGGATATAAATAGGACTCAACCGGTCAGCGGCATTAGACGCTACCCGTTCCCCTGAAGACGCCGGCAGTAGACCGGTGAAACATGTCAGGGGGTAGTGCCGCATGATTTTAAATGTTAATGGACTGTAAATGTAATTAGCAACATTGGTTGAGTTAGTCAGAGGTGTACGGGCAGCGCGAAGCCCGGTACACAAGCTGAGCCTATTATTGAATAGTCAAACCATTCACTACACAAACGCAATCAGTCCAAGGATTTTAAGGTGGTCAAAAATTTATGTGAATAGAAATAAAAGTTAAGTATTAAATTCAGTCAAAACCAGGTGTCAAGAGTAGGCAAAAAACCAAAATTTATCATTGGTCATTAATGCCTCTACATCTGGAGGGTCAATTTTGCTAATAATTCATACATACATAATACACACATCAAAATAAACCCATGTGAAACACGTCATATGAAAACAATTCAAACAGAAAACGCCAGGTCCTTCTTGTCGTTCAGTCCCAGAGAACCCATAGCACTAGTTTTAATAATCCATGCAGCCTCCCTCTGTAACAAAATTGGTTTTCTGACTCCTCCTTGTTCTGGCATCTGCACCACTTCTAATCCTGCACACTTCAAAACATTGTTGCTTTGTACATGTTCTGCATGTATATGTTTGATTAATCTGGTGGCCCCAATTGTGGTTTCTATCAACTTCCTGAATCTAACATAAAGAGGACTGAAGGTTTTACCTATGTAAAACCTCCCACATGGACAAAGGAGGACATACACTACAAATTGTATTTTGCAGGATATAAAATGATTAACTACAATCCATGTTCCACTTCTCCTATCCAAAGGTACATTTGTACATAAAACTATAAAACTACACATTGAGCAGTGACCACATGGAAAATTGCCCCACAGTGTGCATCTGCCTAACCTATTTGAATCAGTCTTTGGTAAGTTGCTCCTAACGATTACCAATAGTTCTGCTCCTCCTAAAACTAAGACCATGTATTCGTTTACGCCCACACTCTTTGGGTTCTGAACAACAAAGAGTAGGCATTATTATATCCTTGTTGCAGGGAGACCCACAAAAATGGGCCTTCTCTCTCCCCACGGACTCCCCTTGCCTAGCTACTGTTGAAGCGTTATTTTAAGCGGCCTCCTTGCTTCAATTAAAACTAAGCCCGCCCCTTACCCGTCTTCCTTTCTCTGATTGACATCCTGTGTGTGTGGCGGGATCGCACAAGATTGGTGCGCTTCTTGTCACTGCCCGATCCCATCTCCCTCACTCACTGCCACTTTCTTCTAAGTGCGCATGCGCTGGACAAGCCAGTGCTCACGCTGAGGAGAAGAATCGCTGGCCGGACGGGCGGGCCGGCGCGCGCACGTTGAAAATTACCGCTGCATGCGCACTGAGAGTAAAGCGGCAGTGAGTGAGGGAGCCAGAGACGGGATCGCGCACTTACAAGAAGCACACTGCTCACACACAGAATGTCAATCAGAGAAAGGAAGATGGGTAAGGAGCAGGCTTAGTTTGAATTTAAGCAAGGAGGCCGCTGCCCCCTTGACTTCAAGCTGACTCTGAGGATAGGGAAAACCGTGATTATAACTGCGTTTTTTTCAATTTTAGAACCGCAGACGGAGGAAAGAAAGCCACCATTTGGAAGACACTGGAGGCCCCTATAAGGTAATGTTTGCGGTTTAATATTTGATTTGGAGGTGCCAGGTTCCCTTTAAGTGTCAGTTTAGGTTAGGGCTCTCTGAAGACTTGAATTAGATTTTGGTCTGTTACCCCTTCCCCGACACCTTAGAGCAGACGATGACTTTAGCAGTTAGAATGGACCGACGTATAAGGGAAAGACAAAAAGAACAACTGACATTTCCACAGGTGGTGGTTAAACCCGACTCCTCACCCTTGAGAGTCAAATTGGAGAATCATCTAGAAGAGCCCATGCAGCTCGTAATGACCATGAGGTATCTAGACGTCAGAGGGGTGCCTGCCTGCTTTTATTGAGGATAATCGAATCACTGGTTACAGCAATGTCCTAAAATTCCTCCCTCCTGGAGATCTCCACGTCCTGACTTCCAGAAGGATAAAGTGCTCCCCAAGGTGGTTAAAGAGAAAGTATTGTTACCTGTGGTTATTTCTTTGATTCTGGGTCCGCCAATTTTATTGACCACGATTTTGCTCTTTCGCTTGGTGTGCCCATTTTGTCTCTTGCTAACCCCATTCATATTATTGCTATTGACTCCACTCCTTTGGTGGGCGGAACAGTAGAATATTGTACCCCTGAGGTGACCTTGATTGTGGAGTCTGGTTCTTTTTTAATTTTAAAGAATTTACCCATGGAGATAGTTCTTGGCATGCCTTGCTCCAAGTTCATAACCCAGTCATTAACTGGTCCATGGGTGAATTAGAGAAATGGGGGTTAAAATGTGATTCATGCTGTCTACCTGTTATTCAGGCTGGAGTCATTACAGAGTTGTACGTGGGAAGAGTCGAAAACTCTTCCCACGTACATCAATGACTTCACTGATATTTTTTCCATGTCTGATGCTGATTTCCTTCCCCCTCATACAGCATATGATTGTGCCATTTATTTTTTTCCAGGATCTAAGTACCCTAGGGGTTGTATTTATAATTTGTCCGGTCCGGAACAGAAGTCTATGAGGGACCACTTGAGGGAGAGCTTACAAAAAGGACATATTAGACCCTTGGTGTCTCCTATGGGGGCGGGGTTTTTCTTTGCTGGAAAAAAGGACTGTGGACTGCGACCATGTATTGGTTATAGAGAGTTAAATAAAATTACTATTAAAAACCAGTACTTTTTGCCTTTAATTCCAGACGTGTTTAATCAAGTTCTTGGAACTCACTGGTTCACTAAACTATACCCCTGAGGGTCATTATGAATATTTGGTGATGCAGTTTGGTTTAAGTAGTGTTTCGGCGGTTTTCCAAAATGTCTATTTGGATGATATTCTGATTTATTCACCTGACTGGGATTCTTACGTTATTCACACTAGACAGGTACTGGGTTATTCGCTAAAGGTGAGAACTGTATATTTGGAGTGCAGAAAATTTCATTTTTGGGATATATTCTCGCACCCCAATCCTTTAAGATGGATCCGGGAAAGGTGCAAGCTATTTTAGAATGGGTGAGACCCTCCTCTCTTAAAGTGTTACAATGCTTTCTCGGTTTTTCTAATTATTGCCGGAAGTTTATTAAAAAGATTTCTTTTATTGCTAAGCCTCTTACTGACCTGACCAAGAAGGGGGCGGATCTAGTGACTTGGTTGCAAAGGGCCATAGAGGCTTTTGAAACACTCAAGAGGTATTTCGTTAAGGCCCCAGTATTAGTTCAACCTGACCAAGAGAGGCCTTTTGTGGTTGAGGTTGATACGTCCGAGGATGGGGTAGGGGCAGTACTCTCCCAGGGGTCATCAACTCACACTAACCTGAGTCCTTGCACTTTCTTTTCTTGTAAGTTCTCTGACGAATAATATTGGTAATAATATTGGTAATCGAGAGTTACTCGCTATTAAATGGGCCTTTTAAGGAATGGCATCATTTTTTGGAGGGGGCTCAACATCGTGTTACAGGACTTACTGATCTTAAGAATTTTATGTTTTTGGAATCTGCTAAATGTTTGAGAAAGTCAAAGCGGATGCCCTATCCCGGAGTTTTTGTGACTTTCAGTCTCCTGATACTCCACCAGAACCTATTTTGCTGGAAGGTATCATTGTGGCCTCGGTCTCCTCTGATTTGACAAACGAAATTACTGCTGGACAACACTTGGCTCTGCTACAATCCCCTAAAAATAAGTTGTTTGTCCCTGGTCATTTGCGTCTCCGACTGTTAGGGGAGTACCACAATTCTGTTTTTAGTGAGCATCTGGGCATTATTGCCACCTAGGAACTAGTTTTCAGGTTTTACTGGTGGCCCACTTTGTCTAGAGATATCCAGCCATATGTATCCTCTTGGGAGGTTTGTGCCAGGTCTAAGACTCCTGGGTCCCGTCCAGTGGGTGAGTTGCGACCGCTGCCCATCCCTAGTAGGCCATGGTCCCATATTTCCATGGATTATATTACCAACTACCCATTTCGGAGGGTAAGCCGGTTGTGTGGGTAATCGTTGACAGGTTTAGCAAAATGGTTCATTTCATCCCCAATGCTAAGACTTTAGCTTCCCTTTTCGTGGATCATGTAATACGTCTGCACGGAATTCCAGAGAATGTAGTTTCGGATAAAGGCATTCAATTCGTCTCCAAATTTCAGAGAGCTTTTTGTTATAAATGTAACATCTCTCTGTCTTTTTCTTCGGCCTTTCATCCTGAAACCAACAGTCAAACTGAACGTTTAAACCAGTCCCTGGAACATTATTTGAGGTGCTACTTCCCCGACAACCAACATCTTTGGTTGAAACATTTGTCCTTGGCTGAATTCGCCATTAATAATCAGATGAACTCATCTACTGGTATATATAGATTACTTTGTAAGATGGACCGAGCAATCATAACCGGATATCAAATTCAAATAAAATTTAAATACATTTATTAAAAGATAAAAGATACCTAAAACAAATAAGCGATTGCACATACAAAAATAACGATGATCTCTTACAATTGGGGATAACGCTGCTTCACTCAAATATATTGCTTCAAGTCCATGCAAATATACTAATAGCGAATATAATGTACTACTTGAGATCGAAATAAAGTGCAATTCTCAGAAATAATGCACGTATTCCTCTTCCAAAGATATGTCTCCTTTAAGAAGCAGGAAACAGCAGTTGTAATTAGTCCAACATATTCACCTCAATCACAGCATGTGTTAGTATACCAATGTATAATAAGACATGGTTCGATAAAAGTCCGGCTCTCAGTGACGTCCCACTGGGCCTGGATTAGCGATACCACAGTTACCTTTCCAGATGATTTTCATTGTTATTTCTTTTCCAATAAGTGGAGCAGGTAGGTAAAGAGGTATGTTCTTATCCTCAATGGTTGTAGAACCTGTAGAATATCACATGTTGTGTCACATGACTTGAAGGTGGATTCTTCCAAACAGGCAAAGTCTTTGTTTGGCTAGCCAAAAAAGGGAATTAAAAGACAGTCCAACGGAGAATAAAATTTTATAATAGTCCTTCTTGGGTGTAAAGCTATCAACCATACGCGTTTCGGGGCCCACTCCTGGCCCACTCCTGGCCCCTTCCTCAGTGGTAGCTTGCCATAATGATTATCCCCCTTTTTATAATAAGTCTGGACTGCCTGCAAGACCTGGAATGTATGTTAATTCCAAAACCAGAAATGGAGTATGTCCAACATAATTTTAAAACCCTTTTACAAGTCAATGGGTTGAAGGAAACCATGTATAAGTCTATATCATGAATTGGATCGCAAAAAATCTTCAAAACACACAAATTTGTGTATGCGTTTTCATTGCGTTTTTGATGCGGTTTTTATGCAAATTGCGTTGTTGACACGTTTTTAATACAAATTGCATTTTTTTATGCAAATTGCATTTTTTCTCTCAATACTGCTTAAAAGATCCCAATATGATGCTCAATCATCGCAAAGGAACTCAATATAACTCACATATATATTTGAAAAAAACTCAAAATACATAAAACAAGGCACCTCCAATATAACATCAATCAAGAGGTATCCATTCAGGTGTCTAAAAAACTCACATCCATAGACATTTGTTTATAGGTATGGAAGTGGGGGACCAGAGTGCGTAAGAACAAAGAACCTCTGGTCGCCCATCGCTGGGGGCACCCACCTACAAAAAACCAAATATTTTCAATTTGGCATTTAAGCCACCAGGTACCAATGTATTGAAGTCAAAAATAAATCTTGACTCTAAGCGGGATATCTTTTTAATAAAATCCCCGCCTTTCCAATCTGGATTGACACTTTGTATAGAAGCGAATGAGAGACCAGTTGGATCCTGATTGTTATACATTTTCAAAAACTGTATGGTTTTCAAAACCATTTTTGATCTTTGTTACACATTCTGAGATCCTCTTTTTTAGTGATCTTTTAGTACGGCCCACATATTGTTTATTACACGGACATTTTTAGATCTAAATAACATTCTTACTACTACATGTGAGGAATTCTCATATCTTGTGTACAAAGGCATTAATATTTGAGGAAATTTTTGTAGTCTTCCTGGGAAAATCAGTGACCCTACAGTTATAACAGTTATAACAGCTATTACATCTAAAGAAGCCATTTAATTTTAGCCAACTACCCATTGGGCTCCTCAGTGTCTTCTTGGGGGGTTTTACAGTTGGTGCAATCCTTAGACCCAAATTTATAGCTCTAGTATACACAATCTTAGGTGTTGTAGTCATTTGGGGTCCTATTAGTTTGTCTTTCAAAAAAAAATGCCAATGTCGATTAATGATGTTCTTAGTTTTTTTATATTGTACACTAAAAGGTTAAATGATATGTATAGGTTCTATTGTTTGTTCCTCCTCAGTTGAATTAATTCCCGTGGGCTCAAAAAAAATTTCCTATCTAGTTGTCTAACTTCATTGAGAGCTGTCTCTATGCATTTAGAGGGATATTTTTTATTCAAAAATTGTTTTTTCATAGCTTCTACCTCACACTCAAAATCCTAATTTTTGGTACAGTTGCGCTTTAAGCATCTGAACTGACCAACTGGTACATTGAGTAGCCACCTGGGAAGGTGGCAACTCTAGTGTAGGATGAAGCTATTCTTAGCTGTCGGCTTTTGATAAGTGCAATAACCTATTCAATTCCACTCTCATTTTTAAATCCAAAAATTGAACCTCTATTTTACTGATATTTGCAGCAAATCTTAAATTATACTCATTTAAATTGATCTCCTCAAGAAAAGATTTCAAAGACGCATCTCCCCCCTCCAAATGAAGAAGACATCATCTATATAGCAGTGCCATAGCACCAGGTCCTTCCCCAGCCTATGCTGAATGTAATGATCCTCCCAGTTGGACATAAAGAGGTTTGCGTAGCTGGGGGCGAACCTGGTGCCCATGGCAATGCCGGTCACTTGCAGAAAAAACTCTGATTCAAAAAAAAAATTATTGTGCTTCAAAATAAGGTCCACACCTTCCGCTATAAATTCTATCTGGTTGGTGTGGTACATTTGACTCTTTGACAACTGTTTTTTATAGCCACCATATTTGTTCTTTATTCATCTACTGGTATGTCTCCCTTCTTTTATATCTTGGATTTCATCCGCGATTTAGCTCATTCTCGCAGTTTTCCTCTCAGATTCCTGAAGCTGATTTAGTAGTTAAAGAACTTTACACAGTCTGGACCCAGGTTCAGTAGAACTTGAAAATAGCCCAGGAGGTTCAAAAGATTAATGCTGATAAAATGCACTCTCGAGGGGTAGATTTTGGATTGGGAGACAAGGTGTGGTTATCTACCAAGAATTTGTGTCTGAAGGTACCTTCGGGTAAATTTGCACCTCGATTTATTGGCCCTTATGAGATTATTGACATCATTAACCCTGTGTCTTTTAAGTTACCTGACTCCTTTTGCATTTATAATATTTTTCACAAAGCTTTACTCAAAAAGTATGTGTCGCCTGTATCTCCTGCACAGGAATCACCTCTGCCAGTGGCAGTTGCCGGTCAACTAGAATATGAGGTTTCTAGAAAGCTGGAAAGGTGGAAAGTTCGCAATTCTTTGCAATATTTAGTACACTGGAAGGGGTTTGGTCCTATAGAGAGGTCTTGGGTGCCAGCAAGTAAAATGCATGCTACAAGGTTGGTGAGGAGATTCCATTTAGCTTACCTGGGAAAACCGACTCCAGTGATTATGGGTCCGGTGGCCTCTCGTCGGAAGGGGGGTACTGTAACGGGGAGCCGACGACGTGCTCTCTCCCTGCAGCGTGGCCGGCATCTCACTTGTGAGTAGGAGCGAAGACGTGGCTGGCATCCTCATCTCCATGGTAAAAGGGGGCGGAAAGCACCCGTCGCGCATGCTTCTTTAGCATGGCCGGCGTACTCCATCACCTAGACAACGAGCGCGGGGGGGGGGGGGAACTAAGCGCTGATGTCAATGAGCTAAGGTGTATAGATATGCTAGACATGGTTCACGTGACGCTGGCCACGTCACGTGACCCATCAATTGGACCTATTTAAACAGGTAACCTGCTGGCTACAGGTTGCCTGTGGTTGGTCTTGTTACCTCACTAGTGTTCTCTGCATGTGTGACTTCTGTTTGTTTGACCTAAACTTGAATTTGACTCAGACCTTACGATACCCCTTGTACTGACACAATCTCTTGGCTCCTGACCCCAGCTTGTTTTGACTTCAATCTTGTATTACCCCTTAGTGCCTGCGTTTCCTCCTATCTCTTGACCTCGGCTTCCATTGGTCCCGGTTGCTGTTTCTTACCCGGCCTGGGAAGCTTTTCACTTCTGTGTTTTCGGTCTTTGTCTCTTGTTTTCTCCCTTTGTTGTTTTTCCTTCCTTAGGCCCCTGCACGTACGTTAGCCAGGGACTGCCGCCCAGTTGTACCCTGTTGATTAGGATGGACTGTGCAAGTAGGTTGGCATAGAGGTGAGGGTGGAGTTCAGGGCTGCACTTATCCCTACCTGTTTGTGACATCTGTTTTCTGGAACTTAAAGACAGAGAGGCCCAATAAAATGTCTCTCTCTTTCCACAAACACACTGAAGACACTGCTACTGACAATTGACTTTGGAAATAATGCAGCTTTGGACTTAATGTCTTCTGTGCGTTCAAATATGCAAATTCAGAAAAAGGCTTTTTCGAGTGTAAAACACAAGTTGCCAACCTACTATGATATTATTCTCTGCACCAACACTTGAATTGTCTGGAGATGCCCTGACACAGATTTTGGACTGGTATTTCACGTGTTTTGACTACCCTTTGGATTGTAAAGTTTTAAAACACACATTGCACTCTTGTATTTCAATATTATGAAAAACAAAACAAACACTTGAACTGTCTGGAGATGCCCTGATAAAGATTTCGTTCTAGAATTTCAAATCATCACTCAGAGATTTCAAACACTCTCTTCTGTATTATAAGTCACACGTTGCACACTTGTATTCTGTATTTCTATATTTTGAAAAAAAACAAACAAACTTTTAACTATCTGGAGATGCCCTGACACATTTTGGACTCATATTTCAAGTTTTTACTCAGAGATTTAGAACACTACCCTCTGTATTGTAAGATATGTGTTGCACATGTATATTGCTATCTACGCTATCTATCCTCTGGATGGTAAAACATGTGTTGTACAGTTTTGAGCTTATTCCCCCAACAATAATTTCTGTTAAAATTGAAAAAAAGAAATGTTCTTGCAGGTGGCTGCTTTTGAGGTTCTGCAGCTGCTGCAGCTGTGTTATAGGGCAGAAATTATAGTTAGAAGGCATTGCCAGGCACAACATGCGTCACCTCCTCACTTTTCCTTGGCTAAAAGCTTTCCCTGCCTTTCACTATTCTACACAATTCTTTTTTCTAGCTTTTCCCTTCACTGTCTCTGATCCTTGAATGGAAGTTTGATTGTGACTGTACACTGTCCCTAAGATTGATTTCTGTCAGACACTACTACACCCATCCACCCTGATTCACATCTCAACACAAACTTACATTCTAGGGCAGTGTTTCCCAACCAGTGTGCCTCCAGCTGTTGCAAAACTACAACTCCCAGCATGCCCGCACAGCAAAAGGCTGTGCGGGCATGCTGGGAGTTGTAGTTTTGCAACATCTGGAGGCACACTGGTTGGGAAACACTGTTCTAGGGCACTTCCCTGCCTGCTTACCCAGGCTGTTTGTCAGCCTGTGAACCAGTCAGGGAAAGCGGTCCTCCCACTTCCTTCTTCTTACTCTTGTCACGGGAAGGGGAGTGGGGGACAAGTGAACCCAAAATTCCATCCGCATCTCTGTCCCTGCCTACTTGCATGACTTCCTTAAGTGGCGGACCACAACTGGTTGATGGTCTCTGCTTATTTACTTGCTGGGACTTACCAGGCACGCAAATACTGAGAAGAACCCAGAATCAAAGTACTATCAGTCAAACTTACCAGATCAAAACCAAGAGAGAATCATGAAGCCAAATCAGAAAGCAGATTACTAAACAATGCCATGGGCATAAACAAGTGATTAAGTCCAAGTCTTAATACGCCATTCAGAAGCGAGTCCTAGATCCAAGCCAGGGTCAAACCAGGAGATGCAGAACAGCCAAATTAGATTCCAAGAATCAGTGCCAAAGTCAGAAGTCAGGAAGTCAGAACAATCCACAATCCAAAGCACTGGTGAAGTATATAGAACTATTCATAGGCAATCTCTGACCGGCAAATTGCCTGCTTAAATACCCTGCCCTTCCTGGTCATGTGATGAACTGCCTGGTCACGTGACCTATGATGATAGAATTCCTGATGTGGGATATCATGTCTCCATAGTAACCAGATGCTGGCAGGTACACAAAGAATCACATCTGCCGGTTCTGGTAGTGATACCTCCCTAATGCTTTTTCCCACCGACATGTGCAGTAGAGATGAGCAAATTTCTCAAAAATTCTATTCGAATGGTTCGATGAATTTTCCGAAAAGATTCGCTTTGATCCGAATATATTCTCCGTGAATCGCGTTAAAAAACTGCTATTTCTGGGCTGCAGAGAGCCTTTATAGGGGTGTAGAACACTGTGCCTTGCAGTAACACGCATAGGGAGTGTGCTGTGGTAGTGAAATAATACTGTGAGTCAGTATGACATGCAGATGACAGGCATCGCTCGTAGGATCACTGCACACTTCACTTATTTGGGCAGTCACGGGGCCAAAAACAACAAAATAACTAAAGTATGAACTCTGCCTTATAAGTCGATGTTAGCTTCAAGAAGAAGCACACTCCTTTTACACCCTTGTCAGCTGATTCCACATAGATGTCTACAGAACCTGTTCTATTAAATACATTATACAAGTAGAGCACCCCTACGACAGACTGGAGAGGGTGTCAGCAGTAAGTTTGTGTTGACGTCACTGATTAATTTGCCCTTCCTCTGATCCGTCAGAACCATAACCCACAAAAAAACGGATCCTGTCCATGGAGCATACGCCTTAAGTCGGTCAGCATTTGCTTAATAATCCATCAGTATTGCTAATGCAAAAAAAAAAACAGGAGTGGATCTAAAACAGAGATGACACGTGAATGGAATATTTGCATGTCTTCTGTGTTTTGTACCCACTTCTGCTTTTGGCTACCAAATCATAAGTCAATTCTGATGGGACCATACAGGCTTTACAGCTGCTACACAGACAGTATCCGTTGTGCCTCTCATTTTTCCTTCCTTCTGACAGATCAGAAGAAGGGTCAAACAAATGATGATGTCAGCCAGGCTGAAAGGCAAAATAGTGGCACAGTTATAAAGTGGGGAGGGTGGGAACAGCATGAGGAGACCACAAAGTGGTCCAATGATGACAGGGTCTGGCAGTGGCGGCAGCATCAGGAGGCCAAATAGTGGCACAATGAGCGAGTCTGGAGGTGGCAGCAGCAGCAGTAGCAGCATCAGGAGAAGGCCACCGAGTGGCACAGGGTGGCACAATGACAGTCTGGAGGTGGCAGTAGCATCAGGAGGACACAGAGTTGCACAATGACAGAGTCTGTAGGTGGCAGCAGCATGAGGAGGCCACAGAGTGGCACAATGACAGAGTGTGGAGGTTGTGGCAGCATGAGGAGGAACACAGAGTGGCACAATGACAGAGTGTGGAGGTGGCAGCAGCAGCATCAGGAGAAGGCCACATAGTGGCACAATGAGTGAGTCTGGAGGTGGTGGCAGCATCAGGAGACCACAGAGTGGCACAATGACCGAGTGTGGAGGTGGCAGCAGTAAGAGGAAGCCACCGAGTGGCACAATGACAGAGTCTGGAGGTGGTGGCAGAAGCAGTAGCAGCATCAGGAGAAGGACACCGAGTGGCACAATGACAGAGTCTGGAGGTGGCAGCAGCAGCATGAGTAGGAGGCCACAGAGTGGCACAATGACAGAGTGTGGAGGTGGTGGCAGCATCAGGAGACCACAGAGTGGCAAGGTGACATAATGTGGAGGTGGCGGCAGCATCAGGAGGCCACAGAGTGGCAAGGTGACATAGTGTGGAGGTGGCATCAGCATGAGGAGGTCACAGCATGAGGAGGCCACAGAGTGGCACGACGACGAGAGATTGCGGAGGCGGAAACAGCATGAGGAGGCCACAGAGTGGCTGCTTTGTCTATTCATTTATAGTTAATGTGGGACAGAACAGAAGGTTAAAATTTCTCTAATTTTTTATGTGCTGCTTAAAAGACGATTTAATAATATACTGCACTAAAGGCTTGGCAAATTAATTGCCCGTGAATTTCCCTCGAAGATTTGGATAATATATTGGCGAATTTAAGTTTACTTTCTTATAATTTTAATCAAGTTTTGGTTCAATTTAATAATAAATATTTAATAAATTTTAATAATAAAAATTAAGTGTTGCCTAAAACAGGAGAGAATCCACCAGTCTTCTGTTCATTCGACGTCATGGTTGCGATGGAGAAAGGATTCCAAAAAACAATTTCTCTCCACCTGGAGATGAATCCTGTCAAGATTGAGGCAACTGCGGTATCGGCTGCTTATCGAGCCAGATACTTCTGGGGGAACCTCCCTGGCATGAACAGGCCTCTAGTAACTACAGACAATGAGAAGATAAAGCTTCAAGATAGCTTGGAGCCCGGAAGAGTTGCGAACTTCATCAAGATTGAAACCATAACTACCAGCCCCTGGTCTCTTCGTCAGGGAAACCTCACAAGTTCCCAGTCATCATGGATGGGAAGGAGGACATCCTATGGTGCAGGGAGATGAAGAGGAACTTTATGTCACTAAAGATTTTATTAAATATAACCGCAACAGTGAAGGCTGATTACATTTTGTTTTTCGACCGAAATACGTCACAAAAGATTTTACCGCATATAACTGCAGCGCTGAATGCTGAATAAAATTTGTTTTTCAATCAAAATTATTTCCAAAAGGTTTTACCACATATAACCGCAGCACTGAACGCTGAATAAAATTAGTTTTTCGACCGAAAGACGTCAATAAAGGTTTTACCACATATAACTGCAGCACTGAACGCTGAATAAAATTAGTTTTTCTGGAGAATTGTAGACGGCTCTACTGCTTGGTTAAAAGTGGATGAGGTGCTGGATACTGCTAAAAGCTGACTCACCCAGTCAGGTAGAAGAAAACATGTAGTATAAGAAGTATAGCAGGCACACTCTTATCTGGGAACAATAGTTGGTTTATTTATTAGTATTAAAATATGGTGACAAGCTGAATATTTAAGTTTTTAGGGACTGGGGTGGGGTTGGGTGTGTGGATGTGCTTTGTTTGTGGGGGGTGGGATGTAGGGAGGTGGTGTGGTGTGGGATTGAATCAAAAGATTATATCAAAAAAGATAGTAGAAAAAAATAGTGATTGAGAAAGTACATAAAAACATATGGCAATTGTATAGAATATAGTCCTTTGTGCAAATAGTCCTTTTGGATAAAAAATGAAATAAAAAGGGAAAAAAATTTGGTAGGTTAAGGGGTTAAAAGCCTGGCTTACTGATGAAGGGAGAACAATCCCGAAACGCGTTTGAGCGTTTACTGATCCATATTGCCTGTTTGCAACATAATCCAACATAGGAGCGCCCCATAGGAAAGAGTCCCCGCTGAATCGGACGAAGAACACGCCGATCACGTGACCCAGTGACGTCCACAGCAGGGCGCGCCAACCGAGCGATACTCTCACCACGAGGGATGCCGTCCTCTTCCTACCCGGACCGCATCCCCGGCCGACCAAGAAGCAGAACCACAGAACGTGAGAAGAGAGGGTAAATGGACTCAAAGCCTGAGACAGTGCGGGACGCCGCACTTAGGCTGAAGAGCATCGCTTATTCTCCTGCACAGTATATACAACATAGCTCATCTTGACCACAGGAAAAGAGCTCCACATTGCTAAATTTTAATATCGATAACTAGCCTAAGCAAACAATTAACTTTTAAAGAACTTTTAACAATCTTATACTACAAGACAGAAGAATAACTTTTTAACCCCTTGGTTACAACTACTTACCAAATTTTTTTCCCACCAAATTTTTTTCCCTTTTTATTTCATTTTTTATCCAAAAGGACTATTTATGTTTTTATGTACTTTCTCAATATCTATTTTTTTCTACTATCTTTTTTGATATAATCTTTTGATTCAATCCCACACCACCTCCCTACATCCCACCCCCCACAAACAAAGCACATCCACACACCCGACCCCACCCCAGTCCCTAAAAACTTAAATATTCAGCTTGTTACCATATTTTAATACTAATAAATAAACCAACTATTGTTCCCAGATAAGAGTGTGCCTGCTATCCTACTTATAAAATTTGTTTTTCGACTGTAATACGTCAATAAAGATTTTACCACATATACTGCAGCGCTGAACGCGGAATAAAATTTGTTTTTCGACCAAAATACGTAAAAAAGACTTTACCACATATATACTGACCAAAAAAATAAACGCAACACTTTCGGTTTTGCTCCCATTTTGCTGGATCTGAACTCAAAGATCTGAAACATTTTCTACATACACAAAAGACCCATTACTCTCAAATATAGTTCACAAATCTGTCTAAGGGATCATGCACACAAACGTATTTTCTCTCCGCTTCCGTTCCGTTTTTTTTTTTGCGGACGGTATGTGGAACCATTTACTTCAACGAGTCCACAAAAACATCGGAAGAAACATTCTGTTTCCATATTTCTGTATTTGGATTCCACAAAAAAGTAGTGCATGTCCTATTATTGTCCGCAAATCACGTTCTAAGGCCCCTTCAAAGTCAATGGGTCCGCAAAAAATACAGAATGCGCACGAACAGATCCGTATGTCATCCATATTTTGCGGATCCATACTGTAGAAATGCTATGCCAAGCCCATATTGCTCACGTGCTTGGTGATTAATAAGTTACTGTTTCCATTTCCGATCTGCAAAAAACGGATCAAATACGGAAACCATATGGATATCTTTTGTGAAATAACAGAACGGAAGAGGACTTAAATCTGAGGAAAAAAACCTCAGATACAGAACAACAGATCAGTGAAAAACGGTCATGTGCATAAGCCCTAAATCTGTGTGCATGAGCCCCAAATCTGTGTTAGTGAGCACTTCTCCTTTGCCAAGATAATCCATCCCACGTTATAGGTGTGGCATATCAAGGTGCTGAATAAATAGCATGAATATTGCACAGGTGTGCCTTAGTGTCGGCATTTGAACCCGTGACCAGCCACATCCCAGGTGGTAGCCCTGCTTACTAGGCTACCATCCTCTCTGGACATTTCTCCCTGAAGCCTATTATTTAACCTCAGTCTTGCCAAGCCTTGCTCATCACCCTTGATTCCCCACACCTGGTACTTCCCTATATAAGTCCAGCCCCTTGCACTCCAGCTTGCTGATTATTGAGCTCCTGAGCCTTGATCAAGCGACGCCTCATCTGCTGCTCTTGCTACTACCGTAAGTCCACTGCTGACCAGGAATTGACTACGACTACTCTTCTGCTTTGTCCCTACCTACTGAACTGCTACCACCATTGCCAATCCGGATTGCCTGACCACGCTTACTGCCGCCTGCCCTGACCCACCGCCTGCCAACCGACTATGCCTCTGCCAGACTTCCTGCACCTACTACCTGCCTGCAGTCCTTGCCACTGGGCTCCACTCCTACCTCCAGCCAGCTGTCCTCTGACTCAGGTGAGCCTGTAGGATTGTTACACTTAGACTTCTCACAATAAAAGGCTCTCTGAAATGTGCAGTTGATCACACAGTACTATGCCACAGATGGCGCAACGTTTGAGGGAGTGTGCAATTGACATGCTGACTGCAGGAATGTCTACCAGAGTTGTTGCCCATGCGATTAATTTTCATTTATGTACCATAAACCATCTCAAAAGGCGTCCAGACCGTCCAACCGTCCTCACAACCACAGACCACATGTAACCACACCAGCCCAGGACCTTCACATCCAGCATGTTCACCTCCATGATCATCTGAGACCAGTTACCTGGACAGCTGTAGCAACAATCGGTTGGTATAACCAAAGAATTTCTGCACAAACTGTCAGAAACCATCTCAGGGAAGCTCATTTGCATGCTCTTCGTCCTCATCGGGGTCTGGACATGACTGCAGTTCGTTGTCGTAACTGACTTGAGTGGGCAAATGCTCACATTCAATGGCGTCTGGCACGCTGGAGAGGCATTCTGTTCATGGATGAGTCCCGGTTTTCACTGTTCAGGGCAGATGGCAGACAGCGTGTGTGGCATCGTGTGGATGAGCGGTTTTCTAACGTCAACGTTGTGGATCCAGTGGCCCATCGTGGCGGTGGGGTTATGGTATGGGCAGGCGTTTGTTATGGACAATGAAGACAGGTGCATTTTATTGATGGCCTTTTGAATGCACAGAGATACCGTGATGAGATCCTGAGGCCCATTGTTGTGCCATTCATCCACGGCCATCACCTCATTATGCAGCAAGATAATTCACGTCCCCATATTGCAAAGATCTGTACACAATTCCTTGAAGCTGAAAACATTTCAATTCTTGCATGTCCAGCATACTCACCGGACATGTCACCCATTGAGCATGTTCGGGATGCTCTTGATCGGCGTATACGACAGTGTGTTCCAGTTCCTGCCAATATTCAGCAACTTAGCACAGCTATTCAAGAGGAGTGGCCTAACATTCCACAGGCCACAATCAACAACCTGATCAACTGTATGCGACGGAGATGTGTTGCAAATGGTGGCCACACCAGATACTGACTGGTTTTCTACCCCCCAGTAAGGCAAAACTGTGCACATTTCAGAGTGGCCTTTTATTGTGGGCAGTCTAAGGCACACTTGTGCAACATTCATGCTGTCTAATCAGCACCTTGATATGCCACACCTGTGAGGTGGGATGGATTATCTCGGCAAAGGAGAAATGCTCACTAACACACAGATTTGTGAACAATATTTGAGAGTAATGGGTCTTTTGTGTACGTAGAAAATGTTTCAGATCTTTGAGTTCAGCTCATGCAAAAAGAGGGCAAAATTGAAAGTGTTTTTTTTTCCGACTGAAATACGTACATAAGGATTTTACCACATATAACTGCAGCGCTGAACGCTGAATAAATTTTGTTTTTAGACTGAAATACGTCACAATAAGTTTTACCACATATTACTGCAGTTCTGAAAGCGAATAAATTTTGTTTTTCAAACTAAATACTCCAATAAAGATTTTACTACATATAACTGCAGTGCTGAACACTGAATAAAATTTGTTTTTCGACCAAAATACGTCACAAAAGGTTTCACCACATATAACTGCAGCGCTGAACACATTTTTTTTTTGCTACTAAAGAACGTCACTAAAGGCTTGGGACTCTCCACCTCGGCTTGCCACAAGCCATCAGTTCTCTGAAAGGTGCAGAGTCCACCACTTAGAAAGGGAGGGACTGCAGCACCAGCAACTTGGACAGCAGCACGTTCAGCTTCTGCTCTGTTGGATGCGTGCACTCATACTGTTGTCTCTTGGCAATCGCTTCTGTGATAGATTGCTGACGGAATGACTGACGAGGAGTAGGAGTATCAGGAGCATCAGGACCAGCAGACGATGGTAGAGCCTTGATTGCCTGAAATCGGGTGCGGCATGCCACTGGGTAATGCAGCGGTTGCTGTGGCAGGCTGGACCACCACATTGGAGCCATAGTTCTCCCAGGCCACTTTTTGGTGATTCTGCATATGTTGACACAGGGCCGTGGCCACGCTGGACCGTCTGCCCACAGATTCTACATATGGCTATGTTCACCTCCTCCGGAGGCTGTACAAAAAACTGCCACATCGCAGAGTAGGGGATTTTACTGACAACACTATGCACTGACTGACTGTTACCGCCGCTGCTTCCGGGAACCCTTGGACCCCTCCTTAATAAGGATACATTTTTATAAAAATAAATTCATCTTTTTCTACTGAAATACGCGGCGCTGAACGCAGAATAAATGTATCGTTTTCTACCGAAATACGTCACTAAAGCTTTTATCACAAATATTATTGCAGCGCTGAATGCTGAACACTGAATATATTTTAACTAAAGGTTTTGCCACATATAACTGCAACAGTGAACGCTGAATATATTTTGTTTTTCTACTGAAATAATGATAACTGCAGAAGTGAAACGCGTATATATTTTTCGTTTTGTACTGAAATAGGCCACTAAACTCTTTCACCACAAATAAATGCAACAGTGAAGTGTGTATACATTTTTTCCTTTTTGTACTGAAATAGGACACTGAACGCTTTCACCACATATAACTGCCGAAGTGAAATGCATATATATTTTTCCTTTTTGTACTGAAATAGGCCACTAAACTCTTTCAACACAAATAACTGCAGAAGTGAACTGAGTAAAGCCACTAAAGGCTTTTCAACATAGCACTTGCACCCCAATAACAAGAACAAATTGCTAGAATGACAGAGCTGTATAATGGCTTTTTGGATCCCCAAATAATTTTTCCCTGCACTTGTAAATCGCTTTTTTTTTTCACAATGAGGTTTTTCTTGCAGTGTGCCTAGCAGCTTCAGATGTCTCTCCCTGCACTAAGATGCTGTGAAATGATTCCTCACTATCGTTTCCCTGCACTTTTAAATTGCTTTTTTTTTCAGTATGAGGTTTTCAGTATAACTCTCCCGCCTGCAACGTCTGTCCCTTCACTCAGAAAGCTGGTAAATGTCTGAATCCAAGATGGCTGCAGGTATTTATAAGGCTGTGACATCACAGGGCTGGCTGGCTATTGATTGGCTGCATGCATGGCATTATGGGTCAGCACGCCTTCCCAGAGTTCCTTTCCCCGTGTCCCCACACATGTAGCCGCCATTGTAGCCGCCATTTTAGGAAAAATTGCGATTCGTTACCATGAAGCGCGAGGAAATTTGCATTCTTTGCTTGACACATTTTTCCTGAAATTCAGATCGAATTCCACTTCGTCAGCTTCGATTTGCTCAACTCTAATGTAATTGTAAAGCTACACCTTCTTGCTTGTTGTTGCAAGAACCGGATACCTTGAATAGACTAGGCACAAAAACGTATCCCTATTAAAAATAGTCTTTATTATAATTATTTAAAACTAAACCCAATGTTAAACACCAGACCGTGAACAAAATCACTATCTAAGAAAGAGAAAGGGACAGTCACAACCATACGGAGGAGAGCACAGGACCGGGTCGCTGGATCCTACTTGCGCTCTACCACTGCCTCAAGGTATAAGACTGGCTCACTTTCCCTAAATGTCCCTACTTAGGTGAGGACTGCCCGGATCATTCGTCCAAAGAAATGATATAGTACAGTGTTCCAGCAGTATCGCTACAAATCATGCACATTAACCATGTTAAGTTACATCCCAACGCGTTTCTTTTGGCAACGGCCAAATCATCAGGGGAGTAAAACAAATCAACAGAGTAAGAACAGTGCATTACTTATCTGTTTGAAAAGATGCGCAGCACCAGGTTACCGTTCCCATGTTAGGTCGCGCTGCTGTATGGCATATGGTATTGCCCAACTGGCGTCTCAACCACTGTTTGTGGGAGACATCCGTACGTCTTGCATGTGGCAGCCTTATTCCGGGACGCTCTGCGGGTTTTAAATACCCTTGTCGTCCCGCTCTCAAGTATGGACCTCCTCCTGAACTCACCTGTCTAATCACGGAACGGTTCGAATCGCGTCATCGGTCACATGACTGCAACGTCAGAGGTCACGTGACCGCTACTGTTGATCACGTGATCGCAGGTCCTCTATACTTTGTCAGAGTTCCGTTTCCACAATGGCTTCGTGTAGATGGGGCGTGTAATAGGGTTATACACACGCCTCTTATTCGCCACGAAGGAAAGACGTACCCCCAGAAAAAAGAAATGAATGAGTGAAATATGTAAATTATGCATTCTAAAGGGGGCATTTTTAAAAAGGATTTTTAGCAGGTGTCTCATGTTATATTAATATTTGCACTTATCACGGACCGAGGTAAGTATGTACTTCTACTCACTGTTTCATACAACACTATATCACAACCCAGAGAAAGGAAATACTAAGCTACACCAAAGGATGTTTATAAAGTGTTACTTAATTAGTAAAACGTTTTTTAGGATATTGCTATAATGTATAGAGATATGGTAAATGACATTCTATGATAGCCGACCAGGAACACTAAATAGTGTTCCACCTATACCAGCGCGGGGTGATGATAAAACTCCATCAGGTATACCACAAATCATCAGAGATCGACATAGGAATCCTAAAAATTTGATGTCTCAGCTAAAGAAAATTAATCACCTCAGTATGCCCAAAACCATCAATCCTAGATAAAGAAAGGTAATATATAGGCCGCCAGAGGTGGGTAATTCACTCAAATATAGCAACCAAAAGACAGCTGTTCATTCAAGCCTTTTGGAGCTACTGTCTTTAATTCAAAAATCCACCATGTTTCACGTTGTAGCACCTTTCGTTCCCAATTACCTCCTCTTTTTATTGGGGTTACTTTCTCAATCCCATGAAGCGGAGTTTAGAGAAATCTCCGCCGTGTCGTTCTTTTATATGGGTGGCAATGGGGGTACTTCTTTGATGTTTGATGTCTCCCACATGTTCTCCCGTTCTTCTTCGTAGCTCACGGGTGGTTTTACCGATATATTCAAGGCCACATTCACAGGTGGCTCTAGAAATGACCCCTTTGGTCTTACAGTTAATAAACTGTTTGATCTCATATTTCTTGCCTGTATTTGTTCCAGTGAAATAGTGGCCCTGATCAATATATCGGCACATAACACATTGACCGCAATAAAAACAACCCGTGGTTTTCGAAAGCCACGTGGGAGAAGCCATACTCTGTTCCTGAAAGTGACTATGGACCAAGCGGTCCTTCAAATTGCGGCCACGTCTGTATGTCACTTGTGGTGTCGCTGCTATGACATCTCTTATATCTGGATCCATCAACAGGGTTTCCCAATGTCTATTAGGAATTGAGTGTACCTCTTTCGCAGCCATGTCAAAGTTTCCAATAAGACGAATCTGTTTCGCCTCTAATGGCTTATCTTTAGGATGCAGTAGATCTGTCCGTTTGGACCTACAAGCCCTCTTATATGCTTCTCTGAGTACTGGATCTGGATACCCTTTTTCCTGAAAACGCTGTCTTAGCTCTTTAGCCTGTTTTCTGAAGGTTTCATCGTCTGAGCAATTTCGCCGTATCCTCAGATACTGCCCTATCGGGATACCTTTTTTCAATGAAAGTGGATGGTGACTCTTCCAGTTGAGGAAAGCATTGGTTGCTGTAGGCTTTCTATATGTTCTAGTGCGTAACGCACCATCCTCACCCTTGTACAGTTCTACATCCAAAAAAGGCAAAACGTCTTTTCTAAAGTCAGAGGTAAAGTGCATACCTATATCGTTAACATTTAGAGTATATAAATACTCCTTAAAGTCACCCTCACTGCCACGCCAGATCACCAAAATGTCATCGATGAACCGATACCAGCTAATGATGTTATCAGTATGGGGGTTCACCGTGTTTCCAAAAATGAGGGTCCTTTCCCACCAGCCCAGGAACAGATTTGCATACGACGGGGCACACGAACTCCCCATCGGTGTGCCCCTGAGCTGGTGGTAAAAGGACCCCCCAAAAACAAAGAAGTTGGATGTTAAAGTAAATTCCAGGAGCTTCAAAATAAGCTGACTATGGGCTTCAAAATGACATCCTCTGGTCCTCAAGAAGAACTCCACTGCCTGAAGACCCAAATCATGCGGTATTGAAGAGTACAAGGCCTCGACATCAATAGAAGTCAAGGCCATGTCTTCCTCAAGAAATACTCCTTCCAATTGTGCCAATAAATCACTGGTATCTCTAATATATGAAGGTAATGATTTTACAAAAGGGGCCAAGATCCTATCCACATAAATACCAACATTTTGAGTTAAACTATTTATGCCAGCCACTATTGGGCGCCCTTTGAGGGGTTTGTACCCTTTATGTATCTTGGGGATACTATAGAACGTGGCTACTGTTGGATTTTTGTTATACATAAACTCATATTCATCTTCTGAAATTAGATCATCTTTCTTGGCTTTGTTCAAAATATGTAACAATCTTTGTTGATACTTTGATGTAGGATCCATCTTAAGTTTCTCATAGGTATGTTTGTCATTAAGGAGGTTCAGACACATATCTTTATACTCCGAAGTCCTCATCAGGACAATATTACCGCCCTTGTTTGAGGGCTTCAGAGTAATACTATTGTCTTTTTCCAGAGATCGCAAGGCCTCTAATTCAGATTTTGAACAGTTGAATACCGGTCTCTCTATTGTTAGAATTTCTAGATCTTTTGTGACTTGCAAAACAAAGGCTTCAATACACCCTGGATCTCCCACTGGGGGCATTTTTTTACTTTTCAATTTTAGATCCGAGAAAGGGCCCTTGCCATCAGGGGGTCCACCTTCACTTAGACTAAATAAAAGATGTACATCTTGCAAGATCTCAGGTGGTACACCTAGTTCTTTAGACTCACGCTTATTTTTGCGGGCATAGTATTTATGCCACTGCAATTTTCTTGCAAAAAGATGTACATCTTTAACCCAGTTAAATAGGTTAAAGTTAGATGTTGGGACAAATGACAAGCCTCTAATTAGAATACCCATCTCTGAAGGGGTTAACTGACGGTCCGTTAGATTTATTATCTCGTTTCTGATTCTTGTTGGTTGGGCGGGGGGTGGGGGGGCTGGCTCCGATTTCTCAATTGGTAGGTTTTTCCTCCTTCTAAAAAATGTTGTTGATTCTTTTCAAACAGATAAGTAATGCACTGTTCTTACTCTGTTGATTTGTTTTACTCCCCTGATGATTTGGCCGTTGCCAAAAGAAACGCGTTGGGATGTAACTTAACATGGTTAATGTGCATGATTTGTAGCGATACTGCTGGAACACTGTACTATATCATTTCTTTGGACGAATGATCCGGGCAGTCCTCACCTAAGTAGGGACATTTAGGGAAAGTGAGCCAGTCTTATACCTTGAGGCAGTGGTAGAGCGCAAGTAGGATCCAGCGACCCGGTCCTGTGCTCTCCTCCGTATGGTTGTGACTGTCCCTTTCTCTTTCTTAGATAGTGATTTTGTTCACGGTCTGGTGTTTAACATTGGGTTTAGTTTTAAATAATTATAATAAAGACTATTTTTAATAGGGATACGTTTTTTTGTGCCTGCTCAACTCTAATGTGCAGTAAAATGCGCACTATTTTACTGGATTCGTTTGAAGTGAACCGGAAAAGCTTCGGGTTCATCTGCCAGACAAATCTTTGATAAGTTTTTTTTCCAAAGGAGCTGCCAAAAATGAAAGGTGGAATCTGATTGGTTGCTATGGGCAACTAAGCCAGTTCTAATTTAAACCCAAATAGTAAATATTAATTAATAACTCTTAAAAAGGGTAAAACATATTGACCAAAATTTACCTCTAGCATGAAATACGAGTCCTGAAAAAACATTCTTAGAATCGAATCAATAAGTAAAAGCATTCCAAAGTTATTACCATTGTAAGAGGGTGCAAGGTTGCTGGCCTCGGTGAGGTGAGAGCCGGGGTTTTTGTCTGCAGCAGCTTATGCTGCTAGACTTTGTTACTTAGTTTGGCTGCAAAGCTAATCCGGGCCGGCTCTTACTGGGAGTAGGTAAAGTGTAGGGTGGGTGCCTACTCCCCACGGTCCAGTCCTGGTTTTGGGCTGGATATAAAACACAGCCAGCAGCTGTGTCTGGGGGGTGATTATCCTGGAGCCTGCTAACAGGACTGTGAGGTTCTCTGTGCTGGAGGACGGAGCTCAGCAAGGTGGTGTTTCCCTGCAACCTGAAGGTGGAATCGCCTGCGGCTGGGCCGACTGCTAGGTGTGAACCCGCACCTAAACCACCCAGGTGACTGGACCCTGTGTTGGCCTGTTTTTGTTTTGCCACGTTATTTCCGTTGTGTGTGAACTGTCACCAAAGAGACTGTTTTTCATTTATGGTGTGCAAGTGTGAATAAAACACTGTTTGTTGCACAATCTGGACTCCTTGTTTTGCCTCTAAACTGCACCCGCACCGCTGTCTACCAGAGCGACTCCCCACATTTGGTGTCGGATGCGGGCATGCGCAGTGAGGCTGGCGTGAACGCCGAAGTTTTGTTTTTCTAAAGTGCATGGAATATATTAAGCCAGCAAAGCTGCAAGCAGGAGTTTCTGGCAACATGGAGGCTGCTGTGAAGGCTCTCATAGAGGCTAACGTGCAGCAGCGGGAGACTAACCAGCTACTGCTACAACATGTGATGGCGTTACAGGCGGCAGGAGCGTCCCACCACGTCCATGATGCCCGGAAAGCGGTCCGTGCGGCGATCCCAAAAATGACCCCCGCAGGCGGCGTTGAGACGTACCTGGCGGTTTTTGAGAAGGTCGCCGTGAGGGAAAAGTTACCCGTGACCAGTGGGCTGAGGTGGTCGCTCCTTTCCTGGCTTCCGGACCCCAGCAGGTGTTTTTCGACTTGTCGGACGACCAAGCGGCAGATTATGACACCGTGAAAGGAGAGATCCTCGCCAGACTGGGCGTGAAGCGTGCTGGTCCGCGCCCAAAGAGTCCACCAGTGGGACTTTAAAGCGACTGAACCCGCTAGGCCGCAGTACTACGATCTGCTGCACAGGCTGCAAAAGTGGCTGCAGCCCGATCTACTAAGTCCCACTGCCATGCTGGATCGACTGTTGGCGGACATCTTTTGGAGGGCCCTGCCTTATCCCCTCCAGCACTGGATCGGCCAGGTATCGCCCACCAATGCCCTGGAGATGGTCGACCTGGTGGAGCGCTACGAGGCCACCAGAAACCTGCAGGGGACTCTTGCGGGAAGGGGTCAGTCAAACCCCGGAGGCCTCTGCCCCAGTTCCGACGTCCGGCGACAGAGCGGCCTGCACGGAATATACCCCCTGCGAGTCCGCCTCCCGTGGTATGCTGGAGGTGTCAGGAGCCAGGCCACATCAGGGCCGACTGTCCGCATCGGGATGAGCCGATGGATATGAACTACGGGGTCGTCACTCCCTGTATGCACGGAAGCTGTGCGCAACTGGCACCCGTGAGGTGCAGGACCATAACCACCTGTGTCAGGTAGAGGTGGGAGACTCTCTGGCGGTGGCTCTGCTGGACTCCGGGAGTTTAGTCTCCTGGTAAGGGCTGCCCTTGTACGGCCTGCGGAGTATACTGGCCGTAAAGTCGAGGTCCTGTGCATCCATGGAGACCTGAAAGACTACCTCACTGCACTAGTGACTTTGTCCACCGCGGCTGGTAGGTGGACCCACGAGGTGGCTGTCGCTACTAAACTCCCACACGAACTGATACTTGGGAGGGACTTCCCGGTTTTCCGGCGCTGTGGCCGGTAATAAAGGTATCTGAGGGACCCGAGACAGGGGTGACCCTAGTGGAGTGGCCTGATACCACTGGAAGGCCAGAACCCTGGGAGCCCGAGTCTGAAGGGCCGGCGGTAGGGGTGACCACTGCTCCAGCGGTAGAGGGGAGACAACCCCACTGAGTGTAATGGTGGGAGACACGGAGGACTTGCCACCGGGACCTGAGTTGGCAGACCTCAATGTCTCCGGGGAAAATTTTGGGACCGCACAACACCGGGACCAAACCCTAACCAGGGCCTGGGAGAATGTGCTGGAAATTGATGGTAAACCCCAGAAACCAGGGGCTGAATTAATGTTCCCACGATTTATTGTTCTGCAGGATATGTTGTATCGGGTGAACCAAATCCGAGGCGAACCTGTTGAACAGTTGGTGGTGCCCACAGCGTATCGTAAGCTTGTCATGGAGCTTGCCCACCAACATGTTCTTGGGGACACCTGGGGTGGCAGAAAACCCAGGACCGCATACTGCAGCGATTTTATTGGCCCAGTGTGTTCAAGGAGGTAGAGAATTATTGTAAGTCCTGTCCGACCTGTCAGATAACTAGCCCCCAGCCACATTTCCGTAGTCCTCTGGTACCTCTGCCAATCATTGAAGTACCGTTTGAGCGAATCGCTATGGATTTAATTGGGCCTGTACCAAAGTCTGCCAGGGGCCACCAACACATTCTGGTAGTTCTCGACTATGCCACTCGGTATCCGGAGGCGGTGCCTCTGCGACATACCTCAGCTAAGCTCATTGCCAAAGAGTTAATGGAGATGTTTTCCCGTGTGGGCCTGCCAAAAGAGGTTCTGACAGACCAAGGGACCCCTTTTATGTCCAAAGTAATGAGGGAACTGTGTAAATTGTTGCGTATAAAGCAGTTACGGACGTCCGTTTACCATCCGCAAACAGACGGTCTTGTGGAGAGGTTTAACCAAACTCTAAAAAATATGTTAAAGAGGGTGGTGTCTAGAGATGGGAAGGACTGGGATCTGCTTCTGCCCTATCTCATGTTCGCAGTGCGAGAGGTGCCCCAGGCCTCTACTGGGTTCTCGCCCTTCGAACTGCTTTATGGCAGACACCCTCGGGGCCTGTTGGATATCGCCAAGGAAGCATGGGAACAACAGCCTGTCCCCCACAAAAGTGTCATTGAGTATGTCGCCCAGATGCAGGAACGGATGGAAAGGGTGTTGCCCTTGGTCCGGGAGCATATGGAGGCAGCGCAACAAGCCCAGAGTAGGGTGTACAACCGTCAGGCTCGAGTGCGGGACTTCAATCCGGGAGATCGGGTTTTGGTTCTGGTACCCACCCTTGACAGCAAATTCCTAGCTAGGTGGCAGGGCCCCTATGAGGTGATCGAGAAGGTAGGGAAGTGAATTACAAGGTACACCAGCCAGGGCGGCGCAAGCCGAGCAGGTGTACCACGTGAATTTACTTAAGCCGTGGAAAGATAGGGACGCGGCCGACGACCACAGCCCCGGCCAGGGCTACTAGGTGAAAAGGGTCCAGCCCCACAGTTCGAGGCCTGTGAAGCCGTAACCACGGTAAAAATTGCAGACAGCCTGTCTTCCAAACAAGTTCAGGAAGTCAGGGAGTTCCTCAGTCGGAACACGGATGTGTTCTCGGACCTCCTGGCCGCACGTCTCTCATCCGACATGACATCGTCACTGAGCCTCAGGCCAAGGTCCGGTTAAAACCATACCGGGTACCCGAGGCTCGGCGGCGGGCCATCGCGGAGGAAGTGCAGTTAATGTTGAAGCTCGATGTCATTGAGGAGTCGAAAAGTGAGTGGGCCAGTCCCATAGTCCTAATACCCAAGCCGGATGGGGCGTTGCGGTTCTGCAGCGACTTTCGCAAGTTAAATGAAGTATCCAAGTTTGTCGCGTATCCCATGCCCCGAGTAGGCGAGCTTGTTGAAAGTTTAGGACAAGCCCGTTATTTTTCTGTGCTGGACCTCACTAAAGGGTACTGGCAGGTACCCTTAGCGGAGTCGGCTAAGGAAAAAACCGCATTTGTTACCCCGCAGGGCCTGTATCACTACAAGGTGTTACCCTTTGGCCTGCATGGCGCCCCGCCACTTTCCAAAGGTTAATGGACATAGTGCTGCGACCACATCGTCGGTGCGCCTCGGCCTACTTAGATGATGTAGTCATCCACAGCACCGACTGGGAAAGCCATTTACCCAAGGTGCAGGCGGTAGTGGATGCCCTGAGGAAAGCCGGACTCACCGCTAACCCAAAGAAGTGCTCCATAGGGTTAGAGGAGACAAAATATCTGGGATATGTTATTGGGCGGGAGTCATCAAACCTCAGGTAACTAAGGTAGAGGCCATTCGTAACTGGCCCCGACCGGTCACCACCAGGCAGGTAAAGTCGTTCCTGGGGATTGTAGGATACTACATGAGGTTTGTGCCCCACTTTGCCACAATAGCAGCGCCATTGACAGACCTGTTGAAGGGGCGAAAGTCTGGGAGGGTTAGCTGGAGTGAGAAGGCGGAGGAGGCTTTCTCCGCGTTGAAGTCGGCCCTGTGTGGGTCCCGGTTTTGGTGACACCCGACTTCAACAAGGAGTTTGTCGTACAGACCGACGCCTCGGAGGTAGGCCTCGGTGCGGTACTGTCGCAGGAGGTCAACGGGGAAGAACATCCCGTTGTCTTCCTGAGCCGTAAGCTCAGCCCCGCCGAGTCCAGATATAGTATAGTGGAGAGGGAGTGCCTGGCTATCAAGTGGGCACTCGAAAGTCTCCGCTACTACCTGTTAGGGAGGAGGTTCCGTCTGGTGACCGACCATTCCCCCTCAAATGGATGAGTCAGGCCAAGGAGAGGAATGCTCGGGTCACCAGGTGGTTCCTATCGCTTCAAAATTTCAAATTCTCCGTGGAACACAGGGCAGGCCGCTTGCAGGGCAACGCAGATGCCCTGTCCGCGTCCACTGCCTCACGTGTGTTCACCCCTCAGGGTTGAACAAAGGGGGTGTGTAAGAGGGTGCAAGGTATCATATGCGATGGCAGGTACGTGTCACCGAGGTTGCTGGCCTCGGTGAGGTGAGAGCCGGGGTTTTTGTCTGCAGCAGCTTATGCTGCTAGACTTTGTTACTTAGTTTGGCTGCAAAGCTAATCCGGGCCGGCTCTTACTGGGAGTAGGTAAAGTGTAGGGTGGGTGCCTACTCCCCACGGTCCAGTCCTGGTTTTGGGCTGGATATAAAACACAGCCAGCAGCTGTGTCTGGGGGGTGATTATCCTGGAGCCTGCTAACAGGACTGTGAGGTTCTCTGTGCTGGAGGACGGAGCTCAGCAAGGTGGTGTTTCCCTGCAACCTGAAGGTGGAATCGCCTGCGGCTGGGCCGACTGCTAGGTGTGAACCCGCACCTAAACCACCCAGGTGACTGGACCCTGTGTTGGCCTGTTTTTGTTTTGCCACATTATTTCCGTTGTGTGTGAACTGTCACCAAAGAGACTGTTTTTCATTTATGGTGTGCAAGTGTGAATAAAACACTGTTTGTTGCACAATCTGGACTCCTTGTTTTGCCTCTAAACTGCACCCGCACCGCTGTCTACCAGAGCGACTCCCCACACCATATAAAGTGACAGATTTGTAAAAGGCTCGGTCAGGAAGGTGAAAACTGATTCTGTCTGGGAGCTGTATTACACATAGCATATGTAATCATAACTTTTTGTAGACAGTTACTACATCACAGTGTAAAGTGTAGAATTAGACATTAAAGGGGTTTTCCGAGATTTTTATACTGATGACCTTTCCTCTGGATAGGTCATCAGTATCTGACCCCTGTAGATCAGCTGTTTGAGAAGGCAGCGTTCTTCTCTCAGCTTATTCTAAGTCGAGTGACGGCACATTCATGTGTCAAGTGGCCTTGGAGAAACTCAGCCCCTTTGAAGTCAATGGGGCTGAGCTGCGATATCAAGCACAGCCTCTATACAATCTACGGTGCTGTGCATGGTAAGCTGCAAGAAGGTCAACGTGCACACAGGAGTGCCGCAGCCTTCTCAAACAACTGATCGCTGGGGGTCCCAGGTGTTGAACCCCACCGATCAGATACTGATGACCTATCCAGTAGTCCTATAGAGATCGCCTTGACTTGTGGCAGACAGGCCCAAGTAATAATGTAAAAACTGTATTTGCCAAGAATCTCAAATTTATAAAATAAGCGTACCATTAGTACCAGAATATTTTCTATTGCTATGGCGTTATTGTACTTTATTTGGTTTCAGAGTGCTGTTGCATTGTATATTTTTTTCTTTCTAGCCAGTGGATAGGTCATCAGTAAAAAATCTTGTAAAACCCTTTTAACTTCCAAAGCTCATATATCTATTGATTGAGCCACAATGTAGCAACTCCTAAAGGTGCAGCTGACTGCAATTCAACTGTTATTATGCATCCTTGCACACTTTTGAAAACAATGGGAATCACATGTGATTATTTTTTAGTTTTCATCATCTGTGGCCCTAAAATGTTTTGTTTAAAATAAAACTGAGATAGGAAAATACTTGCAAAATAAATCACTTGTTTTGTGTTATTGACGTTCTCTAATAAGCTCTATTACAAAAATGTCATGTTCATGTTACTTGTTTTCCTTTGTCACAGAAACACTTAAAATGATTATTTATGAGACTCAGATGATTTATTGATTGATAGTAATAATCCTTCTAAGCATGAAAAGAATAAGAATGACAAGGCCATGTATGCCAAACATACTTCTGAATTATAGATAAAGTTTGAAAGGGTTCCATAAAATGGAATACATAAACACAATTACTACTATACCATTATAGGATTTCTGACATTTCCTGAACTTCGTTTCAGTTCCAATTCTATTGATTCACCAGTCAGATTTGATTAGGTCCGAATATATTCAACCTAAAATGAAAGTTCTCAGATTGCCCTGAAAAGTTGTGTATACTCAGGGAGCCTCCTTTTTCTCTTGATCATCTTTGAGATGTTTATACATATTGAATGGAGTCCACCTGTGGTAAATTCAGTTAATTGGACATGATGTGGACAGATACCCCCTGTCTATATAAGGTCAGACAGCTGACAATACATATCAGAGCAAAAATCAAGCCATGAGGAGGAAAGAATTGCATGAATAACACAGAGACATGAGCACCATAATTCTTAAATAAGAAAAGTTTGGAGCAACCAGGCTTCGTCCTAGATCTGGCTTCCCCACAAAACTACTGTAAGTAATTGGAAGAAAATGGTCTTGGTAAGAAAGGCGACTATGAACTCTGGTTGAGACTTAAAGATCCTGTGTGCAGAAGGTCAACCATCACTGTGGCATTTCACCAATCTAGACTTCATGGCAGAGTGGCCAGATTAAAGCCTTTCCTCAGTAAAAGACACATGCAAGTTTGCAAATAAACAACTTAAGGACTCTCAGACTGTGAGAAACAAGATTCTCTAATCTGATAAAACCGAAATGGAACTTTTGGCCTCAGTTCTGAGCATCATGTTTGTAAAATACCAGGCACTTCCCAATACCATCCTTACAGTAAAGCATGATGGTGGCAGCATAATGCTGTATTGGTTTTTTCAGCAGCTAGTACATGGAGACTGGTCAGGATTGAGGGAAAGCTGAATGGAGCAAAATACATAAATACTCTGAGGCCTCTTGCACACGACTGTATGGCTTTTTCAGTATTTTAAGGTCTGCAAAATATACGGGAGATGTCCGTTTGCATTCCGTTTTTTGTGGAACGGAACAGCTGGCTCCTGAACATTACTATCTTTGTCCGTTATACGGACATTAATAGGACATGTTCCATCTTTGAACGGAATGGAAGTACCTTCCGTTTTTTTTGCGGATCCATTGAAATGAATGGTTCCGTATATGGTCCGTATACGGAACGCAAAAAACGGAATGGAAACGGAAAAACAAAACGTTTGTGTGCAAGAGGCCTTAAGAAAAACCTGATCCAGTGTGCCTTTGACCTCAGAGATTGGGCTGAAGGTTTACCTTCCAACAAGACAACAACCCAAAGCACACAGCCAAGACAACTCAGGAGTGTCTAAGAGACAACTCTGTGAATGTCCTTGAGAGACCCAGCAAGAGCCCTGACTTGAACCCACTCGAACCTCCTCCCCCGATGGTCTCCATCCAACTTGACAGAACTTGAGAGTATCTGCAGAGAAGAATGTCAGAAAATCCCTAAATCCAGGTGTGCAAACCTTGTGGTATCATACACAAAAAGACTGGAGACTGTACTCAGTGCCAAAGGTGCTTTGGACGGAACCACCAGGTCGCTACCTCCTAGCATAGTCTCTGTTCAGTGAGTGCTGACCCACTGGTGTCAAGAAACACTGATGCAAAGCAATGACGGATCAGGCAAAACTGTAGTCAGAGAAGCCAAGATCAGGGTCAACATGAGTAACTAGCAGTGGCAGAGAAGAGTTAATTCTAGGGATAGGCATAGGTTGATATACAGATAAACTAACAGAAATATGGCATACCTTTGCAGGAATCTAGCTACTAGATTCTGTTGCACCAGTACCCTTCCACTGGGGAAGATACCTTAAAGGGAATGTGTCACCTTTTTTTCTGCCAGATAAAACAAGATGGTGACACAGATCCTTTTTTTTCTAATCTGTTTTTATTTTCTGATTGCAGATTCCATCTTGCCTGAGCTGTTTTTAACAGCATTTAGAACGCATTAAGGAAATTGCTTTATTGCAGCCACATGGGCCATAGGCACAATGGACAGGAGGGGATCTTATTGACTTATATGGGAGAATTTCCTAGGCATGCTCTGTGACATGTGCAGAGGTCATTGTACAATAGATAAGCTCTGACCTATTACTCTGACCTATTGTGAATGGTGGATCTTGTGTTATCTATATGCAGAGGTGATGTAATTACAGGCAGGATTAGAATGACAGATAACCTAGTAACTGCAGTAAAGTGATCTGTACAGACCAGGAAGTGGCGTCTATTATTAGGCTTAGTGGGCAGTGCAAAAACTGCAGGATTTTATGTTTTTTATTTAAATATAGATATTGACATGGAAAAAATAACATAACTAAACATTTTTTTTAACAACAAAGTTATTTGAACAATAGGTCTTTTTCTGAATAAACATTCCATTTAAATCCACAAGGGAAGCCTGGATCAGATAGAGGTGTGTACATGCTGGCCCTTTTTAGTACCAGCCTAATCCCCCAGCTGGGCCTGTAAAAAATCCATGTTCCCCTCCACCACCTCTTCCTCATCCTCCTCAAGTTTTGGCTCCTATACTTGCTATTGCATGTGCCCGTCCCCAACAACAACATGGCAGTGAGCAAGATGCAGGGAGCATATATTATTTTCCACAAAAGCAGCACAGCCACGATGTTCCTTCCATTGCACTATGTTGTCCAGTTGTAATTGAAGGGGACATATCCAGTGGAAAATTTGCAGCTCGATGCTCAATAGCAACTGATCTACTGTGTGGCTTATCTAGCCCAGGCTTATCAGCTGTAAGACAGCATGTCAGTTCTTCAACCTATATATATGAAAGAAGTGAGAGGCAATAAAAGCAAAATTCTGTATTGTTTCTGTTTGGGATATGAAGATGTCCATTTAGATCAGGGTTTCCCACCTACCAATCATTTTTTCAGCATTTCCTTAGTATTGAGCAGGTGATATAATTAGTGTCCATGCATCAGGACTTACCACAGGTATTCATTCTGTGGGATATTCTCAAATCCTGACCAGTAGGTGGGTCCCGAGGACAGGAATTGAGAAACCCTTATTTAGGTAGACATGGAGTAGGTGGATATGTACCTGGTGTGGGAACCAGGCCTGCACAGCTATAGAGGTGGCAGTAGCACCTGGTCTCATTGTTGTGGTGCATTGTCACAACTACCACACAAAACCATACCATGAAGGACATATATTGTCTCTGTCCATAATTGCTGCTCCATGTTAATGGTGGCATGCACAATGACAATTTTGAAAGGGCAGTCCACCACATTAGAGTACTATGCAGGGATGACTTTTTGACAAATAATTGTAACTAGGTATCCTCCATAGAAAATGCTAGGAGTTGACTAAAGGCAATGGAATCCATCATGTAATATGACAGCAACTGCTCCATCAGCAACTCCGCAATTGGCACAAAATCGGATTACTGGGTATGTGTTGTTGTTTCCTGCCCACACATTTCGTTAGCAGTGACTTACAGAGGAGTGCAGAAGGAGAAGTCGGAGCAGAAGGAGCAATAACTGATGATGTTGACAGTGATGATGATAACCATGTGGCCTGACTTCTAGAATGATGATGGGAAGGAGGAGGAGGACATTGCTGGCCAGTTTGATTTTTCCCATGTGAGCCTGTGATGCTGATTCATTTTTTTGAAAGAAATATGTAGTTCCTACATTTGTGCCTAAACAGCCATGTCTTATTCCTTGCTGCCACAAACACCCTCCTTCTTTGATGTCATCACCTCCTTGTCACCCTGAGCCAGTTCTTGGGTCCCATCCAACACAGGATCATTGTTATTGTCACTATCCCCACCACTTTTCTCAGACTGATATGTTATTGGTTCCTTCTCCCTCCTCTTGATTCCAACTTCTATATGTACTCATAGTTCCACTACCACCTCAGCTAACAGTGCCCCTACCACCACAAATACCATGGCTAGTGCCACTACTACAACATAGCTAAAGATTTCCAACATCATGTCCTCCTCTACCTAAACCTCCTCTTCATAATTCATGGTAGTCCTGACTGTTTTTATGACTCATAAACAGGAACCTTATCTGGAATATCTTAATTAGCAACTGGGTTGTTGGAGGTCTCCGACTAGGAGGGTTGACTAGGAGGAGTGAAAACACATATGAAGCATAAGAAATAAGAGATCATCTAGCCTGTGATATAATTTGCTTCCTCTACAATATTAATCTGTTGAACCGGGGGTGAGGGACAACTATGGCCTGCCACAACCACTGGCTGGATGGCTAGTGCCAATAGTGCTGCTGCTACTTGCGCTACAGCCACCCAGATTCTGACTGTTGTGGGGAGTCGCTCTGGTAGATAGCGGTGCGGGTGCAGTACCGAGGCAAAACAAGGAGTCCAGAATGTGTAATAAACAGTGTTTTATTCACACTGACACAAAAATAAACGACAAACAGTCTCTTGGTGGTAATTCATGCACATCAGAAAAAAGGGGGCAAAAGAAAACAGGAGCACAGGTTCAGTCACCTGGGAGGTTTAGGTGCAGGTTCGCACCAGGCTGTCGGCCCAGCCGCAGGAGAATCCACCTTCAGGGTGCCAGGAACAACAACACCTCCTTGCTGAGCTCTTTCCTCTAAGTCAGAGAACTCCACAGCCCTGTTTGCAGCTCCAGGACAATCACCACCCAGCTGCTAAGGAGGCTGCCTTTTAAAGGCCCGGATAAAGTCCGGCCTGGACCGTGGGGAGTAGGCACCCACCCAGCTCTTTGCCTACTCCCAGTAAGAGCCGGCCCGGATTAGCTTTGCAGCCAAACTAGGTAACAAAGTCAAACAGCACTAGCTGCTGCAGACACATAAAACCCGGGCTCTAACCTCACCGAGGCCAGGAACCTCGGTGACACGTACCTGCCATCGACTATGATACCTTGCACCCTCTTACACACCCCCTTGTTCAACCCTGAGGGGTGAACACACGTGAGGCAGTGGACGCGGGACAGGGCATCTGCGTTACCCTGCAAGCGGCCTGCCCTGTGTTCCACGGAGAATTTGAAATTTTGCAGGATAGGAACCACCTGGTGACCCGAGCATTCCTCTCCTTGGCCTGACTCATCCACTTGAGAGGGGAATGGTCGGTCACCAGACGGAACCTCCTCCCTAACAGGTAGTAGCGGAGAGATTCGAGTGCCCACTTGATAGCCAGGCACTCCTCTCCACTATACTATACCTGGACTCGGCGGGACTGAGCTTACGGCTCAGGAAGACAACGGGATGTTCTTCCCCGTTGACCTCCTGAGACAGTACAGCACCGAGGCCTACCTCCGAGGCGTCGGTCTGTACGACGAACTCCTTGTTGAAGTCGGGTGTCACCAAAACCGGGGACCCACACAGGGCCGACTTCAACGCGGAGAAAGCCTCCTCCGCCTTCTCACTCCAGCTAACCCTCCCAGACTTTCGCCCCTTCAACAGATCTGTCAATGGCGCTGCTATTGTGGCAAAGTGGGGCACAAACCTCATGTAGTATCCTACAATCCCCAGGAACGACTTTACCTGCCTGGTGGTGACCGGTCGGGGCCAGTTACGAACGGCCTCTACCTTAGCTACCTGAGGTTTGATGACTCCCGCCCGATTACATATCCCAGATATTTGGTCTCTTCCAACCCAATCGCACACTTTTTGGATTGGCGGTTAGTCCAGCTTTCCTCAGGGCATCCACTACCGCCTGCACCTTGGGTAAATGGCTTTCCCAGTCGGTGCTGTGGATGACTACATCATCTAAGTAGGCCGAGGCGCACCGACGATGTGGTCGCAGCACTATGTCCATTAACCTTGGAAGGTGGCGGGGCGCCATGCAGGCCAAAGGGTAACACCTTGTAGTGATACAGGCCCTGCGGGGTAACAAACGCAGTCTTTTCCTTAGCCGACTCGTTAAGGGTACCTGCCAGTACCCTTTAGTGAGGTCCAGCACAGAAAAATAACGGGCTTGTCCTAAATTTTCAACAAGCTCGTCTACTCGGGGCATGGGATACGGCACAAACTTGGATACTTCATTTAACTTATGAAAGTCGTTGCAGAACCGCAACGTCCCATCCGGCTTGGGTATTAGGACTATGGGGCTGGCCCACTCACTTTTCGACTCCTCAATGACATCGAGCTTCAACATTAACTGCACTTCCTCCGCGATGGCCCGCGCCGAGCCTCGGGTACCCGGTATGGTTTTAACCGGACCTTGGCCTGAGGCTCAGTGACGATGTCATGTCGGATGAGAGACGTGCGGCCAGGGAGGTCCGAGAACACATCCGTGTTCCGACTGATGAACTCCCTGACTTCCTGAACTTGTTTGGAAGACAGGCTGTCTGCAATTTTTACCGTGGTTACGGCTTCACAGGCCTCGAACTGTGGGGCTGGACCCTTTCACCTAGAAGCCCTGGCCGGGGGCTGTGGTCGTCGGCCGTGTCCCTATCTCTCCACGGCTTAAGTAAATTCACGTGGTACACCTGCTCGGCTTGCGCCGCCCTGGCTGGTGTACCTTTGTAATTTACTTCCCTACCTTCTCGATCACCTCATAGGGGCCCTGCCACCTAGCTAGGAATTTGCTGTCAAGGGTGGGTACCAGAACCAAAACCCGATCTCCCGGATTGAAGTCCCGCACCCGAGCCTGACGATTGTACACCCTACTCTGGGCTTGTTGTGCTGCCTCCATATGCTCCCGGACCAAGGGCAACACCCTTTCCATCCGTTCCTGCATCTGGGCGACATACTCAATGACACTTTTGTGGGGGACAGGCTGTTGTTCCCATGCTTCCTTGGCGATATCCAACAGGCCCCGAGGGTGTCTGCTATAAAGCAGTTCGAAGGGCGAGAACCCAGTAGAGGCCTGGGGCACCTCTCGCACTGCGAACATGAGATAGGGCAGAAGCAGATCCCAGTCCTTCCCATCTCTAGACACCACCCTCTTTAACATATTTTTAGAGTTTGGTTAAACCTCTCCACAAGACCGTCTGTTTGCGGATGGTAAACGGACGTCCGTAACTGCTTTATACGCAACAATTTACACAGTTCCTCATTACTTTGGACATAAAAGGGGTCCCTTGGTCTGTCAGAACCTCTTTTGGCAGGCCCACACGGGAAAACATCTCCACAACTCTTTGGCAATGAGCTTAGCTGAGGTATGTCGCAGAGGCACCGCCTCCGGATACCGAGTGGCATAGTCGAGAACTACCAGAATGTGTTGGTGGCCCCTGGCAGACTTTGGTACAGGCCCAATTAAATCCATAGCGATTCGCTCAAACGGTACTTCAATAATTGGCAGAGGTACCAGAGGACTACGGAAATGTGGCTGGGGGCTAGTTATCTGACAGGTTGGACAGGACTTACAATAATTTTCTACCTCCTTGAACACACTGGGCCAATAAAACCGCTGCAGAATGCGGTCCTGGGTTTTCTGCCACCCCAGGTGTCCCCAAGAACATGTTGGTGGGCAAGCTCCATGACAAGCTTGCGATACGCTGTGGGCACCACCAACTGTTCAACAGGTTCACCTCGGATTTGGTTCACCCGATACAACATATCCTGCAGAACAATAAATCGTGGGAACATTAATTCAGCCCCTGGTTTCTGGGGTTTACCATCAATTTCCAGCACATTCTCCCAGGCCCTGGTTAGGGTTTGGTCCCGGTGTTGTGCGGTCCCAAAATTTTCCCCGGAGACATTGAGGTCTGCCAACTCAGGTCCCGGTGGCAAGTCCTCCGTGTCTCCCACCATTACACTCAGTGGGGTTGTCTCCCCCACTACCGCTGCAGCAGTGGTCACCCCTACCGCTGGCCCTTCAGACTCGGGCTCCCAGGGTTCTGGCCTTCCAGTGGTATCAGGCCACTCGGCTAGGGTTACCCCTGTCTCAGGGCTATTAGACACTTTCACCTCAGGCCACAGTGACGGAAAACCAGGGAAGTCTCTCCCAATTATCAGTTCATAGGGTAGCTTTGTGGAGATCACCACTTCACAAGTCCAGGTGCCGGCCGCCGTGGACAGAGACATTACAGCAGTGGGATAGTCCTTTAAGTCTCCGTGAATGCAAACCACACCCACTTTCCGGCCCGTATACTGGGTGGGCTGTACCAGGGCAGCACTTATCAGGGTTACCAGGCTCCTGAGTCCAACAGCGCCACTGCCAGGTTATCCCCGACTTGCACCTGGCACAGATGACGATTGTCTATTGTCTCGGGGTGCCGGTCGCACACAGTCTCCGGGCGTACAAGGAGTGGCGACCCCCGTAGTTCACCTCCATCGGCTCATCCCGATGCGGACAGTCGGCCCTGATGTGGCCTGGCTCCTGACACCTCCAGCATACCACGGGAGGCGGACTCGCAGGGGGTATATTCCGTGCAGGCCGCTCTGTCGCCGGACGTCGGAACTGGGGCAGAGGCCTCCGGGGTTTGACTGACCCCTTCCCAGCAAGACTCCCTGCAGGTTTCTGGTGGCCTCGTAACGCTCCACCAGGTCGACCATCTCCAGGGCATTGGTGGGCGATACCTGGCCGATCCAGTGCTGGAGGGGATAAGGCAGGGCCCTCCAAAAGATGTCCGCCAACAGTCGATCCAGCATGGCAGTGGGACTTAGTAGATCGGGCTACAGCCACTTTTGCAGCCTGTGCAGCAGGTCGTAGTACTGCGGCCTAGCGGGATCAGTCGCTTTAAAGTCCCACTGGTGGACTCTTTGAGCGCGGACCAGCACGCTCACCCCCAGTCGGGCTAGGATCTCTCCTTTCACGGTGTCATAATCTGCCGCTTGGTCGTCCGACAAGTCGAAAAACACCTGCTGGGGTCCGGAAGCCAGGAACGGAGCGACCACCTCAGCCCACTGGTCACGGGGTAACTTTTTCCTCACGGCGACCTTCTCAAAGACCGCCAGGCATGTCTCAACGTCGCCTGCGGGGGTCATTTTTGGGATCGCCGCACGGACCGCTTCCGGGCATCATGGACGTGGTGGGACGCTCCTGCCGCCTGTAACGCCATCACATGTTGTAGCAGTAGCTGGTTGGTCTCCCGCTGCTGCACGTTAGCCTCTATGAGAGCCTTCACAGCAGCCTCCATGTTGACAGAAATTCCTGCTTGCAACTTTGCTGGCTTAATAAATTCCATGCACTTTAGCAAAAAACTTCGCGTTCACGCCAGCCTCACTGCGCATGCCCGCATCCGACACCAAATGTGGGGAGTCGCTCTGGTAGATAGCGGTGCGGGTGCAGTACCGAGGCAAAACAAGGAGTCCAGAATGTGTAATAAACAGTGTTTTATTCACACTGACACAAAAATAAACGACAAACAGTCTCTTGGTGGTAATTCATGCACATCAGAAATAAGGAGGCAAAACAAAACAGGAGCACAGGTTCAGTCACCTGGGAGGTTTAGGTGCAGGTTCGCACCAGGCTGTCGGCCCAGCCGCAGGAGAATCCACCTTCAGGGTGCCAGGAACAACAACACCTCCTTGCTGAGCTCTTTCCTCTAAGTCAGAGAGCTCCACAGCCCTGTTTGCAGCTCCAGGACAATCACCACACAGCTGCTAAGAAGGCTGCCTTTTTAAAGGCCCGGACAAAGTCCGGCCTGGACCGTGGGGAGTAGGCACCCACCCAGCTCTTTGCCTACTCCCAGTAAGAGCCGGCCCGGATTAGCTTTGCAGCCAAACTAGGTAACAAAGTCAAACAGCACTAGCTGCTGCAGACACATAAAACCCGGCTCTCACCTCACCGAGGCCAGGAACCTCGGTGACACGTACCTGCCATCGACTATGATACCTTGCACCCTCTTACACTGTGCAGGTGACAGTGCTTGGGTGTTTTGTCCATCCATTGCCACTCTGTCTTTTACCAGACATTTTATTTTAACCCTATACTTATCAAGAAAACAACAAAAAGTCACACAGTCTATCTAATAAAAGTTCACTGTAGAGTCCAGTACAATATAACTTTGATGCAGAACAATACATGAATTCATGTATTAGCTCCAGGATCAATACTAACAGGATTAAATGTAACAGATTTGTTGTGTTTGTGAACTATGTTCTTATGTTGGCAGTCCGTTCCCAACCACCACTGCCCTCCCTCTGTTGAGCATGCATCTCCATTTACATAGCGTTGAGGTGGCAGCAGCATGAAGAAGCCACAGAGTGGCCCAGTGAGATAGTGTTGAGTTAGCAGCAGCATGAGGAGACCACAGAGTGGCAAGTAGTGTTGGGCGAGCATGCTCGGCCGAACTCTAGCTCAGCTTCAGCATCTCGATGTTCGGCACATCGCGGTGATCGGCCGAACACCAGATGTGCTCCAGGATGATGCTCAAGTCTCTTCTCCGCACGTTTGTTGACTGCTACACAGCCAATAAACATGCGGGTAAGTACTGCCACTAACTGTGATGCCGTAGCCATGTTGGTTACTGGCATTACAGTGACTGGCTAGCCGACACGCGTAGTCGGGTGCTATATAGCACCCAATAACACGTGTTTGGCTCAGTCTTAGTAAGTGAGAGCTGTGCTGAAGAAGGGACAGATAGTGTAGGGAGTCTTTTTAAGGACTATTGTATCTGACAGCAATATAATTATTAGTGCAACCTGTGCTAAATTGTTGCAGAATTGTTAGAGACCCAAAAGTCCATTTAAGGACAATAGCTGTATCTGGCTGTAATATATATTATTTGTGCAACCTGCGCTAAATTGCGTGCAATTGTTAGTCTCGCTTCTGTTAGTGACACAACCTCTGTGACATCTTTTATTTTACATTTGCACAGCCTAAATATCTGTGACATTCAGTGCAATAGTCTGACCAGTGGTGACAGCGACATTACCAGTGCCACATCTCCTGTATAACGTTTGTGCATCCTAAATATCAGTGACATTCATTCAGTGTAATTTTTTATTAGCCGATGGTGACAGCGAGATTACTTGTGCTATATCTCCTGTATAACGTTTGTGCATCCTAAATATCAGTGGCATTCATTCAGTGTAATTTTTTATTAGCCGGTGGTGACAGCGACATTAGTTGCACTATACCACCTGTATAACATTTGCACATCCTAAAAATATCTGACATTCTGTGTACTTTATTTGCGTATACACTTACAAAACCTGCGCTACTGTACTTGTGACATACTTGCAAACATATATACCATTTAATATACGCAAGGCTAGCAGTAGGGGACGGGGAAGTGGGCGTGCTGCTGATGGTGCATGCAAAGGCCGTGGCCCTGGGCTCGGTGAAACTGTGCCTGCTGCCAGAGCACAAGAAACACACACTCATCCACGATACCTAGCTTCATGTCCCAGTTTGCAGGGCGGCACAGGACACCATTCTCAAAATCAGACCAGTGCAACCAGGTGGTCGGTTGGATTGCAGCAGATAATGCTTCTAGTCGGTTAAGCACCACCCTGTCTTCCACAAAGTCCAGTCTCAGTAGCCAAGAGTCTGGTCAACAGAATCCTCACCCTGATACTCCCTCCATTCACCATGGAAAGTCTTGGCAAACAAGTGATCCCACACTCGGATATTCCGTGGAACTCTTTTCATCGCCTTTCCTTAATTTGGGCCTCTCAACAAGCCCCCTTGAAGAGGGACATGAGGAAATCTTGTGCCCTGATTCCCAAACTCTTGAGCATCCACTATCAGAAGAAGATGACAGTGGGGAACAGCAAGTACTGTTTCACGAGGTGGATGATGATGATGAGACACAGTTGCCAATAAGTCAACCGCAATTAGTGTCTCAAGAGGTTCATGATGAGGATGAGACACAGTTGTCAATAACTGAGGTTGTTGTTAGGTCAACAAGTCAGGAGGAGGAGCAGAGTGAGGAAGTGGAAGAGGAGGTGGTGGATGATGAAGTCACTGACCCAACCTGGGAAGGTGGCGAGCTGAGCAAGGACAGTCGTACAGAGGGGGAGGGATCCGCAGCTCCGCAACAGGAGGGATCCGCAGAACCGCAACAGACTAGAGTCGTACCCTGGGATGGCACAGGGGGTGCTACCGAAGCCAAGGATTGCGGGCCCTACTTCCATCAGGGTTTCTGCTGCCACCTACGTTAGTGGCTGCAACCCCCCCCCCCCCCCTTCTCCTCCTTCTCCACTTCCACCTCTGAATTATCATCTTGCAGCACCAGTCAGCCATCAGTCAGTAGCTGGAAGCAGTATAGCACTGCAGTGGGGAAGTGGCAACAGGCCATGCTTAAACTGATCTGCTTAGGTGACAAACAACACACCACCGCAGAGCTGTGGGTTTTATGGTGTATTGAATACACTGTATTCCCATTCACCCCTTCCATCACTAAAAAGGGTATATGCTTCAATCTCCCTTTTCTCATCCTCCTCCTCCCCTTCCATCATATCAACATGCCTATTTGGCTGCCTTTGCTCCTAATGTTTTAGAGGGTCAGCAGCAGGCCCTTGCCCATAATGTTTTTGAGGGTCACCAGCATGCCCTTACCCATAATGTTTTTGAAGGTCACCAGCAGGCCCTCACCCCTAATGTTTTTGAGGGTCACCAGCAGGCCCTCGCCCATAATGTTTTAGAGGGTCACCAGCCGGCTCTCACCCACAATATATTTGAGGGTCACCAGCAGGCCCTCACCCATAATTTTTTGAGGGTCACCAGAAGGCCCTCACCCATAATGTTTTTGAGGGTCACCAGCAGGCCCTCGCCCATAATGTTTTAGAGGGTCACCAACAGGCCCTTGTCCATAATGTTTTAGAGGGTCACTAGCAGGCCCTCGCCCCTAATGTTTTCGAGGGTCGGCTCAGCAGCAGACCATCGCCCCTAATTTTTTAGATGGTCAGCTCTGCAGCAGGCACTCGCTCATAATGTTTTAGATGGTCAGATCAGCAGCAGACCATCACCCCTAATTTTTTAAATGGTCAGATCAGCAGCAAGCCCTCGCCCATAATGTTTAATATGGTCAGCTCATCAGCAGGCCCTCACCCCTAATGTTTTAGATGGTCAGCTCGGCAGCAGGCCCTCACCCCTAATGTTTTAAATGGTCAGCTCGGCAGCAGACCCTCACCCCTAATGTTTTAGAGGGTCAGTTCAGCAGCAGACCCTCACCCCTAATTTTTTAGATGGTCAGCCCTACAGCAGGCCCTCCCCCATAATGTTTTAGATGGTCAGCTCGGCAGCAGGCCCTCACCCATAATGTTTTAGATGGTCAAATCAGCAGCAGGCACTCGCCCACAATGTTTTAGATGGGTAGCTCGTCAGCAGGCCCTTGCCCATAATGTTTTAGCTAGTCATCTCAGCAGCAGGCCCTCACCCCTAAATGTTTTAGATGGTCAGATCAACAGCAGGCCCTTGCCCCTAATGTTTTAGATGGTCAGATCAGCAGCAGGCCCTCACCCCTAATGTTTTAGAGGGTCATCGGCAGGCCCTCACCCCTAATGTTTTTGAGGGTCACCAGCAGGTCCTCGCCCATAATGTTTTTGAGGGTCACAAGCAGGCCCTCGCCCATAATGTTAAAGAGAGTCACCAGCTGGCCCTTGCTCATAATGTTAAAGAGGGTCACCAGCAGGCCCTTGCTCCTAATGATTTTGAGGGTCACCAGCAGGCCCTCACACCTAATGTTTTAGATGGTCAGATCAGCAGCAGACCATCGCCCCTCAAATTTAAATGGTTAGCTCTGCAGCAGGCCATCGCCCATAATGTTTTAGATGGTCCGCTCAGCAGCAGGCCTTCACACCTAATGTTTTAGATTGTCACCTCGACAGCAGGCCTCGCCCATAGTGTTTTAGATGGTCAGATCAGCAGCAGGCTCTCGCCCATAATGTTTTAGATGGTCAGCTCGGCAGCAGGCACTCGCCCTAATGTTTTAGATGGTCGCATCATCAGCAGGCACTCACCCATAATGTTTTAGATGGTTAGCTCAGCAGGCCCTCGCCTATAATGTTTTAGATGGTCAGCTCAGGAGCAGGCACTCTCCTAATGTTTTAGATGGTCACATCATCAGCATGCACTCACCCATAATGTTTTAGATGGTCCGCTTGGAAGCAGGCCCTCGCCTATATTGTTTTAGATGGTCACATCAACAGCAGGCACTCACCCTAATGTTTTAGAGGGTCAGCTCAGCAGCAGACCATCAGCCCAAATTTTTAGATGGTTAGCTCTGCAGCAAGCCTAGCCCATAATGTTTAAGATGGTCAGCTCAGCAGCAGGCTCTCACCCCTAATGTTTTAGATGGTCAGCTTGGCATCAGGCCCTTACCCTAATGTTTCAAAGGGTCAGCTCGGCAGCAGACCATCACCCTAATGTTTAGAGGGTCAGTTCAGCAGCAGACCCTCACCCCTAATTTTTAGATGGTCAGCCCTACAGCAGGCCCTCCCCATAATGTTTTAGATGGTCAGCTCAGCAGCAGGCCCTCACCCATAATGTTTTAGATGGTCAAATCAGCAGCAGGCACTCGCCCACAATGTTTTAGATGGGTGGCTCGTCAGCAGGCCCTTGCCCATAATGTTTTAGCTAGTCATCTCAGCAGCAGGCCCTCACCCCTAAATGTTTTAGATGGTCAGATCAACAGCAGGCCCTTGCCCCTAATGTTTTAGATGGTCAGATCAGCAGCAGGCCCTCACCCCTAATGTTTTAGAGGGTCATCGGCAGGCCCTCACCCCTAATGTTTTTAAGGGTCACCAGCAGGTCCTCGCCCATAATGTTTTTGAGGGTCACAAGCAGGCCCTCGCCCATAATCTTAAAGAGAGTCACCAGCTGGCCCTTGCTCATAATGTTAAAGAGGGTCACCAGCAGGCCCTTGCTCCTAATGATTTTGAGGGTCACCAGCAGGCCCTCACACCTAATGTTTTAGATGGTCAGATCAGCAGCAGACCATCGCCCCTCAAATTTAAATGGTTAGCTCTGCAGCAGGCCATCGCCCATAATGTTTTAGATGGTCCGCTCAGCAGCAGGCCTTCACACCTAATGTTTTAGATTGTCACCTCGACAGCGGGCCCTCGCCCATAGTGTTTTAGATGGTCAGATCAGCAGCAGGCTCTCGCCCATAATGTTTTAGATGGTCAGCTCGGCAGCAGGCACTCGCCCCTAATGTTTTAGATGGTCGCATCATCAGCAGGCACTCACCCATAATGTTTTAGATGGTTAGCTCGAAAGCAGGCCCTCGCCTATAATGTTTTAGATGGTCAGCTCAGGAGCAGGCACTCCCCCCTAATGTTTTAGATGGTCACATCATCAGCATGCACTCACCCATAATGTTTTAGATGGTCCGCTTGGAAGCAGGCCCTCGCCTATATTGTTTTAGATGGTCACATCAACAGCAGGCACTCACCCCTAATGTTTTAGAGGGTCAGCTCAGCAGCAGACCATCAGCCCAAATTTTTTAGATGGTTAGCTCTGCAGCAAGCCCTAGCCCATAATGTTTAAGATGGTCAGCTCAGCAGCAGGCTCTCACCCCTAATGTTTTAAATGGTCAGCTTGGCATCAGGCCCTTACTCCTAATGTTTCAAAGGGTCGGCTCGGCAGCAGACCATCACCCCTAATGTTTAGAGGGTCAGTTCAGCAGCAGACCCTCACCCCTAATTTTTTAGATGGTCAGCCCTACAGCAGGCCCTCCCCCATAATGTTTTAGATGGTCAGCTCAGCAGTAGGCCCTCACCCCTAATGTTTTAGATGGTAAAATCAGCAGCAGGCTCTCGCCCACAGTTTTAGATGGGTAGCTCGGCAGCAGGCCCTCGCCCATAATGTTTTAGATGGTCATCTCAGCAGCAGGCCCTCGCCCATAATGTTTTAGATGGTCAGATCAACAGGGTAACAACATTGTCCTCCTCAATGGTCTCTGAGCCAGGAGCCTGACTGCTCGCAACACCAGCACCCACGCCACTCTCCTCATCACTACTTGCCCGCTTATCAGAGGAAGCAGCAGATGACTCCTCCAGATCTTGGCTGGGTAGTAGCTGATGACTGTCCTCTAGTAGCTCGTAGCTCTTCTATCGCTGTATAGTGGAGCTGAGCCCACAGCATATAATACTTGTCTGGCTAAGGGAACAGAAAAGGAAAGAGGCAGGTTGAGGACAGGTGAGGGCACAGGGCCTGCTCCCGGTCCATGCCAACTAAGGGCTCTTTCACACTACTGTTTTTATTTTCCGTCCTAGAGTTCCATAGTCGGGGCTCTAAGACGGAAAAATACTGATCAAGATTATCCTAATGCATTCTGAATGGAGAGAAATCCATTCAGGATGCATCAGGATGTCTTCCATTCAGTATGTGAACGTTTTTTGGACGTTGACAAAACCGCAGCATGCTGCGGATTTGTCTCCGTCCAAAAATCCGGAAGACATGCCATAATGCCGGAGCCGGAATTAATGTCCATTGAAGTGCATTAATCCGGATCCAAAATTAAGCAAAACGTCGTTTCGGCGCATCGCCGGATCCGACATTTAGCTCTGCGCATGCGCAGAAGCAGTTACGATTGGGGCCCCAGTGTAAGCTGGGGCTCCGATCGATTACCATGGCAGCCAGGACACTACTGAATTCCTAGCTGCCATGGTAAGTACTCTGCAGCAGTGTACTTACCTCCGCTGCAGCCTCCGGGCGCTCCTTCATGACGTCACAGGTCCCGTGGCGCATAGATCAATGCGCCGTCCGGACCTGTGACGTCATGAAGGAGCGCCCGGCGGCCGCAGTGCAGGTAAGTACACTGCTGCGGAGTACCATGGCAGCCAGGACTTCAGTAGCGTCCTGGCTGCCATGGTAACCTGGAAGCATTTCGAAGACTGATCAGGATCCTGATCAGTCTTCAAATGCTTTCAGGCGACTTTTGTTCTGACGGATCCGGCTGGACGGAAGTGCCTGCCGGATCCTCAGAACGCAAGTGTGAAAGGGGCCTAAGGGTTGTGACACTGACACTAAGAGCTCAGGCCTGCTGCCACGCCCCCTTACTGTGCTGCGACCTGTCCTTGGACCAGAAACATTTAGGCCTCTGCCCCTCCCCTGTGCAGGGCCTGTCACTTTTCTGTTTGACATACTGTAAATAAATAAAAATGAAATTAATACACCTCAAAAAAGGCTGCAATTTTTTCACTTCACCACACAACGGCAAATTTTTTTTTTTTACACTAATACATGCCAAACAGGGCTGTAATTTTCTCACTTATCCACACAATAGATAATATGCCCTTTTTTCCCCACTTATACACGACAAAAAATTATTTAGAACATATAACTTCACTGCACAAGGCCTAAGAAGACATAGAAATATTTCCTAGTAATGCACCCTGTTATTGGCTGTATCACACAGCACTTGCACCCCAATAAAAAGAACGATTTGCTGGAATTACAGAGGTATCATCTATTACAAACCTGAAAGCAGCAGTATAATGGCAATTTGGATCCCCAGATTGTTCCTATTACCCAGGCTGTTCACTCCCCTATTGGACCCTGTTCTCCTTGTATAGTGTGGAATAATTCCTCCCTATCCTTACCTACCCTTCTAATGATCTTTTCCTGAACTTCTACAGTGCAAAATAAAAGTTTTTAAAGTCTTTCCTAACAATTGTCCCTAGCTCCTGCTGACATCTCTCCCTGCACTAAGTACACTGAAAAATGGCTGAATCCAAGATGGCTGAGGCTATTTATAGGGCTGTGACATCACAGGGCTGGCTGCTGATTGGCTGCATGCATGGCATTGTGGGTGATCCCTTGTTCCCAGAGTTCTTTGCTGCATGTCCTAACATGTGCAGCAGCCATTTTAGAAAAAAATGCGATTTGTTACCACGAAGCGTGAGGAAATTCGGATTCGGTGCACATTTTTTCTAAAATTCGGATCGAATTCCACTTCGACAACTTCAATTCACTCATCTCTATAGATGACCCCATGGTCTGTAGTTAAAGAACTTCCTGTTTACTTTCCGCAAGGTCCTAGAGGAACCCAGTCGAACACCTTCCACTGCTTTATCTTTGCTCTGACAATCTAACCGTTCTGTGCTCTTGCCTCGTTGCTGTCTTGGAACAACGAAGCCCTGGTTGCTGTCTTTTAGGAGGGACTGTGGGGAGAATTGGCAGGTCTGCTAGTCTACATAGATGAAATCTGGATCTTGTCACCTGACCTGACACCACACCTGAGGCATGTTCGCACTGTCAATCAGTGCTTGAGGGAGAACAGACAGTATGCAAAGTTTGAAAAGGGCATTTTTGACAAGATGACTGTTCCTTTTCTTGGTTACATAATTTCTGATTGTGGAATCGAGATGGATCCCTAAATGTTTAACCACTTAAGCCCCCCTAGCTTAAACACCCTTAATGACCAGGCCACTTTTTACAATTCTGCACTACACTACTTTCACCGTTTATTGCTCGGCCATACAACTTACCACCCAAATGAATTTTACCTCCTTTTCTTCTCACTAATAGAGCTTTCATTTGGTGCTATTTCATTCTTGCTGACATTTTTACTTTTTTTGCTATTAATCAAAAATTACCGAAATTTTTGCAAAAAAATGACATTTTTCACTTTCTGTTTGAAAATTTGTCAAATAACTACATTTCTATATAAATTTTTCTCAAAATTTATTGTTCTACATGTCTTTGATAAAAAAAATGCAATAAGTGTATATTTATTGGTTTGGGTAAAAGTTATAGCGTTTACAAACTATGGTGCAAAAAGTGAATTTCCGCACTTTGACTTTCTGAGCACCTGTCCTGTTTCCTGACGTACTACAATGCCCAGACAGTAGAAATACCCCATAAATGACCCCATTTCCGAAAGTAGACACCCTAAGGTATTCACTGAGGGGCATAGTGAGTTCATGGAAGTTTTTATTTTTGTCACAAGTTAGCGGAAATGTTTTTTTTTTTCAAAAATTTCATTTTCCGCAAACTTGTGACAAAAATAAAAACTTCCATGAACTCACTATGCCCATCAGCGAATACCTTAGGGTGTCTACTTTCGAAATGGGGTCACTTGTGGGGTATTTTTACTGCCCTGGCATTTTAGGGGCCCCTAAAGCGTGAGAATCCAAATGCGTAAAAATGCCCTGTGAAATCCTAAAGGTACTCTTTGGAATTAGGGCCCTTTGCGCATCTTGGCTGCAAAAAGTGGCACACATGTGGTATCGCTGTACTCAGGAGAAGTAGGGCAATGTGTTTTGGGGTGTATTTTTACATATACCCATGCTGAGTGAGAGAAATATCACTGTAAATTGACAACTTTGTATAAATTTTTTTTAAAAGTTGTCGTTTACAGCGGTATTTATCACACAAAGTATGGGTATATATAAAAATACACCCCAAAAGTCATTGCCCTACTTCTCCTGAGTACGGAGATACCACATGAGTGACACTTTTGCAGCTAAGATGCGCAAAGGGCCCTAAAACCAATGAGTACCTTTAGGATTTCACTGGGCAATTTTACGCATTTGGATTCCAAACCCTTCTCACGCTTTAGGGGCCCCTAAAATGCCGGGACAATAAAAATACCCCACAAGTGACCCCATTCTGGAAAGTAGACACCCTAAAGTATTCGCTGATGGGCATAGTGAATTCATGGAAGTTTTTATTTTTGTCACAAGTTAGCGGAAATGTTTTTTTTTTTTTTCTTTCTTACAAAGTCTCATATTCCACTAAGTTGTGACAAAAATAAAATTTTACATGGACTCACTATGCCCCTCACAGAACACCTTGGGGTGTCTACTTTCTAAAATGGGGTCACTTGTGGGGTATTTTTACTGCCCTGGCATTTTAGGGGCCCCTAAAGCATGAGAAGCGGTTTGGAATCCAAATGAGTAGAAATGTCCTGTGAAATCCTAAAGGTACTCATTGGATTTAGGGCCCTTTGCGCATCTTGGCTGCAAAACAGTGCCACACATGTGGTATCGCCGTACTCGGCAGAAGTAGGGCAATGTGTTTTAGGGTGTATTTTTACATATACCCATACTGGGTGTGAAAAATATCTCTGTAAATGACAACTTTTCCATTTTTTTATACAAAGTTGTCAATTTACAGAGATATTTCTCTCACCTAGCATGGGTATATGTAAAAATACACCCCAAACACATTGCCCTACTTCTCCTGAGTATGGCGATACCACATGTGTGCCACTTTTGCAGCCAAGACGTGCAAGGGGCCCTAAATCCAATGAGTACCTTTAGGATTTCTAGGGCATTTTACGCATTTGGATTCAAACTCCTTCTCACGCTTTAGGGGCCCTAAATTGCCGGGACAATAAAAATACCCCACAAGTGACCCCACTCTGGAAAGTAGACACCCTAAGGTATTCGCTGATGGGCATAGTGAATTCATGGAAGTTTTTATTTTTTGTCACAAGTTAGCGGAAATTTTTTTTTATTTCTTTTTTTTCTTTTTTCTTACAAAGTCTCATATTCCACTAACTTGTGACAAAAAATAAAATTTTACATGAACTCACTTTGGCCCTCACAGAACACCTTGGGGTGTCTACTTTCTAAAATGGGGTCACTTGTGGGGTATTTTTACTGCCCTGGCATTTTAGGGGCCCCTAAAGCATGAGAAGCGGTTTGGAATCCAAATGAGTAGAAATGTCCTGTGAAATCCTAAAGGTACTCATTGGATTTAGGGCCCCTTTGCGCATCTTGGCTGCAAAAAAGTGCCACTCATGTGGTATCGCCGTACTCGGCAGAAGTAGGGCAATGTGTTTTGGGGTGTATTTTTACATATACCCATACTGGGTGTGAAAAATATCTCTGTAAATGACAACTTTTTCAATTTTTTATACAAAGTTGTCAATTTACAGAGATATGGGTATATGTAAAAATACACCCTAAAACACTTGCCCTACTTCTCTGAGTATGGCGATACCACATGTGTGCACTTTTGCAGCCAAGATGCACAAAGGACCCAATTCCAATGAGTACCTTTCAGGAGGGCATTTTTACGCATTTTTCTTCTCACGCTTTAGGGCCCTAAAATGCCAGGGCAGTATAAATACCCACATGTGACCCTATTTTAGAAAGAAGACACCCAAGGTATTCTGTGAGGGCATGGTGAGTTCATACAAGATTTTTTTTTGGCACAAGTTAGCGGAATTTGATTTTTTTGTTTTTCACACAAAGTCTCCCTTTCCGCTAACTTGTGACAAAAATTCAATCTTTCATGGACTCAATATGCCCCTCAGCGAATACCTTGGGGTGTCTTCTTTCCAAAATGGGGTCACATGTGAGGTTTTTGTACTGCCCTGGCATTTGAGGGTCTCCATAATCATTACACGTATGGCCAGCATTAGGAGTTTCTGCTATTCTCCTTATATGGAGCATACAGGTAATGAGATTTTTCCGTTCAGCCTCTGGGCTGAAAGAAAAATGAACGGCACAGATTTCCTCATTCGCATCGATCGATGTGGATGAAAAATCTCTGCCAAAAATATGCAAAAAAATAGAGGGGCCTGGCGATTGCCAGGACATAGAGGCTCCGCCCAAACATCCATACCCACTTCAGCTCCTATGTCCTGGCAAACGTGATTTCTCCATTCACATCGATCAATCCATCGGTGTGGAGGAAGACATCTTTGCCAGATTTTTGATACAAAGTGTTTGCCAAAGCATATGAACTCCAACACCTCTCCTCAGCTCACATGCCAGGGCAAACGTACCTGTCCTGCAGAGGAGAAATCTCGTCTTGCAGCGCCGCATACACCGACTTCACGTGTCTTCTGACAGCAGCGCAATGCTTCTCTCAGAATTCACATCAGTGCTGCGGCGTTTTCATCGGTTGGTCCGTTGATCTACCTGGAAAATAAAGGGTGGTTAGGGGAAAAAAAAGAAAAACAGGCAACAGGCACATGACTTGAACGTTGCAAACTTTATAAAACATGAATAAAACCTGAATATGAAAAAAACTGAACTTTTAAAACCTGAACTAACTCAAGATTTTTTTCTTGCTACCTGTTTCATTTTTTCTCTTTTTAACCATTTCACGCTTTATTTTCCTAGCAGAAACCTCTCCTTTCCCATGGGACAATGTTTAAAGTGTAAATCGCACAGAGATGGTGAGAAGTACACTATACACGTTATCCCAAGTGAAAGGAGAGGTTTCTACCGTTCACACTTCTACAGCAGCACAGCAGCACCGTCCCTATGTGTTAGGGTCTCTCAAAACCTAGTATCCTGAGAGACCCTTGAGCCTGATTGTAAAAACTACCTGTGTCCTGCAATCCCTAGGTCCCTAAGTGTACCTGAGTGTGGTACTTCCGGAAACACTCCCTAGGCATAGGGCAGGGTGGTCAGGACAGTCAGGACAGAAATAACAGGTGTCACGCCTTATTCCACTCCTGCTACAGACACGACATCTTTTTCGGGGTGGCGGTTGGGTTGAGTACCAGGCACAACGCTAGGAAGTGCCGCTCGTGTAGACGGCTAACTACACTGGTGGATGGGGCCACGGAACCTCCTGGATACAGGAGTTCCGAAATGATCTCTTCCTGAAATTTGAGGAAGGATCCTGTTCTCCCAGCCTTACTGTAGAGAACGTAACTATTATAAGCAGCCAATTGAAATAAATATACAGACACCTTCTTATACCAGCGTCTGGTGCGTCGGGAAATTAAATACGGGGCCAACATCTGGTCGTTGAAGTCCACCCTCCCATGTGGAGGTTATAGTCGTGGACCGAGAGGGCTTTTCAACGACACTGGTTGCCCGTTCAATTTGGACTGTCGTGTCTGCGTGAATGGAGGAGAGCATGTAAACGTCACGCTTGTCTCTCCATTTCACCGCGAGCAGTTTGTCGTTACACAGTGCAGCCCTCTGCCCCTTGCAAGTCGGGTGGTAAGAAGCCGTTGGGTAGCCCCGACGACTAGGTCGCAGCGATGCCGCAGCAGCCAATCTGTTCTAGGAACAAATGCTTGAAGAGGGCCACACTTGTGTAAAAGTTGTCCACATAAAGATGGTACCCTTGCCGAATAAGGGTGACACCAAGTCCCAGACTATCTTCCCACTGCTCCCAGGTAGTCAGGGCAACCGACCGGCTCCAGGGTCTGATCTTTTCCCTCATAGATCCGAAATTTGTGCGTATAGCCTGTGGCCCTTTCACAGAGCTTATACAATTTGACCCCATACCGGCGCGCTTGCTTGGGATGTACTGCTTGAAGCCAAGGCGCCTGCAAAATGTATTAGGGACTCGTCTACGCAGATGTTTTGTGCAGGGGTATACAAATCTGCAAATTTCAGGTTGAAATGGTCTATGAGGGGCCGAATTTTGTGGAGCCGGTCAAAGCTGGGTGGCCTCTGGGACGGGAGGTGGTGTTGTCACTAAAGTGCAGGAAACGCAGGATGGTCTCAAAACGTGTCCTGGACATGGCAGCAGAGTACATGGGCATGTGATGAATTGGGTTCGTGGACCAATATGACCGCAATTCATGTTTTTTGTAATGCCCATGTTGAGGAGAAGGCCCAGAAAAGTTCTAAATTCGGAAACTTGGACTGGTTTCCACCGGAAAGGCTGGGCATAGAAGCTTCCCGGGTTGTCGGCGATAAATTGAGTGGCATACCGATTTGTTTCTGCCACGACTAAGTCATAGAGCTCCGCAGTGAAAAACAGCTCAAAAACCCCAGCGCCGATCCTATCTGAGCTGTTTCCACCCGAACTCCTGACTGGGCGGTGAAAGGGGAACTACTGGTGCGGCTGAAGTTGGGGGCTGCCAATCAGGATTTGCCAGCACCTCAGGGACTCTAGGGGCTCTACGGGCCTGTCTTTGCGGTGGCTGCGACGGGAAACTACTGCACGTGCCACCGTACCAGCTTCAACTGCCCTTCTGGTGCTCGCCACTTCACCATGTTGTACGGCAGTGCTGGTACTAGGTCCAGGACGGGCTGCGCTGCTGGTGTATGCCTCACCACGTAATCCGGCAGCGCCAGCCCCACTCTGCTGCCCTTGAAGCGGATCCTGCGCAACCTGCGGTCTAGCAACACGGGGCCGGGTACGCCTGGTTCTATCAGGGACCTCCACCTCCTCGTCAGAACTTTGAGTCAGAGAGCCACTGCTCTCTACAGGTTCTGTATTCTGACCCGCTAGATTCGTCAGATGAGGGTTCCCATTCCTCATCCGACTGGGTCAGAATCCTGTAGGCCTCTTCAGAGGAATACCCCTTGTTTGACATTTGGGCGTCTAAATTTGGGGGTATTCCTGAGACTACCAAGAAAAAAGCAAGCCTGTCTTACAAATGGGAGTGTAGCGAAGTACAGAAGCCGCTGCGATTGATAAAAAGATCAAAACTGATTTTTATCGGCCGCAGCGCTGTGAAGTGATTGTGCAGTGATACAAAAAAAATTTTTTGTCCCTGCGGCGGGGGCAGGCATGGGTGAACGCAGGTGTGGGCGACCGATCAGGTCTGATCGGGCAAACACTGCGCTTGGGGTGGAGGGCGAACTAAAGTGACAGTAATACTATTATAGATCTGACCGTGATCAGTTCTGATCACTTACAGATACTATAAAGTACAAACGCTGATTAGCGCTACGCTAATCAGCGAATCAGTGACTGCGGTGCGGTGGGCTGGGCGCTAACGCTAACTACCTACCAAAGGGACCTAAACTAACCTAAACCTAACAGTCAATACTGGTGAAAAAAAAAAGTGACAGTTCACAAAAGTGACACTGATCACTTTTTCCCTTTCACTATGTATTGACAGGTGATCAAGGGTTAATTATAGGTGATCAGGGGGTGATCAGGGCCTGATATGTAGTGATTGGTGCACTTACTTGGGATCTGTGCTCTGTGCTGGGTCCAACCGATGAAAAGGACCCAGCACATGGCACAGATCCCTTATAAAAGCCATATATTTGTAAATAAACCTTATATCGCCTATTTCCATAGGCGATTTTGAAAATCACCAGCCTGCCAGCGCTGATCATTGGCTGGCAGGCTGGTGACGAACTTGTCCTGAGCCCGGCGGTGCGTTCCATTTGCGTTCCACCGGGCTCAGGAGCGCGTCATCTCGCGTCTTGCGAGATGACGCGCCGGCGCGTCAAGGAGGAATGAACCGACCGCCCGCAGGACGCAATCCTGCGTGAGGCGGTCGGAAAGAGGTTAATGTGATTTTGGACTGGCCCAGTCCAATACAGGCCTGCATTCTATATATAGCGATTCCTTCGCTTTGCCATTTTTTACTCGCAGTTTATTTAACACTTTTCCTCTTTTACTACTCCCATCTCTGCAGTTACCCACTGTAACAGCGGCTGCTGTGTGCCGCTGTTCCCCTGCTTACTGCTGGGGTTCAGTGATCTGCGGCTGGTGCTTCCCATTTCACTGCTGCAGTCCTGGGCTCTGTCTATGTGGGTGTGGTTGTTCTGGATCCGCTCCACAGTTTGCTCTCAGCCCCGGCCACAGAATGCTTGCTGTTTGTTCCTGCTGTATTTCCTTAAGGTCCGGCGCGTGTCACTTTCTGGGCTTTGTGGCATAGGTCATGTGACGTCGCTGACCTATTCTAGCCCTCCTGTGCATATATAAGTGGCTCAGCCCCCTTCCCAGATGCCTTACTGTAAAGGTCATTGTGCTCTGCTAAGGATCCTGATAACCACCTGTGTTCCTGACTTGTATTTGGGTTATTGGATTCTGCTACCCCTCTGATCCCTGACTGCTAGCCTTTAGTGATGTCGCGAACATAAAATTTTCAGTTCGCGAACAGCGAACGCGAACTTCCGCAAATGTTCGAGAACAGGCGAACCGGGCGAACCGCCATAGACTTCAATAGACAGGCGAATTTTAAAAACCAAAGGGACTCTTTCTGGCCACAATAGTGATGGAAAAGTTGTTTCAAGGGGACTAACACCTGGACTGTGGCATGCCGGAGGGGGATCCATGGCAAAACTCCCATGGAAAATTACGTAGTGGACGCAGAGTCGGGTTTTAATCCATAAAGGGCATAAATCAACTAACATTCCTAAATTGTTTGGAATAACATGCTTTAAAACATCCAGTGTGTGTATACGATCAGGTATGATGTTGTATCGATCAGGTAGTGTAAGGGTTACGCCCGATTCTCAGACATTGACATACCAAACTCCTCTTTAATGCACCGCAAACAGTCCATTTGCACAACCGCAAACTCCCCATTTGCACAAGGTTGATACCAAGCTAGCCACGTCCCGGTGATGTCATTGAAGGTTTCTTCCTCCACCCAGCCACGTACAACACCAAGGGTCCCCGAAAGGTCAATTGAATTGATTTTTCGAACGGGAGATGGTTAAAAACGCTGGCTCCCTCCCCTTTGTTTTAATCCACGGTCACTGCTTCTGCGCCGTGCAATTTACTCTCACACCCGATATGAGTGGTATTTTCTGTAGTACTATTCTCATCAGTTTAATCCTCTAACGTCCCCAATCTGGGGGCCATTTATTGAATAGATTTTTCGAACGGGGAGATGGTTAAAAACGCTGGCTCCCTCCACTCTGTTTTAATCCACGGTCACTGCGCCTGCGCCGTGCAATTTACTGTCACACCCGATATGAGTGGTATTTTCTGTAGTACTATTCTCATCAGTTTAATCCTCTAACGTCCCCAATCTGGGGGCCATTTATTGAATAGATTTTTCGAACGGGAGATGGTTAAAAAACGCTGGCTCCCTCCACTCTGTTTTAAACCACGGTGACTGCGTCTGCGCCGTGCAATTTACTGTCACACCCGATATGAGTGGTATTTTCTGTAGTACTATTCTCATCAGTTTAATCCCTGTTACATCCCATATCAGGGATTGCCTTTTGTGAAAAAAATTTAGGCCTGGTACCTTCGACTGCCTTCACAATGACAGACCAAACTCTCATACACCAAACTGAATTGATTTCAGGAACCGGGAGATGGAAAAAGCAGCTTGGTCGGTCCTCATACTCCCAAATTGGGGCACTGCGCGTGCACAGAGCAATGTGCTGTGACACCCTATATGAGTGGTGTCTTAACTAGTACTATTCCTATCAGCGGCGGGCGGGTGCGTGGTAACTTGAGAGCAGGTGACCAAAGCTGAGCTGGAGGAAGATGGTGCGTCAAGGTTCTTAGCGGAAGCTGTTGAAGATTGGGTGTCCTGTCTAAGCCAGTCAACTACGTCCTCAGAATTTTTCGGGTTCAGGGTACATGGCCTCTGAACACTAGGCATTATTCCAGGGACAGTGGAAATCACAGCACCACGACCACGACGGCTCCTGCGGGGTGGCCTGCCTCTGCCTGTCATTTTTTTCGATAAGTGGTACTGTGCCACCCTGTATCAGTGGTGGGCACTGGCAGTGGGCACACTACAGTCTGTGGAAGTGGGCCTGACACACACTGGCAGCAGGCAAGCAACTGAAATTAGACTAATGTGTAAAAATTAAATGCCTTATTTATCGTCAAGCTACTGTGCCACCCGGTATCAGTGGTTGGCACTGGCAGTGGGCACACTACAGTCTGTGGAGGTGGGCCTGACACACACTGGCAGGAGGCAAGCAACTGAAATTAGACTAATGTGTAAAAATGAAATGCCTTATTTATCGGCAAGCTACTGTGCCACCCGGTATCAGTGGTTGGCACTGGCAGTGGGCACACTACAGTCAGTGGAAGTGGGCCTGACACGCACTGGCAGCAGGCAAGCAACTGAAATTAGACTAATGTGTAAAAATTAAATGCCTTTTTTGATGCAAAGTCCTGTGCCACACGGTATGACAGTGGTGGGCACTGGCAGTGGGCACACTACAGTCAGTGGAAGTCGGCCTGACACACACTAGCAGCAGGCAAGCAGCTGAAATTACACTAAAGTGTAAAAATTAAATGCCTATTTTGATGCAAAGTCCTCTGCCAGCCGGTATGAGTGGTAGGCACTGGCAGTGGGCACACTACAGTCACTGGAAGTCAGCCTGACACACACTGGCAGGCAACTAACCTTAGATTAAAGTGTAAAAATTAAATGCCTTTTTTGATGCAAAGTCCTGTGCCACACGGGATGACAGGGGTGGGCACTGGCAGTGGGCACACTACAGTCAGTGGAAGTCAGCCTGACACACACTGGCAGGCAACTAACAACTTAGATTAAAGTGTAAAAATGAAATGCCTTTTTTTATGCAAAGTCCTGTGCCACACGGGATGACAGGGGTGGGCACTGGCAGTGGGCACACTACAGTCAGTGGAAGTCGGCCTGACACACACTAGCAGCAGGCAAGCAGCTGAAATTACACTAAAGTGTAAAAATTAAATGCCTTTTTTGATGCAAAGTCCTCTGCCAGCCGGTATGAGTGGTAGGCACTGGCAGTGGGCACACTACAGTCAGTGGAAGTCAGCCTGACACACACTGGCAGGCAACTAACCTTAGATTAAAGTGTAAAAATTAAATGCCTTTTTTGATGCAAAGTCCTGTGCCACACGGGATGACAGGGGTGGGCACTGGCAGTGGGCACACTACAGTCAGTGGAAGTCAGCCTGACACACACTGGCAGGCAACTAACCTTAGATTAAAGTGTAAAAATTAAATGCCTTTTTTGATGCAAAGTCCTGTACCACACGGGATGACAGGGGTGGGCACTGGCAGTGGGCACACTACAGTCTGTGGGCCTGCAGCTCCTCACACACAGGCAGGCCATGCAACTGCAATATGCATATAAAGGAAAAAAAAAGCAGACTAATGTTGCAGCCCTAAAAGGGCTTTTGGGGTGCTGTCAGGGCGCTGTCCTTACAGCAGAGATCAGATGAGTCTTTCAGGACTGGAGTGGACACTGAATTCACTAGCCTAGCTATCAATTTCCCTATTAAATCAGCAGCAACTACACTCTCCCTCCTCTCACTAAGACTGCAGCTTCAGAATGAATCTAAAATGGATGCTGTGCAGGAGGTGGGAGGGTCTGGGAGGGAGGGTATGCTGCTGATTGGCTGGAATGTGTCTGCTGACTGTGAGGTACAGGGTCAAAGTTTGCTCAATGATGATGTATAGGGGGCGGACCGAACATCGCATATGTTCGCCCGGCAGAGGCGAACGCGAACAAGCTATGTTCGCCGGGAACTGTTCGCCGGCGAATAGTTCGGGCCATCTCTACTAGCCTTGGCTCTCCTGTTGCCGACCCTGATTGCCTGACCTGTACCTGTGCCTCCTGTCCTGATCTTTCACCTGCCTGACTATGCCCCTGCCTCATCCTTCGGTCCTGCACTTTTGCTCCTGGTAACGACTCCGCCTGCCTGACTACACCTGTACTTCTGGTACCATTCCCTGGTACCTCCTGGTCCGTCTGGACCAGCTGCCCGATGTGGCTATCCTCCTCAAGAGGTAATGACCTGGTGTTCCCCTTGGGAAAGTCTATCCCCACCATCAGGGGTACTGTAAAGAAACGAGGGGTTCACTTAGACAACGCCCTTAGAGGAGGTAGGACACGTGGCACAGTGGGTTCACACCCGCTGGTTTGTGATACCCACAAAGGGAATGATAGGGAGTGAACACTCGAGGTGGAGTCTTTGTTCCAGACCATCAAGCAGCCCTTCTCCACATCCTTGATTTTGTATCAACTGGATGTCCGGTATTATAGTGACTTGTGGCTTCTTTTCTGAGTTGCACAGTGTAGAGACTGAAAACTTGTGCAATCACAGCAATGTTAATAGAAATTAGCTGTCTTAAATCATTCGCCTAGCTCAGTGATGGGCAACGTGCGGCTCTCCAGATGTTGCTAAACTACAACTCCCACCATGCCCTGCAGTAGGCTGATAGCTATAGACAGGCTTTGCATGCTGGGAGTTGTAGTTCTGCAACAGCTGGAGAGCCGCACGTTGCCCATCACTGGCCTAGCTCATAACAACCCTCCCAGTACATCCCTGCATAGTGATGCGAGGCAATATCCTGACAGTACTCCCCTTCTAAGAGGGGACACTGGGCCTTAGACCTACGACTGGGTTTAAGAGGTCAGACACAATTGAAAAGATGCAAAACTATATAAATCAAAAAGCGAAGCATCAGCTCAATCCACAGCAGAATAACCATATAAGAGACATGTATAGTATGAACTCCACAAGGGACTGAGTTTGCAAAATAAAGCTCAAGACACTTGCAAGCCTACAGCTCCCGCCCCAAGGTTGCCTGTAGGTGTCTAGCACACAAAACGTCCCAAGATGTACAGGAGAACTTATCTATCATGAAAACTGTTGCGCAAGTGTATCCATTATAACTGTTATTTGTTTACTTAACATGTTTCGGGGAGTTCTAAGTCCCCTTCATCAGGAGAATATTTCATTAAAATAAAGTTTTTTTATATGCAAAAATGAAGGACAACTATGGGTGCAAAATTTACCCCTTTTCAAGGGGGCGTTTGAAGCACCTTAGAACAGTTCATCAAAAATCTAAATATAAAGGAATGAACCTCACTTTTACAGCTAATATTAATCTAATCAAAGCCATGTTTTGGATCTACACCTTTCTTTAGTGGGAGACCTGATTACAAAAAAAGGCACACTTCAAGGGTGTTGAAGCAAACAACTATCTGGATTTTGATAGTTGCCACTATCAAAAATTAAAACTCAATATTCCATATGACCAAATAATAATAAATCAGATGGAATTGTTCAGATGACAGAAAATCATCTGACAGCATTAATTGGTTCTAGATTCAGAGAAAAAGGTTACCCTAAACATCTAATATAGGACTCAATGGAAATAGTGAGGAGGGAAAATCACGGTAACTGTTTAAAACCACGTCTCAAAACTACTGAAGGGAGAGAAAAAAAAGATACAGCTATAATTTCATTACATGCTACAATTCTCAGCATGGTTGGTTCATCATAAACTGATAGCAAAAAATAGGAAAAGGGGCTCATTCCAAAAAAATGGAATGAAGGGAGCTCTTAGCGCACATTTTTGATCAAAAGTATGTCGGGCCCAAGTACCACGTCTAGACGGCTTCCGCACAAGGGTCCCTAACATTACAGATACTGCCTCTCATGGACTTACCAGTCTCCTTTCATTCAGGGCACTGCAGGAACCAGCTAAATTGCTTTTGTGCTGAAAAGTCCCAGGTACTTGGGCGTTGCTCAGTCCAAAAGAGGCGCCACCCTCAATATATACTATAAGACAGAGTTCAGACTAAGCAAAAAGTATCTACACTCACAAGTGCATAGCCATAAGGCAAACAAGGTTGGTTAAAAGATGGCTGCACAATACATCATAAACAGATAGCAAAAAATAGGAAAAGGGGCTGTATGATGTATTGTGCAGCCATCTTTTAACCAACCTTGTTTACTCTATAACTGCACTCTAGTGTAAATATATATTTGCTTAGTCTGAACTCTTTCTTACCATTCCCAGCATAACATCATTAAACAGATTCTTAGCCTTTTTGCCATGCAGGCTGGCTGCAGCTGTTACCTATGTATGCTGGTTGCTTGGGTGCTGCGTGATGGCTACAGCCTTATAGTGTGTGAACTGTGTCCTATGAATTTGTGTACTCCCTGTGTCTTGTATATATCGCAGTGCAGTTTACTGTTACACTGTGTTGCCATGTAGGCTGGCTGCCTGTGCACTTGTAGGCTGGTTCCAGTGTATGCTGGTCGCTTGTCTGTTGCGTACTGGCTGCGTTGTGTTCTGCTGTGGATAGAGCTGGCACTTCACTTTTTTATTTTTATATAGTTTTCCATGTACTACGGTCTCTCTCTTTTGGTTTCTACCATGAGACTAACGAGAGAGTGCTGCCTCCTCTTCTCTCCTCAATAAATAAGATCCACTCACAACATAATATCCATAACAAGATCTATTTTATATGTATGTTCACCCATTTATCTATCTCCATTCAACATCTGTACCCTTATTCTATTGGCACCATGTTCCTGGGTTCCCATTTGAGGGGCCACTCCTTACTATCTTTTTTTTTATAGAAAATATACAGAGTTAATAATCTCCACAATGTAAAATGAACCAATAGATCTGGGATCCAACTTATGTGATGGTATTTTGTGATGTAAGTTTTAAGTGGACAACCATACCTTCTCCTGTGCAGAAAACAAAGGACCAGAAGATCAGTTCTCAGCTGTGATTTTTTTTTTTAAAAGCTTTCTACAGGTTAGTTTGTACCTGGGCACACTATGCACAATTTATTAGAGTCAGTTTCCAACTCTGGGTTTTTAGTAGCGGAACTGGAGAATGCACCAAACCGAGAATGAAACCAATAATTACAGGAAGAAAAAAAAAAGGAAAGAAGAAAGAGACATGATGGTAATTTGAGCAGAAGCCGCCTAATGCAGGGGACGATACAACAGACAATTACTGCAAGGATCAATAATACAATGACTATAACCATTCCAATTTGTAACAAGGTCCGTTTCCAATATTTAATCCAGTTTTCAAACCAATTTCCCCATGAACTATCCACCCCCAGTTGAATTTCTCTTTAATTCCTCTGAGAGAGAAGTCCATTTGGTCCTAAGTTATCAGGAATTACGGTACAGCAGGTTTCACTAAATAATTTTGTACACACCACCTTTTTCTGCTAGTAGCATGTCCAGGGTCATTCTATTTTGGAATGCCATAACATTAGTGGAATACCCCTTTAACACTTTATGGCTGAAACTGCTGAAAATTTTTAATAAAACCATTAAAAGAATTAATTATTTTTAGCCCAAAATGAGCAGAATGCAACCATTGTAAAAATTTCCTTCCGAAGGTGTTCATAGCCTTTAAGATCTCTTTCCTCTATCTACTAGATGTCCTATCCCTTTAAGTGTTGTGGGGAGTCGCTCTGGTAGACAGCGGTGCGGGTGCAGTTTAGAGGCAAAACAAGGAGTCCAGATTGTGCATCAAACAGTGTTTTATTCACACTTGCACACCAGAAATGAAAACAGTCTCTTGGTGACAGTTCACACACAACAGAAATCATGTGGCAAAACCAAAAACAGGCCAACACAGGGTCCAGTCACCTTGGGTGGTTTAAGTGCGGGTTCACACCTAGCAGTCGGTTCAGCCGCAGGCGATTCCTCCTTCAGGTTGCAGGGAAACACCACTTTGCTGAGCTCCGTCCTCCAGCACAGAGAACTCCTCAGCCCTGTTAGCAGGCTCCAGGATAATCACACTCAGACACAGCTGATGGCTGTGTTTTATACCAGCCCAAAACTCGGACTGGACCGTGGGGAGCAGCCACCCACCCTACTCTTTAGCTGCTCCCAGTAAGAGCCGGCCCGGATCGGCTTTGCAGCCATGCTATTTAAAAGAGTCAAACAGCACTAGCTGCTGCAGACAAAAACCCGGCTCTCACCTCACGAGGCCAGCAACCTCGGTGACACGTACCTGCCATCGCATATGACACCTTGCACCTTACCACATACCCCCTTTGTTCAACCCTGAGGGGTGAACACACGTGAAGGCAGTGGACGCGGGACAGGGCATCTGCGTTGCCCTGCAAGCGGCCTGCCCTGTGTTCCACGGAAAACTTGAAATTTTGAAGAGATAGGAACCACCTGGTGACCCGAGCATTCCTCTCCTTGGCCTGACTCATCCATTTGAGGGGAATGGTCGGTCACCAGACAGAACCTCCTCCCTAACAGGTAGTAGCGGAGAGATTCGAGTGCCCACTTGATAGCCAGGCACTCCCTCTCCACTATACTATATCTGGACTCGGCGGGACTGAGCTTACGGCTCAGGAAGACAACGGGATGTTCTTCCCGTTGACCTCCTGCGACAGTACCGCACCGAGGCCTACCTCCGAGGCGTCGGTCTGTACGACAAACTCCTTGTTGAAGTCGGGTGTCACCAAAACCGGGGACCCACACAGGGCCGACTTCAACGCGGAGAAAGCCTCCTCCGCCTTCTCACTCCAGCTAACCCTCCCAGACTTTCGCCCCTTCAACAGGTCTGTCAATGGCGCTGCTATTGTGGCAAAGTGGGGCACAAACCTCATGTAGTAACCTACAATCCCCAGGAACGACTTTACCTGCCTGGTGGTGACCGGTCGGGGCCAGTTACGAATGGCCTCTACCTTAGTTACCTGAGGTTTGATGACTCCCGCCCAATTACATATCCCAGATATTTTGTCTCCTCTAACCCTATGGAGCACTTCTTTGGGTTAGCGGTCAGTCCGGCTTTCCTCAGGGCATCCACTACCGCCTGCACCTTGGGTAAATGGCTTTCCCAGTCGGTGCTGTGGATGACTACATCATCTAAGTAGGCCGAGGCGTACCGGCGATGTGGTCGCAGCACTATGTCCATTAACCTTTGGAAAGTGGCGGGGCGCCATGCAGGCCAAAGGGTAACACCTTGTAGTGATACAGGCCCTGCGGGTAACAAATGCGGTTTTTCCTTAGCCGACTCCGTTAAGGGTACCTGCCAGTACCCTTTAGTGAGGTCCAGCACAGAAAAATAACGGGCTTGTCCTAAACTTTCAACAAGCTCGTCTACTCGGGGCATGGGATGCAGCGTCAAACTTGGATACTTCATTTAACTTGCGAAAGTCGTTGCAGAACCATAGCGTCCCATCCGGCTTAGGTATTAGGACTATGGGACTGGCCCACTCACTTTTCGACTCCTCAATGACATCGAGCTTCAACATTAACTGCACTTCCTCCGCGATGGCCCGTCGCCGAGCCTCGGGTACCCGGTATGGTTTTAACCGGACCTTGGCCTGAGGCTCAG